>OY735226.1:11555473-11737973 GCA_963457665.1 Thysanoteuthis rhombus | reverse complement strand
ATCTATCATTATCTACTTAACTACCAGATGAAACATATCATTTGAAGTCTATGACTGTCTTTGATAGCGATATATATCATATGACCGTGCTCTATTGAGGTTGACAATGAGTGTGACAGCTTTTTGAGTCGTGTTATTCGTACTGTGTAAATTTACTTTACCACTGACAAAACTCACTGATCCATACTCTTCACCATCGACCATCATGGCTTACAAGTAGAGGAATCGGTTTTGACAGACTATCTAGCAACAGAACTGAGCCAATGGCGCTATTTCATACCTTTTTCTAAGATGATTAGGACCAAATATACCGAGGAAGCAACGTTAGTCTTTTTAGCGTTCAGTTTAAACATGTCATTTTCTAGAGTTTCAAACATCACAATCCCAACATCAACAAGCTATTTGACATTCATTTTTACTGTTTTCAATTCTGTAGCACGAGAAACGACCATTTTACTAAACTTTTGACGAGAAAAGTGTCCGAAACGCCTTGCTTCGGGTGACTAAAGCTAAATTAATGGGATAGAATCATGACTTGATTCTGACCAAGTTGAAGATAGATTGTTTGTCTTTTTAGCCTTCATTTAAAACATATCTTGATTTAGTCAATCCAACGTGATAATTTAAGCATCAATAAGCTAGTAAAAAATTTCTTTCCACTGACGTTAATTCTGTTGCATGAAAACACCCTTCCTAGCTATTAACCTGTTGATGAGTAGAGAGGTCAAAAGGCCTTGTTTACGGTGACTAAAATTTAAAAAAAATCGAAACAAAAAACCCCAAACGAAATGCAATAGTCAAGATTGATATCATAAAGCTGAAGAAATTAGATCACTACATGTACATAGGTCAACAATTCCAAATGAAATCTTTAAGAGAACAAGGAATCAAACGAAGCGAGCTTTCAGCTGAGCAAGAAGAAAAAGAAGCCTGTGGACTTGAAAGGAAGGGTCCACAACCAGTGCGTTCTCTTAATAATCACCACATGCTGAAACATGGGACTCAACCCAGAATTTGGCTCTCAAACTAAGAACCATAAAATGTGCATAGGAAGGAACCACGCTGAACATTACACGGAGAGACCACAGAATAGCACAATATATCAGAGAAAGAAAATGTGTCAAAGATATTCTAAAAGCCATTAGCTAACTTAAATGGCAGGCCATGTAACAAGGATATCAGATAAACGTTATATATATATATATATATATATATATATATATATATATATATATATATATATATATATATATATATACATACATATATATATATATATATATATATATATATATATATATATATATATATATATATATATATGACAGAGCATATAAATTTATTGACGTTTTACATAACAGACATTCTCAATACGTCAGGCTGGAGTAACTATAGTAATAACAAAGACCATTAAACATTTGTAAAGAGAATGCTGCTAGCCAAGTAATATATATATATATATATATATATATATATATATATATATATATATATATATATATATATATATATATATGAGAAAGGGAGAAGAGATATGCTCACATGTATGCATGTATGTGCATAATTCAGGAGATAAGTAGTATCATTACTTTTGATAATCCTTCGTCTGTATTTTATGGCGACAGAAAAGACAACAAATTATTGTTACTTTCATTAGGACATATTATGATATAATATAATATATATTATAGACTTCCCAATGTGCTGCATGTTAAAAATGTTGGGTAATGATATACCTTTGTTTAAGAATTTATGATGTATACATAACCGAAAAAACTGCTGAAAAGGAAATTTGTTCTAGGCTGATATTTTCATAGGCGAGACAGAAGGTTTGATGTACGATTACGTGTAACAAATAACTGCAAACTTAGGCTTGAGCAAGGGCACCCGCTGCTGCTTTTCCAGATGTTGGCAAAAAGTTGTATTTTCTAGGGGTTTGGTCAAAGGGCTATACACAATATAAATCCTGTTGGTGACCTTCTAATAATGTGAATAATTGAATCAACGTAGCCATCTAAGTTGGAAAAGATCTGTATCCTTTTTTTTATTATATGTGTTCATGTGTTTATACATTTGTGTGCTCCTGTTCATACCGTTTTGTCAACAGACTTGAGAGTTGGCATCGGTACTCCACTGGAGACCCTCCTATTATTTTTTTTGATTTTTGAAAATAAAAAAAACTTATTCGAATTTTTTTCAGACTTATTTTGTTCGCCCTTGTATTCCCGTGCACCTGACTGTATCGTTCAGTCCTCCTCTAGACTTAAAAAAAATATTTTGCATATTTTGACCAGATCAGGGCCTCATTTCGACGAGTTTATTGATAACATCCAGATTCTCCAAAATCTTGATATATGTCACAATATTTCAGATGTTTTCCTGTGGAAAATGCTCGTGGTGTCATAAATAGAATTTATTCTGACCATATTTATTCTTCGATAGAATTTTTTTTCTCATGTCTTCAAACTTAGACGCTACAGTTTTCCAATTATTGACTGTGATGGCGAGTAACACATTTTTCTTATATAGAAACATCAAGTTAGGCTCACAAATAACAATTTTACTGTGTCATTACCGCTTATTAACTATAAGGTTCCAGCTTTCAAACACCCTCGCTTGAGGAGATCCGATGGCGGGTGGGTCACCAGCGAAGACGCTTATGTGTATAGGTTTGGTACTAACAAATAATAAGTATTATCTTGTTTGCTGGTAGCTGGTGGCAAAGTAATAGTTATCCATTACAAGATAAAAAGCCCCTGTCCGTTGCCAAATAATAAATTGCTAGTTACCCATCGCAAGATAAGAGCCAGGACTCAGGGATAAAAGTGTATAGCCATCAATCACAATTGAACGGAAACTTGTATTGCTATACGAATGTCAGCTTTAGAAATACAATAAATAGTTGACACACAATAGGAACCTTCACGTGTCCAACGTTTTTTTTGGTAGCATGCTGTGTTCGGGGTGATCAATTAAAATACTCATTTGATTTTTGTTGGCCTGTGATAACTAAAGTTTTTTTTTCCAAAGGCATGAGTGAATGATGCAGGACATAAACTATGGAACCAATTAAGCAAAAAATTATATTGCAAATTGAAACACTTTCTAGAATACCTCTTTTGGAGGGTAATTTAACAAAAAAATCAGTTAGTCCTTGACTAAATCTGGAGCATATTAATAATTCGGTGCAGTCCATAGACGTAATACATACGTACATACATATATACGTACATACATATATACGTACATAACCTTCCATCTACGTCAATTAGAAAACTGAAAGAAAGCTATGTCAACAGTTAAGGTGATAGTTTAGGTGACAGTTTTGGTTGATGGTTTCTAATAAACAATGGTTAATTTGTCGTTGTGTTGAGAATGGACAGGTCTGGTTTGTCACTTAATAGAAACAGCCTCTTGATCTACGTCATTGGCAGCATGCCGTGTTTGGGGTGGTATTTAAAAATTCGGAAAGCGGGTAATCAAGGAATAAGTTGTTTCACAAATTTTGTTGGACAGTAATCACTACTAAGTCTGAAACACAAGCGGGCACAAACTTAGAGACCAATTTTGCATAAACTTAAATTACGAATTGAACACTTTCGCTAAAAAGTATTTAAGGGGGGATTTCGATGAAACAAAAATAAAGGTAATTTTATTGAAATAATAAAGAATGAATGTTTAAATTTTTAGCCCTGTGGCTCCATTAGTACTGCTTGTACGCATGATACATACAATGCTAGCTAGTCAGTCAGACCAATTTGAAAACCGGTAAGAAAAACTCCACAAAACATGTTGACACTTTGAATTGACAGGTTAAATCATTCTACATCAAACTGTGAGAGGAAAAAACATTACTAAGGTAAGTAATAATCATACGTATTCAGCGATGGGGGGGGGGAGAAAGAAGAAAGAAAGAAGAGAAAGATTGGATGAACCAACGTCACGAATCCTAGGTGACGGACTTTTACCAGGTTAGGTCGGCGGCAAAAAGATACAAATCTAGGGAGAGTGGGGTGAGACCAAAACAAGAGACGGATCCACAAATTGAGAATCATGCAATGTGCACGTAAAAGAATAATGCTGAGTCTCACATCGAGAGACCACAAGACAGCAAAATATATGTGGAAGAAAACAGGGACGTCATAGAATCAATTAATAATCTCAAATGGCGATGGGCTGGCTATGTTGCAAGAATGGCTGACAGACGATGGACACCACGATTCATGACATGGATCCCCAGAGATTCCATGCGCAACCGAGGCTGGCAGAGTATCAGACAGAGAGACGAGCTGGACAAATTCAGAATGTACTGGCCCTGCGAACCCCACGACGGAGAAGTGTGGCGAATCTTTGAGAAGGTCTTTGTCAGATGACAGACGTCAAGAGACTGTTGATAATGTTGATATCTTAGTGGCAAGCCTGTTATCTGCGAAAAATTATACTATCTTCTTATCCATCAAGTTGTGGGTACAGAAAGCGATTCTCTGCGTGATTAGCATTTAGTGACTATAAGATTCCAAATTTCAACATCCCTAACCCTAGGTGAGAAAGTCTGGTCCGGGGAGATCTGTTTGACCCCTCCATCCAGCAGATGCTAATGTTAACGAAGTCAATTGATGTGCGTGCTGTCAGTGCAATAACCAGTTGTCAGTGTTATCCCACCTCTGCCCTAATCTGTTTATTTTATCAGCCATCTTGGTTTTTGCGTTATCATTTCGAAAATAGTCCTTAATTTGTTTAGGGTTTTTCACTCCAAAAATAAATAAATCATTGAAAATTAATCATATATCTATATAAACGTGTTTTAAATAACTTGAAAAAAATGGCTGAGCTGTACATAGATTACTCATCGATTAAATGTTGAATCTCGTATGATACGTGTACTTTTATAGTGCTAGCTCTTACCACGTAATGGACAAAAAATGTTGGCTGGAAATTGACGCATGATAAAAAGAATGCCGAACTCATGCAAAAGTTATTTTAATCATTGAATCGTTTACTTTTTCGACTGACTGAAACACAGTTGGACAAAAAGCAGCAGGAATCACGAAACAATGCTTAAAGGCAACCCTATTTCCAGTAAAGAGTAATACCATCTTTTTATAAATTTGGATGGGGTCACATAAAGTAAATGTACAGCGTAATTAGAATTTTCTGACTATAAGGTTTCAACTTTCAAACCCCTTTCTTTCTGACTCCCAGATTATATTTACCAATTTTAGCGATGTTATTGTTGGCCTATGTGGCCAGGATTTAGGTCGACGGACAGAGCCGCCATCTGTCAAATTAAAATGATCATTTCTAATGTTCGTATTTTAAAAAGTTTATTTTAAAAGCTGAAAAAGTTTTGTTATATTTTGAACTCTACGATCGACCCAAACTGTCAACATTGGTTTCTTCAGTTTTCAATGGTACCTGATAGATTGTGTTGCTATGTATGTATATATGTATCACTTGTACAGGTCGCAACAATAGAGCTTAGAGGGCTAGTGTATAACTGAACTCTATTTTTGCTCAGATTAAGGTACAAAATATTTTGAGTTATTCACGAAGAAATACAAGAATCGCACTGTCTATATAACACGTTTGTAGTATTGGACTTGTTTCTATTGTCCTTTTTTGTATTGGACCTTTGTGCATTGGATATTTGTACATTGTACCTTTCTTAGAGAATGTCTTTTTGGAATTTTTTGACATTAGGCTATTTTTTCATGGTTCAGAAATACAAAAATTGACTTCTTACAAAAACACAAAAATTGATATGATCTTGCATTGGACGTTACCGGTCACCAGGAGTCAGTGCTACCCATCGTACAATAACCTGTGTACACAGTTTTACAGCTCGTACGATGAAGACTCATTTTAATGGACTTGGAAACATTAAAATTGTTCATTTTAGAATATTCAAAAATTGTTTCGCCCTAAAATTCTCTTTTGCAGGGCACCAGAGGTCATCATCACCTATCCTATGTTTATCCTGGTGTCAAGTTACATTTTACACAAATTTGCAGCTCATAGGTTGCAGCCGTCCCAATTAGATTATAGAAATTGACTTTTATAGTCTACCAAAGCTCATCACCACCTATCGTATGTTCATTCTTCGTCTTATAGTATTAAATGTATGTTAGAGTAATAAATGATATTAGTTTAAATATGTTTGGTGCAAGTCGGCCTCTAAAAGTCTCCATGAATTAAATGATGCTAACTGACTTGCAGACGTGTGTAATAAGAAACCTGAATGTTAGACCATAGATGCGCTTGTTCTTTTGTGAGTGAGGATCAAGCGAAGGCAGCGCTGCCCAACTTTTTCAAGTTTACGTGTAGAATTGAGTTGGAAATATCTTAAAACGCCTCGAAACATCTAAATTCTCTACTTTTGGAAATACATTTAATATTATGAATAATTTAACGACACTTCATTCTTCAGCGTTTATTTTTGTTTAAATATTTCTTAATTTTTGCAAAAAGTATCATTCACTTTATCATTATAAATCAAATAAGGATATAACTTATATTATCGAAAATTACTGGGTTACCAATTTTTTATATCTAGACACAATCTAAAGTGTCAAGATTTAGATGATAAATATATACATTGGTGTCACAAGGCAAGGGACGTAACTCACTCAAAGGAAAACCATTTAAATAGAAAACACTAAACTGGGGACATAACAAACATTTCGGTATGTCAGTCAGCAGCAACAATTGATGCTAGCGCAACTAAGGAAAAGTTTTCCACACCCGTCGTTCACGCAAAGAATCAAACCTGTTGTGAGACAGACATTACACTATTCGAGCAGACTATCCGAGCTGACTAGTTTACCATTATCCTATCAGAGCAGACCAGCTAACCATTACACTATCTGAGCCGACTATCTTACCATTACACTATCCGAGCAGACTAGCTTACTATTATACTATCTGAGTGGACTAGCTTACTATCATACTACCCGAGCTGACTAACTCACCATTATACTACCCAAGCTGACTAGCTTACCATTATACTTTCTGAGTGGACAAGTGAAAAAAAACTGCAGCAAATATACAATGGCTATCGGCAATAACAACATGTCAAGTAACAAAGAATCTCGGCCTAAAGCTCTCAACAACCTCTATGGTGTTAACCTTTTCGGTGTCCGTTACTCATGTATATTCTTGAAAGATCCAACAAAATTATCCATAGATCGGGAAGGTCACAGGTGGATAGTGGCGGATTTCTGACGCGAAATCCGAGTCCGTCTAACGTTTGTCAGGTTCGGTTGAATAACAAAGACGTTTCTTGTTTTGCACGACGAAGAAGAGGATACAAAAGCAGAAGAGAGAAATATTGATCCATCACTTATCTGCTTTTATTTTTTTTATATCCAGCACTTCGTTCCCCTCCCTCGTTCGATTTCGTGTTCACTCCCCCCTCTCTGACAACTTTTAGATAATATTCTTTTGGACTATCTAGGAGTCAGAAATATAATATAATCCATTTGGAAACCGATGTGCTGGCCATGTTGAAAGAATGTCTGACAGAGCCTTTGAACATCACGACTGACTCATAATATACCAGTGATGTCAAAACGACAGTGGCAAAGGATAACTTCAAGATGACGAACCTTCGGCAGAGCAATTTTAACCTTCAAGAAAGAGAAAATCCCGTTAGTCATAAAAAGAAAAGTATAAAACCAATGCATCCTCCCGATAGTCTCCTGAAGCTGAAACATGAAACCTAACCAAAAGATTGACCCTAAAACACGCAACACGCAGATAGAAGAATCATGCTCAACATCACATGGAGAGATCACAAGGCAGCACGATATATCAGGGAAAAAACATCATAGAAAACTCAAATGGCAATGGGCTGGTCATATTGCAAGAAAGGCAGGCAACTGCACGACATCACGGCTCACAACATGGATCCCTATAGATCATGCATAACCGAGGCTGACAGAATACAAAATGGAGGGATTAACTAGACATATGAAGAAAGTTCTGCGACGCACATGATGAAAAGATCTGGCAAATCCTGGATGGGGAAGTCTATGTCTAACGACAGGCAAAAAAGACTGATGATGATGTCGATGATTAGAATTTTAAGTTTTCGTATATTCTTGCTCTCAGAGTGTTTCTTAATTGTATTCTTGTATTTTAGGTTTAGGAAAATACTTGGTGATAAGCGGCCTATTTTTGTAATATATTCATAAAAAAGTGTATTTGATAAAATATAATGGAATTTCCAAATATGCCTATAAAACTACGATAATAAAATAGAGTTGAAAAAATTTTTCCAACATTTTTCATATCGTAATATTAATGGGTTTTGATAGAAACAAGGACCCGAATTGTGAGTTGTTGAGAAAAACTAAAAATTAAGGCTAACGTAACAGATACCGTCCAAATTCCGAACAGTGAGGAGAAATTTTGATTTTTTGAATAATCCTGTCCTTAGGGTGTCACTTAGATGTATTTTAGTTTTCGATAAATGGTTTATAGATAGGGGACTTATTTTATTATTCATTAATGAAATTAGGGGTTTGATTAAATATAACTTGGAATTTAAAAATATATCCATGAAACTAAAGGTTAAAATGAGATTATTTTAAAGAAAATTCATTGTTCTTTGCCTTGTGTAAGTCTCTTAAGCTCCAAATGGTGCAAAAAAAAATTTAGACGAAACAGCAGTCGACGAAAAGTCCAGTCGACTAAACATCTTGTCAAAAAGTTTGTCGATAAATGAGATACACTTGCGAAACTGCTGTTGACTTATTGTGTATCCGCGATACAACGTTCGACGAAACGACTAGATACGAAACTAAGTTAATAAAAATGAAATTAAAAGAGTTATCCTTCCAAAGTCTATCGTGCGTCACTTAAAAACCTATGGGTCGTATGCTCATCGTCACTAGTCTATGATGATTATCTTTACTGGCTCCTTTACCAATTCACTAAAATTGTGGGAAGCTGTGTGCGTGCAGCGCGATTACTCAACATTGTACGAAGCTGACATTCACCAGATATATTAGCGCACAAGGCACAGCAGTGCAGAGTATGAAGTTGGTTGGATCAGCAGTTCTCGAGAAATATAATAAAAATGAATATATATCTATGACGCTAGCTCGATGTTGGACAATAAACGAAAGCAATGATGCTCTGTCTCACCTAGCGTTATTCCTGTAACAGTTATTTAAAACGCTTGCTTCCTGTGGGACGAAAACGAAATGTAACTATGCTTTGCATCTCCAAGTGGACAATTAACCCAGCGTGTTTTGGGGGCACAGCCTCATCCCCCTGTTCTCTTGGTAGGGGTCAGAATAGTTTTATGATTCGCCACCAGCATAAATATCACGATCACTTTCTCCATAGCTTCTATAAATTATCTCCCTTGATATTCACCCTTCAGAAGACATCTTGCGTCGATCATTACCTACCACCAATTACAAATTAGTTATGATGGTTACACATAAGTATTTCATTGAAAATTATTTGATATGTTCTCATAGACTATCAGAGTATTTTAATTAACATTCCTGTGGCTTGAATGAATCGCTAATTAACAAACTACAAAATGTTCAAAATGTTGCCGCTCAGTTAGTTTCGAAACGTATGAAATGCAAGTCAATTAAGAGTATCAGTCTACATTGACTTACGATAGAAGAAAGAGTGGTTTTGACAATGTTAATTACAATATTCAAATGTCTGAATGATACGTGTCATTATAAACACTATGCTTTTATTAGCATCCGAGATGATTTGACCTTGGAACTTGTCTTTATGAATATGATTCATGGATGCAGGGGTTTCAGCTTTAGCAACCAGACATTGAAATCGGTTACCTTATAATATCCATTTCTGACAAACGTTAAGTTTTAAATAAAAAAAGAAGGTAGGAACATTCTTGTTTCATAATTATATGAACTCTGCAAATAAAAACACTTCCGAATAGTGGCTCCTGTTCTGTGTTATACAACTTATAGGGAAGATGGAAATAAGTGATTGGATTGTCGGAACAAAGTTCGTACAGCTCTTTTAGCATTCTGCTCTAAAATACAGGAAATATACTAATGTCAGAATCATTACCCCCCCAAAAAAACAGGTTTCATTGTTTGATTAGTTCTTTCATTTCCATAACCCCCTGCCCCCCCAAAAAAAACGCCACAGCCTCTCCAAAATATCATCAATTGTCAATCGGCATCACTTATATTTTTTAGGCACAACGAAAGTCCCCGATTCTATGGTTACCAAAAATTTTTTTCTTCCAGACCAAATTTGAATCGGTTCAGAGCGTTTGTAAGAACGGAAAGATCAAGGAAGTGGGCAAAGAAAGGCATTTTTTCCTCTTTTCCATCACACTACGTAAAAGTATTACTTTTTTAGATCAATTCTTGAGATAAAGAATTGAGAATATAAGAAAGAAAAGAAGAGAGTTGACCATACAGCGCTTATAATCAATGTATACACTTCACATCTATATTCATAATTTTTTAAAAAATTTCCTAATGAATTATATATCGCATTTAGGACGGTATATCCGGTTTATTTTTGATGCAATGGTTATCTATTTTTATCTGGTACGCTTGCGGGTATCAATCCAAAAAATCTTCTAGAAACAAGTAGTTTTATTACAGAAACAAATGTTGACAAATGCTTTTAAAATAATACATAAACAGCATCGCAGATTTTTAGCAGAGGCCGTCCTTCTTCTAGTTTCAATCATCCATACAGTTTTACTATCTACGATGTCACATGGTTATTTCATTCTAAGCATTTGATATGATCCACTCTTGGCTCGCTAGACCCGTCGAAGCTTCACCAGTGCCCCGTTAACAGCAACTTCGGCGAACACGTTCCCAACTCTTCCCGTTGCACGGCACTAATCGAGGAAATGGATTTTCTCGGTTTGGCTAGATTTCTTTTGAAGAAAGACCCACTCAGAACATCGAAAATCCGTGAATGCTTTTCAAATAAAAAAATGAAAAGACAGTTAGGTAAGTCAGATGCACTCTTTCCATCTGAACGAGTTTATGGTCAGAAATGTTTTGACAAAAAAAACAACAGATGTATGACATTTAGTATAATAATAGCTTTCATATTTGATCAATAAGTTGTTTGAAAACAAAGGTAGAAAGAACAAATTACATGCTCTCATTTTCATTATTATGTTAATATCTGATATACTTTTCATTCATTTTCATTATTGTGTTAATATCCAATCAATGTTAAGTACGCTTGAATAATCATACGGAGACTTTATTAATCAATGCTTAAATTTCATAATAATAAATACATTATTTAAATGATTATTCTCACAAATCATTTTCACTGTGTTAATTTTGGATCGATATGTTGTATAATTGTACTTCTGTAGCATGAATTTTTGATCGTATTTAACATAAAAGGAGCTTTCGTATAATTTTTCGAAATGGAAAAGTTTAGCCACCTTTATCCATAAAGAGACATGACTGTTTTTTTATTCTTACACAAGTATTTTTACAGCCTGGTTTGCGAGAATTGTCTTTATTTCTCAAATTGCTCTGAGAACTATGTTATTTCCGACGATAGTCTAATGGGAATTAAAGAAAAACAAAAAAAACAAAAACATGCGTTCCATTAACTCAGGCCATAAGGACGAACAGTGTTACAGCAGGAGTTTACTGTGACGTAATCACACACGCCCCCCTTATCGACATATCTATCATATTGTGTTACTGTCCGATCCGATTGTATCGTCGTTGCATGACAGTGAAGGCGTTTCCACCCACACGGAATGGTAGATCCTCGCCTTTACATTATAATTCCGATTAGCACTACCCCGTTGAGCACTGAGCCGCTATGACGTTCTTTTCCAAATATTTTTCGTTATGAATTTAGTAATCATCATCATCATCATCATCATCATCATCATCATCATCATCATCATCATCAGCAGCAGCAGCAGCAGCAGCAGCGTTTTTTTAACGTACGTCGTAGGACATAGGCTTTCCCCAGTATTCGCCAGACCTATCAATCATGGGCGTCATGAAGCTGATACTCTCTTGACTTGTCTAAATCGTCTTGCCATCGTATATTCATTTTGCATATGATATCTGGGGATCTGCTCTGTTAGTCATGGTGTCCATCAGTTGTCTGACATTCTTGCAACATGACCGGCCCATTGCCATTTGAGTTCTCTAATAGATTCTATGATATTTCGAGGTTGAGGTCAAATCTTTTAGCTAGATTCCATGTTTCAGCTCCATAGAGACCTATCGAGAGGATACATTGGTTGTAAACCCTTTTTGAGGGTATTGTGATTTTATGGTTCTTAAAGTTTAAGCTTGCTCTACTGAAGGCTGATCATCTTAGAATGACTCCTAGCTTAATTTCTTATACTTTTAAGAACCTTATGGAGATTCTTGGCCTAAGTAAATTTCGTGGTCTACCTTATTCAGGTCTGCATTTTTTATTTGAATCTTTGCGTCTTTGCTTTTGTTGTACATGGCATTAGTTCTACTGATGTTCATGTGAAGACCAACTTCTTTGCTCTCATTGTTCAGTTCGTCTAGCATTACTTAGAGATCATGGAAAGCTTTAGTAAGAAAAAAAATGTTGTCAGCAAATCTTATGTTACTTAGGTATTCACCGTCTATTCTGATTTCTTTATTTTCCAAGTCTAGTTTTATGAACATCATCTCGAAGCGGGGAGCGAAGTGTTGGGATGAGCTGTTATCACTTTGTCTTTCATCATTTTTGAGCTGAAAGGCTTAAACCATATAGTCTGATTAACGAATTGCTTAGGCAGTATATGTTGCAAGACTCTGACATATAGAGGGTCTGCGCCTTGTTGTATGATAGCATCGATGACCTTTGGGAATTCCACTGGGTTGGAGGCCGGCAAATGCTTGGGCAAGTGAAATTTCAAATTCTGCTGAGTTCTCTTGTAGTTGATCTACTACGTCAATGGTAGAGTAGCTCTGTTGGAATCCAGCCTGTTCTTGGGGTTGTTTTCTTTTCTGTTGGTTCGTGATTTGACTGGTGATCACTCGGTTAAAAAGTTTGTAGATGCAGTTTAGGCTTATTGGCCAGTTGTTCTTTCGGGTACCCTTCATCATGGAACAGCATTATGATTGCAGTGTTCCAATTTTCTGGGACTTTACTCTGTTTTAAGCATAAGTTTAATAGGATGGCCATCTTCCTGGAGATGGCTTTTTTGAGTCCGTCGACAGTAATGAAATTCAGTCCACGGGGAGATCCTTTTTTTTCTTTTTTGATGGCATGCAGTTCTGTTCACTTTTGGTTATGTGCCAGGTGTATAAGAAAAAAGACATTAACATACAGATGCGTATACAGAATGATCGAATCATCCTAACCTCGCAGATGACCCACCCGACCAAACAGCCAGGTTTGCTCCTAATTCCCCTTCTTTCGCGTATCCATGTATGTGTGTGTGTGTGACCAGTTGGCCTTGGTCAAATTTTGGGCTGGGGTTTACAACTTTAAAAATTTGCACGAGTTCACCACGAGACACCATTTAATCTAATTTTCTGATTTTTCTCAACCGTGTTTCTTTTGGTCTTAATGTTCATTTTTGACCAACAATACCCAAATCTTGTGCTGGTACTTTTTTAAAAATTAATTTTTGATTATGTGTCTCTTTTTGAAAAAAATATCAATATATAAGATCAATTGGTGTTTTGATAATTTTGGATGTATTCTTACATAATTAGTTCTAGTATACGCACGGAGTACCGTGATTCATTTATACAAGGTACGGGTATATTTATGATGTAGTTATATATATCGATGCCTAGCAATATTTCACCAGCTCCGGAAAGTAGCTAGCAGATGAGATACACCGCGCTAATTCAATCTGATAGTGACGTCGTTGTACTCAAGGGACAGCGTTTCCACCCACGGAATGGTAAATCCTCGCCTGTCATGGCGGCCTCGAGCCAACAGACAATACGTGTGTTTGTTAGTTTCTGCATTAATCAATTATCTGTTTCTTCATTGAATGAAGTGGGTTCTTCGAAAGGAAAGAGTTAAATGATTTTTTTTTGTCATTCCTCAGTTTTGTTTCATTTAAGTTTTTATTTCCCGCTAAAAAATAAAACATATAAAGAAAGTGATAAAGAAGAAAAAAAAATCGACAGGTCTGGTTTGTCATCCAATAGAAACCGTCACGTGACCAACCCCGTGTTGGGGATGATCAATCGAAAAATTGGAATTGGGGATGATTAATGAATGCGTTTCTTTTCTCACCTTTTGTTTTGCAGTAATCAGTAAAATATATCTGAATTTTCAAAAGACAAGCGGATACAAACAAAGGGACTAATTTAGCAAAAACTTTCATTGCAAATCGAAACCCCTACTAAAAACCCTTTGGGTTAGATTAGAATAGACTTAATAACGAGTGAATGTTTAAATCTTCAGTCTTCTAGCTTCATTAGGGCGAAGTCTATGCGTGATACTTACAGAAATACATACATCCGTAAAAAGACTGACCAACTTGAAACCTTAAGAAACATATGCTGACAGTTTTGATTCACAGAGAAGGAATCTGGAAGAGAATGAAATAAGAAACTGAAATTTACCAACTTTTGTTTAGACGGATCTATATCTAGGTTCCATCTTTGTTCTTGACTCAAAGTTCCAGCCAATTCATTCTACAACCTTTTCTTCCACTCGGGTAGTGTAATGGTTGGAACATATGTCTCACACGCATATGATCCATCGTGTTATTTCTGGTATGAATGAAGATTATGAAAAACTCTCCAGAGGGAAAAATTCTCCTGTGCACTCAGCAGCAAAGTGAGTACACTCAAAGCTCTGTGATTCGGGTGGAGGTATCCCTTCCACAGGTACCGATGGTTAATTCACCGAAATAAGAATACTGAAGGAGTATTAAATTCCCCATATTGTTGAGAAAATATTGCTCTCCTCAGTTGTGCTAGCATCAATTGCTGTCACTGACTAACATACCGAATTGTGTGTTACGTCCCTTGTTTCGTGTTGTTTATATAAATTACTTTCATCCAAGGGAGTTACGTCCCTTGTGCACTGATTTTCGACTGAATCTAGATATTTTTGGTTGCGTCTAGGTACCAAATATTGCAATTAAGATAATTTGAAATCATATAGATAATGTTTTTATTTAATTTGTAGTTACAAAGTAAATAATACTCTTAATAGATTGAGTAATGTTTTTACGAAAAGAAATATTGAAAATTAAAGTTTCATTAAATTACTAATAATATGTGAAATATTTCCTAAATTTAGTTATTGGTAATATTCTTAGATAGAAATACTGTACGAGCTGAACAGCCCCCGCCAACGTGAGGAATTTCGCTTTCCTTCCTATCAGAGGTGTAAAATGGATTATCTGTAGGCTGTAGAATTGAGAATTGGGAAGAAGAGATCTGATCTTCTGAAATGAAGGTTGATGTGCTGATGACTCTTCTCAAAGCTAGAGACAAAATAATGATAGAAACGCTGTAGGGTTTGATTTTGAAGTCATGTGTAAAAAACTCGATCGAAAAATGAATACGGTGAGAATGAATCATATTATGACATCACGTTTTCCACTGGAAAAAGTCTGGAGATTATAGATGTTATAAAAAATTCTATCAAAATATGGCCTAAAAAAATTGAAAAAAAAGAAGCTTTTTTTCCTCTCGAAATTAAAAAAAAGAGATTACTTTTAGTCATGTCTAGTGGAGTACTGATACCAATTTCGAAGTCTGTAGACAAAACAGAATAGCCAGGAGCACTGGAAACACACAAACAAACAGCACGTATTAAACAAAGATAAAATCTTCCACCAACTATGATGGCTACGATCGTTCAACTGAAGGGAGAGGGAGGAGAAAGAGAAACTGTAGAGAAAGGAAAAGGGAAAGGAGAATGGAAAGGAAAAAAAGAAAGCGTTTATCAGTTTCCACTTTCATCAATTACCATTGCAGTAAACGTGGTTAGTCGACAGGAAAGGGTTAACGAATGAATTTTGAATGATTTCGTTCTCTTCCCTTCTACTTATTTTCTTTTGACTGTTTTCGTTTGTAATAACAATGACAGATGACAATGACCAGACCCCAAACCCGTGACGTCATGGAAGGATAACCGTTTACAGGAATTAACAATAAAGGAATTGTTATGGGATGCGTAGTTTTGGAATTATCTAGCATGGAGAAATTAATTCTGTTTTGGTTACTTTTTTATTTGCAATTTGCAATGGAATAATAGGGTTTGACCATAGCACAGCCGGGCTTGGATTTAAGTGATTTTGTCAATCTTGTCGACAGTTGACTCTGTTATTTTTTTTTACCATAACAAGAACAACGAGAACAATCCTCACCAAATTTGGAGAGTAAAAATATACATTCTCATTTCTTGGTTTAAAATGACCAACTGATTGGTATTATTGATTTCAATGGGGCAAAAAAGTTTGAGCCTAGCACAAAAATGCTTTTTTTTTACTCAACATTTTGAGATAGGTTGGTGGGCATAGACTCCCCCCCCCCTGAATGTAAGGGATTAGGGGGGTGCAATGAGCCTCACACTACTACACTGATCCATGACGTTATGGTAGGGGGGGGGGGGGGCGAGAGAAATGAATTCATGCTTTTCCCAAGGGCATTAGTGAAAAGTGAATGTAAACTGTAACAGCTCGGGTTCGAAGTCAAGTCGCCCATTCCCCCTAACGTCAACACCTTGGCCACCTCGCACTTCACTTTTTTCTAGAAACAGTCAACTAAAACTGCTGCTAAAATTGTTGACATAGATTTCTCCAGTTTTCAGGTTGGTTCATCTGTCTGCCTGTCTGGCAATGTATGTATCGCGCGTACGGATCATATCAATCGAGCTAGAGGACTGAAACTTTCAACATTTGCTTTTTATTATGTCTAGAAAAACGATTAAAAAAAATCCCTCCCCATAATTGGATTTTAGTGGAATTGGGGGTTCAATTTGCTAGGTGAGTCCTGGTTAAATCGATCCCTCGGTTCATGTCAAGCAGCATTCACGCTTTTTTTTTCAGTGAAATTCAGACTTTTTAGTGATCACTGCCAACGCAAAGATGAAAGAACTGAATCACTGATTTCCCAATGTTTGTAATTGATCGACCCCAACACGGTATGCTGCCAAATGACGCAGTTCACGTGACAGTTTCTGTTGAGTTACCAACCTGACCTGTCTCCAGATTTGTTTCATTTAGCATTTTCTTCCTGGAAGGTTGTGCACGAGAGAGGCGTCTTTCTGTTAACAGTGGAGTCCCACGCAGTGTAGGCTTTGAACACCCCCGTCCAAGATGGACAGCTTTACGGGCATTTTATCAGACTACAATCTCGTTTTGGCCGTAATCTAATTACACTTGCCACCTACGTACTTATATACTCTCTGGCCTTTCACCCATCTCCTAACCAATTCCCAAGATTCCCATTGCGCAGATTGAGTCACTAAACAAGAGATATTTATTCACTTGGTGCAAGTCCTATTAATAAGTATCTTCCAAATCCCTGGAATATATATATATATATATATATATATATATATATATATATATATAGAGAGAGAGAGAGAGAGAGAGAGATAGATCGATAGATAGATAGATAGAGAGAGAGAGAGAGAGAGAGAGAGAGAGAGAGAGAGAAGCTCAATTATCCGAATTTCGGTTAATCAAAACGAAATCCAGGATCGGGTATTGTTTTCAGTATGGCTTATTTTTTCCATGATTAGATCAGCTATCCGAATAAAATACACCCCACGTACAACATACAGATATTCAGGGTTTCTCTGCACATATAAACAAACATACACACATATATGTTTGTTGTGTTCATGTTAACTACTCTGATATAACGATAATAACTTGACTACGTGGAAATTTCGCCTCATATTACAAGCCTCTTCATAAGTTTTCGCAAAACAGAAAACTGTCGTGCAGCCCGACACATGTCAAGACATAAACGAAAACAGAATTCAATGAAAACCGGATAAATACTGTTGCTGGTCGTGGAAAGAGGGAGAAAGGGTGTATTAGGGAGCCCCGAACAAACAAATAAACAAACAAACACGCGCACACTCACACACACACACTCAAGCGAATCACACAAACTAGGCACAAGCGGATTTTATTCATATAAAAGCCAGAAACAGACATATAAATCAACTCGACTTAAACACCATCACATACCTACTTGAGTTCCGAAACACAGAAAACGGTCAAAGGTCAACTCACTTTCTAACTAACTGATTTCTCAAAACTATTCGACGAACATCAGTATACCCTGATAATCCTCCATCCTAACCCCCAGGACCAGCAACACTGGTATCCTGGTGTTCATTGTATTCAGCTATTGTTAATGTCTCAATTCTGTACAGAGCTGCCCGCTGCAGTTTCTTGGTGAAATGCATCTTAATAATTATATCCTATCTAAATGTTAATGAATACACTTGAGACGTGACTCGGTTTGACTCCTGTAGTAGCCCTATTTCCTTTAATTAATTATACTTGTGTTTTGTCTAAGCCAAATGATATATCAAATGAGAGTTTCAATATTTCATATTATGCAATGCATAATCATTTTGTTTGATTATATAACTATTTTTTCAATGACATATTTGTCACGTTGAAAGGAACAAATAGAGCAGATATTGACTGTGAATGGGCAGAATGGGAATCTGGTGTGATTTGGACCTTTCCATTATTGGTGACTCTTTTACTCTCGACTGTTGAACAAAAACAACCACCCCCAAAAATGCCCAACGAAGAGAAGTACTGTAAAGAAGTATTGCCGGATAAAAGGAAGTACTGTATATTGACTGCCGAACGATGAGAAGTACTGTATTTCAACTGTCAAAAAAAATGGAAGTGCTGTATCCCAACTGCCGAACTAAGGGAAGTACTGTACCTCCATTGCCGAATAAAAGAATGTACTATATTTCGACTGCGAAACGATGAGAAGCACTGTACTGCGATTGCCAAATAAAAAGGAATACTGTATCTCGACTGCCGAATAAAAGGAAGTACTGTATCTCGCCTGCCGAATAAAAGGAAGTACCGTATATCGACTGCCAAACAGAGAGGAGTATTGTACTTCAACTGCCGGATAAAAGGAAGTACTGTATCTCGACTGCCGAATAAGAGGAAGTACTGTACCGCAATTGCCGAATAAAAGGAAGTAATGTATCACAACTGCCAAACGAAGACGAGACTTGTATCTCAACACAATGAGATATGAATTTCAACCAGTAGCAAACAAAATTAATTACTTTTCATTATACACTGATGCCACACCTGCAGCCTGTACAGATGAGTTAATCCCTTAACTGTTTTTTTCCCAAAAATAGAAAAGACCAGAACACTTCTCTGCTTGATAGAGCACAACGAGCATTACTTATTCGTGTCTGGGGGAATCTTTGCAGCCCCATACGTAGAAATTTATGAAGTCGAGACTGGTCATTACCCTGATGAGTGACCATTTTTTAATATCCCGTGTCGTAAGTAGCAGCAAGATTGTTCTGTGGCTGTCTCAACATATGCCCTGTTGCCAATCAACAGGATATCTTGCAAAGAAGGCACCAGGCAGTATATCATCATCATTAGCATCAGTCTTTTAGCGTCCACCACATCTCTCTATCGTGAGCATCACAGGGCCAGTACTTTCTGAACTTGTCCAGCTGGCCCCGTCATCTAATGTTCTTTCGACCACAATTTCGCGTATGACTTTTGGGGATCAACACTGTGAGGTGCGACGTTTAGCGTTTGTCTTACGTTCTTTCAACATGGCTAGCCCACTGCCATTATTTCTAATGGTTTCTATATCTCTGGCTCCAGTCTTCTTCCTGATATACTGAGGTTAGAGTTTGATTCTCTCTGGTCCTTTCACTAAACGCTGCTCCATAGAGGAAATATGACAGTGTGCTCTCCTTGGTACCGACTTATTCATATGATTGAATCGCAGGGATCATGATGGCGATTCACCTCTCTATTAACTGAAGCGCAGATTCGTTACAGAAAATGAATCAGTTGGAAAATTTCTCAATGGAGAGACCAATCAGGATCACAAAGAAGAATTGATGAATAAATAGACAGCTGAGATAGGATGGAGAGTAGAACAGATGGAACGTGGTGATAAAAACAACAAAGAAAAGGTAACTGGTCCAAAAGAATCACTGTATAAGAAATGTAATTGATTCCATTTGTGGTCGGGTTCACTTCAAATCGTCATTCGTATTCCACTTTGTCCGAAAGTTGAGATACGGTATGTATCTCTGTTCAGCAGACGGGGTGCGGTATTTTACGCAAGACATAGACAATCAGTCCGAGGACTTCCCAGAAGTTACACCATGGGAAGTGAAACAAGCCATCAAACAAAAAAAAAAAAGGGAAAAGCTCTTGGACCAGATAACATCACCACCGATCTCGTCAAAAAAGCTGGTAAGATCGTCAACAAAAAACCTACTTTTCTATTCAACTTATGTCTTAAACAGAGTAAAGTCCGGAACGTCTAGAATACGGTGATCATAATGCTTCTACACACAAAAAAAGGAAACCCTAAGGACCTCAACAACTACAGGCCTATAATCCTATCAAACTTCATCTATAAACTTTTCACAAAGATCATCACCAACCAGATGACTAAAACACTAGATGAGAACCAACCATGTGAGCAGACTGGATTTAGAAGAAACTACTCAACCATGGACCATCTCCATTAAATAAATCAACTGAAAGAGAAAGCAACAGACTACAAAATGCCACTCGTTGTAGCATTTATAGACCTTAAGAAGGTATTTGACTCTATAGAAATCCCCACGGTCATGAAAGCCATCACTCAACAAGGTGTTGACCCTGTATACGTCAAAGTACTACAACATATATACAATCACAGCAACTCCTTACTCAGGCTGCATAAGGACTCTGAACCCTTCCAACTCCGAAAAGGAGTAAGACAAGGTGATACCAGCTCGCCCAACCTGTTCATAGCCTGCGTAGAGATGGTTTTCCGAAACCTGGACCGGAAAAATAGAGAAAATCAAATTTGACGGCGAATATCTGAGCAACATTAGATCTTCAGAAAACATCGTCCTTTTCGCAGAAAACCTACACGGCCTCGAACTGATGCTAGATGAACTAAACAAAAAAAGCAAAATACTTCAGTAAAAGAAAATCACGGAATGTGGAACGATTACATTGAGAAAAAGGACATAACGGTCAAAATCGAAGATGCTAAACTGGGGGAAGTAGACCACTATATCTACCTGGGACAACGAATCTCCACGAAACCTACGGAAGAGGAGGAGATCAAGTGAAGAATCGTTTTAGGATGGGAAGCCTCTTGCAGAGCAAGGTCAACCTATAAAAACAAGTCGATCCTAATATTCCTAAAAAGAAGAATATACAACCAATGTATCCTCCCAGTAGTCACTTATGGAGCTGGAATATGGAACCTAACCAAGAAACAGACTTGTAAACTGTGAAGTATGAAACGTGCACATGAGAGAATCAATCGCAGCCTCACATGGAGAGATCACCAGACAGTACAGTATATAAGGAAGAGAAGGAGAGTCACAGAATCCATCAAAAAATTCAAATGGCTGTGGGAAGGCCATGTTGCAAGAATGAAAGACAACCAATGGACATCACGACTTAATACGAGGATCCCATGCGAAATCGAGGCCAACATAAAAGATGGAGAGGTGAACTGGGCAAATTTAGAAAATACCGGCTCTGCGACGCCCACGATAGAGAATTGTGGCGAATCCTGGTGAAGGTCTATGTCCAGCAACTGATGTTTAAAGACTGATGATGATGATGATGATGATTTTGTTTGAAAGCTGAGATAAAGTATTTTGTTTGGCAGTCGAGATACAATACTTCTCTGTGTTTGGCAGTCGGGATACAGTATCATTAAAATCAGATTATTATGGACCACCAGAACTGGAAACCGTCACCTTCTCATGGAATCAAATCAGAAATTTAGTCGAATCAGTAATTCATCAGAATAATAATAAAATCGTACAGAATAGATATAAAAAATGATACTTTAACAATCATAATATCACTAACAAAAAACGGTTAAATGTATAATTTCCGTATTCATAAAAAATCATAGCTATAAAAATACATTCATTTCTATGTAGTCTCAGCTTGCTATCTCATTCTAGATATTATCTAATCAGATTCCGAAGGATGGCTTCTTATTCTGTCTCTTCCGATTATTGTAGTTCACATTATTATATATTCATATCATTAATACTATAATGGAATAAAATAATTTATATTTTCAATATTGCTAAAAAAGTATTGAAATCGAATGATCTAATGAAAACCAATTCAACAAACAATGTTTTTGAATGATGAATATTGTGTACTTTGAACTCGTGAATCGAAATACTTGTTCAGATTTTATTACCAAGAACAGATACAATTCAAGATAGTTCCTCTCTCTATATCTTATTCTTTTACTCTTGGGTCGCATTAAGATAAGTCCATTAAATATTAAACAAACAAGTAACACACGGCAAACATCTTTTGGCAGAATGCCTTGTTAGGATGATGAATTTAACAATGAAAAAAAAAGGATGATTGAAGAATAAGTTTTATTTGGGCAGAGATCAATTCTAAAAAAAAGTCTGGATTTTCAAAGAAAACTGATTGATTTAGCATAAATTTACTTTGTAAATTGAACCCCACCACCCACTAACAATGTATTTAAAGGAAAAATATAAGAAAGCTTTTTATTTAGACATAAGGAGTAAACGTATAAATTTACAGCCCTCTGGCTCCATTGGTGCAACCTTTTGACGTGTTACATACATACATAGCCAACCAGCCAGCCAGCTAGCCAGTCAGCTCAACCACCTCAAAAGTTGAAGATACCTATGTTGACAATTTGGTTGACGGTTTCTAATAACCGCTACATCAAACATGAACTGAAATACATGTTCAGACTTCAAACCAGATTCAAGAATAGGGACTTCCGCTCTATATAACCTTATAGCTTTGTATAAGTTTATTAGATATTAGATTATCAGGCCGAACATAATCGATGGCTTCAAATAGAGTTAAACTTGATACAATGAACATTATTTGAGCAAAATGGTTATTCAGAAACTCTGTTGTATATAGATGGAATTTCTCATTTTATTTTGATGTTTTTTCAATTCATCCTAGATTATTTCGAAAAGGGTAATGCAGATACGAGAAATTGTCTAAAGAAGCCAGGGTGAACTGGTAGACGATAAAAAAATGCGATGAATTTCATTTACACTAAACGAGCTGTCCTGGATTGTCATTTTAGTCAAATATTGTCGGGTGAATTATAATCCACATCAATTCACTGATCAAACAATAGGCATCAAAGTGACAAAGTTTGAATACACATCCATTGAACCCTTTACTTGTCGTATCCGCTGTCCTCCCGCTTACAAAGGGTTGAGGCTTGAGAATAATCAACCCATAACACCGGAGTAGATAAAAGCCAGGTCCTATTCGATGTTTCCGGAAAGTAACCGAGGAATACTTGGACCAATTTAAAGATCATCATCATCATCATCATCATCATCATCATCATCATTACCATCATCATTTAACATCAGTTGTTGGACATAGAGCATTTCCAAGAATCACCAGATCTCTCTATGGCGGACGTCGTGGCACCAATATCCCCTGAACCTATGTAAATCGTCATGCCATCTTATTTTCATCGGCCTCTGTTTCGCATACAATACCTTGGAATCCATGTTGTAAAGTCCAGCGCCTGTCTTCCATTCTTGCAATATAGCCCGCCCATTGCCAATATCAGTACAGAATGAAAAAGTAAGCATTGCAGTGACCTCCCTGTCCCTATGTGTGTCAGAGAGCAGCGTTTGAGACCAGATAAAGGTTAGGATTTTAGGGCCAGTTCTCTCTACAACAGCGAATTTCTCGTTTCACTTGGCTTTGTATCGTACGTGGCTTAATGAATATAAAAATAAGCGACTAGTCTAAGTGTCTCGAGGTCAAACTTCATACTGACTGAAGCTTAAATGACTTGATAAGTTTTGACACTATTTCAATTTTTGTCAAAAATAGTTTTACTTTAACCGAAAAAATCTTCAAATTTGACCATGGAAAAGAATATAATCTAGATATTTTTCAAGGTAAACCATTCGACTGGTCAGGCTTAAGTATCAAGTGCCTATCAAAGCAAAGAATGGTTTAATCAAGTGTGCCAAAAATGGTTTCATTGAACACATGAATATCTTGGATGATATTTCAGTACTTTTGTGTATAGTTCCTAAAAACATTTGATAGTTTCAGTACATTACACATTATAAAACGATATCAGTTATATTGCATCATCAGGTCGAAAGATCACAAGGCAACACCGTATATTAGGGAAAAAAGCATACTAAGATATCATAGAATCGATTAAAATAACTCAAATGGCAATGGGCTGGCTATGCTGCGAGAATGGCTGTCAAAAACTGGACATCATGACTCACAACACAGATCCCAAAAGCTCATATACGAAACTGGGGCCAGCAGAAAAAAAATGGCGTGACGAACTAGACAAGTTTAGAAAGTATTGGCTCTGCAACGCCCATGATAGAGAGGTCAGGTGATTCTTTTGGAAGGTTTATGTCTAACGACGAGCGCTAAGACAACGATGATGATGATGATACTGATACAACGTTGATTGATTTTATTTAACGAAGGGTGTGGTGCTGGAAAGGTCAGGGTAAGTCTTACTGAAGATTAGAAGCATGACCTGAGGATAATACATCTCTGAGTACTCAAAATTCTCTCTCATACCGAAACGTATTCATATCAAGCGACACGCCCTTTTTGGTCTACTGGCCTAATGCTCATGTGAGGTAAATATATTGATCAGTGTAGTTTTGTTTTATGCCGATTCCGATTCAGCAAGGTTAAGGTATTGCTCTACAGATTAATATAACAAAGTATAAGCTGACAACAAAGACACATCAAATAATAATAAGACCTTAAACAGAGCAGTTTTGAAAAGCCAAGAGAATTTTCTAAAGAATTAATCGCACTAATCAAGGTATAGCATCCCTCTCCAAGTGTACGTATATTAATCCCCAGAACCATACAAATAATGGAGAAGAAAAAAATCGTACGTGTTTTCCCTTTGGAAATTTTGGAATCATGGAGCCTCTTCAATCAAATTCAAATAAACTCATTCATCCATATAATTGCTGAATTACTATGGCTACAAGTACGCATGCGCGACATTTTTATATTAGACGTACTGCAGTGACTTTTTAATCAATGAAATCGTGCTTTATGCAACTATAAGCTTGGAACTGAAAAAACGCATTTGACACGATGTATGTATCTATGCATTTATCGTAGATACATAACGGCTGCTGCATATATATATATATATATATATATATATATATATATATATATATATATATATACACACACACACACATACACATATATATATATACATATATATATATATATATATGTATATATACATTGATATATATGTATATATATATATATATATATATATATATATATATATATATATATAAATATATATATATATATATATATATAAATAGATAGAAATATGTGTATATATAGTACCTGTCTGAAGTATATGAACGAACAACCGTCTTACTCCTCGCTTTGGTTTGAGAGTTAAAGACAGGAATATTGCGCAAGACGATCTGAAGTTTTTGCTATTAACACAACAAGGGATGTATTTAGTCACATGTTGTGGTTTTAAATGCTACGTTTCTTGTTCTGAATTGATCAAGGGGATTGAAAGAGTGAACTCACGTTGCTGTTTAGTGAGTTAGTTTTTAAATCCTTCTCCAATGCTTGAAATCCATAATTGCTCCAGCAATTTCAGAAAATGAAAACACTTTTCATGCTTTTTTTCATTTCCTTATTTTTTTTTTCATAAATGATTATTGATATATAGAGATATCGCTCATAAACATTTGGACAAGCACAAAATGCCTTGTTGTACTGGTTGCTGAAAATTAGTTTTTCTTTTGTAATGTTCCTGGTTTTATCTCTCAAACCAAACCCGTTTATAATAAAATGCCTGTTAATTCAAATACAAATCACAGCTACTATATACAAAAACTAAAATAATCATGATAGGTACTATATGTCATTTTTTTTGTCCAGGCCTCTTTTAAACTGGAACTACAAGGCCTACCTACCTAATTTCCGCCATGTAAACATACAAGAAGTAAGTTTCTTATATAGACTTGACCTCAGTGGCCATTCAAGGTCAATATAGGCCATTTCTTCGGTCTCAAATGGTCGAAACGAAAAAAAATCGAGGCAGAATTATTTCCAACTATTTTTATCATGAAGTATCCTGAGATCACTCACAAAATAATTGATTTTTGTATAAGTTTTGTGATCAGCAAAATTGTTACCTTCTAATGGAAGTGTACGTTGTTACGTCAGAGAAACGTGAAACATAGTTTCACATAGTTCATTTGAAAGACACTATTTAAACCCCTGAAAAGAAATCGCAATAATATTGAATTTTATGAGCTGATTTCAAAAAAAAAAAAATTACGTAACTACATAGTATTATTACCACAAATTGTGGGTAGTGGATATTTTTTTCAGCGAAAGTGTTACATTCCATTATTATGGATAAAAAAAAACCCATTAAATTCATAGTGTTGATAACATACACTGTTTCAATTCTGGAGTCCAATTCATATTGTTCCTTTTTCAAGATAGAAGAATTAAAAAAAAAATCGATTTCTTCCGTTGTTGATGATATCTAATCACAGGGCTCAATATTTATCCAAGTTGACAGAGCTGCTAATATATGAAATAAGATTTGCAAGGATATATGCCTGGTGAATGTCAACATTTTGGGCTAAACGCACTCTTCAGCAACCTTTTGACATTTACCAGTTATGTATCCTTGAAAGTTTTAAATAAAGTTGATCTCAAAAGGCTTCATTCATCTGACTCTCTCCCGAAGATGAAATGTCAGAAAGTAAATTTCTATAGATTTCATTACTTCTTAAAGTTCCATTTCCTGAAGAGTGTTAGACAGAAAAACTTTTCGGGAACAATTTCATTTTGTGTCTCATATATATATATATATATATATATATATATATATATATATATATATATATATATATATATGCGTGTGTGTGTGTGTGTGTGTAGATTTTCTTGTTTAATACGTATTTCCAAATCACAGGAATTTCAAAAGTTTTTAACGTTAGGAGACTTCACAAATTAATACACGAAGATGACTTGATGTTGCCCTGGAAAGTGCGTGATACTCTGACAAACAGTTATTTGCCAAGCGTCTGAGCTCTTCATGGAGTCTTATGTATTTCATTTTGTATAGGCGGGCAAAAAATGTCGAGTAAATATAAATATTGAAGAGAAAAATGAAAAAAAAATGAAGAATGAAAACCAAATATTGAGTTGAGAGTCACTCAATAGAAACCATCCTCTGGCAGCACGCTGTGTGGGGGTGATCGATTAAAAAAACGAAGAAAGGTGTTATCAATGAAAAAGTTACTTTTCCAGCCCTTTGCTGGGTAGTAATCACTGAATAAGTTTGAATTTTCAAATTACAAGTGCAGATTTTGCAGAACTCAAAAGACCAATTTAGCATGAACTTGCTTTATAAATAGACCCCTCTGAATAAAACTTATATAGGGGAATTTGAAAAAAAAACCCCAAACTTTTTTGTAGATATAATAAGGGGTTAATGTCCGAATTTCCAACTCAAGCTCCCATGGTGCAGCCTATCCACGCAATACGTACACACATACATAGCCAGCCAGACCACTTTAAAAACTGAAGAAACCTATGCAGTTTTGATGACATTGTGGTTGATGTTTCCCCCCAAAAAAAAAGTTTGAGAAAGAGAAAGAGAAGGAAAGAAAAACGAGAAGAAGAGTGATGATTAGGGATAGTCTAATGTTAGAATCTGTCGACTTAGTTTTCTTCAGTTTTTAAGTGATTTTGGCTGGCTGGCTGGCTATACACGTGTCGTACTTTTAGAGCACATCGATTCGTCTGGTGTGCTAACTATTCAAACACTTACTTTTTAGTATCTTTTAGAAAAACATCTCTTTTTTTCCTCAAAATTACACTTAATAAGTTTCCAATATGCGTTTGTGGGTGTTCGTGGGTGTCAATTTACAATGTAATCTCATGCTAAATCGTTCTCTTAGTGTTCATGCCTGTTTTTTGAACATTAGGGCCTTTTTAACGATCACGATCCGACGAAAGGCGAAAGAAGTACTTTATTCATTAATCATCCCTTTTCCCAGTTTTTAATTGATCATCCCTAACAAGGCATACCGCCAAAAGATGTAAGTCAAGTGACGATTTCTAGTGAGTGACTAATCTAACTCGTTCTTACCTTTCTCATTGCAGCCAAATGAAGAGAAATAGCCACAGGGAACACTACAAGATTTGTTGAAAGAGCTCTAATTGTTGTTCTAGGATTATCTAACATAAGTTTTTTTTTTCAAATAGTCGTCTATGTTTATTGATCTTCCCCGGGGCTTATTTCGAATATTCTTATGTCTGGTGCGTAATTTCTGAAACCACAGTTGTATTATTCGCTCGTTAGCAGTTTTTTCTCTCTCTAAATGTCAAACTGATGTTTTTCCTGCATCAGCTACAAAAAATACCGACTTTCATGAGCGAAAAAAGCAAAGTTTATATTGGACAGACCTATGGGCGTCCGCTGCTGCTTTCCAGTGGGGGTGGGTAAATGACCCCCCCACTCCCCAACTGACGCTCATGGGAGCCATCTGAATAATAGCAGTGCCGGATTAAAGCAACTGGAGGCGCTGTGTTATGACAGGGCTCCTCGAAGTATAGGGTCGTGAACCCTCCTGTGGTTGCAATATTTGATTTTTGTAAAGAATAATTATGTAACTACGTAGTGTTATCAAAAAACTGTAACCCCACAAATGGCCTATCCGACCGACCAGTCAAGTGAGCTACAGATCCCTTTGATCTTTTTGTCTTTGCTCTTGGTCATACTTTGGGGCTAACACCACGAAGCACCATTTGAAAATATGATACTTCAAATTATATATCATTACGAACCCGATATTTCATATAGCACAACCTAATAGGATTATAGAATAGCCTGATATATAATAACAAACCATACAATATAGTACTCGTTTACTTAAATCTTGGCTTATTTGCACGAAATCTTGAAACTTAGATTTGAACGTAGATTTGTCCAAATTACAATATAAAACGTTGGATAGTTCTAAGTTCGAGGGTCAATCTTTTGATTATGTTC
Organism: Thysanoteuthis rhombus; assembly: GCA_963457665.1. Classification (NCBI taxonomy): domain Eukaryota; kingdom Metazoa; phylum Mollusca; class Cephalopoda; order Oegopsida; family Thysanoteuthidae; genus Thysanoteuthis; species Thysanoteuthis major. The sequence continues at coordinate 11,708,709 of OY735226.1, read as the reverse complement.
CTCGTTTCAGCTCCATAGGTGTCTATTGGGAGGATGGATTGGTTGTATGCTATTCCTTTTTAGGACTAATGGAATTTTCTTATGTTTGAAAGTTGAGCTTGCTTTACCAAAAGCTTGCCAAACTAGAGTGATTCTTCGCTGGATTTCTTCTTTCTTTAAGGATTTCATCAACATTCGTCGTCTAAGGTAGATGTAGTGGTCTACTTTCTCCAGCTCTGTGTTTTCGACTTTGGCTGTGGTGTCTTCGTTGTCATGTGAACAGGAGAGAATACTGCTCAACCTCTCATGAAGAGATTGCATGGCAGCACTGTATATTAGAGGAAAAATAGTCGGAGATATGACAAAAAAAATACATTAAAAAACTCAAATGAGAGTGGGCTGGTCATGTACCTAATGACAGACAACCGCCGGACATCACAACTCAAAACGTGGATCCCCAGAGATCATATGCAAAACTGTGTCCGGCAGAAAAAAAGGGAGGTGTGACGGATCATGAAAATTTTAGAAAGTACTGGCTCTGTGACAAAGATCTTTGGGAAGGTCTATGACCAACAACGGACGATAAAAAGCTATTGCTGATGATGATAACCTGATCGCCGATTTGAATCTTGATAACATGAAATCATGAATCATTATGAATCCGACAGTTTATGTAGCTTAACTTTATACAACTGGAGAATGGGTAGATTCAAAACATCGAATGTCATAAAGCCAAATAATGAATCATCTCGAATCCGACATTTTGGATGTGAAGAAACGATCATAATCAATATAAATTAATACAGCTTTTATCCAATCGAACCGTAGGCTTTGAAATAAACTACGCAGTTTAAGTTCGTGCTCTAAGAATGAACTGCGATAATACCCGATGCAATGGTGTAACAATACACAAACAATTATGCTCACGATTTCGATTTCCTGTAGTGACCGGAAGTTGAGATATAATTCTCATCAGTGTTGTACAACGTTATACATCATTGAAATATCCAGATTTACAATAACATGGCCCCTTAGATTATGAGTCCCTAGGCTGCAGCCCGGTCAGTCCGTATGCAATTCCGGCACTGTACGATAAGTAATGAAACAATTTATCACACACCTACTTGAATCCATCTTGATAGCACCTGATCATGAATTATCGTTGATCCTCCATTTGATCCGATTCAGCTTAATACAATAATAGAACTGCCAGATTTAGTATAATTGTATTATTATCATTGGCGGATTTATTCGATGAGAACAGAAGTTTGGATGAATTAGTCTTCACTGATCATATTTCTTCATCTCGGAATTTTAGACAGATATCACTGTTGTATCATTCGCTCAATAGCATTCCATTCTCCATATGTCAATATGATGTTCATCCACATCTCAACTGCATTGCATCCAAATTAAAAAAAATTTATATGAATCCAACCTCGGAATATGGAAAATAGTAGTTGCATTTGAGCCAAGAACATTACATTTTTCGAGGGTAGGAAAAAGTCATAACGAAATTAATCGAACGACATTGCACTAACTTTGAAGTCATGCAAAGAAATTCCGTCGAAAAATAAACATTTTATTGGCATCTCTCAATGGAAAACATCTAAAATAGGGTAGAAAAACATATATAAACATCTAGATTCTGAAGAATCCACATGTTAATAATAAACCCGCCAGAATAAGACCATAAAATGACCAAAACATGTTTATTCTTTTTCCTAAAGATCCAAAATACAATTTTAGAGGGGGTTTGTGGGGTACAGGTGCAAATTTCCACATCTGAAGACAAAACAGTATGACCAGGAGTGGTGGAACACACAAACAAACACATAAAGAAACACACCAACAAACTCAAATATGAGAAAAGGGATAAAGCCCCACGCCATCTTTGATGGTTACGATCGTTCAATAATGATAATTACTCACCTCAGATATTCAGACGATTCCATGAAATTTTGATGCAGAAGTAGGGTTTATTTCTGATTGAAGAACTTTTTTTAAATTCCAAGATGTATCCACGCATCTCTTTTTAATTTATTCCTGTTACATTAAACATAGGAAGAAAGGAAAAAAGAGATGCGATATCATTAAAGGTGTAACACCATTAAGAAGCAAACTGCAATGATGTCATACTTGAATGAGTTGAGTAATTTTGTAATTAAAAAAAATATAAAAAAATGGGCCCAAGACGCCCAAAATAACCATTTACGATTTTTATTGAAAATAATACCGTTGGAATATTTCTATATCGCAATATTTTACCTGGAGATTACATTTTTTTGCGCCGATGCAAGAAAGTTTTAAAGGTATCTCCTCTACATGATGTTATTTTCTCTCAGTTTTTAATGACACTAACGTTGGTAGAGGTAGGCGCTCTTTGACAGCTTTCTTGTTTATCTCTGTCAATGAAGCTGAAAAAAAGATGTAGGTATTCCTTCACGTCTGTTCTTCTCTTCGTTTGCCCGTCTGCACGATATCACCGGAAGTACTGAATGGATTTCAATGAAATTTCGAAGAAAGTCGGGCATTCAGGTAAGAATGAGGTGAGGAAATGGGAAATTATTTTTTCTGATTGAGAAATATCTTTCTGTTCTTTTTTTCCAAGTACGTTTAAGTGTAAGCACAAGATTATCAATTAATTCAAATCGTAGGACCATCAGCGAACTGGTCAAAATTTGGAGCAGATGCCTGTACAATTATCTCCCCTATGCCCAAATCGCAAATTATCACCAAGATTTCTTGTTTGTCCTCACAACATATCCAGAGGTTGACAATGGATTTTAATGATTTTTCTTCGAACGATGGACTATAGACAAAAGAAGAATTTGGGAACGGATCCATGCACAGTTATACCCCAAATGGTATTGGCAGAGGTATGTGTTAGCTGAGTGCTTTCTTGTACTATAAGAGACGGTTTTTTTGGCTCGCAAATTGTCATCATGAGAAAAGAAAATGTAACAGGTCTGGTTAGTCACCCAGTAGAGCCGTCATATGTTCAACGTTTCTAGGCATCGAACCTTATTGGCAAAGATCAATAAAGATTTGGAAAAAGAGTTGATCAATGAATGAAGTGAATATCTCGCCTTTTATTGTACTACTAATAAAAACCAGCCCGAATTTTCGAAATACAAGCGTGTGAACGCTACCGAACGCCAGCTAAGAGATCAGTTAAGCAAAACATACATTGTAAATCGAACCCCCTAACTAAAAACCCTCTTTGTGGGTTTTAGTCAGAAGACAAACAAAACTTTTCCTCGAGACATGAGGGACGAATGTTAAAAGATTCAGCCCTCTATCTCATTTTGTGTGACCTGTACACATGACACATACATACACAGCAAGCTACGCTACTGAAAACAGAAGAAACCTATATTGACGGATTCGATTGGCGGCTCTGTAAGTGGAAATCCAAATTCAAGCCATAAAAAACTTAAAATTTTATAGAAGCTTGGATGTTTTGGTTTCATTTGATATAGAATATAGAAAGCTCCGTTACTTACCAATCCCCACCGGCAGAGTCAAAGACCGGACATGACGTGAGAACAGACAATGAAAAAGACCATGAGATCAACCAGCTGCACCCCAGCCACTTAACCAAACCCAAATGCATATAGACACATTGATTCCTCTTGGCCAGGAAAGGGTTAGTTGTCAAATGGATCTATATTCTATAGCGTTGTGTTTACAGCATCTAGTTCACCCCAGCAACTGAGATCTTTTGCTCTTCATCGGCAACCAAGACACTATTGGCCGAAGTTCGTGACTGGTCAGACAGTAAATCTTCCGCCCACCGTCTTCATGGCAGTATCCATCTGGATGGGGTACGCCCTGCCGACGTGGGACATGCACCGTTGCCAGGAAACTAAGTTTGTTGTCCGCACACATAAAAAAGAAAGAGTTGCAGACATCAGGTCACTTGCTTTCCCAGGCTCCTACTTCAAATTGATATAAAAACAAGTCTGGTTAATTACTCAATAGGAACCGTCATATGACCAACATATTTTGGCGGCATGTCATGTTGGAGATGATCAATTAAAATGAGAAAAACGGGATGATCGATGAATAAATAACTTCTAGCCGTTTGTTGCAGCATTAAAAAGTCAGAATAAAAAAAGAAAAGAAAAACAGATCAAGCGTGGCACTGGAGAGTCCCAAATTAGCAGAAAATTACATTGTAAATAGACCTACATCCCAATGAAAATGATAATTCGTGAAACATTCTAGACATAATTAGCAATGAATGTTTTTCGGCTCCTAGCTCTTTCGGTGGGACCTGTACACGTGATAAAAACATACATAGATAGACAGCCAGTCAGACAGCCAGCAAGATTAATGTGGAAACTGTAGAAACCCTTGTTGACATTTTTAGTGACAGTTTTGGTTGACTGTTTCTAACTTTTTTCCTCTGTGACGCAACACAGAATACAGTGTATTTATAAAAATCGTAAATGCGATTCAAAACGTGAATCACTAATCAATGCACGTTGCTTTGCCTCGGGCAAACCCAAACCAAGGCTCTGAGTCAGTATTTTTTTAAATGCTTTTTACGCTGTGATTTAATAAGTTAGCAGTTCAGGCATTATTAAGATTTTTGGATCCTCCTTGATAACAAAATGAAATTGGTACATCAGCAACAGCGGCAGCAGTACAAGTAGTTATATTACCTGCAGTCAGAGGATGAACACACGTAGATACACAGCAGAGCAGCCAAATCTGTGTCTGTGTGTTTGCCTTGCCTCCTCCCTTTCAATTGTTATGTGACAGACTGACAAGATGCTAATTATAATAGCAATTGTAGTACACACACACACACGTATATATATGAGCATGCATGTGTGTATTTAAGTCACTCCTCCTTCTTTCTCTCTGATATATATATATATATATATATATATTTATAAAGAATATTGAAAGATAGATAAATAAAAAGATAGATATGTACAGTTTTGTTTTGATCAACGGAAAACTATATATGTATATATATATATATATATATATATATAATGTGTGTGTGCATGTTTGACCCGAGATATACGTAAATACTTATGACGAATTCACTCCCACTTCTAAAGCTCCACTCGTCCTGTCTCGTTCTGCAAATGTTTGCAAATCTCATTGACAGGAACAACTAATGAAGATATTGAAATGAGGCACTTCTTAAAAAAAATATTGTATGGAAAATTACATTTTAAATCGTTAATTTAACCTGAGGTAGTAGTATAGGCTGGTGTTAAAGTCTTAACGTCCTTAAAAAAGTGTTCGAACGGTTATTTGTGGGCCATTATTTACTGAAGTCGATAATTTTTCATAATTATTAAGAATCAAAGACATCAGTTGCCAAAGTTTAGGGCCTCTTTTAAAGTTCATCATTGTTCATAGCAGCAATGTTAAATACATTGAATCTGCCGAAGTAGAACGAATGTAAATCTTTCACTTTTAGTGATATTCTCAATGAAGAGGTAAATGATCTTTTATGAGTAATAACCAAATGTTTATATATATATATATATATATATATATATATATATATATATATATATATATATATGTGTGTTTTTATATAATGTATACTGTAGAGAGTGAGACAGACTCGGGAGTAAAGTGTTAAGAGGTAAGGTTTATTATTCCTTAAATGTAAGTTCTCCAGACATGTTTCGGGATTCTTCCCATATATATATATGTATGTCTGTCAAGTATTCATGTGTTTATATGCAAAGTATATATATATATATAAACACATGAATACTTGACTTATATATATACAAGGCATATAAGTGTAAAATGTTTGTTGAATAGATATATGAAAATAATCAGTTTTTCCAATCGGTCAAATGATTTTATTCATATAAGGTATTCATATATCGAGTTGATAATTATGTACCCAGAAAAATATATTCAAACATGCATATATATGTATAAATGTATATATACAGGAAAGACCGTGAATAAGCGCGATGAGAATTAAGGTTGAAAGAAGTTATTCTGCCTTATCGACGGGCTGTTTAGCACGAGGGTAAGTGCATCAGTACGTTTAAGCGGCTTCATATCGGTGGCAGATTTGAATCCTGCGGCAGCCACATTTTCTTTAATTGTTTATTCTATATACATTGTCTGAATTGAGTGATATAATAACCAAGTAACCGCAGGAAGTCATTCTTGATAAGTTTCTATATAGTGTAGTGTAATTCGTTCTGTTTAATCGAAGTGTCCATTTCCTGGATATATATACGTGCATCTATTTTAATATTTGAGCCTTCTGTTTGTTTGTCTGTGTCTCTTCCCCCATAGAAACGAGAGGGCATATCGATCTTATATTCAGCATGTCGAGCGAGGAGCTGTCACTTGAAATATAAACTGTGAGGTTAACCTCGGAGATCATTCTTGTTAATTTCTTGGTCATTTCCTGCCAATTATCAGTCGTAGGCCACAAGTTTTCACCAAGCATGCTGAAATTTGAAATATGCGTCTTCTTCTAGCGAAGATGGTTATCTATGACATCGACTTTATAGGTCATCCGAGGTCACCAAAGTCATGTGGACATTTCAAAAGAATACCCTAGGTTTGTGGTCGCAATTTAGCGTCAATCAAACTAACATCAGACATAGAGGTACATCTATTTAATCGTGAGGGTCATGCACACCATGGATGCCTCAATTGAACATATGGGTACATCTCACATCGAATGTAACAGGCTGAGAAAGGTTGATGTCTGAGTTCATTTAAGCTCATAGGTAACTTAAATAGGTCATAGGGGTAGATCTTTTCTGGATGAAGTTCATGTGGAATTAATGATAAATGTCTCCTGGGTCATTTATGGCCATTGTAACACGATAAGAATCTCTCAAGATCATTGGCCTTTACCAAAGTCCTGCTTGTTTTTCTCATGGACAACTCTATATTGGTTGTTCTAGGGTTCAAATCCTGGCAACCAATGGAAAGAAACACCTATGCAGTGTATCCTGAAGCTCTGTCAAATCAAGCAATGATATCATTTGTTCTTTTTTTGTACATCAGAATATTTCTTTTGTTACAGCTTCTTTTTATGTGTACATAGTGTAAATAATCGTTTCTTTCATTGGTTGTGGTGTGTAAGACAAACATCTAACAAAGAATATATTTTACCTGTTTGGTTATACATTGTGTCATCACCCCCCCCCCTGGAGAACATCGGGTATCCCTGCTGTTATCATTATTATTATTATTATTATTATTATTATTATTATTATTATTATTATTATTATTATTATTTATTATTATTATTATTATTATTTGCGTTATACCATAGGTGAACTCATAAATCAACTATAGACAATATATGCACTAACACATGCTTACATATATATATATATATATATATATATATATATATATATATATATATATATATATATATGTCATTGTGAATGGTTAATAATCTGATGTAAATAATCATAAATGTCTTGCATCACTTTGAAACTCTATTTGAATGATCTCCTATTATTACTGGGCGAATGGATCATTTGGGTTGACAGCGAGAATTGAATGAAGAATTTTGTCCTATTTACGCTGTCTAAGCCAGATGATACATTCACTGAGTAATAACGGGAAATCATTTCAAATAGAGTTTCAATGTAGTCACTGTCATTCACGTGAACTGCGTTGGAGTTGAATCATCAAAATGATTGGGAAGTGTGCCGCTATCAGCTACACGCTGATTGGAGTTGCAACTTACATGCGCATAGAATCAAAAGTCAAATGCTATCAATAGATGTGTATTACGAGCTGTTTATTTGTGGGACCGCAAACCATACTGACCGCACATTTAGGGGCAAATGGAATAAGGGAGGGAAGAAGAGAGAGAGAGAGAGAGAAAGAGAAAGAGAAGGTGAAGCTAAGACTCAGATATTATGATCATCAGTCATGGTTACTCGATTCTACGATCAGACATATATACGGAGAGGCAAATTTCTCAATGTTGTGCCATCTTGCACGGATCCAAAACCCAGCAAGAGAAACGGAGCAGCGAACCGATGCCGTTCTCGCCTCAGGTCAAAAACATAATGGACATTGAATGATTTATAAAAATTTACCACGAGAAAAAGCTACGATTCGATTGGCTACGCGAGATCGTGCGGCACCATTTTCGGGTACATCGATAATCCTATTTTCTCATGCAAGAAAATCCATCCATCAATTTTTCAAGTGCTGAACCCTTGGAAAACAGCAGAACATAAAAATTCGAAGCAGACAACAAGATTAAATTTTTCCGTAAGGGTTAACGTCTGACCTTTTTAGAAAATATGGCTATTGCCGGAATTTTCTCTTAATGTTTTATCTATTCACGCTGACTAGACCAAATGATACATTTGCCGTGTAACACCGGGGTGTCATTTCGAATAGAGTTACGAAATAATACAACGCACTTGTAATTACTTCCGTCGGATTATATGAATCCATTTCTCAATAATATATATGAATGACTCATGAATAACCTAAAACCAGCGACAGTGATTTACCCGGCCTGTTGTAGGTAGCACTGATTCATTAAATGCATGTCTTTATCAGATTGCAAACCATGAACTCGTCAATGTACGGAGCAATGGACGTGTCAAACTAACGAGTTCATGGTGCGAAAACTCATCAAGACGTGCGTTTAATTCCACTATTGTGTTAGTTTCCGATAGTTATAACGTTTAATTATATATTTTTACGTACGCCAAAGCAGAGGTCACCGTCGAAATCTTGTACAATCCCTTAATGCAAGAGTATATCTGGCTCAGAAGATATTGTAATTGGTTTTCTAGGAGTCCATTGTCTTAGTATTAAAAGATGCAAATTTGAAATAAAAAAAAAAAAGAAGATAATTACCTCGTATTGTATGAGATCGAAGAAAAGATTCACAGGAACTCCTTGAAAAATGCTGTTTTGATTTTGTACAGGTTCTGATGTTGTACGGTTAAGATACCGCTGTTCAAGTTAATGTCTTGGAATATAAGCTGGAAAAAATGTATTGAAATACAGTAAGATCTTGCGTAGTTTTGAACAGTTCAGAAAATTAGGGAAAGAATTAAGCGCTTAATCAATGTGTATCTCTCCATCATTTTCAAGGTTACCTTTTGAAATAAACTGGAATTTAGCTAAAATAACACACGCTGTTAACGAAACAGATTCGTATAATTCTTATTCTTCTATTGCGTCGACCAACTGTCACAAAGAATACATCTAATATTTCCTTCACGTAGCGAAGGCAGGATTCTCAATGCTATGATTCTCGGTTAATATATGTCTTGTCATGTTCCAACGGTCTGTGGATGACTGTCATAACTATGTGGGTTTTATATTGAATTTGAAAAGTACAGACGAAATATGCTTATGATGAAAAATGATACTGCACCCGTCCATATAGATCTAAATACATTATGGGACTGAAGCGATAACCATTTACTGAATTATAAATTGAATTTGATGCATTAAGCTACAGATCTACTGAGGATTGAATGAATCGGAAATCTTTTACTTTTTATATCTAATAATTAACCTCCATGATTTTCACTCAAGGTAGGCAGTGCCTAATTTACTTTCCGGGACGGCATGATCCTGATACACACTAACTTTTGAGATATATATATATATATATATATATATATATATATATATATATATATATATATATATATATATATAAACTTCAGTTATTTAAAAATATACTTTACGTGCGCATATATATATATATACATATATATACATATATATATATATATATATATATATATATATATATATATATATATATATAAATATATATGTATACACACACACACACACATATATATATATATATTTATATATATAGTATATGTGGTACAAATCAGGCTAGCAGTATAGCACAGTATAATTATATATCAATGATATAGAGCCACTTCTGAAATGTAATGGATTTATTTCATAGAGTGCTCGATACATATAACATTATACTCATGAAATTAAGGTATTCGCCTGATGGGGCCCGAAGAGGGCAGAAACATGAGCTAGTTTGCGTAGCAAATCCACATTCTACTATATATATATATATATATATATATATATATATATATATATATATATGTGTGTGTGTGCGTGTGTACTGTGTAAGTGTATTTACTAGACTTTCCGGTTCTGTATTTGAATTACCACAACGAAAGATATAACGCCTCCTGAAGAAACTAAAGAATTATTGGTTATTCAAAAGAGTGATAAATACATAGCACCCAGGCTATTGACTATTGATCTGAACACATTTCGTATCAATCATCTCAATTAAGACATATAAAATGATCGATACAGACCTTTAATTCCCCAATTTGCCTTTTTAAGCACAATTTTGGAAGCAGTCTTAATTCGTTCCATTTCCAGCCCTTAACAGTTCTCCTGACGCGATTGTATTATTCACCAATAGCACATAACATAACTATCGATCAATCGTTTATGTCCATCGATCGATGCGGTAAAGGGCTAAACCTAATATGGAAATTTCAGCAGGAGTCAGGAGGTGCAAGTGGCGTAACGGCTGACAACGTGGACAGCAGAACAAAGTTCAAACTTTAGTCGAGGCTGTTAGTTTTAACCTCGAACTAATGTCCCTGGGTATGGAGGGGAGATAACTGCACTTTGGGTTCCGACATTCTAGGCTATTGGTCTATTCCTCTTCGTAAATGAAAACAACTAGCCCCAGTCAATGGTCCACTCTTTCGAAAAATGTCATTGAAATTCTTTGGGATATATTGTATGGGAAAATATGAGTGAATACATAAATATATGAAAACAAGAACCATAAGTCCAATGCAGCGTACAACACTCAGAGTAGTAGTTGTAGCACAAAGAGGATGTATTGAAGGGAGAATAGCAAGTAGTCTTTCTTTCAGTCCATTCATTCTTGTACTTGTAGAATATTGCGATATGGATATATTCTGAGAGTATTATTTCCAATCAAAATCGTAAAATGGCTATCTTGAGAGCTGTTACAGCTTTTTCAAATACAAAAAAAAAATCAAAATCGTCCGTCCCATAATGATAACATAGCAGTTGTTTTTTTTAATGTTGCCACACGTTTAGTAACGTCCCCCCCCCTTTTCTTTCTTATTCCAGTTGTTTAAAGTAACTGGGATTGACTGGCCGACTGAAAAGCGTCTTATACAGATGTGTCTAGAAAATTGACAAAAAGACAAAAACAACTACAACAAAAGAAACGAAAAGAAATTCTGACACACCCTATAAGAAAGGTTCATTGAAATTCATTGATTGTGTCGATAAACAGACATGCATGAATGAATACATACGCACCTTTCAACTTTGGTAAACAATCAAACAGTTTGGATAGAAGAATCTTTGACGTGTTGGTTTAGTGTTAGAAACTGTCGACAAAACAGTCGACACAGGTTTCTTCAGTTTCTGATGATCTATCTATCTATCTATCTATCTATCTGTCTATTTATCTATCTATGAATAATGAGTTTAGATAATTACTCCTTAATCATCATCATCATCATCATCATCATCAGTCTTTTAACGTCCGTCGTTGGACATAGACCTTCCCCAAGATTTGCCACACTTCTCTATCATGGGCGTCATGGAGCCAGTACTTCCTGAACATGTCTAGCTCGTCTCTCCATCTAATATTCTGCCGGCCTCAGTTGTGCATGTGATCTCGGGCAATCCATGTCGTGAGTCGTGATGTCCATCGGTTGTCTGCCATTCTGGCAACATGGCCAGCCCACCACCATTTGAGATTTTTAATGGATTCTATGATGTCCCTGACTCTTGTCTTTTCTCGGATGTACTGTGCTGTCTTGTGGTCTCTCCATGTGAGGCCCAGCATTATTTTTTATACGTCAAAAAATGTTTTTATTTTACCATCCGTAAGTTTTTTGTGGGTAGTTGAATTTACGATATAAATTTACGCTAAAAATTCATCCAAGCAGCATTTAAGCTTGTTTTCTTGTTTATTTGTTTGTGTTGGGTTTTTTTTTTCAATTCGGACCTATTTTTAGCGCTCACTGCCCACCAAAGGAATGGATTGGTAACTCGTTCATTGATCAACCCTTCTCTCAATTTTTCCCTTTCTTGCTCACCCTCTACAAGGTTGGTTGCCAATCAACGTTTGTTCCATGCCGTTTTCTATTGAGTGACTAACCAGACTAGTTTCATTGTTATACTCTCGACGTGCTCACTACAAGGAAGTAAAGAAGGCTAAAAAATAAAAAACAAAAAACACACAAAAGAGAATTGAAGAGGAAAAGGAATGCAGGAAATAACCAAGAAGAGATAATGGGTCGAGAGAAGAATGTATTTGATAAAATGAATTCCTGTGGGCGGAGGAGAAAGAGTGGGTGACTTAATTAAAGTTAAGAAAAACAGGTCTGTTTAACCACGCAACAGTAACCGTCGCGTGCCAAAAGTCTTTTGGTAGCATGTTGTGTAGGGGGTGATCAATTAAAAAATACAAAAATGTGTCGATCAATGAATAATTTACCTTCAATGAATAAATGGCTTGGCTCCGCGGACAAAGATTTTGGGAAGTCTTTTTTTGCGATTATTTGATCCTTAAGCGGTGGGTGCCATGTACGTGACCCCTCTTCAACCATTGTCCGCACTATCAGTATTCTTATTCCTTTATTCTTTTATTCTGTATTTTTTTAAAACGTACTCTCAATGACAAGAAACTTTCACACCACTTGTAAGAAAAAGAGAAGATGATAAACTTGTGGGGGATGTAAGGATGTTGAATTCCCCAAGATTCACATTGAATGAATTCATTGTTGTACTTTTATATATATATATATATATATATATATATATATATATATATATATATATATATATATATATATATATTAACTTGTTGGTAAAGTAGAGTACGTTTTGGCAGACAGTCAAATACAGCAAACATTAAATTTGCCAAAAAACTTCATTGTAATTATTAGCAACGATAGAAAAAAAAACCCTGACTAAGAAATTTATATAGCAAACACATCAACTATCTAAACATGACATTCCCCTCAATTCCATCTATGAATCTGATGTCGCCTAAGTGACATTTCATTATTACCTCATTCGTGGGAATTCCATTTTACCTCATCAAAATACAAACATGCATCAACTGCACAAATGAAATTCTATTTTATATCGATATTAGCGTTGAATATGAATCTTTTCAGAGGAAAGAGCTCTTAAGGATGGGAGCTTTGATTGAGATGGGTTCTAAATGGAGAGGCCTTTAAAGGCACCGACGATAAAAATACTGCACCTATGATCTGACTTTCGAGCTTGTTTTATTCCTTGTACAAATAACCATCATTTCTTGACGAAAATAATTCTATTATTTTCGGTCCTCTTACTGCGCAGTTTGTCGTGTAGTGATTCAAGACAGTCCGAAGATGACAGCAAAGGCAGTGAAAGCTATTTTATTTCAGCGATATAACGTCATATAGAATCAGATCTTCTGCAGAATAGTCAATGCGTAAATGGAAGCTTATGGCTAAATAAGAAGAGACCCACGGTTGTATTGCCATTCCTACTCTTAATCTTCGCAATATATCCTTAATTTACAAGTCATTTGTATTTCAAAGCTTTTGAGAGGCACGCTGGAAAGCATCGATAACATGAAGAAAAAATAATTGAAAATTAACATTGGAAACCGCTTTGGTTAGTCACTGAGAAGAAATCATCATATGATCAACGTCTTTTGGCAGCGTGACGTGTTGGCTGTGATCAATTAAAACATCGGGAAAAAGAGTGATCAATGAAAAAATCACGTCTTTCGTCTTTACAATGCTTATCTCTTTTCTTATTTTTTAAGCTTGAATACTGTACATAATGATTCACAGAGTGTTCAAATTTGAAAAAAAGAACATTGAAAAAAAACGGGGATTACAGTTCTAAAAATAATGAAAATGTCTATCTTTAAAAAATGATTTGTTGGGTACTTGTTACATACCACTTGTGGCTACTCTCATAGGATTAGTCTATAATCCTTTACATTAAAAAAAATCTGTCTATTCATTGAACAGTGTGATTTTTCTTGTTTCTTTGTCAGTACCAATGTACTCTTCCATTTAATGATAACACTTGAAAAAAATGGTATCTTCGATCCTATAAAAACAAAACACACTGACATATATACGTGCACATGCACACACGCACACACACGCACACACACACATATATATATACATATATGTATGAACATATATACATATATAACAAAAAACATCATGTATATATATATATATACATATGTATATATATATATATATGTATATATATACACATATTCATAGATATATATACATGTATATATTCATAGATATATATATATATATATATATATATATACATCTATACATATATATGTGTGTGTATACTGTCGTAGTGTGTATCTCATATAATATTAGAATGTGAATAATAGATATAGATACACTCAGACAGACCAATGCATTATGGTGACTCAGACGTGATCACACCAGCTTTGAGTCACAAAGTACTGATACGTCCATCTATTTGCGTATACTCTATTCATGATATCGAGCAGTCTTCCTCTATAGATAACTCTAAAACACTATATATATATATATATATATATATATATATATATATATATATATATATATATATGTATATATATGTGTGTGTGTGTATTGTAACATCTGTGAAATGAACTAGTAGGCAAACAGACCATAAATCAAACATGAACAAAAGAGTATGAAAATTACAGGAATAGCTGCCGATATATTCATGACTACCAACAGAATTTTTTAATCAACCTTCTACTAAGAAGAAGAGTAAGAATGTATTCGAAAACATTAAACAGCAACCACAGCAGAACCAGCGGATAAATATGAACGACGCCATGACCTGGTTTAACAATATCAAACAGCCAAATACCTGTGCATTCGTGCTATTCGATATGATGGACTTTGACGCCTTGGTATCTAAAAGAAATCTTCGAGGGAGCCAAGGAATTCGCAAAAACCAACACCAACATCAGCAAAAACAAAATAGAATAATTAAACACTGTAGACGAATGGTACTATTTCATGATCAAAATCAATGGACTAAAAATAATTGACGTTGATGGCTTTGATGTTTCGATAGGAAATCTAGATTCAGCCAAGATGTCAGACTTGATCAGTTTTATATTTAATACAACTTTTCTAGAGTATTAAATTCTGAAAATATAAGACTTCATCGAGACGATGGTTTGCTAGTTGTCAAAAATAGCAGCAGGTAAAAATGAAAATAAAAAAATAAAAAAACGCATCATTAAGGAAATGAAAGAAATTATCTTCAGAGCAGAGATTAGGGCAAACATTGATTTAGGACATTTTTCAGATGTTACTTTCAACCTAAACAATAACACCCACTAACTTTATATGAATAAAAAATCTGAACTTGTATATGCTAGCCTGAAATCCACTTACCCAAATACGGTCATAAAAAGATCCCGGAATCCATAGAAACTAAGCTAATGTGTAATTCTTTTGATAAGACAATATTTACATAAAATAACAACATATTTTAAACGCCCTAAAAGACAGCAGTTTTACTGAACTTAGTTTTAGATACGACAAAAAAATTGAAACTGATCAGGTAAAACACAACAACAACAAAAAGAGTAGAGGTGGAAGGGTCATTTGATATACATCACCTTTTTTTTCTACACAACTAACTTGAGGAAAATCTCCCTCAAATTGAGAGAAGGAGAAACCATCAAGCGATTCATTGTGTGAAATATTTAACAATGACAAGCTAAAAGTGATCCATAGCTGTATGGACAGCTTTCAAAAAATCATAAAAAGTATAATAACAAAAAAAAAATGAATACTGCCAGCAAATAAAAACAAGCGAAACTGTAATTGTACAAGTACCAACGGGTGTCCTTTGCAGAACAAATGTCTAAGATCAAATATTGTACACCAAGCTGAAAGTACGACCCTAGAGATACTCCAAGGAATGAAGTATTACATAGGGGTATAAAATCGTCCTTCGATTTAAGATTAGCCAACCATACACCATTTTTTCTAATGGAAAATACCAAATATATTACTATCCACGCATTACTTGGAGCTCAAAGTTAGCAATCTCACACCCACAGTAAGATGGAAAACATTAAACACATATGCCAAAATACTGAAATTCAATGCTACCTAAGTCTAAACGAAAAATTCGAAATTATCACCTTCACTGAGAAGACAGACTTACTAAACATAAAATATGTAGTAGCTGTCATTGCACGAAGTTTTTATCAAAAAATTTTATATATCCTCTATCCTGAACATCCTGCATACAGATAGACCAAAATCAATCGCCATGGTTATCTTATTATTATAATCAAACCGTTATAGGCACAACTTAATCCAATAAGACGAATCACAATACTTTTTCTCAAGGAACTTGGCTGTATGGAAGTTGACCCATTAAGGATGTTAAGGGATTAAACACAAAAAATCTATCGCTACATCAAAGTAAACTTTAACACTAGTAGACCGATAAAAGTTATATGATACATCTCCTGCAACTCAACCCATCCCACTTTAGTGAAGGATCACCAACATAATTGATGGAAAGAATTGGAAACACAAACAAAACAACCAACATAATTTATAATTACAGGATGCAAGCATAATGATAAAAACCTCACACCCTCTAAAAAAAAAGATAGGAAAGAAAGTAAAAAATACTGCAAAACTACCAATAGATAGATTAAGCAGTATAATATCTGGAACAATTTTTAAATCCACAAAGCAATGACGTAACAAATAGAATATCGCTAAAACTAAAACTGAGAAAAATGAAAAAAAAAAAACGAAAAGAATGAAAACCAAACCAAAAACTTAAGATTCCATGGATTAAAAAAAAAAAGAATGAACTCAAATTGGAAGACATAAAGACAAAAAATGGAACAAGGAAGAATAAATGTAAAAGGGCAGGACTCTCCACCAAAGAAAAGAATACGTACTTCCCAATATTGTCGTAAATAGGGATCTGAATTAATCAAGTCATTCGCCTG
Source organism: Thysanoteuthis rhombus (assembly GCA_963457665.1). Classification (NCBI taxonomy): domain Eukaryota; kingdom Metazoa; phylum Mollusca; class Cephalopoda; order Oegopsida; family Thysanoteuthidae; genus Thysanoteuthis; species Thysanoteuthis major. Next base: position 11,691,701 of record OY735226.1, on the reverse strand, counting down.
AAGAAGCCTAAACGGGCAGAAACATAAACGTGTTCGTGTACCGAATCCTTTGAAGTACCATATTTAAAGCTCTACTCCAACTAAATTTTTGTATCGAGCGCTTTTATGAAATAAACCCCTTACACATCGTACGTCTACTTACAGCTTTGTGCTTTGTTGTATAGATATATGAGCATTTTTTTTTGTTTATCTTTATGTTTGTTTAATAGTACTACTTCTCTGCAAAATCCACAAAACCCATCAACCTTACATTTTTGGCATTTTGTAACCAATTTCTTGGGTTTCTCACGATGGATATTGAAATGTAGCATATGGATACATCTTTTCAGCAAAGATCAAAATCTATGTAACGTTGACTACTGAGGTCATTCAAGGTTGCCATATGTCATTTCTTGTCATTTTAGATCATTTTTCTAATATTTGGGCCACATGGAATTGAAATAATTCATAGGAGTACATCTTTTGCTAGCGAAGCTCGTATGCAATGCAGAGTTGACTTTGGAGGTCACCAGAGATCATTTATGACCAATTTTCGAGGTTTTGCACCAAAGATGTTGGAATATAACAAATTCTTTCATCTTTCCACAGCCAAGATCGAAATCAATGTGACATTGATTCCTGAGGTCATTCTAGGTCATTTTTAGTCAATTTTCCAAGTTGGGGGAAATAATTTAGCACCTATGTAACTGAACTTTGGCGTAAAGGGATATCTTTTCTTGGCAAACGTCAAAGGCAATGTGATATCAACGGCAGAAGTTATTTGAGGCCACCACAGGTCATTTTTGGTCGATTGTAGTCAGTTTACCAAGTTGTTAGCCACAATTTTGCACCTCCGAAACCGAAATTCGCCAAAGAAGTAGATTCTGGCACGTTCAATGTATTTAAAAAATGGGACTTTTACATAAGGGTCACTCGAAATCCCCATATGCTATTTCTGGTCGTTTCTTGCGAACACTCTTTGTTGTTGGCCTCAATATTTCACTTACAATACAGAAGTATTGTATACGGTACGTACTGAACCGGCAAAAGTTATAGGCCATGTGAATTTGTTGCTGAATTTCACCTGAGGTCATTTCTGTAATTCGTAAAAAAGCAAAAGGACAGTCTCTCAAGATCGCTCGTTTTTACATGACTTCTCCCTGCTTTTCCCATGGACTGCTCTTTATAAGTTGTTGTGGGGTTCGATCCTGGCATCCCATGAGACATTTATGTAGTATTCAGGAGCCCTATCTAACAATTCAACACGTTTGTTTGTTATTTTCGGCACATCAGGATATTTATTCTAGTGTTGTATGAGAGAAAAGAATATCAAAGAACGTATACTTTCTGTTTGTTCATATCCCAGCTTCTTACACACACACACACACACACACACACACACATACACACATATATATATACATATATATATATATATATATATATATATATATATATATATATATATATATATATAGATATATATATATATATATATATATATATGTATATATATATATATATATATATATATATATATAAATTGAACTATAGAAAGTGATATACACTCAGGAGTGAAAATGTATGGAAACTAAGTTTATTTATCCGTAAATGTTTTCATTGATGGTCCAGACATGTTTCAGGAGGTATTCCCATCTTCAGCAGTGTGCGCTGTGTGTGTGTGTGTGTGTGTGTGTGTGTGTGTGTGTGTGTACGATTTAATTGTTATAAGTTTGCTGTGAAACATAATTCCACCATCAGGAGCTTTGCTTTGCGAGCAAAATATGGTATCCCATCTACTAGGGTCATCCTGTTGTGTGAGATTAAGTTCAGTCTGTGATGAAGTCTCTGGTGTTAGCTGCAGTTGTTGGTCTTGGAGAGGACATAGGGAGTCAGAGGAGGAGGGAAATAGTTTGGTGTTAGATTGTGTAGGTAGGTTAGGGATTGAATAAATTGAGGGATGATGAGGTTAAGGAACTTCATAGGTATTTAACCCTGCAGGTCATTGAAAATATGTTGGCTCTTATTGATACAAGTGGTATCCCCTACCAACATTTCCGATTAATTTTTTCCACGTTTCCCTTTATATATATATATAAAGGGAAACGTGGAAAAGATAATCGGAAAAGGCTGATATGTTGACTAGCCTATGTTGTTATGGTGACAAGCAGAAAAAACGGTGAAGTTGAAGTGGTTGTGGTGGGCATGATGTTTAGAAAAATACCTGAATGCGGGGGTTGGGGGCGTAGGCGGAAGCGTTGGGAAATCGTCAGGACTGAATGAGTTGGAGTCGCTTGTTGCTTACCACGTGATCAATATCCATCGACTGCCGCATTACGTAAGCCGTAGTCAATGTCACTGGAGGGGCGGACAAAACAAAGTAAGCGCACTTGGACAAATCAATGGGACGAACTGCAACCCACGGCTGCAGTCCTGTATCAGAGACGACGCCAAAATACAGTTTGGTTTTCCACCGAAGCGGTTTTTTACTTTGACAATAGAAGCTAATATCAAAACTGCTATCGTCATTGTAATATAGACTCTTTTCTTAAAGATTTGTAAAAAAAAAAAAAGAAAGAAAAAGGAGAATGATATTTAAGTATTAGATGAGTTTAACGTTCAGATATTTTTTTCAAAGAAATAAAGTAAAAAATACCGTCACCTTATGTACTGCTTTATACTCCATAAATCAAGCAGTAGTGACGGTAAAATTAGAACACCTTGATGAAAATACTATCAGAATCATCAAAGATAAAACAAACAAAAATACGAGGACACACACTAAGGGACTGATTTGGCATAAACCTTCACTGGCATAAACTGTGTATTCAGGAGAGACTTTTCAAAAAACAAAAATATTTCCTCACTTATTGAGAGTTGTGTGTGTGTGTGTGCTTGTGAGTACAAAGTTTTTTTAAACTTTTTACTATGAGCGGTTAGGGCATGGTAGAGTCCGCATATTATGGATAGATAGATGGATTAAGATATCAACACATATGAATAACTTAAACCCAGCCCCAGTAATCATGCTGATTTAGTGTAGGTAGCCGTGATTAACTACTTTCGCTTGATAAATAAGAAAGCACCAGGAGAGGCCATACCTTTGCCAACGTTGTACACTAAATGGAACTGAATGAAAATAAGATAGAAAAAAAAAATGGAAGAGAATGAATATTGATAAAAATTTAGTTACTTTCCTTGAAATAAGAAATATAAATGAAGAATTATAAGGGAAAATAAATATAAAAAAACTCCTACATTCATCCCAAAAGTTCATCATTTCCTCTCTAGATCTTGGCCCACACTTCCACAGAGTGTCAGTGAAATTTATTGGAGATATCGTGCTAATAGACAAATAGACTGACATATATCTCTTCCAAATGCGTTGGTAGTAGAAACTAAAAGCTATTCTAACACAACTAAACATTACGTCAGCTATAGTCAATGTCAGAAGGGCGCAGAAATTAAAGGGACAACGGTAACCTACGGTTGAAGTCCTGCATCGGAGACTCCTAAACGTAATTTACTTTTCCATCCTTAACTATATCGAAACTACCATGTAAACTTACGTAAATATTCTATTTTATTTTAAGATTTGAAAAAACGACCTGAAGGCGACAAAATGTCCGATTACACACTCAATACAAACTGTCGTCCGACCAACGTCTTTTGGCAGCGTGTCGTGTTTGGAGTGATCAATTTGAATTTGGATAAAGGGATGATTGATTTACCTCTCTCACACTCAAAGATCTGAGTTTTCATAAAACTTGCATGAACAATTTACAATCTTAAATTTAAAAAAAAACTTCGAATCAATATAAAAAAATTATTTGTTGTCAGAATCTTTGGATGATTATTAAGAAGAAAGATTTGAAAAAATGATACAACCGTTTTCTGATGAAAGATATCCATGGAATCGAAGATCTTTCTGAAAATTACGAATCAAAAAAAAAAATTAAATTAAAGTTATCCATTCGTAAACATTAAAATGACAGGAATTTTTGTAACTTAGAATTTCATTTTAACAATATGAAAAAAAAAATCGAAAAATGACTGTAGGTATTTTTTTATAAGTAAAAAAAACAAATTAATCCTGCAATTTCCAGTATTTTTACACAAAATCGTTGACAAATTCAGATTTAGTGCTTATCATTATAATCATTTAGACTGGGTTCAGACATTGTGGCTTCAGACAATCAGGGTTTACACAAACTGCACATGATCTGCGTATATGTTTGTGTGGGAATCTGTGTAAAAAAATACATCAATCACAGAAAAAATATTGTATGAATATGTCAGCAAAGACTTTGTCGCTGATGAGATTTTTAATTGTCCCCAGAACTCAAACATCTCGTCTCGTTCAATAGAAATTAAATTGACAAAGAAGATTCTTGGAAGCTTCGTTCGTGCTAATTGTTTGAAGCCAGGCAAAGAATCTTTGGAAACAGCGTGAGGGTTGCAAGAGAAAACTTTTGTAGTTCTTGCTCGAAAGTCGGACGAATTGAGGACGGGACGGACGGGTGGCAATCGTCAACCGAGGTAAGGGAGAGGAAGAAATGAGATAGAGATGGGCTAAGCTTTAATAGAGGGTTTAGTGGTGAGAATCAGGTGTCGAAGCCTGTTTAAGAAGAGTTCAAATATTGTTAACAACTGTTTGCAACAGTACAGTTACAGTAGGAGTATCTTTACAGTACAGTGGTCCAGTTATGGAAAAAACAAACCAGGTATGTAACTACAATCTTAAGAAATCGGTGTGTATGTGTACGTGTACGTTTGCATATGTATCACAATTACTCGACAACTTGACATTCATCAGATATATTAGTCAGCTCATAATCCAGGGCACTGTCGAGTTTGAAAGAGTTTCGACAAGTAGTTCTCTCAAAATCTGATAAAAATTAAGAATCATCTAAATTTGCATTCAAACCATCGAAATTAGCAACACTAAGGGCAAATAACCGGAATACATCTAAGACGTAGTTTCAAACGACCGAGGGGAATTCGGTTTTATATTGTATGCTGTTCCACCCACTATAGAGTCTGGTCCTTCTCAACCATGTACTTTTGGAAAGGACATTGCCCTAGGATTATTTATGGTAAACACAAAGTTTACATTTTGTTACCCTAACGGATCCTGCTTCAACTAAGCACTGATTGATGACTTTTGCAGCTCCACCGTGTATCGCAAACCAACGACGCAGAAAAAAAGTGCTTCAAAAGATTCTTTTCTTTTTTTCTTAAACTTCCTTAAACCTCAGTTCTCGACACAACGTTTGAGGTACACTATTTTCGGTACGATATTAAATCACGATCCTTTCTGACAGCCCTGGGTTTCATTTGAGATTCAGTGATCCAACAACGATGGTATTGCTTGGTGTTTTACACAGCGCATGGAAATTAAATGCATATATACTATGCAACACGAGTGAGGATTGAAATCACTTCATAGTGTTAATGATATGTCAGCCAAGTTTACTCAATGTTATTTCCTGACAAGGTACGCTCTGGTATTTATTATGGTTAAAAATTACTCATAGTTATTTATTTAGCTTATGAAAAATGTGGAAGAGTGTCCCATTACCATTCATCCTCCTCACGCCGGATGTTTCCTCATGCCCTACGCAGTGTAATGTTAACACTGATGAAGTTTCTAGCTTTATGTTGAAACTTCTGGCAACGGAACGCTGGCCACATGTAGAGATAATGTGGAATGAAGAAGTTGAACGGTCGTGGTAAAGTTGTTGATGATGATTATTTTACCATCTGGGAGAGTTGATCGGGAATTTTCTTGTAAAAAAAGGGTTGGTAGATTCTTGGCAGATTACATGCAAAGAGCAAAACTTGTTCTAAAGTCTACTGAATCAAACTTCGTCTTAAATTTTTATCAGAATTCTATGTATTGGCGGACTATTAAGATTTATCTTCAGGCACGTCCTGGGTGTTGGGGTACATGTTCTCAATGCAGTCCTACTGCTAACAATGCATTGGCATATATTTATGTCTCACCCGAGGGAGGGAACAGGGTTCAGGTAACCCCCAGAATCAATGGTATCCCCAAGTGAGGAGGCAAAACCATTGGTCAAATGTGACATCACCAACCAATCAAATGACAAACGCAACCCCTTGGACTCGCCCTCGGTCCTGACACTCATCATTGACATCATGGGTATTTCCCAGCATTCACTAAAAGTCAAATCTCTCTTCTCTTCAGCCGAGGACATCGAAGGTCAACCAGCCCTAAAACCATGGTTCTCAAGCCGCTTTGATTCATAGCAGCGCGGGTGTTATTTCTAGAGTTATAAACCCTTGGACCAGCAATTGGTACAACAATATCAAATTTAACCTTTAACTAAATTTGAAAAACCTCAAGAGTGTATGTAACCGAAACCCAATATTATTTCTCTGAAAGAATTTTTCATCACATTTTTAACAAATCTGCTAAGAATATTTTGTATGCATTGCATATTTATGAAATTCATGGAACCCAAGGTGTCATCAACACCCATAGATGTATTCTACATTAACGAATTACCCACATATTTGCACCAAGCTTGTAAATCACCTGTAGGTAGTGAGATCATACAATACCCAGAGGTGTTTACAAAGCTTACAAAATGGTCATAGTTATTTATTAAGGTCGAAAAACACTTACAAACCAATGGAACAAACAAAAACCTCTATTGTAGACAAGCAAAAGGCCAAAATGTAATTTGGTTTCAACGTGATGCAATTGTTTTCACATACGTTAACAGAACTTGCAGGGTGAAAGACAAGACACAAACGAAGATAAATTCTTTGTAGAAGTTCATAGCTCTTTTTATTTATTATAGTGTAGTAGTTTTGACCATTAAGTGAATAACAAAAAAAAATCTATTCCATTCACAGTAGAGTTCAATCATTTTTGATTCTTTTCGTTGAATAGGACATCTGACAATGCAAGCGGTTTGAATCGAAGAGTCCATTCAATCAGCACCAATCGGAACAAGTTTATTCACTCGAATTTCGAAATATTAGTTACAATCAGCACAGGGAGAGAGAGAGAGAGAGAGAGAGATAGAGAGAGAGAGAGCGAGGGTATTTTGTGTGGAGTCGAGGTTTGATCCTTTCCTCCTCACTTCGCCTCATGCAGAACTGACTTTGCCACGCGTCCCACGATAGACTAATGGATACTAGAAAAGATGAAAGAAGATATCTCCGACTTATATCTTAATTAACACCCGCCTACTTCCTGAGACTACAACTACAATCGACCTCATCGCATACGTCTAATACCAAATAACCGAGAACTTCCTTTTACGCTCTACGGGATCCCGACGATGTCTCTGTCTTTTACAAAATTCTGACCCACAGGAAAGGATTGGGGTGCTCTGAGGAAGCATCTGCTTGCTTCGGAGCGCAACTTGTTTCTAACATTTTTGAGGACATCACAAAACTCGATGACTTTGGTCGGAAATAACAATCCAATGGAAATCACGGATTTCCAGAACCTGGAACCAAATTCCGTCGGGCCTATCTTAATGTGTATTTAATCTTCTTGCAAGTCCTGAAACTTAGCATGTTGTATGTCCGTGGATAATGTGATCAATGAATGGCGCCCCTTCGTCTGAAATCAAGACCTTATCTGCTCGAAGCTTAGCTTCAGCTTTAGTCTCTCAGAACCAAATTTCTATTTACAGAAAATGGAATCGCAGGAGAAATTATTTGCCGGAAAAAAAAAACAACTTCGCAAGCAGCTTTCATTCAAAAGAGAAAATTTATAACGGAAATTGAATTTATGATTTAATTGGATTGCTGGAAATATCGTTACACTATTATCAAAACTTTTCATTAATGTAAGTTTTTACCATGATCTAAGACTACAAAGCACCTAGAGAGCACATAGCTTTACTAACCCTCTTTTCGCTTAAAGAATGAATGACAATTAACGGAAATCAGGTCATATGGAGCTACGATTCAGGGATGGTGACTGTAAGGAATTGATGGATCTACCTGAGACATCTGTCAATTCGTCTCAAGCCTATAAACTAACTTTCCGTAAGATGGTACTGGAATTAAATGAATACGTTTGGAGATATTGTGTGATGTAGACAAATAGCTATGTTGCTTGCGAGGCAACTGTAATAAATCCCTGAGTCTTTTTAAAATTTGATCCATTGTTCCGTAGCCAAAGGCGCGCCCTTCCACACGATTTCATCGGAGAACTTTTGGGGATATATTTTGGACAGAGAGACAGAGACACAAACGGATACATGTGCTTCCTTCTATTCACTGGCCAAATTAAATAAAGACCATTCTAACGTGGCAAAACATTACGTAAGTTATTGTCAATGTCAGAAGAAGTGACTAATCTATAGAACGAATGACAAACCAAAACCAAGTTCAATATCAGAGACTCCAAAACACAATTTGGAATCACTGCAATTATTTTGATCTTTGGAAAGTTATTACGTATTATTATGCTCGGAAAGAAATTCTCGTTTCCATAAAGTAGTAACATATTTTTTCTTTAAAGGGATAAAAACAAATGCCAGTAAAGTTTGATTAAATACTATTTATCAATTATGTGATCGCTATCGTTATCAATGACAGCTGCCCAACAGAAAGCAAATTTTCGATTTGTCCAAAATATGTTCCGAAAAGCAAGCAACGGGAATTCTCAATCCTATTGGAGATATTGAGAAGACAAATAGCTAATAACCGGCATTTAGTATCAGAATACTTAAAGAAATTGTTTAATTGTGAAATGTTTAGGGACAACTCTCAGGCATGAAACAGAAAATTAAGACAACATTCAAACGTAAAAGTTTTAAATTACACGAATGTAATAGTATTATAAAATGGTAGTACAAAACATTAAAATTCCCGCGCTTAGCAGATACATATTAAACAGAAACAACTACATATACCGACATGTATTAAAACAGGAGCCAGTTGCATACAAAACTATATTTCTATAATGAAAGATTAGTGATAAATAATAATGAAAAGAAAAAACAAAACAATATTCTTCTGGCCTAAGACCGTTTCGAGATACGACCAGTGAGACGGTATAATACCTGGCCGTAAGTTGGGGATATATATATATATATATATATATATATATATATATATATATATATATATATATATATATATATAATGTGTACTTTAGAGAGTGAGACAGACTCGGGAGTGAAGTTTATTATATACAATATATATATATATATATATATATATATATATATATATATATATTGTATATAATAATACATATAAATGAAAATGAGTATATGTAGTCTTTTCTGTTTGATAAGCATCCGCTGGTCAGCAGAATATTGACAATACCAGCAATATAAAAAAGCGATGTATACTTCTGTTTTTTTCTTCTGAGTGATTTGTCGACTGTAGAAAAATAACTGTTTCACTTCAGTAAAACTCTGTTATAACAAACAAGATGAGGATACTAACTGCGTGTAAATCAGTATATGACATTGAAAATCACTTCTCTCAGGATTTCTTTGACACCTAAAACAGGTCAAGAGGGTACAATGACTACAACGATCAAAACGAGGCTACTGGTTCAAGTAAATCAGTGTATAAAAATGATACTTCCTCATCTCAGAAATCCAGGGCAGATAATTTGAAACTATATTTTATCAAGTTCATCGCAAAAGATATCATTAACGGTTCATATTTAGAGTTTGTGTTAAGGTTAATGTTGTTTTTTTTTAGGCAAAACGAAAGATTTAGCAACAATAAAATGCGTTGTGGTGAAAATGGAACCAGATTGATTGAAACGGACAAAAATTTTTCCAGTTTTAATCATAAGATTAAACAATAACATCTATCTCGTTTTTATCATGCACAGCGTGTATCCTGATTGCCTGCTTTGAAAAATATCGATAAAGTGTTTTGGTGAACCAGGAATTTACCTACCATAATTAGTCTTATATGAGGCAACCATGGAGTTGTATGCACTAGGTATCTACTTAACTTACAAAGCGATCATAGTTATCTATCAAGCTCAAAAAGTGCTTATAGTTAAGCATCAAGCTTACAAAGCGCTCATAGTTATTCATCGCGCGTATTTTACAGTGAGGGACCAACTTACGGCCGGGTACTATTCCGTCTCATTGGTCATATCTCGAAACGGTCGGAGGCCAGAAGAATATTGTTTTGTTTTTTTCACTATTATTCATCTCCAATCTTTCATTTTAGAAACATAGCTTTGTATGTAACTGTTTTACTACATGTCGGTATATCTAGTTGTTCATAAAATTACAACCAAGGAGCACCCAGAGAGGATTAAACTCATTTTAGCTGTGATGGTTTATGGGCTTAATTTACTTACAGGTATTTTACAGTGAGGGACCAAATAGAGTAGTAGATTGCATTAGTGCAAAGCTACAGTGGTGAGTCCCCAGAAAGGATCGAATTGAGAAGAAAAGATCAGTAGTTACTTTATCTTGCACAATACCCTAATGGAGAAGCTCACGTAAGGATTGAACTCACTACACTTGCTAATTGGTCAGCGATATGATCTTAATAACCATCGTTCTACGATGTACATCCATCTATCTGATTATGCTTTGCCAAACAACCTTTTCCCTCTTAGATTACCTTCATACTTATCTTGAAATCTAGAGCAGGGTTGTTGGGGCACCACAGATGATTTAATTATAGGTGTATCTACGGCAGTGATTCCTAACCTTTCGGAAGTCTTTCACTAACTTTATCAAAAAGATTACAAGTTCTCTCCGTTACATTTAAATAAGTTGCATCGTTTTTATTGATACACACTTTTTCTCTCCTAACGTCCGTGGTAGTCGTTCTTAATTATATTATGACAGAATTACCTCAAAATTAATTCCGGAAAGGAAAAGTTTTATTGAGATCAATGAGACCAATTATACACAAAAACAAAAAGCTAATAATATGAGTGAATTAAAAATAATTTTAATAGACAAAACTAGTGAGGAAAAATCAGACTTTTGGTTGCAAATCCCCGTTATCATTCAGCCAAAAAACATTCATCTCGAATTTTTCTTTGACTTAATAGCCTTATTCCCTCATGTATTACCTAGATTCCCCACTTTGTAGAATGCTCTCCAGTTGGAAATCACTGGTCTACGGTGATATTACCTACAGAGCCAATTCTTCTCCATGCTGGTTAGGATTCAGAGTTGTCCATTTCCAAGACTGGTACCCAACCATGAATGATGAGCTTACTTGGTCCAACCGTTTAACCATAGCTGGGTGGTGTGTGGAGAGGAAATAGATTCATGCTTATCCCAAGTGCACTGGTGCTATGTGAACTTGGACTACCTCAGTCGGAGTTTGAACTTGGCTCGATGTTTCATTCATTCAAAGTACATAATTATATATTTTCTTACAAAAAATACACCCTTCCATTAAGCCAAATCTTTATCTACGAAACTTATGCCTTCATAATGACTAGTTTCTTACAATATAATTCTATTTGAGTGGTCCATTGAATTGTTTGGATATTTCAATTAATTCTATGTGTGAGAGAAAAGATCAATTTTGAATTTGAACTTTCATCCTAGGCAATCTCAAACAAATTACAGAAATTTAACGAGGGAAACCGCAAGAAACCTGACCCACCGCGTTCTCGCTCTAGATGCTGTAAGCACGTGCTTATTCTGCCAAATGGTTGATTCAGAGCTTGATTGATCCCTTCAGACTAATACCCTTGTTTTTCTTGTCCTATCGACTGCTGTACCCCTTGGCCTCTGTTCGGTCTTAATTTCTGAAACAATAAACAACTTACTAATATAATTAGCGACGTCAGTCACATGACAAATATGATAGGAAGATAATAAGATCACTATCATCTCATTGGAATCAAACGAGATTTTCTTTCCGTGAAACTTTTTTCCACTATCAAATGATCGTAACATGTTCCTTAATTAATTCTCCGACCATTGATATGTTTACTTTTTCAAGTACGATAGTCAATGTTGTTTTGACAAACGTTCAGGCGAGCAAAGATCACTTCATTAAACTGCACGCAAATGGTCCACTGAGACTCCTCGGTCTGTTCAGCTTGCGTACGCCCTCCTCCATGTTGAAATAATGAAAATATCCTTTGATCTGAATTATCCATGTTAATTTTTTCCTCAATTACCTTCTTGACATTTTATAATGTCGCACAACGGAATTAATATTTCAAGGATGAAATAATCGAATATAAATAAAAACTAACAAAATTGCTTGACCGACTGCGTTGGAACTTCCTTGAAGTTATTTGAGAAATTTTTGATCAGAGAGTTTTGTGCACGCCAGTTTACTTCACTATTCAAGTGATACCAATTTAGCTGTTTTGGGATCAAAATTTAGCCCCTTCATGCATGACTGCCTGGGCATTAGCAGTTATTTGACTTGCAATATTATTACTACTGCTTATCATTAGACTTGGGCCAATGTTTGATTGTAAAATTAACGCATGCATCAATTGACATAAGATTTGAAGCAAGGAGCAAGATTTAGATTTTGTATCCAAGTAGAAAAAATTTAGCTCTAAAAAGTAAAATTGGCAACTGAATCTGTTCGACTGATGAAGCATGAACCATTGCTGTGGAAACATGGGCCTTAAGAAAATATAAATATCAATACGAATTCCCCACAATGATTTACCTATTTCCACCAAAATTTCATCCCAGAAAATGTGTAAATTTAGCGGTAAAAGGAGTTTCTTTAAGCACCATTATTTTGGACCATGCAGAAAGGTAAGATTGTATTACATCAATTTTCAATTTTATTTGTCAAGAAGATCATTGAAAACTAAAATATTGCTCGATACTGCGAGCAGTTTTTGCTGATTTACGTCCCATTTGAACCCGAAAGTTTCACAAATTGTCTTTTTCCATCTTTAATTAAATATAAATCAGGATGATTTATGAAAATGAAACGTTCAGCACAAATAAAGAGAATGAAATTCTCTCTTCAAAATGTTATATTACATGAACATAGTTAAATAATGTTTATCCCAAAATACACATCGAAGCTTGAAATTATCAACTTAATATTAACCCACACCCCAAAAAGGGTCACTTGCCATGTTAGTCCGAGACTGTGCGTTAAAAATATGACCCTGTGACAGAAAAGACTACTCGTGATAATTAAAAGTAGGCTTGTGCCAAGTTTCATTAACTTGGTAACAAGAATGGATATCCAAAAATTTGTTATCTTTAAAATGCATTGTGCTTTTGGAAAAGAAACAACGATCAGAGAGGAAAATGCACAGTGGGAGAAAATATGCTCGTAAATCTGCGTAGGACAGCGAACCGTCTCGAAGTCATCTAAAGAGAGATAAATCAGGCAAATAATCACACTAGGTTGACAAGATTCTGGTAAAAACAAGCTCGACTTTCAAAAACACGCAAACCCGACTAGTCCTAGAGAGAAGGGTACACAACCAATGTATCCTACCGATAGTCACCCATGAAGCTGGAACATGACATTTGAGCAAAAGATTAACCCTCAAACTCAGAACCATGCAACGTCTACACGAGATAATCATGCTCATCATCTTATAGAGAGATCACAATATAGCAGAGTTTATGATAAAAAAAGACAAGAGTCCGAGATATCATTGACTCAGAAAACTCAAATGGCAATGAATTGTATACGTTGTAAGAATGTCAGACTGCTGCAGGACATCACGACTCAAAACATGTATCCTTGGAGATCATATGAGACCATCAACAAACATACAGCTTAACATGAGTTTAAAAATTTCTAAACGGACACGAGAGCCTTGAAGATGGGGACATCGTCATGTTATTGATTTAGGACCACTATCGAGGCTAACTCGTGAAAAACAACTCAAGATGTCACAGAAAAACTAAATGTTGAACAATCAGCAGGTGTTCAACATTTTTTCCTAATTGGAAAAGCAAAGAACTCTCGATGTGTCATGTGGATGACCCTGAATGAAAAGCAAAAAAAACAGAAATTAAACGAACAAGGCTACGAGAATTTACGTCACGCAGCTAACTCACCAGACCCCACTCCGACTTTTACAAGCATTACTATCCCTTCCTGCAAGGGGAGTTCTTCAACAACCAAACAGCAGCCTGAATCACCTTTGAAGCATTCATTGATTTCAGTCTGCAAGAATGCTATGCTTCCAGAATAAATGGACTTGTTTCTAGTTAAGCAAAATGTGAATATTTTGGAGGTCCTTTTTCCGACCAATCACCTCGATCTAAACAAATACATATGTTTTGAAGATGGAGAAAATAAAATGCAATTATTTTCTCCCCAGCCTGATATTTTGTTTCTATTACCAGGTTGGTGGGATTTGTTACAGATAAACTCACCGAGAAGAAAATCAAATAATAAAGATACGAATGAATCTAGTATCTAGCCATCTTGAATATCTTGGGGACCACTTGCATAGCCTTGATGTGATCCGACAAATTATCCATTGGCGACCTAATTGCGCATGCTCGAAAAAAAATCTCCTGTTTGATAACTCAGTCGGTAGTCAGATACCATTCTGTGAGCTTTTGTATAGTGTGACTGTTCTATCCACAATGACCGGGTGAGCCATCTTTCACATCATGTGTAGGGTATTTTCGGCAAAGCGTTCAACGACCCAAAAGCCTGTAATAGAAATAAAACTCTTTCTGTTGAGACAGCAGAGCTGTTCCAAGAGTTCTTTGTACCCCGGGTTGAACTGTGTTGCCCTTTAAAGTATAGTAATATCTCGTTTATCTATTTTTAATTCTTAGTGAGAAAAAAAAATTGGAGTAAAAAAGGTTTATAAAAACTATCAAGTAAGAGAGGACAGTTCAGCTGCAGATCAAGGTTTTGATTTTTTTTTTTTGCCATGTGTTTTTCTTAGCTTCGCCACAACAGAAATTACTTAACTGTCAAATATTCAAGGAAAGTCAGACTTCACATTAAGAAATATTCTTAATTTGACTGTTTGAAATCGTCAACCAAAACAGACTTCAAAATAATTCCTCCAGTTTTCAATTGGGTCTGGCTGGCTGGCCATATTTGTATGTATCACGCAACCAGGCTGCACCAAAGAATCTCAGGGGCTAACATTTTCAACATTCATGTTTAGAAAAGACAACTTTTTGAAGAGCCCTCCCCCCGAATTACGTTTTGAATTGCAGCAAACTGAAATGATAGAATCTTCATTCTAATACTTTAATTTTAATCCATGGATCATCATCCTCCTCCTCCTCCTCCTCCTCCTCCTCCTCCTCATCATCATCATCATCATCATCAGTCTTTTATCGCCTGTCATTGGACATAAACCTTCCTTATCGTGGGCGCTGCGGAGTCAATACTTTCTGAACTTGTCTAGTTCGTCTCGTCACCTTATATTCTGCTGCAAAAAAATTTCGCGTTTGATCTCATTGGTTGTCCTCTGTTCTTGCAATATGACTAGTCTATTACCATTTGAGATTTTTTATGGATTCTCTGTCTGGTACTTCTGTTTTTTCCATAATATATTGTGCTGTCTTGTGACCTCTCCATGTGATGTTGAGCACAATTCTTTCGTGTGTACGTCGCATGGTTCTCAGTTCGAGGGCCTATCTCTTGGTTAGTTCTATGTTTCAGCTCCATTAGTGAATATCGGGAGGATGCATAGGTTGTATACTCTTCTTTTTATGAATAAAGGACTTTCTTGTTTTTTAAGATTGGGCATGCATAACCGAAAGCTTGACATCTTTTGCTCGATTCTTCCTCTTACGAGCAGATATCCTTCAAAGTTTTATGCAAAATGTCATTGAAAAAGCAAGAATATGGGAAGTTTGAAAATGCCAAGATTTGAAAAAAACAATTTTTGGTACATAAGTTAATTAGATTCAGAAAAAATGAATGTTTTAAACCGCTTCGCGACCTTTGTGTCATCTTGTTTAAATACAGATTGTGCGACCAAACATTTTAAGATATATGACACCGTTGTTGAGCTTCAATAAGATGGAATGGATTTAGTGCCCTGTATGTCACCTGATGGCTACTCTTTGGAACGGAGAGGTGTCGATATATATATATATATATATATATATATATATATATATATTAAATATACTGGAGAGCATGCAGTTAGCGCATACTGAAAAAAACATTGTCAGGGGAAGTTATTATGCATGGATCCGCTCAAAAATGTAATCTCTTTTTCAGTGAACAATTTTCCACCGTTTTGGAGTTATCTCTTGGAGAGACATAAACTGTTGTCGATATTATATTGTGAGGACATATAATTACGACATGGGGGTTCATTGCACAGGGAACTGTCCCCAAATTCAGTCACTTCTTTGGTATCCCACTGCCTACCTTTCCACAATACCACAATGTGAACTTTTAGAGATATTGTGTGGACATAAACGAGCGTACACATAATCATATTGATTGAGGATGGGAAAGCATCTTCGAATCAAAAGGAAATTCCCGGATCTGTCCAAAAATTTAACCAACTCTTCCCATGGCTTACCCCACACATCAGGTATTTCCGGATATATTGTTCGGACCAACAGACGGAGAGCCAGAAAGAGAGACGGAAGTGATAAAATACCTATACCTCTCAAATTTCATTTCCCAAGGTGGTTATTTTGAATGTGTTAGCGTATGTCCTTTTCTTTTCTCCCTTCCACAGAGCACATTATCCAAAGTGTATACAGTCTATAATTATTTCAAAGAATGTCCATGATGCTGTCTTGTATCAATATCTATTTCGGAAATTCAACATTATTATTACGATAAATATTTAAAACAGGTCTTGTTTGTCACACAATGAAAAAGCCGTCAGGTTACCAACATCTTTCGGCAGCATACCGTGTGAGAAGGTGATCAATCAGAATAAGGAAAGGAAGAGTGATCAATGAATAAGTTACATCCCTTGTCTGAATCGTCTTGAAAAAACGAACATGGGTGCCGTAGGACACACACTAGTGATCAATTTAGTAAGAAAACACATTGCAAATTACTCCTCCCTTGATAAAAAAAAACAAAACCTATGGGGGGGTATTTTTGATAAACAAGAAAAAGACTATTTTCTACACATATCAAGGATCAAATATTGAAATTCTCGACCCTCTAGCTCCATTAGATCGATCTTTAAGCGTGATACATACTTATACTCATAGCCAGCCAGCTATACAGCCAGCCAGCAGAACTATCTTGAAAACTGAAAAAAACCGGTTTTGGCAGTTTTGGTTGACAGTTTCTTAAAAAAATCAGCATTATAGCGATTTAGCGCTGAACGGGGTAGCGTTAAGTGGGATAATTTTTTTACATTGCTACCATTCTTGAGGACGCATTATCCTCGCCTTATTGTAGTACAGGCCAATTGGTATGAAAATACGACTATTCCTGACAAGACGGTCTATTATTACCGCTTCGTTGCTCTGGCTACGAACCTTTGACATTCTCAGTGAATTATTGTGAGGAAGCTGTCACGAACATATATAAATGTGTTTTCATACAGCATCCAGCAGATTCATTTTGAGTCGATACTTATGAATATAGAGAATAAGATGAGGCTGTTGCGGTACTAAAAAATGTCGATGGAAGCAGCACTTCCGTTTAGGAAGTTTCAACACGTAATAGTAACTTGCCAAACGGAATTTCTAATATGCAATTGCTTACGGGCCAAATCGTGTTAGATACATCAGTTGTCGTGCGATCATCGACTTATGGTGGCTACACGCCCCTTGTCAAGGGCTAAAGAATCGCTACTTGACCGTCTGCCCAGGATCAGAGTGTAGTAACTGCGCGTTACGTCAAGGACCAAAGAGTTGCTCCTCGGCCCCATCCATAAGAACAGATCATAGTATCCACTCGCTCTTGTATGACCAAAACTATGCCCTTCAACCCTCTGCCCAGCATCAGAATATAGTATCTATGCGCTCTTTCTAAGACCAAAGAGTCGCTCCTCGGCCCACTACCAACGATCGGAGTGTAGTTGCTACGCGCTCTGTCCAAAGCTAGGACCAAAGACAGGCTTCCCGGTTCTCTATCCAGGTTTGAAGAATAGAAGCTTTGTGCCTTGATAAGGACCAAAGTGTTATTCCCCTGGAATCAGAGCGTAACTATCCGGCTTCCGGGCTTGAATGCTGGAGGCATGTCTTTCCTTGTCTTCTAGTAAGATGTGGCATAAACGGTGCTATCGTAATCCTGGCAATTCTAACTCCAGGGTCGAAGGACTGAATTCCAACGACTTTATGGCCATGGTCGGGAAAATTAGGCGATTTTTGTCTTGGACTTCATATACCCATATAGGCCCCAACTTGAACCGACCTTGTATCACTTTTCATCCGCTTGGAAGAGACTGTTGAATATCAGATCAGAGTGTAGTATTTGCGCACTAATTGGAATGTGTTGTGCATACACATGCACATGAACACACACACACACGCGCACATAAACACATATATATATACACACTGAGTTATATATGTTGATAAAGCAAATTAATAAAATATATCACTTAAAGTACGTACACGTATTTATCAACCTTTATCTAGAGTTTCATCGTCACATTACTTTTGTCTTTGTTCTGCTCATCTTTAAGACTAAATTCTCCCTTAAAACAGTCCATAGATTTCTTGGTTCTTCCAGTGCTCATGATGTCATACAAACACCATCTCAAGTGATTTAAATAACCCTCTATGTATGATTAAACCCCTTCACTCCTGGTTAGTTTTTCAAAATATGCCTTCAAGTCTTGCTGTGAATTATACACAAATAATTTACAATATATACATAAATGGATCAGCAATAGTCAGACTGCATAAAGATACAAAGATAGAGATATGAGTAGCAATCGTATATATATATATATATATATATATATATATATATATATATATATTTCACCTAAAACATAGGCGACTATCGAGAGGATGCATTGGTTGTATATAAAGGCTTGCAATCATAGAGTGGTTTTTCGTTTGATTTCTTTTTTTTTCGAGGATTTCACGGAGAATCTTGTCCTAGGTACTTGTAGTGGCTTACTTTTTCCAACCCGAACACGAATCTTTCCCAAGCCACAGCATGCCATCCCCTGGAGAGCTGACCAGAAAAACGAAAGCAAAATAAAAAGGCTCAAAGATGAACCAAAGCAAGACAAAAGTAATGTTCAACATTAGATTCCCCCTGGATACTACATGAATGGTAGAAAACGAACTGAGCATTGAATGAGAATTGCACAGAGGGCTATAGAAAGATCAATGCTGGGGATACCTCTTCGAGAAAATAAAAGATCAACATTAATCAGAGAGAGGATTAGAGTGAAGAATATTATTCAAATTATTGAGCAACGAAAATAGAGATTGACAGGACGTTTGGCAGGAGGAGATCACTACAAATAGAGCAAATGAGTAACCCATTGATGTCCAGTAAACTCAGTAGGGAAAAGTCAGCCACAAGATAGGAAGATGAGATAGAAAGTTTGCTCGTAAGATATGAGAAAGATTAGCAAAACTCCTATGGTTCAAGAAGGAGATGGGAAAGACCTTTGTCCAGCAGTGGAATTATAATGAGTGATTGATATATATATATATATATATATATATATATATATATATATGTGTGTGTGTGTGTGTGTGTGTGTGTGTATATATGTGTGTGTATATATATATATGTGTGTGTGTGTGTGTGTGTGTGTTGGTTACTGTAAAAGAATAAGTACTCTCCACTACTTACCAAAAGTTTTCTTAAGAGCAACTCAAGGCATCAAAGCCAGTAAAGCGGAAAAAAGTATTCCATTATTCTCTCATTCTCTTTCTATTCTTTTATCAACCATCATCGTCTTATACTCGTATTCCTGCATTCTCTTAATGCATTCACCTATTTAGGTTTCATCCCTTCCTCCATTCTTTTTTTGAAAATATTTTTTCTTGTCATTTACATTTCTTATTCTTTTATTCTCTTGTACTTTTATTCTTTTATACTATTTCGTGAATCCATTCTTGCAATCTTCTTCATTCATTCACTTTTGACATTCTCCTTGTAGCCATAAACCTTTGTACTGCTTCTTATGCTCTTTTAATTCTTTCTATTCTTTTATCCCCTCGCCTGTATTCGTTTTTTGCTCTACAATATTCCATTATTCTTGAATCCTTTTCAATTCACTGTACACCTTACTTCTTGGCAATTTTTCACCTCTACATTTTTTCTTATAATCCATATTTGACTTTCCATCCATCTATGTGTATCTGAATAGGTTTTCTCCTAAAAGCCAATATCTTTATATGTTCACATCAATCTATCTAACTATCTATCTATTTGTTCCTATCTATTTACGTATGTTCATATCTATTTACCGATCTATCTATCTTTTTCCCATGTTCATATCTATCTATCTATCTATCTATCTATCTATCTATCTATCTATCTATCTATCTATCTATCTATCTATCTATCTATCTCATTCTCTTTATTATCTAATAATCCCATATTAAATCCATCCAATTTTTTCACATCTATCTATTCATCTATCTATCCATCTATCTCATTTTCAAAGTCATCTATCTAAATTTGATCACATACCCTGACACATGAGCAAACATACTCACACACGCACACATGCACACACACATATATATGTATATGTACATGTATATCGATATAACCATATCTATGTGTATCCAATTTGCAATATAAATTCGTGCTAAATATTCTTCGGTTTTCGAGTGAGTCTATATGTATATGTCACGTATACAGGCTGCACTAACGGGGCAGGAGGACTGAAAATTTAAACATCTACTCCTTGTCCCCACATCAAAAACTGTGGTTGGTTTGTTTTACACAGTAAATTTATGCTAAATTTGTCTCTTACTCTGCGTCTAACTGCGTTCATGCTTTCCTCTTTGGAAATTCAGACTTTTCAGTAATCGTCGCTCATCAAGAGGCGCGAGGAGAAGTTCATTCATTATTTTTTCAAATTAAAACATGCTGCAAAAAGACATTGGTCTTGTGACGGTCAATATATTTTATTTGAAATCAATGTGATATGGTAACTGCATTGTATTTCTTATTTAACATTTGGCCCAGAATCATGATGAGCATGTGTTTTTTCGGAGTGTTCTATCAACAAGTGTTACCAATATCAACGACCAGTGTATATATATATATATATATATATATATATATATATATATATATATATATATATATATATATATATATGAGAGTGGATCAATATGTCCGCATCTTGTAATTGTTCTTAACTGAAATTTCAGCTGTACAGGTTTGATTTGTGACTCAATAAAAATCATCACATGAACATCTTTTGGCAACATGCCGTGTTCGGGGTAATCAATTGAAAACTTGGAGAAAAGGATGATCAAGTTACCTCTCTTCCATTATGGAACAGTGATCACTTAAACAAGTTTGAATTCTCAAAGAACAAACCGATATAAGGGATTTATTTCGCATAAACCTAAATTGCAAATTGCCCCTGCCAATAAAAACTTACGGGTTGGGTTTAAAGAAACCTACAAAAAGTGTTCTTCTAGACGTGATAAGGAGAGACTGGTTGAATTTTAACCATGTTGCAGTTTGTGCGCATGTATCATTCATAGACAAAAAGCAATCCAACTTGAAAACGGAAAAAACCTATGTTGACAGTTTTGTTTAATGTTTTCTAATATTTTTTGTGTAAAACAAATGCCTTGCAGATTTTCTATCTCAAAGTAAATCGTTGTTCTCTCAAGTCGTTCCTGGTCACTTCAAGTGACTGCTACTAAAGAAGAAAAAATTGATAAGACAAAATAATTAGGAACTAATACACAATGTCGAGGTGCGTATCGAAGGCGATACGCTCGAGTGGTGAGAGAAATAAGGGATGGAATAGAAACCATTGCATGTTTATTTCGAAATGAGGATTCATGGTCTCAACCGGTGTCATGAAACCCGTGACTCTACGTGATGAAAGAATCATACTTTGTGTTGTGATAGATTTGCCATCCTCTGTAACTGTAAAGGTCAAGAAAAAAGAGAAAAAAAGAGGGAGAGAGAGAGAGCAGGGGTTAGTGTGAGTGTGTGTGCGTGTGTGCGTGTGTGAAAGCCATGCGAATAGACCATTCGGGTGAAAACAATCTTTATAAACGATTCACTCCCTTCTATCCGGTATCTGAGGGTCCTTTTCCTAAAACGTGGGACGGGATTGCAATGCAACTACTTGCAGGTGTTAGAACTGCTAAGCTTAGAATTTCTGCTCGCTTCCCAGACCATGCGAGACGTCACTCGAAACTTATGATCTTCCTCTCACTACTACATGAGTCACACTTCTTAACTTTTCTCCTCACGCTGTTCACCGTTTTTTTCCTCCCTTTCTCTTTCTCCAACGACCATTTTTCATGGCCTCCTTGTTTCTAGTCACGTAGAGACGAGATGTCCATTATGCACGTAGCAGACCTTGTCTCTCTGTCTCAGCTGACTTCGTCTTCCAGCTAACCGCTTTCTATTAGAAACTTGTCATGTCTAAGGGACACATACCGGGTAGTTTCCGATAGCCACTTGAAAATGTTTATCACCCAGAGGTCACTTCATTCGACCCGTTGACCGTCCAAGACACTGCTTTCTTTCTTTATTCTAAATGGATTTCGCTTCGAGCAAGCTTTGCAAAAATGTCTTTCTGTACCTAATGACAACTGCGCAAGCTTTTGAGTGAATCAAATCGACCATTCTACCAAAGGAATTACGCATCCAAAGGTATTTGAGAGAATAATAGCATTCGAAACTCGAATTTCATTTCTTAATTAATTTCGAAGTCCTAGGATCAAGCGAAAAAATATTTACTTAGAGATTAAACGCACTTTCAAAATATCTCTGTAGCTGTAGGAATTAGGTCAAGTGACAACTTCAGAATAATGCTATGCACGAGTACATTGTAAAATTTCCATCATTTGGTTACAGACTTTTTGATGTACCTGCTTGTGTTTGGATTTCCTGCTGTTTCTGTCCTTTCCAATATTCTGGAACTGCATTCCAAACCTTGCAGACGAATACACACACACACGTTCATGAGATGAATGCATTTAGAAAAAGAAAGAAGTAAGAAATGCTCTGATCCTATCAAACGACATTAATCCCCTTTGAGTATCAAAATTCGAGTTACAAAGTGTTTGAACGTATGGAGTGATACATAAAATCAAATAACGTCTGCTCAGCACTTTATATACGCACATGATCTCGAAAAAGAACTATGTTGAAAGTCGCGATGCCTACAAGTTGTCTAATTTCCACAACCTGACCAAAGCCATTTTAGCTTGCTCAGAGCTTCTAGGATATCTTTGACACATGTTTTTTTTTAATTTTCTCTCCGATAAACAACTAGGAAAAAGGATGAGCCAAGTATTTTCATATCTTTAAAAGACCCAACTGTGTGCAAAATAACAGCGCATAACTAGGCCAAAATTGTTGGTAGAAAATTTGGGAGCACTGATCAACCCTGGGGAGTCTTATACGAATGGACCTGCATTGAACTGGACAGCTTTAGCAAACGGCTCACTTTTCTGAAGAAAAACATGTGGAAAACAATCCCTTACTAAAACGTACACCGCATACCAACTCTGCAGGCGAAGTTGTATAACATTGTCGAATATCTGACTAACAATTGTTAGAATTAACGAATAATTGCAAAAGAAAATTTATAATAAAAAGCTTGGCTCTTTTTTTGCCTGCACGTGTATATTGCACTGTTTTGCAGTCTTCTTGTGTGATATTCATCAGGATTCCTCCTTTTGCAAGGATTTAGTTTGAGGGCCAATTGTTTGGTAAAGTTCCATCTCTCAGCTCTGTAGATGACTATCGGGAGGATTCGCTGGTCGTAGAACCTTCTTTCAAAGATCAATAGGATCTTGCACTTGGAGATTAAAAATCTAACGTGATTCTTCATTTGATTTCTTCCTCTTTTGTGGAATCTTTGGAGAATTGTTGTCCAAACGAGATACAGTGATCTACTTCCTTTTTTATTGTTGTATATCTGTTATCGTCGACGCATTTGTTGCACATAACATTAGTTTTATTAGAGATCATATATTACTTCCCTAACTTGAGGTAATGCAAAAGTACCCTATGCTCTTGCACAATGTTATCAAAATCTTAGAAGTGTCTTCGAAGTTTTTCTCATCTGTTTATTGCATGTGCAGTAGGTCAAATTCAGTGGTCAATTTGAAAGCCTTCGGAAACATTCAGAAACTAAAGAGATGTGTCCCACATTAACTGAGGCTAGATTTGGCACTGACATCGGAGTTACCGGAGCAGGTCATCTTCATGGAGTTGACAGTTCCCTTAGAGGAACACATGGAGAAGGCTAATGAAAGGGAAAGATCTAAATCCTAGGAATTAGTGGAACAGTGTTAGAATTAGGGTTGGAGGACCTGTTGTGAAGCAATTGAAGCGGGTTGTAAGGGCCTCTAGCCGATAGAGGAGCAAAGCCTCCTTGCCATGCAAAGCTTCCTCGCCGTTTGGTATTAATGGGCCTCGAAAAAAAATTAAAATAAACAGCCGTCGAAGATGCTATGGAGGCTGCAGAGAGGGCATCCAGATGGCTGTGGGGTAGGAAGAGCAGACCGTGGGCAAATGCTGCTGGGACATGTTAGGACTTCAACGACCCTGTCTGAGTTGCACGAGCAAAGCCGTATTATGTTGAAAGACCGGAAATACCCAACAGCGTAAGAGACACCACTGACGTTTTGTCCCTCAGTATTTATCCGCTGCCATACCTTAGATCCATGGGAAGTAATATTTGTCTGTGTCAAATCATCCGTGTCTTTCATCTGGTTCTATCGGCTCGACGCAGAAGAAAGTCATTTTCCAAAGATATAATTGGCCATGAATAATCAGTTTCATTCTGTGATCTTTGTGGCTAGATTTTTGACAACTTTCAACACATCAATCTGAAATGAATGTACTGCGGTAAGATGTTCTTCTCTGTGTTTCGTAAGCTCCAAAAGGGATTCTGTCTTACGAATTGCTAGGACCTAGACAAAATCTAACTGTGAAAGGGTAAAATGAGAAATTAGCGCGTTGGAAGAGAAAAAAAGCTAAACTCTTTTTCGCAGGCAAGACTGTTGATTGGTAATTGTATTGGATGACATCGTTGTAAATACGACACAGCCAACGATCGTTGAGCTGCAATGAAAAATTCTTCTTCCTTTATATTATCAATTATTTCGCACTGTGTAGCACTCATTTTCAAGTCATTGGTTTGGAAAAGCTCAAGATACTGAAAAATCCATTGATTCAAAACTGGAATCGTTCTTTCATGATGGAGTAACCAATTGCATAAAATCATAAGAAAAAAAGAGAGATAATACTTGGATGACTTAATAATGGTGCTATGAAATGAAATGAATGAAAGCTTTTGTAACAGTTGGTGCAAAAATAATTGCATATTTAATACTATGAATTTTGATGCTTAATTCATTAAAAAAATATTATTCAACAATGTTTATGGAATACACAATTTTAAATCCGTGAATCTCGCCCTTCTCATCCAAGTTGGAAAGTGTTTTTATCACTATCTCTTCTTGTTTATTTGGGACTGTAAAATCAAAGATGGAAGAAAAAGCGAATTCGAGCAACTTTGTTGTATGTGTCCATAATGGGATTCAAATAAGCAAAAAATTCTAGCAACAACGACCAAGTATTTTGCCAAGGGACTGTCTCTGAACTCAACACTAGTTTGATTTTTTCACGATGACGAGAGCTTTGAACACGTGATGAACGAGCCAAGAGGTTGCAAAAGTTCCAAACTTCGACTATTCAACATTTATTTGACATTTGTACCTAATTGGAAAAACGAAAAAGCTCGACAGGTCACGCGAATGAGCCCGACTGAATAGCAAAAATGATTGTATGTCACAGACCCTAGAGGCAACCACTTTTTCAAGTATTTCAAGCACTTTCCGCAGGGGGAAGGTCTTCAACAACTTAGCTGCAACTCAAAACACCTTAAATCAAATTCGTTGGTTACAAAACCCCAGAATTGTATGCTTCCAGGAGAAATGGACTTGTTTTTAGCTGACAAAATGTGTAAATTCCGAAGGTTCTCATTTTGATTATCAACTTTTATTCTAAGCACACACACACACACACACACACACACACACACACACACACACATATATATATATATATATATATATATATATATATATATATATATATATATATATATATTAAGGTTGATGGAGAAATTATTTTTGTACCAGCCTGGAGTCCTGGTATTTCAGCAGCAATACAATAACAAATGAAGATTTTACAAAATCAAAATGCATTGAAAATGGTGGCTCCTGTGTTTAATCATCAGTTGTACAATTGATTCCAATGCTGTCCGTAGTTCTTTATTATTAAGAACAGATTTGCGCTTCTTTCATCATTTCTCTTTTTATTGGTATCCATATTTACAAACCTAAACGAACTGAACCAATGCTGAACAGTTTGCATCATACTAACTGCGTTGAAAATGCTCTGTTGCCGTTATCAGTAGCTTAAGCATAAAATTGTTTTAATATGAAATCGTATATAAAGAACAGTCCACTTCTTGGGTAACTACCATTGTTGCTAAAGAATAAAAAAAATCTTCACTACCAAAGAATTATATCTATTTGCATTGAATCTACAAAGAGACTGGAATACAACCCCAATGTGCATGCCAGGGTGATAGGAATCTTGGGATGTCCAGTCATTTGAATCTTGTCCCTACGTTACTGAAGAAAGCAGAAGGTGAACCCCTTGGTTACAGTTTTGTTGCAGTAACTGCTGGACAGACATCAAAATGGGCGTCAAACATCCTTGAGGAGGGCTTCACTTGGAATAACGGCTTTTTTATACGATACAGGTTACCTTCAAAAAGCTAGAGAATCTAACCTGTCCTGTTATTTTGCACATAATTTGAAAGGAAAAAAGATGGATTCATATTTTTCCTAGGACATTAGTGCAAAATGTATATAACCAGTCTTGCTTACAGGTTTGAAATGCTGATTCGACTTCTCAAATCCTTACTCCTTAACAAGCAGAATACAATTGCATCCGTGAGGGGACTGTTTGGCTGGAAATTTCAAGCCAATTGTGCTTCTTGTGATAAAAGCATATCATTTTGTATACTTATATCTGAAGGCATTTTTCCCCAAAATTGGATAATGAGCCATTATGATTTTCAATGTGTCACTCATGACAGCAATTTCTAAATGGCTGTTAATGACAGTTGTTTTTATAATTTTCGTGTCAGTACTGGATATAACATGATGCTGAAGACCTAATTACTTGAATTCCGTACCATACAAAGTTCTTGGGAATTGTTTTTTGGATAATAATTGCAAATCATTGAAAATTTAAGATGATGGGCATGACAAGTATGCCAATTATAATTTCAATTAAGTTGTGTAACTCGTCTGATGTGGATAATCCTAGTTCTTAAAGATTGAAAATTAGGATTTGGAGCTTTAGAATTGATCAGTAACTTCCTGCTATCTCACGATCAAGGATGATAACTATGTTGAGTTGGATGCTGGTCATCACAAAAACAAACTACCTCCTCTATGTACAAAGGACTGTTCAAAGATATCTAAGGGGTATTTGAACCATTCTGAACATGCTTTCCTAATGCTGACCAGCCTAGTCCAGCTGTGTCCCTCAAATGTAAGATGGACTGTGTTATTCAGTGCAAGTGCAAAAAAACAAAACAAACAAAAACAAAACAAAACAAAATACCTTACACCACAGGGTATTGCTGAATAGACTTTCCCGTGATGAATCCTAGCTTTGGATTGTTATTACTTACTCAAGCCATTTGTTCTTTGTTGAGTATACGCCATCAATGACACTCCGTCTGTACAATGGGATATCGTTATCACTTATTCTGAGTTTGGCCACCATCTTGAAAAATAGCGGCTATCTGAAATTTTCAATGATTTGCATATATTATCCAAATGACAATTCCACAAAACTATATATGGTGATCAAATTCAAATAATCATGTCGTTGATATCATATATCCATCGCCGATAAGAAAATTGATCTGTAAACAGATGTCTTGGCAGCAATAGCATCACCATCATCAATACCACAACCACAATCACCAGCATCACCATCAGCATCATCAATTTCATCACCAAAACCACCATCACCACCACCACCACCACCACCACCACCGCCACCACTAATGGTAAAATTAATGATAATTCTTAGTCATTAAAATTGATTATAGGATGCATCTTTGAAACCATTATTAGAATTTCAAATTCATCTTGCAGACCATTAAACTTACACTTGTGGTCTAACATTCCGTTGGGTGATAAGTAAAACCAAGATTAAATCAAATGTAAATCGTTGCAGTAAATGTGTTTATCCATAAATTTGCTATAAAAAGTAAACTGAGTACTTTACTCAAAGGAGAAAAATGGCTGCTATGGGCGACATATTGAAAATTGATGGCCCAATATCAACAATCACACGGAATATAAAAAGCGTCATAAACTTTTATTTCACAACAGAGCGTTAAGATAGCGAATGATTTCAAGACAAGCTCTGAAAGAAACGGGTCTGGTCAGTCACTCAAAGGAAACCATTATATGGTCAACTTCTTTTGGCAGCATGCCACACAGGGTGATCAATTAAAAAAGAAGGGAAACGGAGATCGATGAAGAGTTTATTTCTTTTGCTTCCTACAGAGTGGACTCCCATTAAAAACCTTTTCAAGATGGAGAAAGGTTTCAAAAAGCAATACAGAATGTATTTTTCCAAACATGATAAAAAGTGAATTGTTTTCATAGTCTGCTACCTCCATAGATGCAGTCTGCACGCACGATACCAACTCACAGAGATAGCCAGCCAGAATAACTAAAAACTAAAGATACCTGTGTAGCCAATTTCGGTGACAGTTTCACTTGTCAGCTTCTATCAAGATCTTGCCTTCGACAAGCTATCAATACCTCGATCTCTTCAGTTTCTAAGTCGGTTTGGATGGCTGCCTGACTATAGATGCATGTATCACGTATATAGGCTGCATCTATGGAGCTAGAGGCCTGAAAATTATACATTTACTCATTTAGTCTCGGAAAAAAAGTTTTTTATTCAAAATAAAAAAAAAAAGAAGAAAATCCCTCCACTTGAAAAGTTTTTTTTTTGTTCGCAATGTAATTATTTTTGCTTTGGTTTCTGTCTGGCAACATTCATGCTAGTTTTCTTTGAAGATTCGGACTTTTTTTTAGCGATTATTGCGCAACAGAAGATGGGAGGAGTAACATATTCACTGATCAGCAAGTTTCCCAATTCTTCTTCATTGTTCATCCCCAACACGGCACACTGCCAAAAGACGTTGGTCACGAGACTGTTTCTAGTTGGTGACTAAGCAGACGAGGTATTTTTTTTTTACCCACTTTGGTTCCAGTCAGAGAAAAAAAATGTATGTGGTCTACCTGTTTGTGTATGTTTGTGGCATCACACAATAAAGCAGACTCGAGAAGAGGGAAAGAAAAAAAAATCAATGTCCTGCGTTGGTTGATGGTGCAGTGCTACAATAGACGTTACGAGTGTTGTATTGCAATTGTTTATTATTGATAAAAGATCCGGATGTGCAGAGAAGGCGACTTGAATAACACACACACACACACACACACACACGAGGTACGAGCACCCGACGCCAGTTGCCATGCACAGAAACAAATAGCAACCTCATTGAATGGGTTAATTTTATTCTTTTTTAGTTGAAAACATTTAAGGAAAGAGTTGCAAAACACAGAACCAAAAGAACAGACTGGCATACACACACGCATCCGTGTGCACGCGAACACTCATGCAAGTATTCTAAGGGACTCTCGTGTCTTCAGTATTTTGAGAATATTGGAAACTAGAAAAACACTTGCAACATTAAAAAGACTTTTCAAATATTAGAAGCAATTCGATTCAAAACAAAATAACGTTAAAGAAACAGGACCTCATATGAAAGAGGCATCGGCATCGTAGAATGTCACTGAAATTATAACATTACTTTCATTATCATAAAAAAATGGAATAGATCACCTTGGTACAATCAGAGACAACGTAACCAATACGAGATAACGTTAATACTGTTAAAAATTAGACACTGAGTTGAACGATGGTCTAAAGGAAGAATTTATAAAGATGATTAATGAAAATCCTTACTCATCCGAAGCGACTAAAAGAAACAAGATTAGAAAACTCGAAACACTTACAAGATAAATGAAAAGACAAAAAAATGTCCATTCTTTTCGAAATATATATATATATATAGAGTGACGACTTATTTGTGCCGTTTATTTTTGCGTCCCGCTCATTCATGTACCCTTGTATGTAAATATGCACCCCATGGTATAATCGTATGCAAATTAGGACTGCTTTGTTTGCAATTTATAAACATGTTGACTTTTGTTGCAGCATTATTTTTAGTGAATTCTTTCGGGGGCAGGGAGTGCTGCGGTATTGCAATGTTTAAACAGTCATTTCTTGTAATTTTTATATTATTTATTCACTTCCATCTTGATTCTTTTGTTGTTTTTATAATCTCAACTCAATCCTCTCCTTTTATTTACATTGCTACGGCTTTTTGCACTATCAGTTTTCAAACAAAACAATAAGATTTGTTCCATGCTAATTTTTTTTTTTTATTCATGCCAAAATCTCTTAAAAGGAAATAAATATCTTTTCTCAAGCGAAAAATATATTCTTTTCCTTGAAAAAGAAATGCCATTGACGATATTTCAATATGAACATAAAAAAAACAGTATCTTTGGAATGGAAAAATATATGGTTAAGTTGAAATTCCCAAGTTCAGTCAAAGCTGAAAACACGATAATAATTTTTTTTTTCAGAAATATTTTTCCATGCAGTTATCAATTAGACCTCCGAGGTCTTTGAAAAAGTGTCCGTTTTGGATAAAATATCAGTTTTAGGAGAACGCCTCTGTTAACTATATAACTCTGTGCTAAACTGTTAGTTTCTCAGCCCGTTTGGTCCATTTTCTTCATAACCCGGTAGGACAATTTGCTCGTCACTTTAATCTTTCATTGTTATCAATACATGAACCGTAAACAGTTTTGTACTCTATTTGTTTCAGGGGACCTAGTTCACCAATACCCCCCACCAATCTCGAGTCTGCTTTCATTGAACTTACGAATCGGAAGTTGACATATTTTTCATCGTTTTTAAAGATACCGCTTTTTATTTTTCAAATACTGACAATTTTTCGTTGAGAATATGTTTTTTTCTAATAAGAAAAGAACTTTTTTTTTTCCTTTTGAGGAAAGATATTTATTTCCCTCGGAGAGATGTTTATATAATTAAATGATTAAAACAAAATTTAAAAAATCTTATTATGTTGTTTAGAAACAGACGACGCAAAAAGCTGCTACAATGTGAATAATGGGAGAAGATTAAAGAGGCGATTATAAAAACAACTGAAAAATCAGTATGAAGATGATTGTTTGAAACGATATAAATATGGCATATATATATATATATATATATATATATATATATATATATATATATATGATACATATGGTACAGATGAGGCTTGCAGTATAGCATAATATAATAATATATTAAATAATATAATACTAGCCTGATGATGCCTGGTGAGGGCAGAAACATGAGCTAGTTAGTGTAGTGAATCCAAATTCTACAATATATATATATATATATATATGGTGGATGGAGAATTGTGTGTAATTGAAAAGAAACAATTGAAAAACTCAAATGGCAAAGGGCAGGCCATGTTGCAAAAAAAGAAAGACAACCGATGGACATCACGCCCACAACGTGGATCCCCAGAGATCACACGCGAAACCGAGGTGGACAGAATACAAGATGGAGAGATGAACTAGACAAATTCAGAAAGTACTGGCTCCACGACGCCCATGACAAAGAGCTGTGGTAAATCATATGGAAGGTTCATGTCCAACGACGCACGATGATGAATATATCGCTTTAATTCATTCCTTCTAACTGTCCTGTTCTGCGTAGGGCAGGAGTAAAATGCCAGCCTCTGGGTCCGACGCATAGGTATCAATCCTACCTCGTGGTACTGGCGGGGACATTGGATAGTCAAATGCCCATGTAATGCAATGAAACATCTATCTATCAATGGATGACACAATTACATATATATATATATATATATATATATATATATATATATATATATATATATATATATATATATCACCCAATATCAGTTAGTGTATTTTCCTTCAGTATTTATTGTTTGTTTCATCGTGGTATTAGGTGAAAAATTTCTGTGGTTTGGATTATCAGTTATTCACTATATAACCGTTCTGATGATTTTGAAAACTAAATCAATCCCTTTTTGGTTACTTAATTACCCTAGCATTAATAGCTATTGATTTATTTTAATAAACACTATTGATTTATTCTATTTCTATACTCACGTTATCAAATTCTTTAATTTTCGTTATCATTTCATTATGGTCAAGCTGATAAGTTGTAAAGAGCTCAGGATGTCTGATTGAGGCTTTCTCATATTGTCAAAAAATCTTACTAATTTCATTGCCTTCATTGATCATTCTTACAACTAAAGAAACAATTTTCTATGTAGAATAAGGAATTCAAGAGTATCTCTTGTATTCTCGAACATTCTGATAATTAGCCCCGTAAAATATATAATATTGACTACCAACTATTCTAAATGGCATACGTACTATATGAAACGGAGATGAGTCTCGTTTATCAAACAATTTATAGACAAACACTCCATCCTTGATTTTACTATCTAAATCTGGGAACATTGCTTACATTCCGTTATGTTCATACTTTGATTCAAGATCCTTAAGGTTTGTATCATTCTACGATTCTCCTAATTCTCTTCTATCATTAAGAGCATACGTTGTCAATAGAACGGGTACAACCTAAAAATTAACAAGCTTGCTTTGTCTTTATTCTAATCAAAGTGGCATGAATTTACATTCGAGTCTATGTAAATACAAATTTGTCCTGTGGGGTGCAAGATCAATCCTCATAGGGGTTTCAATAATCTGATGAAATATTTTGTTGAAATTTCCTCAATAAGATGACTAACAATCGCCCTTACTGTAAAGCACGTAAAGTAAGTCTTGCCTCTTTTTGTTTTACACTAGAAAGCTTTAAGGTTAGTAAACCCAATATATTTACTATTTCCTCTAGCAAATGCTAAGTCTATGATTTTATTTAATCTTTTAATAAGGGGTAGATTTGATTTAATGGGGAATTTCTGTGTAAAGAATACTAGAATCGTATATTGATATA
The DNA here is from genome assembly GCA_963457665.1 of Thysanoteuthis rhombus. Classification (NCBI taxonomy): domain Eukaryota; kingdom Metazoa; phylum Mollusca; class Cephalopoda; order Oegopsida; family Thysanoteuthidae; genus Thysanoteuthis; species Thysanoteuthis major. The sequence continues at coordinate 11,658,482 of OY735226.1, read as the reverse complement.
GATTTAGCCCCTATACGGGTATTTTCTCTTTAATAGGCATAGAATTATTTAATACCCAAAAGTGATTTAAATTACAATAGAATTTACTTTCAACCTGGAATTTCTGTATTTGATCGGATAAAATATCAAAAATTTTAGAAACAGCTTTTCTAAGAGGTTTAGAAGTATAAACTCTAGAGACTACAGAAAAATGTTCACCGATAAGATTTTTTATGCATTTTAAGTATCCAATGAATTCTATGTAACTTTTTTCAATTTTAAGTTTTAAATTTTCACAATACAATGATATTAAATATATTATTTAGTTCACAAGTACATACTTTATACGAGGATGTTGATGTTTCTACTAAAGTTACCATTGACAATATCCTTTGAATATAATATTCTTTACACAAAAAAGCTGTATTATTTGCCATTTCATCAATCGGAACAATAGCCAATTTACTTTGAAATTCCAAGAGATCTGTTAAGAGATGAAAATTCATTAGCGCTGGACATGTTTTTTAAGGTTGTTCATAGCATTTCACGAGATGGATTTTTTCATTTGCAAATCGAAGTACTTTTTCTCTCCATTTGTTGAATGCTGATTCTATTATTTGATATTTAATTGAGATAGATAAAGTAAAAAAATATCTAATGCTTTTTCCATCTCATTCAGACTCTTGCTGTATTTTAACTACTTTGGTTATCTATAATTAAGACTTTAGAAGTTTTCTTAACTTTTTTTACTATCTCTAGTTTATCTTTGAATATATATATATATATATATATATATATATATATATATATGTACGTATGTATGTATGTATGTATGTGAGCATGTGTGTGGGTGCAACACTAGTTCTCCAGCACTGTTGTTTGACTGCACACAAATAAATGTATCTGGCGCTTCTCAGCAACCTTCTATTTATTCATGTATCAATATTTTTACATATTAGGCTTTAATCCCGGAGTGGAAATTTCTCTCTCTCTCTCTCTCTCTCTCTCTCTCTCTATATATATATATATATATATATATATATATATATATACTATGGGGAATCATGTGTAAATCATGTCACTATGTTTGAAAAAGGTTATACATGATTAATAGTACTCATGTAAACCTTGTAGCAGTAATGAAAAAGTGTACTGCAAATTGACGCACTGTAAAACTGAAATGAATTAGACAAAAACATTTCAGTAGTCAGTGGACAAAACTTTTATATCAACATTCTTTTTATAGCAACTCATCACCCCTTATCCCTTCCATCTCTCTCACAAAATTTAATGATAGAACCACTAGATTGACAACTCTTTAACGGAAGCACAACGGACATAATACCTGCATTGGGCAAGTTCAAAGTCCTTTACTCTTACCATCAACCATTACCGGTGATTGTTTAGGTCAATGGTAATAGCAACTTTACGTTGAAGCAGCTGTTTTATTGGTTATAGGTTTGACTCATGCAGCAGTCCCATATTCTTTAATTGTTTGTTCTATTTATGCTATCTGGGCCAAATGATACATTCAATGTGTTATAACGGGAGATCATTTCGAATAGAGTTACAAAGTAGTATATGTATGTATAATTGAAATTATTTCGAAATAAAGTAGTATATTTGATATATATATAATAATTGAGTCATCCACAGACAGCTGTTTCGTTGTATTGCGACTCTTCAGTGTGGCTATAGACTATCCATTATCTTACCCATCCAGTACCACGAGGTGGGATCGGAACCGTCGTTTCAGACCAAGAGGCAATATATTTAATTACACATAATTCCCCATCCACCAGAGTGCTCTATTCCAGAGTTGGAAGAGCATTGCGTATAGCTTATAATAAATAAATTACCTTATTTAAAGAGTGCTCAACTTTGAATAAGGGAGCATTAATAATAATAATAATAATAATAATAATAATAATAATAATAATAATAGTAGTATATATATATATATATATATATATATATATATATATATATATATATATATATATATATATTATAAAAAATGGGTATATGATCCCACGGAATGATCATGATTGGCGTTATATTACATGAAATCTCTCATTTGAAATGATCTCCCGCCATACACCCACACACATATATATGATTATAAATTGCATTTTTCTGTGTAGAAACTATTATTTGAAATGAATTTCTGTCATTACACTGTTAATGTACCACGTTGAAATGGCTATCCTACTGGTTGCAGCAGCTTCATTTTCTTTAATTGTTTCTTCTATTTACGTTGTGTAGGATAAGTGATACATCATTAACCTTGTAATGACGTGAGATAATTTTTGATAATAGTTTTTATGTAAAATAACGTAATTTATAATCATTCTGTCGGATCATACATATCCATTTCTTAATACATAACTGTTGCAGTGAAGTGAAAAAAGTCATTTGGGTCTAAATATAACCTGGGATTGTTTTGCTCAAAGGAAAAGCAAAGCTACGTTTTTTTGTTCCTCTGGCAGAAGAGAGGGGTTTCAAAATTTCTCATTTAAGCATAGGTAACATGGGGTTTGAAACATACATGACTCAGAATATAGAAATCCCATGTTACCTGTGCCCAAATGAAAAATTTGAAATCATCACCTATGCCAATAGAGTGAAAAAACAGAATTACTTAACAGGAAAAATGGAGTAGCGTTAAAAATGGTGGCATCGCTCAAAATTCCTTTTAACAAACATAACTCAGTAACTCATAGATGTACCAAAAATTATTCCCCCTGCCACTTTAAAGAACAATCCAATCGCCATGATTATCTTAGATTATCATCAACAAATTATTATATGATCCGAAGGAATGATTATAAATTGCATTATATCATATTCAAATTATCTCCCCTAGATTACGCGGTGAAATTATCATTTTGCCAATAGTAACGTTGTCTAGGCCAAACGATACATTCACTGTATTCTGGGAGATCGTTTCAAATTAGAATTTCAATATAATAATGCATTCTGTTGGATCATATATCCATTTCCATGATATAATTGTCCACGTTTAAAGAAACAAATAGAACTGATATTGACCGTGAATGATCAAAATGAAAATTTAGTATCGAGGTAATTATTTGAGCATTTGTATTACAGATGGCTGTTTAGTTCAATGGTGATAGTAACGAAACACTGAAGCGACTATTTATATATATATATATATATAATGTGTACTTTAGAGAGTGAGACAGACTCGGGAGTGAAGTTTTTGGTGGTAAGGTTTATTAATCCTTATATATCTATAGTCCATACATGTTTCGGGATTTCTCCCATCATCAGTGGTGAATGTTGTGTGAGTGTGGATTAAAATGTACCATGTGGAACCAGAGTCCACTGCCAGGGACTATGCATTGTGGGTAAGTTTTGTTGTCAGGGCTACTAGATGCCTCCTGCTGAATGTAAGAATGACCAGCAGGTATTGGGATTTTGGTAAAGCAGCAGCAGTTTGCCTTGGGGAGGGCAGAGTGTGTCAAGGTAGGGGGTAGTGTTGTAGAGGTGGATTTTCTGGTATGTTTGGGGTAGTGTAGGAGGGGTGGTGGGGTTATGGAGCTACATAGGTATCAACCTTAAAAGTTACTGAAAATGTTTCGGCTATGAGTTGAACAAGGGTTATAACAGGCTAAGGTGAAGTTTTTCCTATGGGTCTAGGTGACTTTGAAGCTTCCATTATTGAATGTTTCTAAGATGTGGGTGTGAGGATATTAATGGTAGGAGTTGTGTGTATTAGTGTTCTGTGTGGTGAGGGTTGTTCAGTTTAGTATTTTGTTTATATATATATATATATATATATATATATATATATATATATATATATATTGTAAACTCTTGTCATTATGGCACACTTGGGTATTTGAGAGCGTGGTTATAGCGAATCTGACATTGTAACGGGAGGGTATCATTCGAAGTGAATTATTAATGGAAAACCCAAAATTTAATCAAAATGATTTTTTTCAACTTTTTCACGGTCTAATGCCTAGTATACTGATTAGAGATTTGCAGATAAAATGAATAAATTTATAGACAATTACTCCATGAGCCAGGAGAGTTGGCTCATTCGAGGGGAATAATGCACTTGATTTTTGGCAAGGTATGCATCTTTTGAGTCAGAAAATATGATAACATTGTATCAGTGTTAGCTTTCTGTGCTATCATGCACTTTACGACACCATAGTTTCTAATAGATAATCAGTATGAAGTATAACATTCATATCCAACCTAATTGTATTTTGTCATCTGTGACACCTAAACATGGTTGCTGAATTCGCTCAGAGCCCAATTTCGCTAGAGTTGATGATTTCATTTTTAGGAAAATAGTTATCCGTTGTTTATAATGGAAAAATCGATAAAAACACGAGGATACATATAACAACATTGACTTGTAGAGAATTTAACCAAATAACTTAATAAATTTTTGTATAAAAGCAAACACCGGTAGTCCACAACTTAAGGCTACTTAGGCTCTGAATAGTTATCCATGCATTTTAGTATAAAATAATGACGTAATGGGCGGAGACGATGGGGGAGGGCTGGAGACCTGAGGAGACTTACTGTCACTCTGCCATCAGCAATAATCACAAGGCAACTGGTATGAAACTGTGGAAGTGTAGAGAGGAGGGCTGGAAACTTGACGAGACTTGAGGAGATTTGCTGTCACTTTCTAGTGGTGTTCACCTGGCAACTTGTGTGAATATGTATAAAGGTGATAATAAGTATGGTTAGTTGCTCGATAAAAAACAACACATTGCCAATGTCTTTGAAAGCATGCTGTGTTCGTGATGATCAATGATAAATTAGAAAAAGAAGTCATCAATAAGTTCCTTTTTGTTTGGCAAATCACAAAAAGGGCTGATTTAAAAAACAAACAAACGTTAATGATGCTGGGCCAAGAGTTCGATTTAGCATGAACTCACTCAGTGAATTTAACAATAACTAAAAAAAACACTATGGAGGATTGGGGATCTCGAATAAATATGAAACTGTTTTTTTCTCGGCATAACAAGGGGTACATGTTTGAATTTTTTGCCTGTCCAATCAATGATGCGTAGAGTATGTCCAGCCAACTTAAAAAAACAAAGAAACCTCTGTTGATAGTTAACTTTTTCTAACAATATTTGGAATTTATAGATTCAACACGGCCATACCCAGGCATCATTTGGTTGTAAATGAAAATATCTAACGAAAAACTGCTTTCAATACTTAGATTTACATTCTATCATAATCAAATAAGCATTATAATTTTCTAACCACTATAGCAGAATCTTGGGGGAGGGGGTTGTATGTTATTGCTCAATTCATAACCATATATCATAACTATTGATGGAACAGAATGAAGTATTCTACTTCAGACTGATGATTCTCTCTTATTTTTTACCCTTTTTTGATAACCTGTGAGAATATTACTGAGACTATATGTACCCAAGAAGAGTTGTTAAATTAGTATTTCTACAAATGTTATCCATTACCGATTATACATTACATAAGATAAACTTTTGTTCTCATAAAAGATGTGACACAAAAGTTTACTCTGTAAATGACCAGAGAATAAATGTTTTGCATACATATATTTGAAGGAAATTCACCGTAAAATCCACTAACCAAATATAGTTTAAGTATGAGTCATAGGATTACCTATATCACCATTCATAAACATGGCTCGACGGACCAATTGAAGATTCCACGGCGTAGTCTGTGTTTGAAGCGCTCTTGCAAGTGTAGCTAAAGGGAGACATCCGGTATTACTGAAAGCCACACTTCCACGCGGATCCGTAGGTAACATCCATGTCATGATATCTCGCCGGGAACTTATGATTTTACAAAGCGCAATTAAAGATATACTGTTTATTATCTTTCAGTTGATAGAAAATATTGACTTACATTATCAAGCTGCGTCTCAAATGATTCTTTAGGCTCTGATTTATCAGTGGTTTTGAAACTAAGGCCAGCAGACTCGTGGGAATCTGAAAAAATTCCCGGTTTCTGTACCACTGTTTCTTTTAACTGTACGTCAGCGCACATATGCAAATCTCTTGCACAGACAAACCTTATTTGTGATAAAAGATTCCGTCGCTTTTAAAATCAAGACATGGATAGATGAATTGAACTAGGAATGATCTCACCTGAAGGTTTGGTGACACGGTAATTGGAAGAGTCACAGGATCAATAAAATATGATTGGAAGCAGTTACCATTTTAATCGGAAGGAAAGGGGTCATTGTGTTTACCAGATTGCCACCAAAAAATACCACAATGAATAGCTATCGGAGAAGTCAAGTTGTTCTAAACCATACAGAGAAGCAAGGAAAAAACAAACGAAGTGATTTTGGTTTGATGCCTTGGTCATTCTAGGAAAGTGATATTTTAATGCAGGTATTATCGCCATATAGTCTAGAATTGTAACGGATTGGTCTATCAATGGAGTCCTCGGTGTCAAACACTACAAAGTACATGTTCTCTTACACTGATGAGGTCAGGAGCCTCCCATAGAGGAATTTTTCTGTTTATGAGGCCTCCATGACAGACCAATTCTTAGTCCAACTAGTCTTTAAGATAATACGTTTCCTCATGTTTTTCATTGACTTTTCCCCAAACAATCTGATAAACTAAGCTAACGTTGTAAAAAGTTTAAACGTCACTGACGAACAAATACCAGTAAGCTGAATACAAATGTTGAACTTTATATAAGCCACTGCTCAGACGTTTTTATTTTAGAAAAGTGTTATAAAATTCATGATAGCGCATAGGAAGCTACCTCTGCTCCAAGGATATAACATATTCCCTGGCACCAGGGGTATATACCTTGTTAAAATAACCATGAGAATTATTCTCCACGGGATGTACCACTGGCCAACCCGTTGTGTCCTGGTTCATGGACTACATAATCTTGCAAAGGTATAAAAACAAATGAATGGAATGCCTTAGTCATTAAATAGTTCTCTCCGTACAAGTGTCGTTAAGATAAAGGTTTATTACACAAACACGTATATATATATATATATATATATATATATATATATATATATATCAGAGTATCATTACTTGACATGAAGAAAATTCATTTCACAGGTTTCACTTATACAGCCTCATCAACAGCATTTAAAATACATTTTCCCAGATTTACTTTAATATTGTCATATATATATATATATATGCACACACACACACATATATATATACATATATATATATATATATATATATATACATATATACATATATATATATATATATATATATATATATATATATATATATATATATATGCATGCTGTGGAGTGGTTTTCTCAAGGAAAAAAGAATTGATGTGAAATGAAGTTCTTCGTTTCTTTTTTGGTGCGATTCAGATAGGTGTGTAAAATGTTTTGTGAAACATGGGAGAAGCGAGGTGATCTGACTAATGAACAAATCGATGAATCTATTCAGGTTTACGAAGGCTCGTGTAGCAGATCGTACAATGATTGTTCAACCGAAAATATAAAGATTTATTATCAGAATGTGGTGGAAATCTCGATCTCAGTTTGCCAGAATTTTTGTCGGAGTTTCCTGTCTTTTACATTCCCCATAAAGTATTTTTTCTTCTCCCATTCTCATTTTATTGCTATTTTCCCTGTTGCTTCATCATTTATCGTCGTATTTATTGCGTTTGGTATCATCTCTTGAGTGTAATTTCTAACCTTCAGATTAATCACCTTTAAATTCAATTAGCTCACTGTATGCAGCAGATTTGACAAGAGGTTTGCGATGAATTCTCATTACGTTGCTGGTAGTGTGTTCCGACAAAGGCTCTGGCTCCGTGTAGATTTATCCAGCAGCTGCATGGGCCGCACTTGGGACCCACAGATCTAGTAACTGTGGGGGCTGGGGATTTCGGGAGGGTACAATTCATCTGAATCAGGTAATGTAAAATATCTAAAAGTTAATGTACAAAAAATCTAAAAAATGACGTAAAAAGATTTTTTAAAAAAATGCGTAAATTTTCTCAGCAAACTATGCCCAGAAGACGTGTGATGGATTTAAAGACTCTGCAACTGTAAAGGGATGCGCCTGATCTGTATATATCTGAGGAAACATGAAAAATCTTTTAAAAAATATTTAAAAAAAGCTAAAAAAAAAAATAATCAAAAACAATCTAAACATAATTTCAAATTGACTGTTGGATGTAACCCTGCTGCTGCCATGTGAGAACGTTTTTCAATTGAGTAGGGGGTCGTTGCACTGGGACAATGCCACTCTATCGACTTCCAAGGTAATTAATCTAGTGTTACAATGGAGCATCATTACATCTTCTTGATTGCAGAAACTGCCAGTGAGGTTGTTTAGTTGATCACGAGTATGCCTTGGGAGCCCCACTCCTAGTTCTTTTTTTTCGTCAGAGTAACAACTTTTAGACGGACAGCCTTACAGGGCTGGAGGGCCCGATATACCCTGTTAGTTAACCATAGAAGGAGCAATTTTTATCAACCTTGTTATAATGGATAGGAATTATTTGAGAAATAAATCCACGGTTTGTTTAACTTATAAAGTAATGCGTCTGGTTAGTCACCCAATAGTAATGGGCATGCGACTGGCATCGTTTTGAAGCATGTCCTATAGGGAATGATTAATTAAAAAATCCCCCGACCAAAAAAGGGTGATGAAAACTTCTCTCGCCTTTTGTTGGGCAGTGATAACTGAAAAAAGGTCTAAACTTACAGAAAGCAAAGGTGAATGATATTACTGGACACAAATTAAGGGAATAGTTTAGCAGAAGCTTACATTGAGAATTCAAACCCCTGTAAAAACCTATTGGAGAGGCGAATTTTCAGTGGGAGAATTTCTAGACATAATTAGGAGAGTATTTTGAAATGTTTTGCCCTCTAACTCCAGTTATGCAGTCTGCTTGCGTCAAACCAATGGGGAAACTGAAAAATAAACCAACTTTTTTGCTAACTGTTTTTGTTGGCAGTTTTTGACAGCAAATTCCTGTGGTAAGTATCATGGAACAATAATTAGATTTTAGCAACCGATGCATTTTAGTCACACTAATTGTATCCACCATCTAAAAACTAGCGTGGATGATTCTAAGGGATCAAATTAGCGTAAACTTACATTGCACATCACCTTACAAAATGACCCCCCACGAAAACCTTATTGGGGGCGAATTTCAAATAACAAATTTTGCTTCTAGACATAATAAGGAGTAAATGTTCAAACGGCCAGCCCTGTAGCTCTTTTAGTACAGCCCCTTGCATGAGGTATATAAATACATTCACAGCCAGCCAGACTAATTATAAATCTGAAGAAACCTATGGAGACAGTTTTAAGGACAGCTTTTTGTTGACGGTTTCTTACAGCTAACTCTGGTGGTTAGAAATAATGTAACAATAATCAAAGTTGAAAACAAAGTAGATCTGATTAGTAATGATACATATAATGACATAAGGATTCCATTAAGAGTTAATATGGTCAGAATAAATTCTATTTATGACATCACTGGTGTTTTCCACAGGAAAACATTCAAAATAGAGTGAAAATCCCCCCTTCCGAAACATCTTGATTCTGGAGAACATGAATGTTATCAATGAATAAGGCAAAATAAGCAAATAAGGCAAAAACAAACTAAAGAGCGGTGTATTGTAGTACTGATGCCGAATTTTATGTCTGTAGACAAAATGGTATGGCCAAGAGCTCTGAAACACAAAAACAGTCAAAGATATATAAAAAAAAGGTTATAGTACTTCAACACTTTTGATTGGCTACACTTGATCAATATAGCTTTGTCATAGATAGTCTCAAGTTGTGTAAGTTAAATAAGCTTTGAAATAAAGGTCTGCAAAGTGCAAAAATGATTTTCATATACCCTATCAGATAGATTTGATTGGAACTGTTAACTAAAAACTGCTGCTGAAACTGTTAATATAAGTTCCTCAAATTTCCAAATTGGTAAGGCTGGTTAGTCACCTTGCTATATATATATATATATATATATATATATATATATATATATATATATATATATATATATATATATATATATATATATATATCATACGCATAGACAGGACCAATGTAACTGAATTCGTTTAAATGAATCAGTTTAGAATAAAATTACATAGCAAATCGAGACCTTGCGCTAAAAACCTTTTTAGAGGGAATTAAAAAAAAAAACAAAACAGAAAAAGCTTTGTCACGAGACATAATAAGGAGTAAATGTTTGAATTCTCAACTCTCTAGCATTTGTCCGGTCTGTACGCGTGATAAATACATACATAGCCAGCCAACCAGCCAGCCAGCCAGCTGACCCGAACAACTTCAAACATTTTTGTTGACAGTTTTGGTTGGAGGTCTGTAATTCGTCTCAGATTCAACCTCTGTTACTCTCCTGTCGCATAAGGCAACAATTATATTTCCATTTTTCAAACGATCCATGGAGACACAATTATTGCCGTTTCAGCAACAATCGTAAGTTTTGATTGACGATTTGTGGTATTTTGAAATCCAACCAATAGTGATTTGCATAATAAACTTCAGTTGCTTGGATTGCTGAACGGAAGTTCTCATTTGAATATCATCATCTTTATCATCAATCGACAGTCTGCAGTCAGTAAAAGCAGGTAGAACCGGACAGCAAAAATATGAGAGATAGAATTCATTTGAGTCTTACCAGTCATACAGTGATCAGGAGATTAAACTGAAAGAAGAAACCCCAATGTTCGTCCAACCTCTTATTCTATCTTCAACTTCAAATGAAGGGAAAACTCGACCACAAATCCTGAAGTTACCTGAGTTGTATTTTGGCAGTCCTACCCTTTAGACGACGATCACTGGCCAACGAAGAATTATGAAAAAATATAGCTTAAATTGGTATCTTGAAAAGAAGAAATTGATGATGAAGATGATGTATTCAAAAAAGTATTCGGCTACCTAGTAATCATTTTTATGAAATATGGTTTATTATGCTACCTTAGTTAAGTCCTGGTACTAATCTACAAGTAGGAAGTATCCAGTAAGAATTGAAATACCTACTCAGGTGTAACAACCTGAAATACGAGTTTGTTAACCATTAACCCACGACAGAGCACCCAAAAGCGATTGTCCAGATAGATCATTAGCGTTGAATTCGGTTCATTGTGCAGCAGCACTGTGGGATTCGAAACCGTACCGCAGAATCCATTATATATCTTACCTTCTATCCAAAGGGCTGTCAGGCCAATAATTGTATTTCATCAAATATGTTTTTCTGAAATTGAGGGCATAGCATCATACAAGTCATTTTACTGTTGAGACATAAGATATTTGAATATACGGGTAGATAAATTGAAATAATTTCTTTCAGGATGAAGTTCTGCTTTTCAATCTGACAAATTTACCACATTCTATGTGCAGGTACGAAGTTTTTTTTTCTCTTTACCGGGCATGGTAATTGAGGCAGTTTCATACCACGCACGGTAATCTTAGCAGTTTTATATCAGGCATAGTAATCTTGTCGGTTTATACCGTGCATGTTAATCTTAGCAGTTATATACCAGGCTTTCCAATCTTGGCAGTTTTATACAAAAGACACGGCTATCAAGTCAGTTTTATACCAGGCACAGTAAGCCTGGAGGTTTTATTCTTATAATGGTAGTTTTGGTTATTTCGTACCAGACACGATAATATTGGCAACTTTTTTAGCAGGCACCGCAGTCATTGGAGATTTTTGTTTGTACCAAAGATATCTCAGCCTAATAAAAGGTCTCATGACGAGAAGAAATCGCAGGGAAAAATTTCAGGGGTTCTATTGTGTGGCTTTTGCGGTAAGCTGTCGTAGACGGACGGATAAGAGGACGGACAGACTTTTGGCAGACTGAGCTAAGCTCAGTAAATATCTATATACATACGGGCGATAGAGTTTCATGTTTCTATTCCGATTCTCTTTATCGATACTAAACCAATATCCACAGATCGTAATGATCTTTCGACGTAACAGTTTGCCGCAACTTTACATTTGTAACAAATATGGCCGATCGACGTGGGCAGTGAAGGGAATATAATTCTCTAGCAACGAACGCATTCCAAACATGCTTTTCGATAAGTTGTGACCGTTCAGCTGTGTGATTGTCTATCGATTCTGGGGTGGCGCCGTATATTCAACCGGTGCACTTGATTCCGGATGCCCATATGTTTGTCGCAAGGACATGAAGCATTCATTGGACGAGAAGAAATGGAAAAGCCAGCGCTGATTTCCCGACTCAGATTTCACATATCAACTCATGCTGAATGATAGCGCTGAAGTAATGACAATGGCTTATCTAACCATATAATGAGCTTTTATGCAATCTTCTTTTTTTTTTGCTTATTTGTTTGTTTGTTTGTTTGCGCTCAAATGGGATAATCTCATTGGTTGCTGTACCTTCCTAGTATGACATAACAATGAAAAAATTGCGTCATAGGAACTTTCAAGACTTCATATCTGATCACACGGTAAAAAGCTTGAGGAGAGTAGAGACTTAAAAAAAAATTTGAAATAAGTATACTTAAATTATTGCAAATAAATTACCTAATGTAATAGCTTCTGGCTCCTTAGTGCTGATTCATACATTAATAACTCATTTTGGAAAGCTTATATTTTAGTGATGATATATCACTGTTAATATTGTACAGAGTATATATATATTATTTGTAAAGTTTATACACAAAAAAAACAAAACACGTTTCTCTTGTAGAAGAGAAAATTATCTCATTTTAGCTGATAGCGTAGTACGGCTGAATCATATTAGATACACCGTTCATGTGTGATCACCAAAGTTAAGCAACGTTGAGACTGGTGAATACTAAGATAGTTTCCCCATCGGAAATACTGAGGGCTGAAAAGTCTCTCTCTCTTTTAGAAACCTTAGAGGTGGTAAAGATTCTCTCAACTTTTGACTCTTCGAACAGAGGGGGAAGTTTTCTTTCATGATTGATTCTCTAAAATTATATATATATATATATATATATATATATATATATATATATATATATATATATATTAGAATGAGGATTCGCTACACAAACTAACTCATTTTTTGCCCTCTCCGACGAACCCTGATGAGGCCCCAGAAAGGGCATGAACATGAGCTAGTTTGTGTGGCGAATCCATATTCTACTATTTATTTCCAGCCCTACTCGAAAACAACTTAACTTCAATAATAAAAAAGTTGAATGTATCGAGCACTCTATGAAACAAATCCATTACATATCAGAAGAGGCTTTATGTTATTGATATATTATTATATTACGTTATACTGCTAGCCTGATCTGTACCACATGTGATATATATATATATATATATATATATATATATATATATATATATATATATATATATATATGAATTGTAAGTATAGATAGAGCGGAAAGTAATATCCATTTTGGCATTATCGTTACTTCGTAGATAGAACCCACAATTATAACAATAAGATTTTTTTTATTGCAAAACGCTTTACTTTAAATCTTCCTGTAAGTCCAGTCTTGCGTCTCAGGATATGATGCAACCTTGTTGCAGGAAGTCCTCGGCAACTTTGAGCTTTGTCAAACCGAAAGGAAAGAGGGCGGTTCTTTCGTTTCGGTGCAGATTGGCGCATAAAGACCTGTCTTTCTAATGCTAACTTCCTTGTCAAAGAGTTCTGTGGTCTTTGCAAATCAACCAAAGCCACATTGTCGGCAAACAGAAGCTCTCTCACCTGCTGCATCGTGGTTTTTGCTATGCACTCGGAGTCACTTCAGGTTTAATAGGTTTAACGTTACTCCGTGTACGGATGTACACGTTGCCACAATCATCCATCATTCCTGTGGCCTGATTCACCATCGCTCTGACACAGAATATATGAGGATAGAGGAAGGGGGAAAAGAATTATCAAAATATTGATTGATCGTCGGGATCCGATTCTGTTTATTCAGAAAACAAAGCGAATGATATTGTCAAAGCCCCCGAAATGATAAATACGCCTGAAGATTGTTTGAGACAAACGAAACTAAAGAAAAAAAAAGGTTTATTGCTCTGAATAATCTTTCTAAACAAGCAGTAACAAACATTTTCGCAAATACGGCAGACCTACTGTTGTATTTCTCTCACGGATTAAAAGCTTCGAAATTCATATCATGAAGCGAATGAAATCAACTTACCGTAGCCCTACGAATCGCCAGAACAACAAGCAATGTAGATTACAAATTCTTCTGTCTTTGCTTGTCTGTGTCGCTCTTGGTGTATATCTCTGGGCAACCCTGGTCCCATTTTTGGGGCCACAACCACAAAAATCTGCATGAGTATACCAATAGACCTCTCCCAGGATTCGCCACAATTCTCTATCACGGACGTTGCAGAGCCAGTATTTTCTAAATTTGTCCAGTTCATCCCTCTATCTTATATTTTGTCGACCTCAGTTTCACACATGATCTCTGGGGATCCATGTTGTGAGTCGTGATGTCCATCGGTTGTCTGTCATTCTTGCAACATGGTCTGCCAATTACCATTTAAGTTTTCCGTAGATTCTATGATGTCTCTGACTCTCATTTTCTTCCTTATACATTGTACTGTCTTGTGATCTCTCCTCGTGAATTTGAGCATGATTCTCTCACGGGCACATTGAATGCTTCTCAGTTTGTCTCTTGGTTAGGTTCCATGTTTCAGCTCCATAAGTGACTCCCGAGAGGATAAACATATCTCTTACCCACAATTCGAAAAAATGGACTCTCCAACCTTTCTGAAACAAAAAAAAACATCTCATAGAAATTCTAATACATCCATGAATTTTCCTCGTGGCCATAAATTAGTACACCTGTGAATATCTGTCTGTAATACTTTTCAATTAGTGCACCGATACTAAACTAGTTCCGATCCTAGACGGAATGCGCAGATACTACACTTTGATTTTATAGAGACAGTGGGCGAGTGACATTTAACATTGAGCGCACAGATACTTCCGTATTTATTCGCATCCTAACAAGAACAAAATGTGACACTACGTCATTTTTAATGCATGGTTTCAGTTAAGGGAGAGCTGCAAAAAATTTCTCCAGTCCCATAACTAATGTTGTGAAGGCGTCTGGGCAAGCCTGACCTATCTCTTTTAGTGCAATGAAATGGTACTGCCCTCGGACATACTGCCCCCCCCCGAGAATGGGTTGAGTAATTTTTTGAGGCCATAGGACAAATCCTAGGCCCCTTATACTTAGCCTCACTGAGCCATCACTGGCCATACCATTGTACGGTGCAAAACCAAAACGTGTCCTGCGAACAGATACTACTAACTCTAGGTAGAGGACCGGGGACCAAAATTGTTGTCCTTAGTGTATCACCGATATACTACACTCTGAACCTGAGCAAAAAGCTTCAGAACGATACTTCGATCACAGATGCTGCACTCTTATCATAGATAGAAGTGACGGATAATAATATTTCTTCTCTCAACAAAGTGTGTATAAATATTACTAGACCAAAGTGTCAGAGAGCAGTATTTTTATCTTTTGCTGAGCGCACAGATACTACACAGATACTACACAGATACTAGACAGAAGTGCCGTATTAATGATCAAAAATAGTTATAATTCATCGTCAGTAAGGTATGCTTGTATCTATTCCAAGCGGACATCATCAGATTTTATTAGTACGAGAATAAGTGCTTTTTGATGTAGCTGAAGCCAAATTATAGATTTTTGCCTTTGGTCTTGAACCCAGCCAGTCTATTTAAAGAACTGATTCCTCGTCAGAGTCTGCTAATTGGCTGCTTGGTTCTTTGGCTCAGGGACATATCCCCTCCAAGTGTTCTCTCTCATAGAATTTGCAAATTCATATCAGCAACCGTTCGATAACAATGTTTGACATCGGCAGTTGTATTTGACATTTGAAACAGCGTCTAATATCAGAATTTAATGTATTGGTTGTACCTGAAATAGTCTTTTTTGACGGCAGTTAATTGCGTCGTTAAGCCCGCTTCAGTGGAGTTAGATTGGGATTAAACTAATATGAGAATCTGCAGTCAAATCTGGAATGGCCAATATCAGAATTAGGATTATTTTTGAAAATGTTGATATTCTCCGGTGTGACCGAGGTTTCACTCAGACTGTTCTATGCGTTTGCTACACTCACCGAGAATAATTTTTCTCTGACACCAGTGGAGGTCTGAACTAAAAAAAAGTATGAATTAAAAAAACAAAACAAGCATTGACTGGTGATCAATTTAGCTTGAGCGTACATTGCAAATTAAACCCTCACTCAAAACCCATCTAAGTTTGAGATGGAATTTTCTGAGAAACAAAGAAAGAAATTTTTTTTACTAGACATGATAAGGTGTAAATATTAAAAAAATTCAGCTCTCTAGCACCATTTGTACGGTCTGTGTGCATGATGAATACAAAAAATTGGAAAGAGAGGTGATCAATGAGAGAAACGATACTTGTCTTGCCTTTAATTGGACTGTGATCACTAAAAATGATCCAACTTCAAAAAAACAAACGTGAACGCTACTAGGTGCTAAATGGGTATCAGTTTAAGATGAAATTATGTCGCAAATTAGGCCCCACCACTACCACACACACGAGCACATTTGCACTAAAAGCTTGTTTAGGGAGGATTTAAAAAATGAAAACAAAAGACAGCTTTTTCACTAAAAATGATAAGGTAAAAATGTTCATTTTTTTCAGCCCTCTAGAAGCATTAGTGCCGCATGTATGAATGATACATTCACTGCCAGTAAGCCGAACCATCTTGAAAACTGAAGAAGTGTGTGTTGACTTTTTCTAAATGTATATAAAACATTGCAATTCTGAATTATACACTTAAGATAAGTATTGTTTAGAATATCAAAGTAATAGTCGAAATGTTTAAGATTTCAAGTATGACCACAGCAAAAAGTTTCAAAAGGGCCAGTTTTCCGAATTTGGCCATGACATTGCCAAAATGGTAACCTAGGTTGATAACATGTTTAATTATCATCGCCATCATCACCACCATCAACCTTTTAGCGTCTGTCATGAGATATACAATTTTCCTGAGATTTTATCGAGGGCATCGCAGAGCCAGTACTTCCTAATTCTATCTAGTTCGTCACTCCATCTTATTTTTTTGTTGGCCACAATTTTGCATGTGATTTCTAGGGATCCATGTTGTGAGTCATGATATCCAGTGGTTCTCTGATATTCTTGCAATATGTCTAGCCCATTGCCATTTGAGTATTCTAACTGTTTCTTGGATATTTCGGACTCCTATCTTTTCTCTGATACACTGTGCTATCTTATGATTTCTTCATCTGAGTTTGAGTATGATTCTCTCATGTGCACGTTGCACGGCTCTAAGTTTGAGGGTCAATCTTCTTAGCGTAATTTAACTACCTGGCTGGGTTATTGGGTACGTTAGGTTTCAGCTTACAGTCCATCGTTCAAGGATGTAAACATTTATGAGTGTCTTAGCGCATGCGTGTGAGTACGACGGTGGGTATGATCATTAGACAACAATATGTCTGCCACCGGACAGTAAGCCGATATAGTAACCATGGAAATCTATTGTTTCTGCCATAAACATTTCTTTAATCTTTCATAAAGGCTTGTCGAAGCCCATAAGGACTCACTGCTTTATTCACCATGCACAAGTTACATAATCAGGATACAATAGTCTGCCGATATTACGGCACCTCGAGGATTTAATAATTTTGTTATAACGAATTTGTATTTAAAATGGGTCGATTCCATTCGAAGTGTTTTAATAATGAGAAATCAGAGAGGACTGACTAACATAATGTTCTATTAACTCATTTGTGTCTCAAGTCAGATTTGGTGTAAATAGGTGTATGAAACAAATGAAAGGATATTAGCAATTCTATACAATGTTGAAAAGAACTGAGGGCATGTTCCTTATCATCTTTAGAGTGTTTGTATGTAATTTGATCTGGTCTCTTTCATAAGTGTATTGTTTAAAGCAAATTTTTTATCATCATCCTTATCAGTCTTTTAACGTCCGTCGTTGAACATAGACCTCCCCCAGGATTTGCCACAATTCTCTATCATGGGCGTCGCAGAGCCAGTATTTCCTGAATTTGTCTGGTTCATCTCTCGAATCTTGGGTTCTGTCGTCATCAGTTTCTCATATGATCTCCCTTGGGATCCATGTTGTGAGTCGTGATGTCCATCGGTTGTCTTCCATTCTTGCAACATGGACTGCCCATTGCCATTTTAGTTTTTAAATAGTTTCTTTGATATCTCAGACTCTTGTTTTCTTCCTTATGTACTGTGCTGTCTTGTGATCTGTCCATGTTGGCTGGACTAAATATACGCTGATTGGCATATATGGGTTAACTTGGCAGTTTAATTGCAGGTCTTCAAATAACTCATGTACTTCCACTCACAACTCGTTTTATCTTAATCATTTCGAACTTACCATTAAGTTATGAGACTTTTCTTTTAAATTTCTTTTCAGATTTCTGTGTTACTCATGACGGCATTATTAGATGGGTTCGCAGACTTTTGTTTAAAAGATTGCACTAGAATCTTCATGTGTTGTTGCTGCAAACTAATCCCCAACAATTGTCTTGTGAGAACATGAAAACATACGTACTGTTACAACGTGAGTGTTATCAGATAGTGCCGTTAAAATGAGCGCTGTTACAATAAAAGTTAACTTGATTACAACATGCGGTCTATACTCGCTTTGTTGCGTACACAAGACAGTTTTCATGCTTAAACGTCCAATTGCATGGTCCGCTCAAATACAGTCAACATAAGTTTCTTCAGTTTTCAAAAAGGTTTGGCTGGTTATCTATCTATCTATGTTTTGCGTGTACAGGCGACACCACTGGAGATCGAAGTTTGAGCATTTTTATATTTTTACCTTATTATGTTTAGACACTCCTGTTTTCTTCTAAATTTTCTTCCTGAATAGTTGTTTTTTTTTGTGTGTTTGTGTGTGTGTGTGTGTGTGGTGGGGGGATATATACAATGTAAATCCATGCTGGATAGCCCCTTTTATGTCTGACAGCATTCACGTTTTTCCCTTGAATATCCGGGTTCTATCTATTGATAACAGTCCAACAAGAGGCGAGTGAAGGTATCCATTGATTACAACTTTTTCCAATTTTCTTTCATCGATCACCCCAAATAAGGGATCCTGCAAGTGATTATTTCAAATGAGTGAGTAGATAGACGTTATTATTTCGATTGCTCAGCAAGGGATCGGTTTCAATTGATTGTTTGAACGTGCCTGTATACATTTATCTAATCACCCCTGTTCATATCTATCTATCTATCTATCTATTCATCTCCATTTGTTCATTTCTATCTATCTATCTATCTCTCTCAATCCGTTCATTTCTATCCAAATCCATATCTATCTATCTATCTATCTATCTATCTTGATATATTCATATCTATCTACTATTTTATATATGTCAATCTGTTCATATGTATATCTATCGATTTGTTCATATCTCTCTCTATCTCAGTCTGTTTATATCAAACTATCTCTTTATCTATTCACCTTTTTATCTCATTCTGTTTATATCTATCTAACTATCACTCAATATATTCATATCTATCAACTATTCTATGTATGTCAATTTGATCACATCTCTCTCTCTCTCTCTATCGATCTATCTATCAATTTGTTCATCTATCTATCTATGTATCCATCTATCTATCTCTCTTCATCTGTTTATATCAAACTATTTCTCTGTCGATTCATCTTTTTATCTCATTCTGTTTATATCTACCTGTCTATTTCAATATGTTTATATCTACATTATATCTTTCAATCGATGTATCTATCTTTATATATTCATATCTATGTATCTATCAATCTAATGAATATTTGTCGACTAATTTCATTTAACAAGTTAAAAGATATAATTGAAAAGGGGACAACAAGTACATATAAATGTTATCCTATCGTCTAGAATTCTTTAATCCTCGGTCTTACATATTTCCCCAAACCTAATTGCTGGCTCGTCACCGTAGCTGGAAAGGGTGTTTTCTCATATTGTAAGAGGTCAATTTTCAGGTCCTTATGCTCACTTTTGAATTTGTTTCGGATCATTGACTGAACTATTCCCCTCTTAATCAAACAGAGAACTTTTCCCACGGATTCTCTACAATTTACAACAATATGTCTGTTCATTGCAATTCAAAGAAGCTAAAAAAAAGTGCCAAGACTGAAAAATACGCCCAGCATGATCTGTCTGCAGCAATATGCTGATTATTTTGAATTGCTCCATTCTCGGTAGCTCTAGAGCCCCATAGTTATTACCGGGGATGAGAAATGGATACTTTTTTACTACGTTGAGCGTCGCTATCAGTGAGCCAGTCACGTCAATAGACCTTCAGACTAGCGGGATAGGAACTTCAAACGAAGAAGATTTCGTTGAATGTTTGGTGGGATATGCGAATAATAATCCATCAAAAACTTTTGAACAATTAATGAACAGTCACAGCTGATGATATATTGCTGACCCTGCCCCATCTGGGTATCATTTGCTTAGGGGATTGCATAACAATTTTGATGGACGAAAACTCATTTTAAAAGAAGAAGCTGGATATCAGGTAGCTGCTTATTCCAAGTCAAAATGAAATTAAATTCACTGGCATTCTTGGAGGAATTGTAGTAGTTATCGAAAGTGAAATTGATCAAGTGTATTCTTAATCGACACTATTTTTGTGTAAATGATATAGATTGAGTTAAAAGATGGATAGTACAAAGACAAAAGAAATGTTCAATAATTGTAACAAAAAAAAAACACTCATGAAAAGAGTGAAGCCAAAGAAGACGAAAAATGCCATCAGGCAGGCCAGACGATGAAGCAAGAGGAAGGCCACCGAAATCAAATGAAGCAGCGCAAAACGATTGGCTGGAAAGCATTTGGTATAAACAGAGACACACTCAAGAGCAAATTGAGAATATGTTTAAAATGTTAACGTTCAGATGTAGAACCTGGTAACTCGAAAAAAAAAACAAACTCGGAAACATACCCAGAATAGCACAGAGAACAATGGAAAGAGCAATGTTTGGAATAATTCTTAGCAATAGAAAAATATCACCGTAGATCAGAGAAAGGACTCGGGTGAAGAATATCACACGAATAATCAAGCAGCGAAAATGGAGATGGGCTGGGGACTTAGCAAGAAAAAAAGGACAGCAGATAGAGCTGAGGGCAAACCAACTGTGGGACAGTAAATGCTATAGGAAAAGAGGAGCTACAAGATGGTCGGCTGACATTAGTGCAATCAAACTCGACATGGAAAGACATGGGGAAAGTATGTCTCAGATGTAGACTTATGACAACTGATGATGATGAAAAAAAATTGAAACATCTGACAGAACTCTCGCTACTACCTAAGAATGATGAACACTTGTTTTGAAACGAGTGATTTGAGAGAAAAATGTCATTAGTACAACCGGCTTCTGTGCGTGGTTAATGTGGAACAGTAAGTTCAATTGAAAATATAGAGATAACATTATTGAAATTGTTTTTAATCGTTCGTATAAGGTTTTGGTTCGCAATATTTTTCCAGTTTGTAAAATCGGCTCTAAAATTGATAACGGGTACATTTGAAATATCGTGACGTTCAACTTGGAGCAGGAATCAGAAGATTTTGGGAAGAAGGAGGTCGGATTAGGAATGTATTTATGTTTTGCTGGCCAAGACGAAAAAAAAATGAACCCAGAATCAGACAAGGCCATGGAAACAGTTTTTAGAAACCGAAAACCAATACTGTCACCACAAATATCAAAATAGCTTTGTTCTGCTTTCAAGTTGTTCAAGCTGATTTCATGCATATTTCTATGTAACACGCTTACAGATCACATAGAGGGAGCTAGAGGGCTGAAAATTCATAGTCGAGTAGCTTCTTCTAAAGCAAGCTTGCTCTTGTGGTTAGTTTTCATCGAGTGTTTTTGTGATTCGGTTGGTGATGATATTTGTGAAAAGTTTGTATACGTAATTGAGTAGGCTTATAGTCTTGTAGATGTTGAAGTTTTTCGGGTGAAACATGGAACCTAACCAAGAAACAGATCTGCAAATTGAGAACCATGCAACGTGCGCATGAAAGAATTATGCTGAGCCTCACATTGAGGGACCACAAGTCAACACAGTGTATCTGAAAAAAAGACAGGGACATCATAAAACCCATAAAAAATCTCAATGGCAGTGGGCTGGCCATATTGCAAGAATGACAAACAACCGATGGACATCATGACTCACGACATGGATCGCTCGAGATCACATGCACAACCGAGGCTGTTAGAATTTTAGATGAAGAGACGAGCTAGACAAATTCAGAAAGTACGGGCTCCGCGACGCCCACGATAGAAAAGTTAGGCGAATCCTGGGGAAGGTATGTGTCCAACTACGGACGTTACAAGATTGATGATGATGATGACATTTACAGAAAGAGATTATTTTGTCCTTTTAACCTCAATCAACACACAAAAGGTCTTTAGTGAGTGGATGGGGGTAATTCACAATGTCCCCAGTTTGGACCTCTCGTTTTTTGAAAATTCGGACTTTTTAGTGATCACTACCTAACAAAAGACAAGACGAGTGACTTATTCATTGATCATCCCTATTCCAATGTTGCAGTCGATCGCCCTGCAACACGGACTGCCATCAAAAGTCTCATGACGATTTTTTTTCAGCAAATAACCAGACGTGTTTTTTTCTTAATTACTGTATTGTTTTTTACCTCATACGAATATATACCTATATAAACATCTATAAACTATCAATGGACGAGAACTTGCTTGATATGATATGCAGTGTTCTCAGCTAACCAAGTATTGTAGGAAAGCAGGAACGTGTAGCAGTAAACATGTTTAGCCATGAATTATTGATTCATTTGAGGCCACTGCTGGAATGAGACTCTTACTCTATTTTTCTTCGATACGGAATTTTTTGTTTGCTAACTGAAAACAAATAAGGAAAACAATTTTTGTATGCAACGATATATATATATATATATATATATATATATATATATATATATATATATATATATATATATATATATATATGTATGTATATATATATATATATATATATATTTAGGTTGTCCCTCGTGGAATAGCTATTTATGAAAAGAAAAATATAGGAAAAATGTTAACAAGCCTGGTTTATCAATGAAAATGAGCTCTATTTGTTTCAATAACTTTTTGCCGTCGGGCTTCAAGACTGAATTCTTTTCATTTTTTAGCGTCTTTTGAAGGTGAAAAATGTTCAAATACTGTCATTACTGCTTCTTTGTTGGTATAATTTCTATTGGGAAGGAAAAGCTCAAGGAGATGGAATAGGTGATAATCCATTGAAGATAAGTTTTGTGAATATGATAGAATAAAATTTCACATTCCATCATCAGCATCATCAGAAGTGTCTCGGCATCTGTCACTGAGAGTAGTCCGTCCACATGATTCACTAGACCCCTTTATCATGGGCATCGCAGAGCCAGTACTTCCTAAATTTGTCTAGCCCATCACACCATCTTACTTCCTATTTGCCATAATTTTGTATATGATCTCTGGGGATCCATGTAGTGAGTCGTGATATCCAGAGTTCGTCTGATATTCTTGCAACATGTTCAATGAATTGCACCTAGGGTTTTCTATTGATTTCTGTGTGGATGAAAAAGACAATTAGAAGGTGAAGTGAAAAACTCAAGGGATAGGTGTTACATCTCAATCTTTTTTTAAAATCATTATTCTATGGGCGCAGTTCGAGACATTCCGACGTGGACCAGATAATTTTTCGGAGAAATAGTTTGCAGTGGTTTCACAGAGAAAAACATGCTGTTTACATTTTGATACCGAAGAGGAGAATTCGAAAATCTTTTCTGCGTTTGTTTTTTTGGTAGGAGCTGGAGAGGACGTGTTTGTATCGATCTAATTGAATTTGACATTTGGTTGTGAAATGAGATGGGTCTATGAGACGCAGGACCAGAGAATGCATGTATCTTGTCTTTGTGGATGTTTGGCTTGTTTTAGATAAGAGAGGCTGTGAAAATGGTCAATTCTGGGGCAAGATGGATTTCGTAATTGTTTTTTTTTTTTAGATGGACAGGGGTTGTTTAGCAGTGATATCTCAGACTCCTGTCTTCTATTTATCATACTGTGCTGTCTTTCGATATCTTCCATATGAGATTGCAGTGTCTCGCTTCATCCAGTTTGGCAATGTACCATCTGGCATTGCCGTGGAACAAAATGGACCCATATATGTTTAACAATGCTGGATACTTTCAAGCTAATTCTGAATGCATTTCATCAATTTTTTAGCAGTATCATTCAGCTCCCAAATGCGAAATTGATGTTCTTGAGAGATAGAAAAGCATTTTTTTTTACTGAGTTTGAACTCGTACTAAAACAATTGTCTGATTTCCCTCGAGTACAGCGTCGTCAACGGAGAGGTATGATCTTGTTAAAACTTGTATGTTAATTCATAAGTAGAAAATTAAGAGAAAAAATCCAACGTCGTGTAATCACTTACATATGTATAACTTTTTTTTTTTTTTAATTTTTTTTTTTGCTTCAGAAATTGTCGATATTGCAATCATGAACGGGAATGTAACAAAAACGGCCACTTCATGTGTGATAACCCAATATATTGGAGTTGGCTGACCGAATGAAAGGAGTCCGCAGACCGAAGATTACCGATCACTGACCTGGAGCGTTACTCGTCTCTTACTTATTTATCATGGTTGTTAAAGGAAGTAAGAGCCCCTTGCTGCTACAATCTGAGACAAGCAAAATGGTAAAGAGAAAAGAATCTGCCTGATTTCTTACTCACACAATTGTTTTTCTAGCCATCCATCCTAGAATGCTAAGCGTTAAGCATTTTTTCTCCAAGATATCTGACTATGTTGAGAGCTCGGGCTTTTCCCCAAAGGCATTAGCAGGAAGTGAATATAGTTGCCCCATCTGGAATTCGAACTCGTTTCGTACATCCCATATCTGAAAACAGATAACTCCACTGATGCATTTCTTCTGTCTCTTGTATATCGCTAGTAAGAAAACCTGTTGCTTACAATATACTTCACAGAGGAAATGTAAAGCACTGTAGTACCTAGAAAAAACCCATAGGAGTTGCTTGAAGCATTCGTTCTCGGCACTCAGGACGGGATTAAATCCACTTGATGCCCAAAGCACAGCTCCAGAATAGCGTCCCAACTTGGCCTTTTCCATTGATTAACCGATGAGATTTTCAAAAACTGAACATTTTTGGAGAAGAAGAAGAAGAAGAAGAAGAAGAAGAAGAAGAAGAAGAAGAAGAAGAAGAAGAAGAAGAAAAAGAAGATAAAAATGAAATGAAAAAAACAAGAAGGAGAAGAAGACGAAGAACAACAACGACAAAAAAATTATAGAAAAAAAACCTCTTTATTCAAGAAACCATACATTGAGAAAAAAATAGATCTAAAAAAATTCGATCAAACAAATTTAGATCAAGATAATGGCAGATCAATATTGAATCAAATTTTAGTGAAATTACAAAGATTCATTATCAGATCTAGTCATTATCAGCATCATCATCATCAGCAGCAGCACCTTTTTAGCGTGTGTCGTTGGACATAGAGCTTTCCCAGCATTCGCCAGACCTCTCTATCATGAGCGTCGTTGAGCAAAGTCTTCCTGAACCTGTGTAGTTTGCCATGCAATCTTTTATTTCAATAGTCACATATATTTGCATATGATCTCTTGGGATCATGTTGTGTTTAATAATTAATGTCATAATGTTGTCAACACATCATGACTCTTAACTAAATTCCAAATACTTATTTTCAACGGTTACGATACAATAAAGAACATTACTTCCGTGATGTATACGCAGTTCAATAATTGCTGTTTATATGCTTATAAACACTCAGATAATTCCATAAACAAGACAAAAATAAAATACTTACATATACATGTAAATATTACCAAATGGATGATATTTATCCGACATAATGGAGAATTTAATGGACAATATAGAAAGCATAAGAGTTTGGAATATGAATCGTATTTATTCCCGCTGCTTATTCCAAGACACAATTTTCTCTCGTTGTCAGACTATTTTCAAAGCTGTTTTCTCTTGTGTCCCCATATTGTCCTTTAATCGTATGGTCAAATGCCATTCGTTTACTCAGTTTCCAGTGTATCACTGTTGCTACGCTATTGTGTCTGTGTTTATATTCCTTCTGGGCTTGTTAATTACATTCACTAATTATGTGGTTCACGGTCTCATCTCTTTCACCGCACAGGCGGCACTTGCTGTTTGTCTGTGTCCTGTCGATTTTTTTTTGATATAGTTCGCCCCGATGCATTTATTTTGAGCTGCCCTGATGAGCAATTCCGTTTCTCTCTTCAGGTTTCCTTTTCGTAGCCATGTCCAAGATCTATTGCCCATTCTATATCTGTATTTTAAATTCTCCATATAATTTTTATTATCATCATGTAGAAGACATTTTTTCCAAAAGTGATCACTATGAGCGCTTCCTTCTCAACCAGAGATGCCCAGAGACAGTTCTGTGTCAGCATTTAAATTTATGGCGTGAAAGAATTCTCTGTGATACAGATACCTGCTCAGAGGCCAGTATACATATGGAAGCTACTAAAGGTGCGCACGTGCGCCTCGTAAATTAGAATATCACGCGTGTTTCTCGGGCGTTATTTGAGCGAGAGCTGAAACCCAACACCCGTCTTCGGGTGCTTCCCTACCCGAACGATTTACTGGAAAACTAATTCAAGTCTCGTTAAATCCACGTGCCATTCTCCAGCGCTACACATGAGTTCCTTGATGCCAAGAAACGTACACCATATCAGGAGCGGATCCAGGATTTTGCGCTGGGTGGGGTCCAGATGGGAAAAATAAAATTATTTCTTTACAAATGAAAGAAAACAAATTTTGAATGCCGAATATGAAAAATGTGATCCGATATTCGTGAGTTGTTTTTTTTTAGCTCTAGAATTGAGAAACACGTTAAGTAAGTGTTATTTTAAGAAACGTGGTTAACATAGGCTTACAAGTCAGGGGCTAGGGGGCAACTACCCTCCACTCCTAACTGGGGCAAAACATAGTAATATTTCGAATAAATCGATATTATTCGAGCAAAATCGTGAGCAAATCGTGCCCTTAATCAAAGAGTTCCTATACGCTTATGATTGTCACTATATCATCTGTTACAGTTTTTGAGCTGTTAATTGTACTATCTCAGATTTAGTACTACTAATACAGTCAGACGTTGTAAATATCGCATGTATCGTATATACTCGAGATGCTGTTGGGTCTGAGCCACAAAATGCACGCCTAGCAAGTCCTTATTAAGTCCTGTTAAATCTAAGGTTAGTTTTTTGTAGTGTAAACACAAACTAGCCTAAGTTCGCCTCAGATGAAGTCAACCCATATCTGGAGGTGAGTTGAGTTAACTTTGGGCGAGCCTTGGTTAGTTTTGGTTGTGTAAAAAAGCTTTAGTGAGTTATTAAATTAGAACATGTCAAGTACTGAGGAATTATGATTATCAGAACAAAACGAAGGTGGAGTACTTATTCGTTTAAGTAATTGTGTGGGTAACTGATCCGATCGTAAAAAGGGAGCCATACTCAATGCAAGCACATGAAGAAATATGTTTCAAGGGTTTGATTTGATTTCATCGCTAAAATGAATAATAATACAGAATGAAAATTCGTGGTATTCTATTTTGTAAAAAAAAATATACTAGTTTTGTGTCGTTTGAACAACGAAATTATAAATCTAATAATTTAAGGAAACAAGGAGAGGATGAATAGATATCGAAAAAAAACTTTTTTTTCTTAGGCAAAAAAGAAGAGCGAAATGTTGAACTTTTGATAAGGGGTAAATATTGAACTTTTTAGTCTCCGAGTTTCATTGGTTCGACCTGTACACGTCACACATATTCACATAAATCGATACATAGCCAGCTGCACCATCTTAAAATCTGAGGGCACTTACATTGACAGTTTTTGTTGATATGATAACCAAAAATTGTTACATACGTATACAGGAGTTCATTGAAAAGGCTGATTTCATGTAAATGCCATAATTCTATATCTTTCTACATATAGGGAATTGTCAACCAAAACTGTAAACTTAGATGACGTCAGTTTACGTGTCTATCTATGTACATTTGTATCAAGTGTACTGATCACAACGATGTAATTGAACATTTCAACATTTACCCCTTTTATGCCCAGAAAGAACGCTTTTGGGGGGGGGGTCCTCCAAAATCCCCTACTTGGATAGTTTTTTTTTCAAGTGGGCGATCGATTTGCTATGTTTGTTTCTCTGGAATTGATCACTAGTTTGTGTCCATCAGCAATTAGACTTTTTCCAGACTTTTTTTTTAGTGATCACTCCCCATCAAAAGGCAAAAGAAGTAATTCGTGCGTTGATCTCCTCCCCCCCATTTCCTTTTGATTTATCACCCCTAAGACAACATGCTGCCAAAATACGTTGATGAACATGTAATTGATGTGCTAAAATGATACCCCGAATCAAGAGATGATTAGCTTAAAATAACTGTCCTTAAACACCAGTATAAGGGCAATAGAGTGCTATAGTTATAGAGTCAGTGCAGAGTCACTGGAACAAAAGTTATAGCTCTCAAGCATTTAGTGTGGGGCCCTTGAAAATGCAGTGCTCGTAGCATATGCTACTTTTGCTTTTTAGTTGATCCGACACTGAATGTACAACGGGAATGTTGGCATTTTTTTACTTCCTGTATGTATATATACTATAAGTATTTGCTGTATCACTTTTAGAGACCGTCAACAAAAACTTTCACCAAAATTTGAAAAAAGTTTTTTCTTCAGTTTTTTAGTTGGTTTGGCTCGCTGGCTACGTATGTATGCAACGTGCATACAGGCAGCGATAATGGAGCTAGCAAGATGAAAATTTGAGCATAAACTCCTTCCTATCTCTTGAGAAAACCCCTAATCTTTAGAGACAGAATGAATGTTTGGCTGTATAATTTTTGTGACACCTTCTCAAGATATAACTGGTAACCCGATCAGCTCCTTCAACTACTGAGTTTCGAGTTCATTCTCTTCACCTAACAACAACGACAATTTCAGATATCATGTTAAGACTCAAATTCAGAGATTCAAAATAACTGATGAAGAGAGTGAAGGGAAACGAATTCATATGTCCAAAATTATCTAGATTTTCATGCAATTTATCTGAAAAAATATCTACTTACTATTTTATTGTGCCTCCTTCCGTGAACAAAGTTGAAGATTTTTTTTCAATTAAATGAAAAATGTTTTTATTCAAAGTAAAATTTTTCAAAAACTTAAAAGCTTTTGTTTCTTTTTTGTTATGCCAAAAACATAGCTGATCTTGAACGTAACTTTAAGAATGTAGTTATTTAACAACCTCCCAACGGGGACAGAATGTGACAGAATTGGCTCTTTGATGTGGAGTTCCACACGCAAGCGTGTAGGCAGCACCTGCTCACAATATTCGATGTTTCCCAGCAGTCACCATTTAGAATACAATTATGATTCAGAGAAAATATCTAGTGTCGTTTACTTTATGAATAACGTGTATGAACGAGGGAAGCTTACAAATGACTAAAGAGAAAGAGAGAGAGGATGAAAGAGAGAGAAAGAGGAGGAGGAGGAGAGAGAGAGGGGAGGAGAGAGAGAGAGAAAACAGGGGAAGAAACAGAGACAGAGGAGAGACTGGGGGGAAAGGGTAGGGAGAGATAGAGAGAAGATCAGAAGGAAAGATTAGAGAGAGAAAGAGAGAGGGAGAAGATGAAAGTAGGAGAAAGGGAGTGCAAAGAAGAGCTCAAAGAGAGAGAGAGAGAGAGCGAGAGAGGGAGAGTACTGAGAAAGACACAGAGAGAATAAGTTCAAGGAGTCTAGACAGAATACGAAGAGACTAGAGGGGAGACAGGGGAAAGTGAGAGAGAGGGGGAAAGTGAATACTAGAGAGGAAGGGGACAAGAGAGAAAGAGAGAGAGAGAGGTGAGGGACAAGAGGGAGAGAGAGAATGTAAGTGACAGAGAGTGGGGTCAGAGGGAGGAGAGAACAAGCAAGCGAGCGCGTGAAAAAGACCTGGAAAAAAGTGCAGAAGACAACTAGTAATAACAGTGTATCCCCTTAGGAAGAAACCCCTTCCGGGGATTGAGTATCCCCCGAAGCACCCATGACATCTCCTTGTCACATCTATTCCAATAAACTCATGTTTCCTGTAATGAAATGCAGATGCCACGCGCTTTTCTTTTAATATGATTATAAGAGCGACTGGAAGCGTGTAGAATGGCCAGGAAAGGAAGGGTATTGTGATAAAGTGCACTGACCCTGTATTTGTGAATGAATCGGGGCATGATCTATTTGGCTCGCTTTCAAGAATATAAATAAGTAAATGAATGCGACTTGGGAGCACTCAGAGAGAGCATATCTCTGCCAAACCCATTGTCATTAAAAAAAATTGAATGGAAATTAGTTACAGGATAGTTACAATGCCGAGAGCTGGGTAACGGTGGAAAGTTCCTGGATCCGTCCCAAAATCTCTTCTTCCGTTTGCAGTTGCCAACCCCTCCATAGAATATCGATAAAATCCGTTTAGAATTTTTGGACATTTTGTGTGTAGAGATATGGCTAGAACGCAGGAGAATTATCAATAATAATCAGTTAATCACCCCCCACCAAATTATTTTGTTTATAGCCCGTTTTTCGCCTTTCCAAGAATGTTATTGAAATTGAATGGGAACTTTTGGAGGTATTGCGTTGTGTAGATATATAGTTACGATGCAGATATGGAAAAATTCCTGGATCTGCACCATAATTTATTCACTTATCTCGTTGCATATTTTATACCCCTCCGCAAAATTCCATTAAAATCAATTGGGAACTTTTGGAGATATTGTCTAGTGTGGAAATATAGACATAATGCAGGTAGGAGGATGCTTGTTCAGTCCTAAACTTAATCATTTCTTTCGTAGCAAATTGCCTACTCTTACAGAAAAATTTGATTAGAATTAATTTATTAACTTTTGGAGACATTGTCTGTTGGCGACGTTTAGTTACAATGCATGGAAAGTTACATTAAACACTCATTTGGTTTCATCCTAAAATACAATTGTTAGCCCATTGCCGACCTTTCATCGACATTTATTGCAAACTTTAGGAAGTATTGTGTGGTGATGATATTTAGCTAAGTTGAAGGAGAGGAGAGTGTAAAAAGAATAAAGAATTAATGATAATCTATTCACTTTTTTGGTAGCACACACACTACCCATAGCAATTTATTTAAATTCATTGAGAACGCTTGGATATATTGTGT
Organism: Thysanoteuthis rhombus; assembly: GCA_963457665.1. Lineage (NCBI taxonomy): Eukaryota > Metazoa > Mollusca > Cephalopoda > Oegopsida > Thysanoteuthidae > Thysanoteuthis > Thysanoteuthis major. Next base: position 11,627,242 of record OY735226.1, on the reverse strand, counting down.
GGACAAGCAATCAGACTGACACGAGGCAGAGATGGATGAATGCAAGTACTTCTACTAGCTGGTAGAGATAAATTAAGAAAAAACGAGTGAGAGACCTAACTTACTAAAAGTAACGTATATATATCTATATATATATATATAAGAGATGGATACACCGAGGATGGATGAGATGAGAAATTGGGTTGGAAGCAGATATTTGGCCTTTGCACTATTGGAAGCTGTTTAGCTCAATGGTAAGAGCATCGCTACCTTGAAGCGGCTATCCTATTGTTGGCAGGTTCAATTGCTGCAGCAGCCCCATTTTCTCAGACCGATTATACTATTTTTGTTGTCAAAATTGAATGATATATCAATCGTGTAACGAAGGGAGATCAATCTACGTAAGTTCCCATTTAATATGATGCAATTCATGATTCATTCTGTAGTACCAAATATGTCCATTTCCTAACTACATAACTGTTGCGTTGAAAGAGACGAAAAAGACCGGGAATAAATGAGATGAGAATTTCGGTTGAAAGCAGTAATTTTGCCTTTGCATTACCAATGACTGTTTAGCTCAACGATGCGAGGATTGCTGTCTATCTATCTATTTATCTCTCTCTCTCTCTCTCTCTCTATATATATATATATATATATATATATATATACATGTATATAATTGAATAATTGTGTCATGTATATATATATATATATATATATATATATATATATATATATATAAATATTATATATGTGTGTGTGTGTGTGTGAGTATGTTAAAAAAAATTTTAAGCAATAAATATCAAAAAACATTTTCTATAGGTTTTTTTTTAGTGTCACTTCAGTGACATATTCCCCAATACCTGTCAATACAATCAATTTTCTTCAGTGCTCCTCTCCCCGTTTCACAAATACTTTGTTATTACGGTAGAATGTATTAATTATCTCTTGTTGGGATCCTCAGTTGTTCAGCATGTAAATGTTTCGGTTTTCTTAAAAATAAAACAGTTATATTAACATGGCACCCGAGCAGTGTTGATCAAACACCATCCCCTTTTTTATATAGTTTATGCCATTCATGTAGTTTGTCATTCTATAAAAGGTTTTATACGTATTGTATATTGATATTACTTTATACTACATATCTATTTTTTGATACAGGGCTTTCTTACGTAGCTTACCCCAAAATATATGAGGATATGGATAAGATTTATCCGACATAATGGAGAATTTAATAGGCAATATGTTTTCTGAGTTGTCCGAGGATAATATCGATCACCACATGCAGCACCAAATGCACACGCTAGTCTGTAGATACAGGTTAGTCCAAAATCTAAGATACATGACTGACACACCTTCAAATCAGAATAGCCTACCTTCACATCTCTGAAATCTTTGATTACCCACACACATATTTACTCTGCAAAATACTATTGCAGTCATTTTTTTCACTTGAACATGTTAGTGCAGTAATTAGAATTGACGACCAAATACATCTTGAAATTTATATTAAAAAATTGCATTACCTACACTTTTCCTAAATATTGGACTACCCACACACATATTCACACAGCATATACCAATGAAGTCACAAAAGCCCCTCGATGACACACCCACAACAATGCAAACTAACAAACATAGTCTTCGGATTCAACTACATATGAGCACACAAAACTCTTCTCAAATTTCACTCGAAATTTGAACTTTGACACAAAAACGTCTTCTATTTTTCTGCCGGTAAAAATAAGTTTATATCAACAATAACCTTGCATCATATCGCCCCTCCTCTTCAACCCATTTTTGCATTTTTTATCATATTCTTCTTTTGACAACGAGGACAAACAATGTCTCGGAACATGTAACGGGAATAGATATAATGCACTTTTTTATCTCGATATTGTCTGATAAATTCACCACTATATATATATATATATATATATATATATATATATATATATATGTGTGTGTGTGTGTGTGAGTGTGTGTGTGCGTAGTTCAGCTGGTGTAATGTTGAGAGCCGAAAAATTGTTCAGGTTGTGCAATGGAATCTTGGCATGAGTGTCGCACAACCTTGGGGAGTTTCATGCGCACCCCCAGGCATACCTATGCAGATATGACAGGCCAATGTAGTTCATGAAGCTATTTCGATCACCGTTATTGGAGTGCTTGAAAGTGGAAATTTGGGTTTGTGATTCCAATAATATGAAAGTTACAAATCAATCTGTTCCTGCTGTTTACAAATAAAAGTTTAGTGTAACATTGTAAATACAATGGAATTTTCAAAGAAAAAAAAAACTCCTGAAGGTTTCGAAATATTTTCCGAATATATTGCTGACTGAAGTCAAAAATGTAATACAGATCCTTTTTGAAACAAAATACATAGTTGACAATAAATTTTTAGTTAAACAATTAGAAATAGTAAATTTTAATCAAAAGATGTAAATTAAATTGAATGTTGAGTGAAACCCATTTAGAGGAACGGCTATCGTAGATTTTTGTTGGATTGATTGGGAAAAAATCGCCCATATCTAGTAAAAAAAGGGCCAATCCAGTGAATCTCAGGACTATCAACAGTACTTTCTCTCCTCATTCTTTCTTATTTGTCCCATATCAATGAAGGACTTTTCTGCCCACTCCATAAGAATTATCAGGCAGGCCTGTTAAAGCATTAGCCAGGCTTATTTCTTTCTCGTCTCATCTCTCATTAAAGAATATATTTTTGCCCTTCACCTCATAGTAATCGGACAGGCTAGTTTGTCTACACATACTGGTTAAGATAACCAAATTTTTATATAAGGAAAAACTTGGCTCGTTACTTGGAAATACGGGTATGAATAGTCTCCCTTTCGTCTCTATCCCAAACCTGACTTTTATTTTGTGCACTGAGAGACATTCTGTTCCTCCTCTTTTAATCGCTTTATTAAACCCGCTTTCCAGATTCAGGGTCGGAATTTCAGTATCTGTATTCTCCTCGTCTTGGCTGCTTATTAAATCAATTGAAGAAACAGGTCCGATTGGTCATACTATAGAAACCGTCGAGTAACCAATGTCTTTTGACAGCATGCTGTGTTAGGAGTGAGCAATTTGAAGAAAAAATCTGAAGAAAAGAAGATATATGATTAAGTTATTTTCTCGCCTTTTGATGGGCATTGATCATTAAACATGTCCAAATTTGAAAAATAAAAAAACAAAACACGAATGTTGCTCGACACCTACTGAGGAATCAATTTAGCAGAAATTTACATTTCAAATTACTACCTACCCTCCACACACTCAGAGTAGAGACCTATGTTGGGTGGGGGTGGAAAAAATAAAACATTGTTTTTGTAGATATAATATGAAGTATATGTTTAATCTTTCGACGTTGGTCCACCGGTGCGGTCTGCACACGTGATAAATACGTACGTAGCCAGCCAAACCAATTTGAAAAAATGGAAAACAACCCATGTTGATAGTTTTGCTGACAGTTTTTGTTGACAGTTTCCAACTTGCATGAGGTGCCATAGAGTTCAAGTCCGACCTTTATCGATTCCCAAAACAAATTTCATCTAAATCGGATTTTGAAACAAGCCATCTTCTTACAAAATAAACCTCCGGAACATTTCCTTTCTGAACGGAAATATAAACAGATCTGATTAGTCACGCAGTAGAAACCATTAGGTGATCAGTGTGTTTTAGCAGCATGTCGTGTTGGGGGTGATCATTTGAAAATTAGAAGAATGGGGTGATCAGTAAAAAAAATTACTTCTCTCAACTTTCGTCCGGTGGTGAGCATTAAAAGAATTTTAATTTTCACGAGGACACGCAAAATATGGGACCAATTTAGCATAAACTGTTAATCTAAATTGACTTTTGCTGGTAGGTTTTTAAAGATAAAAAAATGTTTTTCCTAGACATGATAAGGTGTATGTAGCAACAATATTGTTCTGCAGCCGTCTCAGCTTATGTTCTGTGATCGATTTAAGGGGCATCTTGTCGAGCTAGGACCGGACCATCTACCCTGTCCATTCTGATGCACACGTTGCTTCAGGGGGACACGTAACAGCTGGTTCTCCTTGGGGCCGCCATTGGCGTATCCAGGTTCAGTGATCCAAGGTGTAAATGTTTGAATCCTTCGGCTTCGTTGGTTCTACCTCAACGGGCGAACCATGACCCGTTCCATAGCCAGCCAGAATCGATCAACAACTTAGGGAACCAATGTTGTGCAATGTTCATAGTCTTTGTTGATGGTTTCTAAAGATTCTCTGTTGTTGTTCCTTCAACTTTTGTATTTAGATTTTCTTGGTTTTGAAATTTTGGCCTTCGATTCTCATCGATTGGAATATTTAAATACGCTTCAGTGTTTATCGCTGTGAACTACTCGTGGAACATAAGGTCGCAACTACACCAGGCAAGAAGGCTCGATTCCGGGTAGCACTATCTCCCAACACTCAGGTTCCAGCAATTTGGCTTTGCTGCAGACGTAGTTAAACTTTGCAATATCCAGAAATTCATTGACATTAGCTGATTACGACTCTTTTGTAAATCTTCATCTGAAGTTATCCTTAGCCATTCACGGGGGTAATGGGTGCTAAAGGAATCATATGCACTGGCCCCCAACCCTTTCGGTCACCTAAAACCATAAATTCCTGTACTAAAACCTTCTGATAAACAAACACTCACTGTTCCCAAGTATATAAACGGATATATATATATATATATATATATATATATATATATATATATATATATATATACACACACACACACACACACATATATATACGTATATATATGCACATACATATATATACACATATGAATATATACACACACACACACACACACACATATATATATATATATATATGTATGTATGAATTGAAAATAAGGAGCCTAAAGCTATTTCATTATGCATTATGTTTATTTATTCAAGTTTCTCATATCAGATTTTTTAAAAGTCCCCACTTGAACTCAAACTGCTTCAAAGGTGATCGGATATAAAGTCTTGAAACTTTCTATAATGCAATCAACATTTTCATGTCACAATGGGAAGGTAAATCAACCAATGAGATGCAAGAGCACAAACAAAAAAGAAATTGGCATACATGATTATTCCATGAATAGATAAATTTATGATTTCCTATCTTTTCCCTTTTATTTATATTATAGAGCACGTTTTCTACGGCTTAGAATATCCCGGTACACCGCAAAACTTCCAAAGATATTCCAATTAAATCATTTAAGATTGAAGCATTAATCATCAAAACTGCAAACCCTCGAAAGCCCGAATTATCAAAACTGCGAAGGGAAAACCTTCAAATGGCAAAGGATAACTGTTTTTCAAGAGTTTTAAGACAACTTCCTTAGTGTTTCCTTATCTTATATTTCCTGAAGGTAAGTGCCGGGGTCGGTTGATATTTCCGGAGGCGGGTCGAATTGAAATTATCTGTTATGCCTTGCACGCCAAGCTGAATAAAAAGTTGAACACTGATCAAAGAGTACTTTGAAAACATCTTGTTTTTTTTTATTACTTAAATGATTTTCATCAGGAATATTTACATTCATAAACTTCAAGATACTGTCAATGAGAGCTATGAGATTCTTTTTCGGAGATAAATATTTTCAAATCGTTGTTTAATTGTGTATATTATTAAAGCATAAGGAATACGTTGTGATAAGACGTTTTTAACTATGAAGCATGCATTCTTTTGCGACCACTGTAAAAATAAGATTTTTTCTCAGTTTTTCAATATTGAATTTTATCGTTCACTAACCGAAATACATTTAAAAATCACAGATTTTTGTATCGTAACAGTGAAGTCGTCAGGCCGGCTGAAATAAGATGACGGGCTGGACGTTGCCAGCAGGCCCTAGTTTGCCGACCCCTTGTTTGAGGTATGGTTTATAGATATAAGAATGGATCACCACACCAAGAAAACTCAGTGTTTCCCACTCTTAATTCATATCCAGGAGGCAGAGATATAGATAGTGATATAGGTCCTCTCAAGGGTATCAGTGCGAAGAGAACTCAAGATATCACAGCCAAAGATTGAACTCGGCTCGCCGGTTCCATTCTCCGTGTTCTTATCAGCTCTGTCACTCTGAAACTCCCAGGGAACGGGTGATAGCACTGGAGGAATGATTTTAGGGTGAAAAATTGATTACTACTTTGGAAAAAAGCGAAAGAAAAGCCTGTCATAAAAATTTTTCTCAGCCACAGGTAATTTAGTGTCATCCCTTACGTCACAGATATTGGGAACCGTCAACCAAAAGTGTCACCATAGTTGACCATATAGGATTCTTCAGTTTTCCAGCGAGATTAGCTGGCTGGCAATATATATATATATATATATATATATATATATATATATATATATATATATATATATATATATATATATATATATATATATATATGAGAAATGAATCATTTATGGGCCTCCTATGTCGACAATATGATTGAATATTAAATCCTTCATTTTGAGAAATTGTCGGATTTGCCAATGAAATACACCCGTATTTAATTATATATCTATGCGTATGTATATATGTATCCGACGTACAAGCCACGCCATTGAAGCTGGGAGGTTGAAATTTCAAATATTTACCGCTTATTATGTCTTGTCAGAACGTTTTTTTAAATCTTCCCATTAAATAGGTTTCTTGTTGGTGGGAGCAATCTACAGTGAAAGTTCATTCTAAACTGGTCCCTTGACATGTACCTTGAAGCATTTACACTTGTTTTAATATAACTTTTTATTTCATCTTTTTTATTGACCACCACCTGATTCAAAGCAAGAGGAGTATTTTTTAAAATTCTTCTGATTGATCACTCCTTACACGATATGCTGCCAAAAGACGTCGGTGACGTGAGGGTTTCTCTCGAATGACCAACCAAACCTGTCGTTGGTAGAGTGTTTTAATGGTTATTTCTGGGTCTTCAATCAAAGATCAGTAATGCCCAGAAAACGATATTTTCGATCGTTGGTTTGAATCCCTGACTGTTTTGTGAGAGATAGAAAACCAGCACAGATATTCCTCACATCGATATTTAGGATTTAAAAAAAAAAATTCTTTGATGAAGTATTGCAACATTATTATCTAATTAGGGCTTGCTTTTTTACCTTCATTTTAACTTAGAATCGGATCTCAATACTACCTTTAAACAGCGCAATCAGAAAATTTAGCTCAAGCCCATGGTGGAAATTAAACTCACATCCTCTAACTATTTAGCCAGGAACTTTAAGGCAAAATTGAAGGAGTAGAAATTCAAAAAACTCACTAGAAACGATTTGAAATATCCGTGGTTTGCGTACATGAATCACGAGAGTACCACAACTAATTATCTAAATGATTATCTAGAATCATCTAAAAAAATAGATCTTTCATCTAAAATTATACAAAACAGCTAAAAATAGGCAAAAATCGTTGAAAAATAGCGCTGAAGTGAAATGTTGAATTTTTGCGGCGCGTAAACAAGAAATACCCACAATTTAGCACGAAAAGCGCCGAATTGGCAATATATCTTTTCGTACTCTAGATACTCAAAAGTTACACTCATTTTTGTTTCGTTTTTGTATAAATCGAAAGGGAATTATTCTTCGTATATGCTACTACCTAGTAGAATGTGTTCCGAGAGAGAGGGAGTTAATGTTATAGGAGAAAAAAATCATATTTTCTGAAATAAATGTTTTACTTTTTTTCCCATTCAATACTAAAAAAACTAAAAAAAAAAAAACCCAAACAAAAACACGGATGTATTAATCCCTAAATCCCCAAACTATTGTTCCAAAGTCACGATGTTTTTCCTTAATTCCCATTGAGTAACGTAAAAAGAATAGAAAGTTTGTTTTTTTGCAAATCTCAAAAGATAATAATACAAAGACCATTTTTGGTATCTGTTAGTTTATCATTGAATTACTATGAATGTTTGGGTTCTATGCAGATTTCATGTTTACAGTAGTAGAATTGGGATAGTTACTCGATGTGACTCAGCTAAACCGCTTTAAATCTTATAATTTATCTCACCCATGTGAGAAAAACAAAGTATCCACTAATCATTTCAAATTATTGTAACTCTTTAATAAACTTTCTTGACTCATTGATTATTACATTTTGTTCTAGAATAACTAATTACTCAGTACATTTGTTATTAAATTATGGCTCCGTATATAAATTATTGTCTTCATAATTCAAAAATACCATTTTGTTTCTTGTTGCAAATTGAAAAAAATCAAATTAAATTTTAATTCACGAAGAAAACAGTTGAAATACTACTATGATAACGTTTAAAGACCAAAAAGTTAATGTCTACTGATACTACACTTTGATCCGTATTCACTTGCTTTCCTAGAAGAGCAAGATATTAAAGATGGCTGGTTTATTTTGCGGTTATGTATACAGGAAAGCTTGAAGAATTGTTCCAGTCCCCGCAACTAGTGTTGCGAAGGCGTCAGGGAAAGCCTTTTCCTTGCCTTTTAGTGCAATATGGAGCTGCTGCCCCAGGGCGTGCTGATTCCCCGAGATTGGGCAGGTTTATTTATGAGGTCACTGGACGAATCCTAGGCTTTCTGTGCTTAGCACTACCGAGCCTCAAGAGGCCATTATCGGGCACTGTATTGCATCGGGGCAGAGCCACCAAAGAATGTACTGCTGCAAGCGGATACAATACTGGGATCCTAAACTAAAATTTGGACCATAAAACTCATATAGTACCCTCAAATAAAACTTTAAAAAATAGATTGCACTCGTTTTAAGAGTGCTAAATTAGTACTAGGTAGATACCAAGAGAGACAGAGGAATGAAATGAAAAAAAATAAATTGAGTCTCTTTTCTGATTACTTTTAATTTGAACAACATTTTTATCAAGTCAAAGGGCAGTTCCAGAGAAAAGCATAACAGCGAATAGCAACATAGATCTGTTAATAGCATAATAAATTGAGCGTAGCTGAGCAGTTAGGCCCAAGAAAGTTTCCAACGAGCACAAATTTCTGACACAGTCTCTAAAAATGTCTGAAAGAAACTAGAGTTTTTGATTTCCAGCTAACTTTATTGCTGAAGATAATCCATATACTCATTTGAAGTCCACTTGTCCGAGATCACATGTGCAACCGAGGCCGGTTAGAATATTAGATGGAGAGACGAGTTAGACAAATTCAGAAAGTACTGGCTCTGCGACGCCCATGATAGAGAAGTGTGGCAAATCCTGGGGAAGGTCTATGTCCAACGACGGACGTTAAAAGACTGATGATGATGATGATGACGACGATGATGATGATGATGATGATGATGATGTCAAATAAAATAACTAAGACTCCCAAACAAATATTTGATGAGAAAAAAACTTTTACTTTTATTAAACTTATTTAATATTTTCAAAATTGACCAGATTTCTGGTTATCATAGTTTTTTATCAGATAAATTGGAACAATATTCAAACAGTTATTTTTGGCGACATTCGGTTGTCTACATCAGAACAGGTGACTATTCGATCCACTCTTAGTAAATATTTTCGTTTCATAACGTGAGAAAAAATGAATTTGAAGGAACACAGTGCTTTAGTAGTCTACAGGTTCAAGTAGTACAGTTTTTATTTTAATTGTTCTACCAATAAAGAATAAAGAGCCGAAATAGCTGAGAGATCTTATTCTATTGTGAGAATATTTCTTGCAGTTATGAGAAAATTTTATCTAAAATAAACAGACTTGTAAACTGAGAAGCATCCAACGGGCACATGAGAGAATCATGCTCAACCTCACATGGAGAGATCACAAGACAGCACAGTATATAAGGAAGAAAACGGGAGTCAGAGACATCATAGAATCTATAAGAAAAGTTAAATGGCAATGGGTAGGCCATGTTGCAAGAATGACAGACAACCGATGGACATCATGACTCACAACATGGATCCTCAGAGGTCACATGCAAAACTGAGGCCGACAAAATGTAAGATGGACAGATGAACTCGACAAATACAGAAAATACTGGCTCACGATGGAGAAGTGTGGCGAATCCTGGGGAAGATCTTTGTCGAAGGATGGACATTAAGACTGATAATGATGATGATGATGATGATGATGATGATGATGATGATGATGATTTATTTCCTGGACACATGTTGTCTGAATATGTCCCTGTGTAAAACTTTTGAAGGATCCACAAAACCTTAAATTCATGGAGGCGTGAGAAAAATTATAGTACATAACTCCAGAGTTATCAAGGCCAAATCAATTTCAATTTATCAAAATAACAAATACATTCATCAAAAAATGGAATGAATCAATAGACGACCATCATGACGTCTACCCTCTGATGATGTCTCCCTCTCCCTCGGTACGCTAGTGCCACAAATTTCTGGCCGCGCCCCTACATCTAGCTGTAAGATTGATCGGAAAGGAAGACTGGGTTCATTTTAACGAATACAAAGATCACTCTATCAGATGTAAATAAGTTCTAAGATTGCGTGTATGTGAATAGGTTCGCGGATATAAGAAGAGTAGCTTCCCTTTGACACAACTTTTCGCCATTTACATTTTTGGGTCTGGTTGTTTGCTACGATTATTGTTCGAAGTTTGAATTACTTATATACTGGTATATTCTTCAAGTGTGAAATCTTTTTGAATGTGTTGAGACTCTAGACCTCTTCATTCACATTTAGAGTTCCATGACTTTAAAGGCAATTGAATCTTTGATGGTTTTATCATCTGCCAAGCGAAATTTATTCCGTTTTTTTTCTTCATAAAATGTGGCACAAAGGCAATAGGCTTTTGTAGCTGCGTTGAGTTGGAATGACACAGCGGTATGTGTTACGGGTTCATATTACTTGACTTTTCTAAACTAAAAAAACAGGAGAGTAGAACGGTCTTAATCAACTTATCTCCCTTTATACGATCAAGATGTCCGACTTTACTCTGATTTAATCATAGCACAATTTAACACGAAAAAGTCGAAACTAGGAGTAATATTTTAGACAAGTTTGGTTGCAGCATTGTCCAACTTCACCGAAACTATTCCAACAGAAGATGATTTTTGTATCGTACATACATTTGTAAAACTAATCAGTTTTGTTCAGTAACTAAGATAGCCGCCAAGCAATCACTTGTTTATGATTTCAAATCACGGTTGGGAAATGGTAATTTTATACATCAGCCTGGTTTAACGTGACTGGACAATCAAACAGCGGAGAGTTTACTTCATTAAATTGGGTGAAGATTGTTCTCCTTCATATTGTTATGGTCGAAAAATAAAGTCATCCCCTACCTCTGATTTGGACTGGAGTCTGACATTTATCAATATATGATTGATGAACAAGCCAGTGTTCTTAAAATATGATAAACAATGATAAAGCAATTAAGGCAACCTCTATCTTAAAGACATTATTGTGTGGAGAAACCTGCTATAATAATCACTTAAAATATATTTCTGCGCATTGCACGGAGTTACGGCTTCGATGTATTCCAGTTACTTTTCTCTAGTGTCACCAATTTGAATACTTTATATCTAAATTAAGATCTATTTCCAATCTGGATATCTTATACCAACATTTAAATCTACTTCCAATCTAGATATACTCTATCTAAATCCAGATCTTTTCCCATCTAGATATTTCATATGAACATTTAGATCTGTTTTTAATGTAGATATTTCAAATCAACATTTAGATCTATTTCATTGGCCAGTTGTTGAGTTATCTTCAAGGATACATTCACACCCACAAAGATTTCTCAAATGAATTGTCTTCCTTCTTCGATGGACCAATTGTCTATTCTTTTATATACACTGTCAATACCAATATATTTGTTACTTAATCATCGCTATGTTTCTCACGTAGCAAAACAAACTGGAAGCTTTTGCAGTGGCCACAGATAAAGAACAGCTTGTTTCACGTAGCTCAATCGTGCAGGCCAAGGTGGATTATCATCGAAATAAGCAATGGTTTGCTCTCCAAACAGTTAAAGGGAGTGCCTTTGGGGGAAAGTGGCCAAATAAATAACGACTCTGACAATGGATTCGTGCGAGCTGAGTTCAAACTCCGACTTGGACAATTTTGGGTACATATCGCACTAATACCCTTTGGAAAGGCATTAATCCATCTATCTGGCAAGTAATGGGCGGAGCATCTCAGAGTAAAGTGAGTGAGGCCACTCCGAGTACTTGTCGCCTCTGAGTAGTAATTGCAGAGTCTAAGCAGGGATGGATGAAGCAGTTGCTAGCGTAAGGGCATTACTTGGTTGCTTTTTTTGTTTTGATCATCGTTCCAATCAGGTCTGTGCCTAAGGGATATTGCTGATGCACCAAATTCTTGGGGACATCGAAGTGCTGTGGGTTTAGATAATAAGCTTTTTCGGTGCTTTCTGATGCTGGTAATCGGCTGTCTGCAATTCCATCTAAAAGATGGCAATGGGTTAGTCATGTTGCAAGAATGGTAGACAAACGTTGGACATCATGACTCACAACATAGATCTCAAGAGGTCACATGAGAAACCGAGGCCGGCAGAATACCAGACGGACACACGAACTACACAAATCCAGAAAGTATTGGCTCGGCGACGCCCACGATAGAGAGGTATAGCGAATCCTATGTCCGACGACAGACGTTAAAAGACTGATGAGTATGATGATGATGATAGGCCACGTATGTCACGCTGTGCCATCTGGCTCTGCCCTTACTATAAGGTTGCCACACTGCTTCTTAAGCTGTCCTTGATGTGCCAAAAATCGATTCCCCAATCCCCGAACCATTATTGTATCCTCTCAATCAGTTATGTCTCTTAACCTGTTAGAGGTATCCTGCTTAGCGGTGATTCGCTTTTTTTTTCAAATATCTATCGTAATATATTTAGTTATGCTAAATTTCCAAAATAAAAGATCATAGAAATAAATCTAATTAAAGATAGCATCACAGGCATCCTCTGTAATAACTGTGTATTGGACATTTTGCTTAATATGCTTCAAGTAAAAAGATGAATAGAAATACGTACATAAACACAACAATATATCATACAGCGGTATTTATCGACATCTTTCAGTAGACGCATTGAAGACCCTTCTTTTCAAAACTAATGTGAACTTTTTGTTCTTGAATATTGAGCTTCCTCAACCAAATCCTGCCAACAAAAGATGATCTTTCGTTTGATTTCTTCTGCTTTTGAGGATTTAAATACCTCACATAGCGCTTTTTTGTCTAGCACTGCATTTTTTAAATAGAGGTCTCTAGAGCACTAATCGAGGTAACATTGCATTTTTTCGGTTGACAAGCAAGTCTGATTTACTGCTCTACCGTCTTCTCCACATGTTTTCATTCAGCGACCTTTTAATAGTCTTGTCCCTTCCTCTGTGTCATAGTCAGCGGGTTTTTTTTTCTATGTTAACGAAGAAGAAAAAACAGACGCAGAACCTGTCTCCCGTGAGCCTTTGCGCGCTCTCCATAACGTTTATTCTCGTACAATCCCTGATGTCATTTGGCAATGATAACTGCTATATTGGGCGGGGCCGTTAGATGTCAGTAAGCGACCGCGCTAGCTGTCAATCAATCATTTTCCTTTTTTTTTGCCCGAGGGAAGCGTAACAAGAATCTACTTATGAAATGTACAGCGTAACTTTCTCTGTTTTTCTCTGCTCATAAGCATGGGTTTTCCAACTTGAATGTAACGCTTTTGCTGATAAACATATCTCCCATCTACCATTTTAGTCATGGACTCTTCCACTGAAACAAGGTTTTTTTCACTATCATAATTTACGAATCCTGATCCTGTGTTTTTCCATTGAACCATATCTATGACGGATGTTTTCAACAAAACGGGTAGTACTATATAACGGGTAGTACTTTTTTTTATCCCTGCCGCTTCCTGTCACCAACAACTATTCCCTGCCAATTCTTGATATTACTCACCACTTTCCAATGTAAGTAGGTTTCAAACATAAATAAATTCCCTGCCATAACCTGCCCCATGTTTCAATAATGTTTGAGAATTAGAAGTATTAAGAAGTGGATAGGATAATTTTTGCATCAAAATATTTCATCAACGTTTGGCAGGAAGCAGCAATGAATGGCAGGGAGTCCCCACTTTTTGAAAGTTGGCTTGGGCCACTTTTTTACATTTTCGAAAAAATGCGAAAAGCAAAAATAGAGTTCAGTTTGTGTTTTGCAGCGGGTCATTATAGAGGCAGTGCATACCCTCCTCCCCTCTCTTCTACATTTCAGTCTTCACTATCACCAACCAATAACGAGACACTCAGAAAAATTTTCTTATGTAAATTGATCGTAATTACTTCTCCACTCCTCGCCATTTCGGCGTGCAATAGGCTCTGCTTTCGGATGGGGTGGAGAAGCCTGCATATCAATGGATTTTCGAAAGTAGAGTAAACAATTCGAAAAAAAAATTGGGCAACCGAAGCCCACGATAACCAAATATTGAAATACAGCAGCCAATTTTTAAGATACACCAAGCAAATTGAAATCTCCTGAAAAATTTTTTTTCTCAAAGTGAAGCAACCAAATTTAGAAGTAGGCCACACAAATTAAAGATCCACGCACCGATTCAGTTCGCTTGATTTTCAATTGGCTAGGCGTATTTTTTTTTTCCAAAAATTTGCTCATCGTATTCTCAAATTTGTTTGCCGTGTTTTTTAATTTGGTTGCTGGATCTTTGAATTCGGGTGCTTGTTTCACTTTTTAATTTGCTAGGGAAAATACATAGTTACTTCCATATGGGCGATTAAATGTCAGTAATCAATCAATCAACCTTTTTTCTTCCTACAGGGCAAGGCGTTTCGAGATTATGTTGTGAAAATACAGTCAGTCTGAGATGGAGATTAGAGATCGTTCCGGCTGGGAATCGGACACATCTTATTTTAACTAGTTCCAGCCAGTATGTGATTCGTGATAAGACATGATGAATAATTGGTAATTCCAGTAAAGGCATCATATAGGTAAACACAAGTAAGTAAGTTGTGCCCTTACAATGGTTGTAGTTTCAGCCACACCTTCTTGGATTCTGCATATAACATAGATGATGATCGCTGCCATTCGATATGAATACGGCGGTTTTTGAGGGAGCGCTCTGCAATGTGTCCTCCGGCAGCGTGTGTGTAAGGAAGGACTGGGTGTGCAGTCCGTTACTAACGTGAAAGGATGTTATGTTCATCGCCGGTGACAGCCGAAGACGAAATCAACAAATATCACATTACTTCATCATTGGCACTATTTTGCAATCTCTGAAACGGAAGTGTCATGCAAGCCGAAGTGGCGTCACTCACTTCATCCTGTGTTAGGGGTTGATTCATGTCTTTCTCAAGGGCATTACTGCAATGTGAACAAAAGGTAAAGTTCTAACTCGGCTCACCTTGTTCCAACACCGTGTCTTTACGTGCTTGGTCACACTACTCCACTCATCTCATATATGATTTCGAAATTCAGTGGAAATGAAAATGAAGCTAAGATGTTAATATTCTAGATATTTACTAAACTTAGCTTGGTTAGGCCCTGGGATAAGAAGGTTGCATGTTTGTGGGCGTTGAGAGGCGACTTGGAGGGAGGATTGTGCTGAGCCATTCTAATATCAGGGTGTTTGGGCAATGATTATGTATTTTTGAGTTTGAAAAGTAATTAGGTATTGTTGTGGTCTTACAGTAATCCTGTTTTTTAGTGTTTTGAAAGTGATTATTGTCTTTCCGTGTTCGGGAAGTAATAAAGTATTTTTGTGTTCGAAATATGATAATAATTTTTTTGTGTTCAGAAAGTAATGATGAATTTTTGTTTTGAAATAATTGTCTTTTTGTGTTTGGAATATAATGTTGAATTTTTGTGTTCAGGAAGTAATCATATATTTTCTGTTATGAATAATTATGTCTTTTTGTATTGGAGAAGTAATTATGTATTTTTGTGTTTTTAAACTGATTATTTATTTTTATTTACAGGAAGTAAATATGTATTTTTGTATTCGGAATTTGATAATGAATTTTTGGGTTCATGAAGTGATTTCGTATATTTTGTTTTGAAGTAATTACGTGTTGCTTTGTTCAGAACGTAATTATGTATTTCTGTTCAGGAAGTAATAACGTAATTTTGTATCGGGAGTCAATTATGTGATTTTGTGTTCGGAAAGTGATTATGGTTTTGTATTTGGAAAATATTTTTGTTTCGAAATTAATTGCGTATTTTTGTGTTTACAAAGTAAACATATATTTTTGAGTTCATAAATTTATTATGTATTTTTGTGTTCGAAAAATCATAATGCATTTTGTGTTAAAAAAAAGGCTCATGTATTTTTGTGTTTGGGAAGTAATTATATCTTTCATGTTCTGTAAATAATCATGTACTTCTATGTTTAGGAAGTAATTTTTGTGGTTGGACAGAAATTATGTATTTTCACATTTGGAAAGTAAATACGTATTTTTGTGCTTGGAAGTAATTATGTGTTATTGTGTTCGTAAAGTAGTGATGTATTTTTGAATTTGGACAGCAATTATGAATTTTCGAGTTCAGGAGGTTGTAATGTATTTCTGTGTTCCGAAAGTAATAATGTATATTTGTGTTTGGAAAGTACTTATGTAAATCTCTATTCAGAAGTAAGTATGTATTTTTGAGTTCGGAAAATAATAACGTATTTTTGTGTTTACAAAGTAATCATGTATTTTTGGGGTTCGGGAAGTAATCATGTCTTTTTGTGCTCGGAAAGTAATTATGTATTTTTGCGTTTAGAAAGTTAATATGTATTTTGTGGTTCGGGAAGTAATCATGTCTTTTTGTGTTCGGGAAATGATAATGTATTTTTTGTGCTCGGAAAGTAATTACGTATTTTCTGGTTTCAGTGTGTCATCATATAATTTTCAGTTTGGAAAGTGATTATATATTTTTGTGTTCCGAAAGTAGTTACGTATTTCTGTGTTCGGAAAGTAGAAATGTGTTATTGTGTTCAGTGAGGGATTATGTCGTTTTGCGTTTGGAAAATAATTATGTATTTTCTTTCTTGGAAAGTAATTACTTATTTTTGTGTTTGGAAAGTGATGATGTGTTTTTGTGTCCAAAAAGTGATTACCTATTTTTGCGTTTGGAAAGTAATTATTTACGCGAATACTTTGTTCGAAACACTAGAGTATTTCGGACGTGACAGAAACAAAGAAAATATCGGAAAAGAACTCTCAAACTTTTTTTCATAAAAAATATATGCAGAATTTTGACGACGTTGAATCAAAAATTGTTGATGATGGTGATTATACGACTGATGAATAGTATTCAGTTAAATTTCACTGGCTTTTGTTTATATCATCTCCTCTTGAAAATGGATAGTTACTTTCTGATACCGTAATATATCCAGCAGGATAGTTTTGTCTGTACTTCGGTATTTTCGTCCTGAAAAACCGTGGCCCACTCAATTGTATCTATGTATCTAGAAAATGCCGTCATTTTTGACGGCACGGCCAAATTACTTGTCAATAATGCTCACACGTTCTTGAGAAATGTATTTAACTTTTGGTACATTTGAACGTTTTTTTATTCTGTCTTCCATTATCCATTTCCTCCGAACAACTCCGAAATTTAATCTACTCCCAGGAGGCAGTTATTTTTTGTTTCAGAAACGGTAAATAGGAAAACATTGGTTTTGTCTGTAGTTTGTCATTTTCGTCCAGGAAAAGTGAGGTCTACTCAAATGTATCCAAATCATTTTTGTTTTATTCTGCTTCCTAGACAATTCTGTCCCAATACATGTATATTTCGTATCGAGTTCTCATCTCAATATCTTCGTACCCTGAACAATTCCATGAAAATATACTAACATTCCATATTAGATATGATTTTGCATATTCCTATGACACCCTCTTTTAAGTCAAAAAGGGTTTGATCGTGGCATTCATTTTATTGATTTCAGAATTCAATTGATGTATCATAATGTGATTAACAAAAATCGTCGGACTCATATGTCAAGGGTTAAACCCTAAGACGCAAATGAATGCCCAGTCGGCCTTGCTGATTAAGTCCAGAGAAAAGCTGAGAGCGATAGGTCTGGTATAAGGTTGGTGGTTGAAGCTATAACTCTTCATTACATTCTACAACATCTACAAACGGACGTGAATTTCACCTGACGAATACACACCGCTTTCAGCTGTTCTCAAGTAACGTATAGTTGTAGAATAAATCTAATAAAACTTATAATCGCGTGTTATCATTAATTTATATATATATATATATATATATATATATATATATATATATATATATATATATATGTATATATACACACACGCACACACATGCATATATATATATATATATATATATATATTTATATATGTATATACACACACACATGCATATATATATATATATATATATATATATATATATATATATATATATATATATATATATATATATATATATATATTTAGTCTAGGAAGCTTTACAGCTTTCAACACTAAATATTCAAAAACATTCTTTTATTCATTCATGTCATTTCAGTCAATTATTTCCAAATACTAATCAATGTAATTTTTTGAGTGGCTTTTACGTTTAACACGGAATAAAATATCAATATATATATATATATATATATATATATATACATTTATAGATATCTTAAATATATATATATATATATATATATGTATATATATATATATATATATATATATATATATATATATATATATATATATATATATATATATATATATATTTAAGATATCTATAAATGTCTCGTCACTTAGAAGCGTCTTTTTGTCTAATTGGTTTTTCTTTTTGAATAGCGGAAGGAGAGCCAACGTCCTGTATTTTGTTTCGACATAGGTTTTATTCATGTCGATTAATGACTGGTATTCTTTATTCATACATCCGAACGTGTATTTTCTCCCACTTACAAATATCATTGTCGATTTCGGCATATATTGCGGACATTTTCTCTTATTTAATAAACTTATATTAGAAAACATCGACCAAACTTTCACTAAACTCTCAGAGGTTTCTTCAGTTCTTAAGTCCACCTAACTTGCAATGTATGTATGTATGTATGTATGTATGTATGTATGTATCACGTGTACAAGCCACACCACTGATTCTAGAGGGCTAAAAATTTTAGAATAAATTTTTCATCACATCTCTTAAAAACAATGTTATTTTTTTCTTTCAAATGGTATCACGTCCAAAAATACGTTTTCAGACTTCGGGTTCATTTTGCAATGAGTTTCAACTAAACTGACCCCCTTTTTAAAGTACAGCAACCTGACTTTTAAAGCTTTTTTTTCAATTCAGACTTTCTTAATGATCATTTTCCAACAAAGGGCGGCGAAAATTAACGTATTCCTTGATCAACTCTCTTCCCTATGTTTTTAATTGTTCAGCCCAAACACAGTATGCTGCAAAACGACATTAGTCCCATAAAGGTTTCTATTGTGTGACTTAGCAGACCTGTCTTGTATTTTGCTCCATAATAAGTTTTATTCACGTCTAATAATGACTGGTATTTGCTATTTATACCACGGAACATGTATTTTCTCTCAATTGAAAATGTTGCCTTCTATTTACGTATGTATCACAATGATCTTCTTTTGTCTAATAAACTTATATTTTATGTTCAATTTGACGCATTGCGAGTTATTTATATGTGTGCAGGTTTTTATTGTTGTTCCCTCAGCTTTTGAATGCTTTTGTTTTTCGTTTTTCAGACGCCAATGAGCGAGTGAAGTGTTTCTTGCGATATTGGCTTTTATGAAGCAGGTTAATGGCTTTACTTAACCTTGTTCAATCCGTTCATTCTTCATATATCTTTACCGGTGATAAAAATTCACCAATATGTATATATTCATATACATCTATATATATTTCAAAATACCATACACACACACATACTCACACATGCACATACATACTGCATGCACACACATACACACACACACACACACATATATATGTATACATACATACATATCTTTTAAAATGCCACACTCACACATGCACATACATACTGCACACACGTACGCGCACACACACACACACACACACACACACACACACACACACACATATATATATATATATATATATATATATATATATATATATATATATATATATATATATATATACATATGAGTAATAGAAGGCAGTTTAGGAATTAAATTCGCTCAGACTGAATTATTTACGGTAGAGCGAAATAACAGAATAATTTTGACCTCTGCTTACCATAAGGGTCCCGGCGGCTCATAAAGTTTGAGAAAGCCTAGGCTGGAAAAGTATGCAGTTTCGAATCCCATCCGGGGTTTATTCCTTAATCTTCCGATCATAACTGCCGTTCTGCTCACGAAAAAAAAACCCCAAAATATATTTTTTTATCCTTTATTCACATTGTCAGATACTAATATCCATTACTTGTAATCTTTTTATACATATACATACATATATCTGCGTGTGTGTGTGTATAAGGGCTTGTTGGGAGGATGTAAGGTAGGCATGGGCCTAAATTTCAGCGTGAAAGCAATACTTGAAAAGCTAAAAAAAATCAGCCCCAAATCACCATCTTATTCGATTTTGGGAACATTTTCAATACTTATTTACATATCTTTGATGTATAAAAATGGTGCTCATCGCGTTTTGGAACCACACTTTTCATATATATATATATATATATATATATATATATATATATAGAGAGAGAGAGAGAGAGAGAGTCTTTCCTTTTTTTTTATTAGTCTTTATCATTTTTATGGCTGGATGCAATGTGTTCCAGCATTGTCTAAACAATAGATCAGATCAAGCGTTTCCGACCTATCATTCGGTGAATATTGTGGACACTTTCGAACAAATTTAAAGAGTCTTCACAATCATATCAGTGTGAACGATTGTTATGTAGATGAAGCGTTGCAAATAGAAAAAAATCTTTGTGGAAGGGGCAGGGATCTAGTTGTGGAATATATTTAAGACTCTCTACTCCTGCTGGAACTTGCCTTAAAAAAGCATCAAATACAACCAATCCATTCTCTCGATAGTCACTTATGGAGCTGAAGCATAGAACCTATCGATGTATTGATCCCCAAACTGAGAACTGTGCAACGTGCCCATGAGAGAATCATGCTCAACTTCACATGGAGAGATCATAAGCTAACATAGTATATTGTATAGAATAGAGGAGTCCAAGATATAAAAAAAAAAACTATTGCAAACTTCAAATGGTAATGGGCCAGATAAGTTGCAAGAATGTCGTTGATATAAATGTTTCATATATATATATATATATATATATATATATATATATATATATATATATATATATATATATATATATATATATATATATAAGGAAATTGATATAAAATCCTACAGAAAGAATTGTAAAATGCGTTATGATACTTTGAAACTCCGTTTGAAATGAACTCCTGCCATTACACTGTGGATGTACCATTTGTCATAGACAGCGTAAAAAGAATGTACATTTGGGGAAAATAATGTTAAGTTGAAGCAGATACCGGTCACGGGTTCAATTCCTGTTCCAGTCCCATTTTCTCTCTTTGTTTATTCTATTTACTCTGTCTAGACGAAATGAGACATCTACTGTGTGGTTACGGAAGATTACCCCCCCAAGTTCCCAAGTAACTTAACGTATATATACATACACACACACACACACACACACACATATATATATATATATATATATATATATATATATATATATTGCCGTAGCTTTGAACGATAGCTAGCAACCTAGTTTAGTCAGTCATTAGCCCATGTAGCAAGCACTACTGTGGTGATCTGCCATTTATTGCTCAATCAATTACTGCCTAACAAATCATTCTATTCATTACCAAACCCATCATTTGGCTAATGAGCCATTACTCCACTAATGACTGATACTTTACTATTTATTGGAAAATTCTGTTAATTACACCCGACAAGTCATTTTTATAATCAAAATTCGACAGATAATTTTGCTAATACCCGATAGATCATTCTACTAATTACCTCCATTTTGTTATTTGGCTATCCCAAAGTCGAACAGATTTTGCTTGACTGATTATAATACTATTTACTACCATATGCTGAACACTGCCCGAAAAAAACATCTTGCTATTTGTTGCCCGACTGTTCTTGGTTAATTACCAAAAAATGATCAGGCAGAATGGTTTTATTTTGACAATATCTTCTTTGTTACCGTCAAACAGAATTCGTTTTTTTAGATTACCACCTGACACCACCTTATTAATCATTTTTTTATCATTCTACCGGTGAGCATCCAATCCAACTAATTACTCGACCAATCATATTTTTCCATTTACACTTCGAAAAATCATTTTGTCAAATATCGCCCGATTAACTATTTTTTTATTACTACACATTTTCGCTAATTACCATCCCCAACTTTTGGAACCTTTTTTCACCAACCTAAAAATCAAATTACCCGTTCAATAAAGCGTTAAGCTATTATTAACCCGACAATTTTGATTTTTGCTACATGAAAGATGATGTTATTATTTACCACCCAGCGAAGCATTTTACCGTTTACAGAACGACATTTTACTACTTCCTTCCAGATTGCTATTTACCAAAACACCATCATGCTAATTACTGCCCGATGAATCACTCAACCATTTGCCACCAAACTAATTATTATGACATTATCCAACAAGTAATTTCGCCATTTACTGCCCCCAAATCATTCTGCTATCACCAACTCCGCGGTCACTCTGTTAATTATATCTGACAGATTCAACTAATTATCGCCCGACAGACCATTCTACTAATGTCACCCAAGTAATTATTTTGCTATATACTGCCCGACAGATTATTTTGTTTATCCCTCTCAACATACAACCATGCCTTAGTTTGAAAGTTTTTTTTTACCTTATAAATGTCTATTAGAACACTAGGGCAATGTCTGACGCTAATTGGACTATCCGTGTGATCTGCATACACGTACAATTTCTCACGCAAAAAAAGAAGAGAATATACGATAAAACGTTCGATCTGTAAAAAGATGTCCAAGAATTGATTTATGATGTTGTTTCTAAACGACTATAGTTAATTAAGTTGCTTTGTGCTAAATACGATGTTGTTTGGGAAACAGTATGTAAATTGCATTATTTCTTTGCAAATGTCAATAGATTTTTGATTTATCTAATTTATTTCATTGTGTTACAAGGATCAGAACAGCGAAGAAAAACAGCTGCCTATTAATATCTCTATATACCTCTGCTAACAAAGTTGGAAGAGGTATATGTATTCATTTGTGTTTCCAGAAGTTCTCAGGGAATTTCTCAATGAAAAACGCCAATGGGATTTTGGAGCAGGAAAATTGTTGTCAATTATAAAGTATCTTCAAATTCAGTAATGAACAACCGTAGCATCAAAATTTGAAGTAATTAAAGAATATTTCATCGCAAGATAAATATGGTCAGCATAATTTCCATTTATGTTGGGAATGGAGTGAAAAACATTGAGAAACACTTAGACTATAGACAACCTCAATACTATTTATAAGCCCATCAGAATAAGGCCCTCAAAATGTCAAAAAGCATTTTCCCTGATATACGAATTTGGATGAGTTTAGTGGAGTACTATAGACCAAACGGTATGATCATGATTGCACGAAAATGCAAACAAATGAATCTGTCAGAATGAGACGATCAAAAGGTCAAAAAAACATTCTCTAAAGATCCGAACAAGCATCTTAAGAAGGGGGCTAACGGAGAATTGATGTCAAATTTCGAGTCCATTGACAAAACGGTATGGTCAGAAGCGGTGGAAATCGCAAACAAATAAATCTGTCAGAATGAGCCTCACCAAAAAGTGTACCAAGAAAAAAAATCATATCAAACATTTCAAGATGGGGGTTTGTTAAATACTGATACCAATTTACAATTCTGTTGATGAAATGGTATGACCTGTAGAGATGGAAAGAAGAAATATGCAAACAAACAAATACACTTATACCTAAAATGGATAGAATCCTTTGCAATCTTTGATGGCTACGAAGGTTCAATGAATGAAAACCCTCGACACATCCCGGTCTGTTCACGTCCAATATTTGTATTTCACGACCTCTGCAAATCTTTTCTCTACTTAAGTATCAATGTACATTCATCCATTTATCATTCCAATCACCCACAAAAAATCATCACGATAAATGAGGCCTATACTCATACAATTACCAGAGTGATTCTCCTGGTTTTCTGTCTGTCACCATGGACTCTGCCACTGGAGAGACTACGTTTCGTTGGCTACATTATCAGACTGTACCAAAAAGTACGTGAGTTCCTGTTTCACAAAGAGCTTATTCTTCAATTACACCCCTGCACTCACCAAGAAAAGATTCCACATTTGAAGAAGAAACTAAACGTCATTGTCGTTTTGACAAACAACTATAAACGTGAGCATCCTTTAATTCTGATCAACCGGAGCTGTTCACTCACTCTGTATATCGACGCCCCGAGTTACGTTGCGATAACAAACGAAGATAAAAGAGAATATTATTCAGAAATTAATGATAATTTATTAGTGAAAGAAATTCGAATAAATCTGTGATTTTCTTCACGGGAATTAACTAGTAATTGTATAAATATTGACTTTAGCCATGAGATGTTGGAATGTAAATAGTTTCATGACTTCTTTGAGATACACCAGACAAAACTTGTATAACTAGCATGAAAAGATTGATCTGCATAATGAATCAAATAATTTTTCAGCGTCCATGTCTGTTTGGATTCAGTTATGAGTGTTACTTTTTCTATTGAGACAATCCCCTTTTAGAAACTGTTATCCAAATCTGTCAACATTGGTTTTTCGACTAGCTGGCTGGCTTCGTATGTATCACGCGTACAGACTGATGTATTTCACTAATCTCGCCGGTATTGATCGAATAGAGGGCCAGTCGTGGAATGTCCTTAAAGCTAAAATAGCAACAAACACTGTTTTAAGTGAAGCAGAGAATTATTTTTTTTTTCATTTTTTTTTCCGTCTCCCATGAAACAGACCTGACCAAGTCTCGGGATTATCACGCTGATGCTCTGAGGTAGTCAGCAAAATGGGAATTTTTTCTTTTTATATATCAAGACTGCAGGGTGAGAGAATCTGAGACTGGGAATCAATCTCTTGCCGACCTGGTATTTATTGTGTCAAGCCACACCCATTTTGGTATAAGGGTTGGGTCGAGGTTTTTCAACTTGCTAACTGCAAAGGAAGGAGAAAGTAGGGTGGATCCATTTCTCCACCTATGGTCAAAGGGTTGTCTGGCTCCTGTCTTTTGATTATCTCCAAAATGGCCCCTCCCTAATACGCTTTGATAATAGAATTTTAATGATTCTGTCTTCTTAGAAGCATCAATTGTGTTCTAGAATATCTTCAAGCGCCAAAGATGCCATCCCAGACAGTAGAAGCCCTACCATTGGCGCCAGCGGCCGTGGCTCATTACAACAGGTCTGCTGACAGTGAGGTCAAATATCAGCCCTTGCACACTCTGCTTGCAACAGTGGCGCCGAACCCATACTTTGTAGCTTTGTGGTTCGTGACACTAGGATCAGACAATTGTGAATTCCAATCCCTGGCATACATGCAAACACACACAAACACACACACGCACACACATGCACATTGCAACATCGGGGTCAAATAACTGCTACCACCAATTCTGACACACACGTGTGCACACACCCGTCCCGAACTCACGCTCATACATTGCAACACTATTTGTATTTTGCACCGAGGCTACACCAACGGAGCTAGAAGGCTGGAAATTTTAAGATACATTCCTTATAGTACGTACAAAAACGTGTTTTCGATTTTTTAACCACTCCTCCACAATTTTTTAAAGCTCAATTAACAAGATAAATTCATTCTAAAATGATCCCTTCGTGCTCACTTGTTTTTTATGAAAGTTTAGACTGTTAACTGGTCACTGCCCTAACAAAAAGCAAGGGAAGTTATTCATTCACTGATCAAACCTTTTTTTAAATTTCTAACCCATCATCATCATCATCATCATCATCATCATCATCATCATCATCATCATCATCATCGGTCTTCTAGTGTCCGTTGTTTGACAAAGCCCTTCCTCAGGCGTCGCCACATCTCTCAATCTTGGGTGTCACGGAGCCGATATTTCCTGATCCCGTCTAGTTGTGCTGGCTTCGGCCGCGTATCTGATCCCTGGGGATCCATGATGTGAGTTGTGATATCCAACAGTCGTCTGCTTCTCTTGCAATATGGCCAGCCATATTGCTATTTGAGTTTTCTCGTGATTTCTATGATGTCTCGAACTCCTGTTTACCCCAATATGTACTGTACTGGTTTGTGGTCTGTCCATATGATGTTGAGCACGATTCTCCGAGTGTAAGTTGCTTGGTTTTCAGTTTGCTGGTCAGTCTCTTAGTTAGGTTCCATGTTTCACATCAATAGGTGACTAACGGGAGGATGCATTGGTTGTATACCATTCTTTTTAAGACTGATGGGATTTTCTTGTTCTTGAAGGCTGACTTCGTTCTACCTAAGGTATGCCATTTTAGAGTGATTTTTTTCTTGATTTCCTCTTCTTTTGAAGATTTCATGGAGTCTTAGGTAGATGTAGTGATCTACATCTTCCAGCGTTTACGATCTTGATCGTTGTGAATTTATTTCTGAAATGTTTGTTGTACATGATTTTGTTTTGATGAGGTGATATGGAAGCCAGCTTTTTCGCTTTCTTAGTTTTGTTCATCCAGCATTAGTCAGAGGTTGTGGAAGTTCTCTGCAGAAAGGACGATGTTATCAACAAGTCTGAAGTTAATCAGATTTTCGCTTTCTATTCTAATTCCTTTATTTCCTCAGTTTAACTTCTGGAAGATCATCTCGGAGCAAGCTGTAAATAGTTTGGATGAGCTGGTATCGCCTTGTCTTGCCTTTCCTCTTTTTGGAGCTAAAAAAGGCTCTAAGTCTTTATGTAAACCGATAAAAGAGCTTCTGTGACGGGATATGTGATGCAATACTCTGACGTATACGGGGTCTGCACCTTGTTGGATGATAGCATTAATGACTTTGGGAATTTTACTGAGAAGGTACCTTTTCCTTGATCTCTCCTTTTTTTCTGATTTTAATCGACCAACCCCACCCAACAAGGCATGAAACCAAAAGTGTTTGTTAATATGACAGTTTCAGTTAACTGATTAAAAAGGGATGTTCTATTCTATTCACCTGTGCCAGCGGAGATGCATGCATTCACTCGTGTCTGTACGTCTGTTTGTCTACACAATATCACCAAATGTTCTCAAGGTTTTTTTCTGAATGATATTTAGTGAAAAAAGGAAGGGCATAAGATACAATTGAAATGATTTATTCGGGGGCGGATACACGAATTCCCCCCCCCCCCCGCTATATATCCACACTGTACAATATTTCCACAAGTTCTTGATGAAATTCTATGATACTTTGTGGGAGAATTGGCATTAGGCTACAAAAGAAATAATCAAATTGCTTGAATCAGAATTTTTTTTTACAGTCACATACCTTGCATCGTGGCTACATATCCATACAATATACCCGAAAGTTCCCAAAGAATTCCAATATGACCGTCTGGAAGGGTGGGCAATGGTTATGGGGAAATTGATTACATTTCGGGTTGGATCCAAGGATTTTTTTTCGAATGCTTTGTGCCAAAGGGCGCTAAGTAAAAATTGATTCAATTTTTGGGCAGTTTCAGCAAGTTTTCTATAGTTACTCCTTGCATCATACCGATAATCATCACCCAATGATAAAGTGCTAGACCCCAGTTCGGTAGGCACCAAATGTTGCACAAGCTCTCTCTCTGTTGAGCACCTTTCATGAAGATTATGTTTGAGAAAGCCTGGTGGGAGGTTTGCTCTGTCAGATTATCTCACCCGACACCCATGCATTGAGTTACGGATCCAAAAGACCCCGAATCATAACTATTTGTGAACAGATTTTCATCCATCATTCAGCCATAAGTAGTACAATGTCTACTCCAAAGGTGCATATTTGAAGAGCCAGACTTAATGACGTATGGAACAACCTGCCATAATTTTCATGTAAAATATTTTCCAATGAGATACTTGTGAGCAGCCATTACTGATGATGAAAGAGTGAAAAACAAGGGAGATAACTTATGTAAACTTTAATCGGTTTTTAATTTAATGGCCAACATGAATCTAATGTTCGAAAGATGTGTTCCAGTGAAGAAGTAGAGCATCATTGTGTTTATTTTCAATGGCCGATATGAAGGTAGCTTTATAGAGAAATACTTGTTTTATAAGTTTTCACAATAACTGCTGATCCGAACAAGTTCAAACTAAATACTGCAATACCCTGTACGCTGCCTGATATATCGGGCAAATGTCAACTTTGTCCGATGGCTACAGATTTTTTTCCAATCGTAATGAGATAATCTTCTGAAGCCTTCCACGGGAACAGGCTTGCTCGAGAAAAAGCTACTCGATCATTGATCATATTCATTCGGTAAATAAATTATAAAAAAAAGCAACTGAATTCAATACACCACTCGACGTAGCAGCTGTTAATTTTTAGAAGTTCTTTGGCTCATCGGAAACGCCCTGGGCACTAATGCTACCGTACAACAAAGCGTAAAACCCCGTGAAGGTATAAGTCTTGCAAGATATCTACTGACACTGAAGTTCCTTTATCAGACCAAATAAGGACCCTGGAGCCTTTTAGCTCAGTAAGAAAAAGATGATACCGGCTAACCTAGAAAGCTTTCGTAAAGATGATCATCCGAAACCAAGAATAGGGTAAATAAACGAATTAGAATAGACAGCAAATATCTAAGTAATCTCAGATTTGTTGACAGCCTCATTTTTTTTTTTTTTTTTTACTGAGGATCTCTAAATAATGCTTGACGAATTATATGAAGAAAGCAAAATAAGTAGGATTTCAGATAATCTTTAGTAATATAAATTGCTTGTGCGACAAATATATTGAGGACAAAGAAACAACAAACCACTATATCTACCTAAGATAACAAATCTTCATGAAATCCCCCAAAGAAGAAATCAGGCGAAGAATTACTATAGGTTGGCAAATTTTCGATAAAGCAAGCCCAACCTTTAAAAACCGGAAAATCCGATTAATTCTACAAGTAAGGGGATAGAGACAATGTATCCACCCGACAGTCACTCACGGAACAAAAACATGGAAGCTTATGAAAACATTGACTGTCAAACAGAAAGCTATGCGATGTGCGTAGGAAAAAATCACGTCCATCATTACAAGGAGGATCCCAAGACAGCACAGTATATTATAGGAAAATCAGAAGTCAGGTATCATAGAATCAATTGAAAAATTCAAATGTCAATGGGCTGGTCATGTTGCACAAATGTCAGACAACCATTGGACATCCTGACTCACATCATGATTACCCAGAAATCATATGCAAAACCGTGACTGGCAAAAAAATGGTACCATGAAAACTAGACAACTTCAGAAAGTATTGGTTCCGCGACGCACATGGTACAGAGTTTTGGCGAATCTTGAGGAAGATCTATTTCCTGCAACAGACGCTAAAAGACTGCTGCTTATCTTCCTGTTGCTGCTGCTACTGCTACTGCTGCTGCTGCTGATGGTTAATTGTGTTGGCAGAGGTAAATATGCCCTCTGGGTGTTTTTTAGTTTTCAGATAAAATTTATTCAGTGAAACCTTCGACTATTTACTACATTCTGTTGGTATGAGGAACCTAACCACCTTACACAACTGTTTGGCCTCGTTCTATTCTTTTTTATCATACTCATTCTTTGATAAAGATTTTTCAAAATTTGATATATTTGTTTGGGGAAAACAGCCGTAGGGATTATTGTAATTTTAGTTAATAAAAAACTGTTTTCTCATGATCGATGCCCTATGAAGATCGACAGAAAGGTTTCTTCGTTTGTCATAAAGTTAATTTACACCCTTCTCAATCACCCAATCAATCTATTCCAATCTCCTCATATCTATCTATATCTATTTTGCTGTTATTATCTAACTCATATCTATCTATTATCTCTATCTGTTCAGACCCTTGCATCTATCTATTCGCATCTATGTATCTATCTCTTTATGCATGTCTAACTGCATTTTCATCTAAATCTGTCCATATCTATCTATAGACCTATCTATCTATCTATCTATCTATCTATCTATCTATCTATCTAAATATGTTCATATCTAGCTCTCAATCTGTGTGCATACTTGTTTATTTATCCGTCCGTTCATATCTGTATGCTCATACATATCTCAACTTTGCTTGTATCTATCTATCCATCTACCTATCCATCTATCCATACATCTATTTTTTTTAAATCTAAATCTGTTTACATCCATCCATCCGTTCATGTCTAACTGTATATCTATCTAAATCTATCCATATCTATCAATCTGTTTATCTATATGTGTCTGTTCATCTATCTATCTACTCCTCACATATTCTCTTTTCTGCTTTTTTTTTCGTGCCTTTTTTCCCTTCTACGTATTCACTCTCTTCGCGCCAATTGAATAATCTGCATTTCTCAATCTTGCATCTTCATTAGAAGCCATTGACCAAACATGTCAACATAGGTTTCCTCAGTTTTCTTATTAGCCCAGCTGGCTATATATGTGTATATCTTTCACGCCTATAGACCACGCCAAGGAAGCTAAAGGGCTGAAAATTTGAATTTTAAAAAAGTAAAATGTCTACAAAACCTTTTTTCATTTTTTTTAATTTCCCCCAATCAAGTTTTCAGTTGTGGTAGGTGACGGCTTGTTTTTTGAAAATACTAGTAGCATTCATTGATTATCCCTTCTTCCAATGTTTTGATTGATCACCCCAACACAGCATGTTGCCAAAAGACGTTGGTCACGTCTACTTTTATTGAGTGTCCATCCAAACCAGTTCTTCTGTCTATTTTTGTAAGCAATCACCATGGCCCTGTGGCAAAGTTCTCAGCTCTTGTATTGAGACAAAGAGGTTACGGCCAAATAGCGTTGGATGCACACGTTTGTGTGAGATCTGATTTTAAGCAGCGTTGCTCAGTTACTACATGGGTGACCAGTGAGAAATACCAGGTAGCATAAGCGAAACGAAGCTTCGGTTGACCAGGGAAATCGGAAGTGGTTCTTACTAACAAATGCCTGTGTGTACCTAGTCTGACCACGCCCTCAATGATGGTATAATCGGAGGGCAATGTTGGATGCATATATAAGCATGTTGACAATTTTACAGTAGGAAGTTACCCATTCCTTATTTCAAACGAACTTAATCCTCACCGAACAAAACACTTCCCTTTTCCATCATCATCATCATCATCATCATCATCATCATCATCATCAGTCTTTCAACGTCTGTCGTTGGACATGGACCTTTCCCAGGATTCACCACACATCTCTATCGTGGATGGCGCGGAGCCAATACTTTTTGAATTTGTCTTGCCCGTCTCTCCTTTCAATATTCTGCCAGCCTCGGTTCTACATGTGATCTCAGAGGATCCGTGTCATGAGTCGCAATGTCCATCGGTTTCCGCCATTTATGCAACATAGCCAGCCCGCTGCTATTTGAGATTTTTTAATGGATTTTATGATGTCCCTGACTCTTATCTTTTCTGGAGTGTACTATGCTGTCTTGTGGTCTCTCCATGTGAGGCCCAGCATAATTCTTTCATGTGCACATTGCATAGTTCTCAATTTGTAGGTCAGAATCTTGGTTAGGTTCCATGTTTCAGCTCCATAAGTGACTGTTGGGAGGATGCATTGGTTATACACTATTCTCTTTAGGATTGATAGGATCTTCTTATCTTTTAAGGTTGTGCTTGCTCTGCCAAAAGCTTGCCATCCTAGCGTGATTCTTTGTTTGATTTCCAAGCCTAAAGATCTCTTTCTGCCCTCTTCCCTTTTTAACTTCTTATAAATAGACCAAGAAGCATACATTTTCTCATTCCAAACATGTGAACAGCTCACTGTTTTCCCTGCAAACGTTGCAAAAACATGCCCACGTGATAAGAAACATTTTCTAGATGTGAAACCTGTTTTTCTCATAGATTTTCCTCCAGCTTCCAATCGTCGAATTACCAGCATTTTATTTGATGATCTCACTCCTGTCATACATCAGCCTGTCAGCCTGTCATACATCTTGATATGATACAACACTCCCGTTCGAATCGGGGTTTCTCAAACTAGGTTCCACATGATATATATTTGGTTCTGTGGTTAATTTTGGACCAGTTAGGTATTTTTTGTATTTCCAGGATTATTTCATCACTTCTGTACATGAGCATGTCGATGTCTCTTTCTTTGTCTAACTCTGTAGTCAGTATCCACTCGATGAAAACTGCACTTTATGCATACATGCATGCACACACACACACAAGCACACACAAGCACACACAAACAAACACACAAACACACACACACACACACACACACACACACATATATATATATATATATATATATATTCTCCCTTAATATATATCAACGCTCCGTTCTTCAGGAGTGAACACTTTCTAAGTAGGGCAACTCGTCCATGATAAGCTACTATAGCAATGCTCTTCCAATTTTGGATGGGGATTGTGCAGAGGTAAATATATCGCTTAAATTCGGTCTTACTGAACGTCTAGTTCTGCATACAGTAGGGGTTGAATGCCATCTTCTAGGTGTGAAGCGAAGTTTTTGATCTTACCTCGTAGTACTGGATGGGATAATGGATAGTCTGAATACAGTGATACACTGAAGAGTTGTCTGTGGATAACTCACACACACACACACACACATATATATATATATATTTATATATATATATATATATATATAGAGAGAGAGAGAGAGAGAGAGAGAGAGAATTACGAGCAGACCAATTACTTCCTTGTGAATCCTAACCTCGTGCACTCAGTAAGTATTGGTCGGATATGTATTTATATAAATATATATATATATATATATACATATATATATATATGTATATGTGTGTGTGTGTGTGTGTGTGTGTTTTGATAAGTCTCAGGCTCTTCGTTCATGCTTAAAGTTTCTATTGTGTCTATAATAAGTAAAAATGGGTCTGGTTAGTCACTCAATAGAAACTGTCAAGTGCCCTACGTCCTTTGGCAAGCATGAAAAAAAAAAGGAAATTGTTCATATATATATATATATATATATATGTGTGTGTGTGTGTGTGTGTGTGTGTGTGTGCGTGTGTTAAATTCATAACTGTGTTTCCTACAGAGAGCTGTTTCTTTGTATCATGACTCTTCATTTTGACTATAGACAATCCAATATCCCTTCCTGTGTTTTGCTCAGTATCAGGGTTTTTCGTGCGTACTAAAAGTTTGAGAAACCCTGGTCCAAAGTCTTTTCCTCTACAGGCAATTTAGTCTCAAAATACTCGAAGTTGTTGATTCACCATGTATTTCATCAACAATTACAGCAGGATCTTCTCTTGCAGACTTTGCCTTGTGTCCAATGTTTTTTATGATACGTTGACTGAATTGATTTTAGAACAAAGGGATTTACGCAAAAGTATCTGAAACTAATTCAATACAGGCATCCTCAAAGCAACAGAATTACAAGTAAATTCTCAAGCAGATCCATCACCACTTTTTGAATGCCACACTAGTTCACTGAGTGGTCACAGATAGTGTTGCATGTGGAATTATGTCCCAATTGTTAATAATGCGGAGGATGCTGTTGCTCCGTAAATTCAAAACAACGACTTTTTATCAACTTCTTATCGTAATTTGTTTACGTTTATCCCTAATAAAAACTTTGAAGCTAATTGCAGCAATGGTGTAAAGAGCAAGTCCGAGACCATATCGATCCTAGATACGCCTGAATGCAGCAGGGTCAAACTCAACTTCCATTTCTGTTCCGATGGAAGATGATTTCTGCAACTCTTCTATTGTATCTATAACAAATAAAAAATGCTCTGGTTTGTCACTCATTTGAAACCGTCACGTGCCCAACGTCGTTTGGGATGTATTCCGTGTTAGGGGTAATCAATTAAAAAATGAGAAAAAGCAACAATGATCTGTGAAGGACTCATTTCTCTCACTTTTTGTTGGGCAGTGCTCACTAAAAAGTCTAAAAGTTTCAGAAAAAAAAGTGTGAATGCTGCTGGACAAAAACTCATTACTTATCACTTACATAGCAATTCGAACTCCCTCTAAAAACTTAGGTGGATTTCAAAACCAAAAAAAAAATGTGTTTTTTGGACATAATAAGGAGTGACTGTATAATCGTCTAGTTCCATTGGAGGGGGTTATTGTACACGTCATACATACATATAAAGCCAGTCAGCTAGACTTGTTTAAAAACTGAAGAAACCCATGTAAACAGTTTTGGTCGATGGTTTCGGAAATTAACATTCCAATCTAAACGTATCTATTTATTAGAATGAAATAAGGTCTTGCGTATTAGTAACACAAATTTACATAGATATGGAGGACTTCTCAGAAATGTTTCGTCGATTTGAAGTAGTTTGTGAGAGGGGTGGGGATAAAGATGGTGATGTGAAGGAGCAAAGGCTAAAACGAATGCATTTTTGCCCTGATGAATCTTTGAACTCAGTCAAGAAAAAGTTGAAAAAAAACCCTTGGAAGGTCATACCTCTTCTAATTGGAACAAACAAAGTTAGAGTCGTCCTCCCCATTATTTTCAGATATCGAAAAAAAAGTGAGTAAAATATTGCCATTATGCAGGTTATGATACGTACAGACCTTGCTCAAGCTTCACGTATCAGTTTTCTTATGGTTAAGACAGTCAATTTTCATGAAGTTTTTTTTGTCAAAATCTAGTGTAGAATTTGTTTTTGTGCGATTTCAATTTTACTTCAACAAACTGGTGAGTAATGTACTTGAAACCATGACGTAGACAAAAACTGATGACGAGTGAAACAACAGCAAAAATGGCAGTGTCAGATTTCTTCGATATGATTAAAAGAATAGAATAGAATTTATCATTTTAAATTCTAGAAACGAAGAACAACGAATTAATTTTTGCATATTTATTCCTAACGTAAAAAACCAATAGATTTAAGGAAGATTTATTTTGAAACTGCGTTCTTTATAATATTATGTTAGTTTGAACTTAAAAAGAGTTTTATTTATTTTTTTTTTATAAATGTTGTATTTTTAGAACTAAAAAAAGTTGAAATAACTGAGTTGAAATGGAGTACGTATTTTTTAAATATAATTGTACGGATTAATGAGTTCAGTTTAATTCACTTTTTGGATTTTGATGAAGCCTGAGAGTTTGGCTGTATTGTAGCAAAACGTGTTGTGTACGGTGTTGGCAGGGGTAAGCACTCCCTGATTGCTTTCTAGTTTAAAATAAGTTCTTGGTTCAGTTTCGAAATGAACCTTTTCCCTCAAAAATATCTCATTCTTCACCCAGCTATTCCAATCGTGTCTGGGGCCAGGTCACAAATCCAACTCTTTGTTTATTGGGCTATGATGCCAGCACCCCCCTGGTGTCCTTTCTTGTACTCACTGTTGCCTACTTACTTAGATCAAAGCATTTTCACTGACCAAGAGCCACTATCACTATTTGTATAACCTTTCATCTTTTCAGTTCGATCAACCCGGGCCAACAAAATCAAAGCGACTCCGCTGGGGGGATTACGAGCCAAAATATCTGACACATTCGTAGTATGAAGAAAAAAGAAAGAGGATATCTTCAAAACTCGGAAGAATCTAGAAAGACCAAACATTTTTTTTATGAAAAAAGGTCTAGTTGATCAATCAATAGAAAACGTCATGGAACCAATGTCATTTAGTGGCATGCCGTGTTTGGGATGATCAATTAAAAGAACAGGAAAAACGTGGTGATCAATGAATAATTTGTTCCTCAGTCTGAATTTAAAAAAAAAAAAAAGGAAAGAAACAATATCGTGAATGCTACTGGACTCAGAAAAGGAGATCGATTCAGTACGAACATTTTAATTCCAATTGCCCCCCCCCTCCCGCTAAAAACCTATTTTAGGGGGTAATTTGAAAAAGAAGAGCTAAAACGATTATTTTTAGGTGTAATAAAGGGTAAGTTTTAAAAATCCTAGCCCTATAGTGTGGTCTGTACATGCAATCAATCAATAGATCCATACATAAGTTTTAAAACTGAAGAAAGCCCTACCGACAGTTTTGGTTGAGGGTCTCTAATAGTGTGCTGAGTTCGTATTGTCAAATGCAGACAAAGGCTTTTCATTACTTCCTGGAGCCAATCGTCAGAACTATTTATTTCATTCGTTTTTAGATATGTCCAACATCTCTTTAGCTCACCATGTTTGTCTCCAGTTAACTGACACCATTTATTATTTTATTTAATCAATTGTCCGTCTTAGTTAAATGACGTCATTTATTTATTTCTTTAATCGTATGTCCGCCCAAGTTAAGTAACATCATTTATTTTATGTTTTATCAATTATCCATCCTAGTTGACTGACGTCATTTATTTTTTTAAATCAATTTTTGTAACAGAAAAAAAAAAACAAATTTGCGGTATCTCTTTCAGTTGTACATTCTGTCGTTGTCATCAAAAAACAATCCTTAATTCTATTTTAATCAATTCTTATGATAGATGTCAGATTACGTCATCAGCGTTCACAAAAATGGGATTATAGATTAAGATTGTTTTTCTTTACCTATGATTTATGAAATATACAGTTTTCGTTTGAGCAGGCCCCTTATTCGCAGTTTCCATTTCAGTGGCACTCTCTCATCCTCAGAATCTCTTTCAGCTGTCCTTCACCTTATTCAGAGTTTCCATCTCAGTGATCACCACTTTTCCACGGATTCCCTTTCAGCGGTATGTGGACACGTGATTAGAATTCTGTTCTTGTTGTTTTATTTAAAATTCCTGAACAGATTTGACCGATCAATGTGGGGCAATGGTAGAGTGCATCTTGCCGGTTCTGTAGGCCGTGGGTCCAATCTGTGACAGAGTCATACCAGAGACTTTGGAAATAATACTGAATGCTATGGGTTCCGTCAAATTATCTCACCCAAAATGCACACATGATGGGTTCCCACTGAGGCAGGGTACAGTAGAGTATTGAGTTCCAGGACAAACAGACACGACAGATTTAATTCGAACGGGTGGTCCACATACTTTGGCTCCATCTTGTTACAGACGTATCATAGCTCGCGCAATCAGTAATCTCCAGTGAAATGATAATTAACACAACACTTCATTATATACTAACGACTGCATTTATGTCAAAGAGGCAGGGATAACTGGTGTGAATAAATTTAATTTCTTACACCTATGATAAGAGAATATTTTTTAAATTATCTATACACATGTGAATAGTTTAGGGTATGTGAAGTCAGTTTAGTCTGTTTTAGGGTCTCTGCACTTGAAACAGTAGTGGATCAGTTTTTTAAGCTGGAACAACTAAAGCCATAGCTCGTGTAAGGGTACTTTTATGCCAAATTTCAGCTCAATCCGATAATCTATAAGGCAACTTTGGCGGAAGAAATTGTGACTAGTGTATACCTCCCTGCCAAATAGGTTTTGTGAGTAAATTTTCGTTCCGCTCAAATAATAAAAGAATGAATACGGTGATTCCCAGCTATGAAATTATATGAACACCTTTGTGCTGTTCAGTTATTCGAGGTGAAGGCTTTGATATAGATCATAGATCAGCAAACTACGACCAACAAACCAATTCCAGTCCGCAGTTCATTTCATCCGACCCACCGACTTCATCGAAGCTGTAACTTTGCATACATTATTTTTTTGTTTTATTCATCTATTTCCGGTTGGGGAATTATAAAATTCCGTATCAAAGAAATAGAACAAAAGACAAATTTTTACAGGGAACTTGAATCCATGTTTGATAACTAAAAATCAACGTCTAAAATTAGAAATTATTTAACACTACTCGATCCTGCGGTTAATATTGATACATACAGCATTTGAATCACAATTTGACTATATTTAATTCTCCAAAATCATTTCACCGTTGTCATTGATAGATACCACGTGGGAGTTCATCTGGATATATTGTCTCATAATGAAAAACATCAATGATGGAAAACATTGATAAAAGTAACAGGTCTTGTTATCCGCTAAAGTGAAACCATCACATATACATTGTCTTTTGGCAGTATTGATCAAATAAAAATTGGAAAAAGGAGTGATCGGGAGATTAGTTACTTTTTCACCTTTTGTTGGATAGTGATCACTCGAATAGTCCAAAGTTCTAGAAAACAAACGTGAATGCTGCTGGGCTTAAAAACTAAGGGATCAGTCTGGAATAAACTCAAATTACAGTTTAGAACAGCCTCATTAAATCCTATTTAGTTTTCTTTCCAGACGTAAAAAGGAGTAAAAGTTGAAAGCATCGGTGCACCCTGTGTGTATGGTATATGGATAAATGTATAAATACATAGCTAGACAACCACCCAATCGGACAGGCCAACTTAAAAACTGGAGAAACGTTCTCATCATTTTTGATAATAGTTTAGTTTGATGGTTTCTAACAAGCAATTTATACAGACTTATATAAGCATTATCTTTATTTCTTTTTAGCTTTGGCCCACGATGCATAAAAATATTCCTAGTCCGGCTCGCCTCCAACACGGAAGTACAGATTCAAATGCTTTCCATCTCTTGGATAGACAGGTTATAATCGAACTCTTCACACCGGTAAAGAATCAGGTTCATTCACAATACCCTCCAGAACAGAACTATCGATGGAGCATCAATCAAAAACCGTGAACCAAAACGTAGTTTTTTTTCTTCTGTTCTTCATTTGTCTAGCTGGGTACGCTTGTATACGTCGGTGGCATATAGTGTTTTGTATGATGGCAGTACTGGGTCCTACGTAAACACAGAAATATCTTACTGTCTGAAAGATGCATCGGACTGTAGAAGCCTTTTTTGGTTCAATGCAGAGAAGATGGTAACGATCGTAAATCGTGAATTTTCACGCATACGCTCATTTGGCGTTACAAACAGCAAACAAATACAAAAGAAATAAGAGAACAAATGAGAGAAAGGCAAAATTTGGATCGAACACTTTTTTTCCTGATGATGGTAATGTCTGATTCGGTTCCTGTTTTGGAATAATTCTCAGATGTCCACCGTAGGGACCACCCTTCCTGTATTGTGCCAAGAAAACTACCGATTGCTTTTTACAGACACTGGAATAATTTCCTGTTTTACTGCGTCCGTAGCACCTGGCAACCCAAAAATACAAAGCGCCATAGGCAACTAGTTTGTACGTATCATATGAAAGGGCCTCATCAAAAGAGTTAAAGGGCTAAAAATTTCAACACGTACACTACATTACGTACAAACATAGGCGGCTGCTGCTGCTGCTGCTGCTGCGGATGATGATTGATGATGATGTCCAGAAAAGACTATTTTTCTTGTTTTTCATAATGCCCAAATAGGTTTTCAGTGAAGGTTTAATCTGCATTGTGAGCTTATGCTTGATTGGTCCCTTGTTTTTTTTTTGTTGAAAGTTTAGACTTTTTTTCAGGGATCACTGCCTAACAAAAGTCAAGACAATACACTTAATCATTAGTTAACGCCTTTTTTCCAATTTCTAATTGATCACCACCAGTTCAGCATGCTGCAAAAAGACATTGGTCACGTGACTAACCAGATTTGATCATTTTTTTTAAAATTGATAATTTAAAGATATACACAAATGCAGTGACTAGTGAGGTACTATGATCCGAACCTGGTATCCACGATGTGCTTTGGCTACAGAACCTGGCAACTTAAGTCCACCAAGGAGATCTTCAGGAGAAATTAGACGCCGTCAACATTAGGTATCTACGTAGAATCCAGTGTATGAAGTGAAATGGCAATACATCAAACTGGTTAGTCACTCAATGTAAATCGTCACGTAACCAACGTCCTTTGGCGATATGCCGTGTCTGGGATGATCAATTAAAATTAGGAAAAAAAGAGGGATCAAAAAATAGTTTACTTCCAACGCCTTTTGTTTGATCACAAAAACGTCAGACATTTTTTTGATAAGTACAAAAAAAGGACAAGCTGGTCTAAACAAGTGATCAATTTAGCATGAGCGTATTTTACAAACTGACCCTCCACTAAAGATCTTTCGGGGCAAAGGGTTCAAAAACAACCAAATTTTTTTAATAGACATAATGAAGAGTAAATGATGATAGTTTCAGCCCTATAGCTCCGTTGATGTATGCATACATACATAACCAGTCGAAAAAACTAGAAAACAGACAAAATTCCTGACAGTACTGATGACAGTTTTAATTGACAGTTTCTGATAAAAAGTTCAGTTGACGATGTCTAATAAAGTGAGAGTTACCTCCCCTGTATCGTACCTATATATGAACTGATTTTCATTAATTTTTTTTCGTGAAAATGGCATTGGCAAGGGTATGGTTTCTAATTTCTGTTAGCCCTATCCCGGTGCCACACACCGTATCGGCCAACATCTTCCAACCCCTGGAGTCGTCTCTCTTATACACGCTTCTTGGCACTAAGAGTTGAGCCCGTTGCCAAGCAAACTTTTCTTTCTATTTAACCATCCTCAGCCTTCTCCTCCTCTATCTTTATTCATCAATCTCCTCCTTCGTTCCTGTCTCCCTTCGTTCTTTCTTTCTTTTTTTTTCTTTTCTTTTTTTACTTATGCTTTGGTATATCTTCTTTGCCTTTCCATCGTTCTTGCCCATCTGTCTTTCCTTTTCTTTCACACATTCGGTGCTTCACCCTCTTCTTCCTTCATTTCTTCAATCCTACCGCCCTTTGTTGTTTCTTTCTTCCCTTTTCTTTTACTTATTCATTGGTTCATCTTCCCCCCCTTTCCCTGTTTTTCTTCGTTCTCCCTTCCTTTGTATTTTTCATTCTTTCAATCGTTTTCTCTCTTTCTTTCTCTCTTTCTCCTTCTTTCACTCATTATTAAGCTTCTCTTCTACATCCTTTTCCTTCTTCCTATCCTCTTCTTTAACTCTTCCCTTCTCTCATTTTGTTACTCTCCCATTCCTCCTTCTCTTTCTATTTCTTTCATTGCTCCTTTGATTTTTCATTTCTTGCTTCTTCCTTACCTTTTTCAAAACGTCTTTCCTTCATTTTTTTGCTTCCTGTTCGCCCTTCACCTCTTCTTTCTTTTTTCTTTTACACATTCATTCCTTTATTCTTTCTTTCCTTCCCTCTTTCCTGCCTTTTTTGAACCCGTCTTTTTTTCTCTCCTTTTTCTCTTAGAGCTTCTTTATCCCATTTTTGCTCACAATACCATCCCCTTCTTCTTCTCTTTCCTTTGTTTCTTCTTCCTCTCTTTCTACATTTTTCTTCTTCATTACTCCTTCTTCCCTCTTTCCTTCTCTTACTCTCTTTTCCCCTTACTCCATCCCCTCTTTTTTTCTTCTACACTATCATTTTTCCCTTTTAATGCTTCCTTCACTCGTCCCTTGGTCTTCCTTTTTCTCTCCTTGCTTCTTCCTCCACTTTTACCTTTAAATCTTTTTTTCCTCATTTTTTTTTTTTCCCCTTTTACTAAAGTTCATTTCCAGGCCGAAACCTCTGGAACCAAAGCTGAACTCTGCGAATAAGAAGTGACCTTTGGTCCAATGCTTGGTTGATGTCGTGCAGTGTCAGTATTTTTCCGTCCAAGATTGAACTCATAAAAAAATAATCTTACAAAAGTCCTTTTTTGTTTATATTGTTTACTGGTTATTGAGTTCAACTTGTGGATACTTCCCTTTAGTTGGATTTTGATGTTCTTGAAGGTTGAACTTGCTCTTCAGAAAGCCTGCAAACCTAGAGTGGTTCTCTGCTTGATTATCTCTCCCTGAGTAGATCTTTTTGGTAGATTTAATGGTCTACTTTCTTCAGCTCTGCATCAACCTAACCAAAAGATTCATCCTCAAACTATGCAACGTGCACAGGAGAGAATCGTATTCAACATGGAGAGATTGCAAGAGAGCACAGTATATTTGAGAAAGACCGGAGTCGGCAAAAATACGAGATAACGTGACAAACTACACAAGTCCAGACAGTATTGGATCACAACTCCCATGATAGAGAAATCTGGCGAATAATGGGGGAGGTTTATGTACAACGACAGACGCTAAAAGACTGATGATGATGATGATGATGATGATGATGATGATGATGATGGCGGCTCCTTCGAGTCGATCCATATATAAATAACCGTTATTTTGGATGGGGATATGCTTACAAATAGATTGATTAAATAGAATGGAGAAAATGTATAATAAATAGATATAAAAATGGCTAAGAATGAATCAAAATATAAATGTAACTAAAATTTAAAGGGACAGAGTATCTGTATATGGTTTGGTGGACGTAGGATAGATGGTCACTTTGTAGGGAAGAGTGTTGTGTTATCATTGAAATTTTGGGTTTTATAATTATTTAGTTTTTATGGTGAGCATTTGATTTTTTTGCTTGTATTATTTTGGTTTGTTGATTTTTAGTTTTTAATTTATATATTTTTTTTCAAATTTTGTGAGACAATTTTTATGTATTATTCTTTTTTACATATAGAACGATTATTATGAAATTATTTTCTTGTCATTAGGTTCATATTGTTTTATTTAGGCCATAGTATAGTCTTAAATTCAAATAGTTTTCTTTTTTGATTTTTATTAATTATTATCTTTTCAAGTTATATTTTTTTGTTTAAAACTATTTTTTAGTTATTAGAGTCGTGAGACATTTTTTTTAATCTCTTCTCTTCCAAACCAAAACCATCCATAGTAGGGAAACTTCGAATTTTATTCACGAAGTCCTATTAATGAGTAGAAAACAAATTATGTTTTGTTTTTTGAGAATTCGATTAAATGGCTGAAACAGTTGTCTTCAGAACAGAAATTGATCCAGAAGCAGTCAGTCTTGTAAAATATAACCTCGGTGTACGTTGGGCTATCAAACTGAAAATATTGTTCCAGCAATGATGAAAAAATATCCGATGGTGTTGAGACTGAAGAGAATAGAATAGATTAGTAATGTGAATCTTATCTCGAGTTTTTTTCCGAACCTGGTGGAATATTAGCAAGTGCATATGATAAGTTATTGTATGTGTTTATTCTCGTCCAAATGGCACTTTAACTAAAGTGTACAGTTATTTCGGAGACTATCCATAGTGCTCACTGTTATGATAATTTACTTTTGAAATTTAACATTACTACATCTTTCCCGAGCAATTTTGAAAGTAAAGCAAGCAAATTGAAAAAGAAAAATACTCCATGCAAACTTTGAAATACACCAACCAAATTGAAAAGCCCAGCAATTTTAATGGGTAAATCGCTTTAATGCACGGTAACTGTTGCTACAAATATGATTTTTCCGAGAGAAATTAAGTGAAACTCGTTCCTCAATAGAATCCATGGATCATTCTCGTTCGTCCCAAACAATATAAATTCTGAAGTACGACCCTCATCCCAAAAAGATGAATTGCACTTTTTCTGGTTCTTCGTTGATTTAAAAAAAAAACTTCCTTAACCTTAAGTCATCTGATAATAATTCACCTGAAATCAGTCCACCCATATGTATGTATGTATGTATGTATGTATGTATGTATGTATGTATGTATGTATGTATGTATGTATGTATGTATGTACTCGCCTCCCAAAGTGACTACTTGATATAAATCAATAGAAATAACTATTGGTACAGCTTTGATCCCCGGGAAGTGTTTTCAGCTAATTAGTTTTGGGAAACTTCCTCCAAAAGAGGTTTTTAGG
Organism: Thysanoteuthis rhombus; assembly: GCA_963457665.1. Classification (NCBI taxonomy): domain Eukaryota; kingdom Metazoa; phylum Mollusca; class Cephalopoda; order Oegopsida; family Thysanoteuthidae; genus Thysanoteuthis; species Thysanoteuthis major. Next base: position 11,583,651 of record OY735226.1, on the reverse strand, counting down.
GGATTTCAATTCATACGCGTGATTATTCATTTCTTTTCACTTATAGGTTGGGCACCTAAATCGAAAATTAATTTTTTTTAACTTACTGCAGTCAAAATGCAAAGGGATTATTTTTTCTTTTTTTTGTGTGTGTGTGTGTTTGGGGTGGGGGGGATCAAAATCGAAGGAAAACATTTTTCTTCACTCTCAGAGAGCAGAGTGTAGGGGAAGATTCATCCCCCTCCAGAGATCAAAATTAAAAGGACATCCTTTGTAAATTTTGGTGTTGAAATTAAGGAGGGGGGGTCTCTTTCATTCTAAGGGGTCAAAATTGAGTGGAGAGATTTTTCTCACTTAGAGATTAACCCTACATTTTCCTTGTGTTGACCCCCATATTTAACTTTTAAACATATTTCCACCTCCATGATACCTTTTTTAACAATTAGCTTTTTTTTTTGCGTTTATCATCAATGTTTTTTATCATCTGTCGTTTGACATGGACCTTCCCAAGGATTTTTTACAACTCTCTATCGTGGCATCACTGAGCCAATACTTTCTGAACTTGTCTAGTTTGTCACTCCATCTCCCAGCTACGATTTTGCATGTGATCTCTGGGGATCCTCGTTGACAGTCGTGATATCCAGCAGCCGTCAACCATTCTTGCAACATGACCAGCCTATTTCCATTTGAGATTTCTATTGGACTCTATGATAACTCAGACTCCTGTTTTCTCTCTGATATATTGAGCTGACTTGTGATCTCTCCAGGTGAGGTTGAATATATTTTTTCAAATGAACATTGTATGGTTCTTAGTTTAAGGGTCAGTATCTTGGTTAGGTTCCATGTTCCAGCTCGATAGATGACTATCAGGATAACTAACGTGAATTTCTGGTTTTTGAAAGTTGAACTTGCTCTACCGGATGCTTGCAATCCCAAAGTGATTCTCCACTTGATGTCTTCTTCTTTCAGGTATTTCATGGAGATTTGTTGTCCCAGGTAAATGTAGTGATGCACTCTCTCAAGCTCGGCATTTTCGACTATTGTACCTTTGTCTTCAGCATGTTTGTTGTACATGACCTTTGGCTTACCTGAAGCTCGCGTGGAGACCTACCTTCTTGCTTCCTTTATTCAGTTCGTCTAGCATTAGTTCAGAGGTTGTAGAGGTTCTCTACAAAAAGGACGATGTCGTCTGCAAATCTGAGGTTGCTTAGATATTAGAACCATGTATTCTGATTCCTTTGTTTTCAGTCTTGGTTTTGGGCTATCATTCCAGGACCGGCTGAAACGAGTTTGGGTGAGCTGGTATCACCCTGTCGCACCCCTTCTTCTTCTCGACCTTTTTTTCACATTACGCAAAAATCCTTTTTCACATCAGCAACCAACTCCTTCAACTTTAGCTCCGCTTCTTTTTTCTCACAGTGTAAAAAAATGACATTAAATCAAATTAAACTAAAAAAAAAATAAAATCAAACGCTATCTGGTTTCCATTTATCTATCTTTCTATTTCTTTTTGGACAGCAATTTAGCCTAGCAGTTAAAATTCAACATAAGAAACAGAAGAATAAAAATCTCTTATCGTAATTCATTGCCCGAATGAAAAAAATATATGAAGGTGATACGATTGGTCACTATTAAAGGGAGATTATTCTATTCTCAGACTTTCGTTTGTTCCCTAAAGATTATTCCATGTGTAAAATGTCGGTTATTTGACTTCATTCCTGATAACACCCAACACTTCTGTGTTTATTTATGCGACGATAGATGTCATGTCATTTTTAATGGATTCAATTGATATGCTGATGTTTTGCAGAAATTCAGGATGTTTAAAAAACGATGAGTAATGGGAAAATGTACAAACCACAAACACACACAGACACACAGACACACACACACACACATATATATATTATACATACATATGTTATGTATATATATTATATATATATATATGTATATGTATATATATATTATATATATATGTTATATATATATTATATATATATGTATATGTATATATATGTATATATATATATATTTGTATATATATGTATATATATATATATATATATATATATATATATATATATATATATATATATATATATATATATATATATATATATATATGTTGACTTCGCAAACTGATATTTGGGAGGGTTTCCCATGTCTGTCATAGACAGGTAGCCAGCTGAACTTATGCAGGAGATGCAGGCCTTTCTGTAGCGGTTACAGGAGAAGGTCTTGCTATAAGGGGGGGAGCTGCGTTTAGATTTTGCTTATTAAGTTCCGATTTTTTGTGATTAAGACACGCCAGTGCAAGTCGAGGATTATACAGAGGCAACAGTAGTTGATGCACTCTAAGAGGCATGTGATAGTGGTATATGACCCAGGATTCGGCACCGTGTAGGAGATCGTATAATACTAATTTTTGTGCCTTCCTTACAGTTCTTACTACCAAAGACAAGCATGTGCTTGCTTTGTATAACTCCATCTCTTCTCTATGTTCCTGCTCAGTCTGGCATTGGAGAATATGACACAACTTAGATAAGGGAAGTCCTACACAGCATTGAACATAGTTGTGCCAATGGAAATGGATGGTGGCTGCTGCTTCTATTCGGGTACGGGTTGATGCAGTGTGATCGTCCTTTTTGATGCAACTCCGATGCCAAACAGTTCCGTGGTTTCTATGTTATTTGTTGGAGGGTCGTTTCCGTGTAAGCAGCCATGACCATGCCATCAACGGACAGGAACTCTGGCTAGTTGTATCATAGCTTTACTATGTGCTTGCAGACATCCCCGATTGAACGAATCAACGCCACGGATATATACGCTGACCCTGTCATCCATCAATAATGTAGTTTGATTCCAGATCTCAGGGTCTATGCCTTCATTGTTTGTGGTTTTGCAACGTTGTCTGCACAAACTTTGGCTGTTTTCCCACCACTTGTTCTATTATGTATTGATACACTGAATGATGTGGCGCACCTGGCCTTGGGCTTTTTGGGGGGGAAATTTTGGTTGGACAGGGCGTGCTTGGTGAGCAGCACGCTCCGCCGAAGGTGGTTCTTGGGTCTGTTGGCTATTCTCGTCAAACGTCTCTATTCTGTAATCTGAAGACGCTGTTCGAGGTTCCTTTAATGGTAGCTAATCCACGTGACCTGAGATGATTTTGGGTGAACCATCATCGGGACAGTTGATTGTTCCAACTTGAGATTCTGTTTTTTCTTGGTTTTCCTACTATGTATCCCTATTTTGGGGGCAACCAACTCTTAAGATTTTTTCAAAATTACTCCATCCCTCTCTGACTTTGGTCCGAAGTAAAAGCTGGGTTTGCATCGAACAAGGCAATAATCAGATTAGTACTCACTCTTGATTGATGGACATCGCTTCATCTCCCTGCTGATCCAGGACAGTCTTTGAGGCGCCAGTGTTTGGAGCGAATGTGCATTCATATGGTACTTCAGACTATCTCTCTGTTGAAAGAGTGTGTTTTAAAATTTTTAGGGGGTAGTTTCAAGTCACGTTCTATGTTTGTTCGTGCTAAAGTTTTCCCTTGGTTTGTCTTTAATTTTTTGTCAGAAAATTCAGACCTTTTTCATGGTCCAACAAAAGCCGAGAGAAATTACTTATTCGTTGATCACCTTTTTTCCCCCTATTCTTTGATTGATCATTTCCACACAGCTTGTTGCCACTAGACGTTGGTTACATGACGGTCTCTATTGAGAGACTAAGTACTACACCGGTCATCTATTTTTATTCATAATTGATGATCTTTGATGGCGTTCAAAGTTTTTCCTCGATGCTAAATTGGAATATTTAAAAATCTTGGGCGAATTTCTGAAAACACCGTTGTATTGTTCTCTTGTTTGCAGGTCCTTTTTCGAATATCAAGTAGATGTCTCTCAGTTTCTGCCGGATAATGCCTAGATTTCAACTCACACTAAATAATTCGTTGTGCCTACTCCAGGAAAAAGATATATCCAAGGCTGTTTTAATAACCATATTATTAGCACAATTATAATGAATATATGTTTTCCTTTTTAACAAATGTACTATCTATTTGTATTTATCTGTGACGTAAGAACAAGTTACATACTGTCAGTTTAATAGGGACGAACACAAACACCCGCGCGCGCACACACACACACACACACACATACATATATATATATATATATATATATATATATATATATGTTTGTGTTTGTAGATGAAAATGATAACTGGAAGGTGAAGAGAAAAACTCACGAGATAGGTTTTACATATCAATATTTTATTATCATTCTGTGCGCATACTTTGATGCATTTTGATGGGAGCAAGCCATCTTTTTCAAAGAAAAATAATTCCAGGGGTTCACAGAAAAGAAGATGCTGTTGACATTTTGATGCTGCAGAGAAGGATGTGAAAATATCTGTTTCACATCCACAATACAAATATATACGTGTGTGTAAATAGCAGAGGGATGGGTGGTTTAATTATATTATTTCAAAATCCTACCAGCTGAGAGTGCTGCTAGCTAAGTTTGTAAATCACACACATATATATATATCGGACGATATTTTTGTTTTCCTCTTTGATGCAATGGTTTCAAGTATTTCAAAAGGGATCAACTTGAAAAAATCACGTGTAAACAAATAATTTCAATCCAGGAACGAATGCTGCCAAAAGCTGTCAAAAATTATTTAGTACGTCGCAGGTTTTGAACAGAGTCTGTTCTTTTTCTCGTTATCAGTAATATTTCGACATTGTTATGAGAAGGATGACCAAAACATTACGCTGCGAAGATGACAATGAATTCAGAACAAGAGATTCGTAACATCTCGTTCAGTTTGAAAGCGACGTTGACTAACAATGCTGGAATATCACAAATGAAAAACAAATAGTATGTTAGCCTCGAAGAAAAAATATTTTCAAGGCTGGGAAAACAAAGTTTTTGATGAACAGACCATCTGAAGTAGAAGGTCAAACAGAAGAATAGCCAGACGTAAGAGACTGGCTGCTTCAGGAACGGACTCCACTCTCTGCTTCAGGAACGGACTCCATTCTGACTGCATTAGCGCAGTCAGTACAGGTGACACACACACACACACACACACACTCACACACACACACACACACACACACACACACACACACACACATATATATATATATATTATATGAGAAAAGGCAACTATATCAGTTTGAATTTAAAAAAACAACAATAAAAAATAAAAATGTTTCCCAACTCGTTGGAGGGAGTCTGCCTTTGAAATTTCAAGTTTCTACTGTGAGCTGTCAATACTGGGCATTTATAAATAAATAATGGAGTGAAAGATTTGCTACACAAACATTTATGTTTCTGTCCTGTTTAAGCTTCTCCAGGCCAATGATCTGGTTTATTCTAGATCTTTACTTAGGACTCAAGTGGCTTTTTCTACGTTGAAGGATCTTCCTTTCATCTTACTCATATATCCTTTCTTTTTCTGTTTTTGTTTAGTGGTTGATCAATCTTTGTTACTGCTTTATCTAATGGGGATACTTGCTTGTCGGTAGTTTGGCATTATCGTTATCAGTATGTTGTTAAACCATCTCTTTGTGGTAAGTTTCGTGACCAGGAGAATTTCACCCGTTTCCTAATGTTAGGAATCTCTTCTCAGTAGCCTTGGAGGGCTGTAATTGTGGTCAAAGTTACTGTTGTTGTCATTGTCATTGTTGTCATCAGGGGAAAGTAAAGTCAACCCCAGAGTTGAAGTTGGATGACAATTGCAAATGATAAAATACTCACCTCTCTAAACTACCCCATATCGTACCAAATCGGTAATCTACCTATATCTGCTAATTTCAAGCGGTACAGTCTTATACAAAAAGATAATAGATTGACTATTAACTATAGAGAATGATACTCTGTAATAATAAGCCAAGAGTATTTATATATCTATTCTTGTTTGTATCACCCCAAGGGAAACACATTTCGTATTCTTACGCAATAGTCATTCTATTTACAGGACTATTTCATTATTTTGTTATTTGTAAGGGAAAAATGACTGTACACAATAATATTTGAATTTTGGGCGACAGTTTATCAATTGAATCAGTTTTACATCTTCTTATTCTTGGATTTTTACGGAATTGCAATTTAGAATTCTTTTCAAACTTCCGTGATGTTTTGACGGCAATACTAAAGTAGTATGGTATAAAATACAACTACTTAATCCCATCTCGATAGAGCCAAAACACGGATTATCGTTAATCCGACTTTGATTGTAGTATACGCTGATACAAGAGTGAAAATTTCAGGTCAACTAGCTTGAATATTGCTAAACTCAAACTAAGTGACAATTTAACATAAACTTACATTGTAAATTCTCCACCACGAACTGAAACCCAATTTGGGAGATATTTTCAAATGAATCGTTTTTTCAATACATGGTAAGGAGAAAATGTTTAAATTTCCAACCTTCTAGCTCCATTTGTGCAGCCAGTACACGTGACATACAGATAGATAAAAAGATAGCCAGACAGTCACACTCATGTGAAAGCTGCAGAAACCTATTTTGACATTTTCATACCTTCCAGGTCTAAGACATACTCATTTTAATACATTCTTATTCACATGCATAAAAGGAAAGTCCTCACGTTATTAAAAAAAAAAAAGTTTATGTCAATAGTCAGTATGTCCTGAAACGCAATTTGAGCCAATTTCGATACATAATTTTCAATTTTTTTTAGACTCTCCTCAAAGTCCCCTCCCCGTCCCAATTTTCCTCCTCGCACTCAGGGTTTCTCCCGGGGGGAAAGGGACACAACGATTCTCACTCATTCTTGGTATTGAAACTGGTATGCAGTTATGGTTGATAGTTTCTAATCCACGCCTACTTGAATCTTGATTCGATCGAATGATGAATTGTCATGAATCTGATACTTCATGTAGGAAAGCATAATGCTACAATGTGTGAAGTCGTTCGAATATTATGCAGTCTTTCATTATTTTATAAAGTTTCCTTTATTATATGTGTGAACTGAACTGTTATTTAACTCGTATAATTTTCCATGGCTGCGTTTGAATATTACAAGAACGGAATTTGATAAATCTTGGGAAATGCATCATTTTGATTGAATCAAATCTATTTATCCACCCACCTATCTATCTATGTCTCTCTTTCTTTCTTTCTCTTTCTTTCCTTCTCTCTCTCTCTTTCCTTCTCTCCCTCTTTCTCTCTCTCTCTCTCTCTATATATATATATATATATATATATATGAATCTCGCTTGAACCATAAACCAAAGCTGTCCAAAAAGATTTCTTCTGCTATCAAGTTCGTCCAGCTACTTATGTAAGTATATATGTATGTATCACTCAAATGAAGTGTACCAAGGGAGCTAGAGGGCTGAAAGCTTGGGCATTAATTTCTAATTATGTCAACAAAAAACTTTCTGGAAATTTCCCCTAAATATGTTTTCAGTGGGAGATTCAGTTTGCAATGTAAGTTTGTGCTGAATTGGTCCACCTTTCGTGTCTGCTTATTCTTTTTAAACTCAGGCCCTCCAACGATCACTGCCAAACAAACAGCGAGAGAATTGACTTTATTGATCACCCTTGCGTACAACTTTTGAAGTGATAACCCCTAATATGGCATGCTAACAAAAGATGTTGGTCACTTGACGGTTTCTATTAGTGACTAACCAGACCTGTCTGTCGATCTATCTATCTATCTATCTTTCTATCTTTTGGACTTTCATCTTTTTTTTTTCAGGTAATCAATTTACCCCTGTCTGGCCAGATGTAACTGTTTACCTCCAACGGTTTGAATGTATTTATATAAATATTTCTACTCATATATTTACCTGCATATCTATCTATGATTCACGTATAAAGAGATTCTATTTTCATGGTTATTACTTTTTCTATCCTGATAATAACATAAGAATATGATTCTCCACTGTTGAGAACAACGTTCCTAGATCTTTTGAGGCAATGGAAAGTGGTTATTGATTTATTCAAGACCGACGTCAATACCATACTTTTATATTTAGAAAATATTACGTTCTCTTTTAACAAACACGGTGACAGAGTGTCAAAATGAAAAGCTAAAGCGAAAAGGAAAATAAGCAAGAATGACGAAAATAAATGTAAACAGATAAGATAAAATAAAAAGCAATGATGATACTGATGGTAATAGCGTGCATCAAAAGTAATTTTATTTTTGAACGAACCTTTACTCCAAAGCTTATTTAATGTATCCACCTGAAGACTCTCTATGCTTACACTACATCATTAATATCATTATCGTATATACCACATCGTTGTCGATACTTATCATCTATAACTTTTGTTTCGTATGTTATGATGTCAGATACAAGTATTGGGATCCTGGTTATTTATGGGACAGTATCTTAAACTTTGCCTCAAAGCCGCCGAAGCTGCTCAAAGAATTGGACGGCATATGGATATTGGACGGTGAAATATCTAGCTGTATTGCCTGAAACTAGTTGGAGCGGGTTGAGGCTGTTGACTCGATATGGAGCATAGAAGTATACGGCCATCAAATTTCGATTATGATCGTTTAAAACACAAGGCAGATGAGAACCTGTCCACCGTTTATTTCCCCTTTAGAAAAGCCAGCATTATCGAAAGATACCATGTGTAAAGCATTGTATACGGTTTGAAAACATTCAGAAGCTTTCAAGATGTTCCCAATGAACATGAGTCAATCAAACAAGAAGTTCAACGTTGAGCCTATCATGCAGCATGGGATATTCTGCAAATATCATTCGAAAAGAAAAACAAACGTGAATGGCCATTTTTGGCCTTTCTTTTTATTATGTCATCATAAGTAGCTGGTGATAATGCACAACACCTTTTAATGACGCCACGTCTCTTAATGACATCATACTTTTAAATGACATCATAACTCTTCCTCAATTCTCATTTAGGTTATTTAATGTAAGTGCGACCGGCAGACCGATCGAAAAGCGCCTAATGGGGATGGGTTGGCACATTCAAATAATGAATTTACTCTTAATACACCACAATAAAAGAGAAAAGAAAAAGAGACTAAACTGGAAAGATGATTTGTTAGGAATCGTGAAAACGGCTTTGATTTGAGCATACAAATTAATTGTGTAAACGAACCTGAGCTAAGAAAAAAAATCTAAATTCTATGAGACTCTGAAATTCAAACAGATCACCATAAGAATAGATCAATCCATTGTAAACACAGTTGATGTCTATTAAGGAGTGTCACCGTCTTAAAAGAACGTAGGATGGAATTGAGAAAAAAAAGGGGGGGAACTGAACTGCTTTGAAGGGAACAAAAAGATTAATTGTTTTTCGTATCATCATAATTCTTTTCATGATACTGGATCCTTGGAGTTACTTGGTTTTATAGTGAATATATTCCCACCAGAGGAATGAATTATATCACTGTGAACAATTATTCTCATAAAGAACTCTTACTAAAGCCAAATTCTACATTTTACGTAATTAATTCACTTCGTTACCTAAAAAAGATGAAAGTTTGGTCTTGGTTCGTAAACTGAAATATCAAAGGGAGGTAACAAATGACGCTGACTTGGACGGCTGCTGCTGCCACGGATGAATTAAGGAACTGATGAAAAGGTTTAGAAGATGGTTATCCTTCTTGATATACCATTTCCCAGGCAAATTAGAAAAGCAAAACAAGCACAAAGTGAAAACAACAAAACGAGGAGGAAAAATGAGCCAATCAAATTTTAAAATGCCTTAAGCAAATGATAAACTACAGAAATCAAATAGAAAACAAAAGAAAGTAAAATTTTAAACCACAACAAACAAATTAAAAAAACATGAAAACTAAGTTTCAAGAAATACCAAGCAAATCATAAACTTCGGGAATCAAATTAGAAATAAGGCAATACGCCCAGCAAAGTAAAAACTACGTCAATCTAATTGAATAATAAGGGACGCAAATTTCGAAATTCATTAAAACGATAAAATTGAAAATTAACACTACTAAATTTCGAAAATATGCCGAGCAAATTAGAACTACAGGAATCAGATTAGAAATAAGGCAACCAAATTTCAAAATATGCTCAGCAAATAAAAAACTACGAAAATCGAATTAAAAAGTTTCTTTCACGTTTTAAAATGATCGCTCTTCAGAAAGATCAGGGTTAGGGTTAGTATTTTTAGGGTTAAGATTAGGATTCATTTCGTCATCATCCTGTTATTTTACCGCTGGAACGGTGGTCATTTCAAAACAGTAGGGGTTACAATTGCCAGACGTTTAACCTGAGGAGTTACAGCTAAAGGTTAAACTTTAACATAAAACATTTTATAAACTGAAATGGCGAAAAGCACAGAAGTAATTACCATCGATTTACATGAGAAAAAATTTTGAGTGTCCCCCCAATAACCTATGTGTCTTAGTTCTACTCTGTGCCAAATACCATTCGGAACTCTCTTCTATTTTTCTTGTATCTAAGGGCCTATCTTGTAAACAGATGCACTGAATTATTGTCATAAAGCTTATATGCTAACTGACACAGTTCAAAGCTATAGCCGATTGAAGTCGTTCGTAAAAGCAAAGTAGTGTAAAAGGAACATCCGTTAAGAGAAATATACAAGTACTTTGAAATCCTAGTAGTCTATGTATGTATATATCTGTGTGTCTGTGAGTGAATAAACATATTATCATGGATGATCTATGGGAAGCCAGTTGTGATAAATATAGATATTAGAAGTATAGATGTAAGAGAGATAGGTACTGTACTTGCACACAAATATGATTTATATATATATATATATATATATATATATATATATATATATAGTCAGATGCAAATATATCCTGCAAGTTTATCTTCATACTAAAAATAGGTACCCAGAAATAAATGTGTGTACATACGTAGGCGAACGAAAAAGTTATACACTGTTCCATTTTTATGCAAAAAGGGAGAAAAAAAGAAGATCAGATACAGAAGGGTGCCAGGGTGTTTAAGGCAAGCTAGAGTCGGTTGTGAAGAGGAAGTGAGAACTCATACTAAGTTAAAACATAATCGGTACTTTTTGTTTATTCGTGGCGTGACTCAGATCTGGGCTCCGATCTTCATAAGTTGCTCTACTATCGAGTTACTCCTTTTGAGAGCTCGCTGACCTCTACGCCCAGTTGTATAATTACCTATGTCAGTCATACTGTCAGATCACTCCTACAAAGAATACGCACACCCACCACAGCTACCTCGGTCATCTGACCAGGAGAAGGGATTTCTTGTTAAATTTACAACCAAGGGGCTTGATGGTCCATGGGATACAAACTCTTGGTTTGAAAGTTGGGTTCGGTTGTGCCCACGTCGTAATTCAACTTTGAAACTTCATTCGTCAGGCCAGAGGGATATGATACGCTCAAGTCCCTCGGAAAATCTTGGTTTACCATGCCAAGGTATGTATATATATATATATATATATATATATATATATATATATATATATATTAAGGCGATAAAGACAAAAAAGGTGGACAGAAAAGTTAAAGAGAAAGCCAAATAGTGCAATGGAAAAAGAGAAAGAAAAAGACGTAGAGAGGAGAGAAGTAGGTAGACAGCATCATTAAAAGAGAGAGAGAGAATGAGAGAGAGAGAGAGTAATCTTAACTTGGACAAGAGAGAAAGTTTCACGAGGACACACAGAAAATCGAAGAGCATTTTGAAGTGAGATTGAGTCAAGCAAAAAGCGAGAGTGTGATCTTAAGAGGAGGAAAGAGCTCCAGAGAAAGGGGGGGGAGAGAGAGAGAGAGAGAGAGAGAGAGAGAGAGAGAGAGAGAGAGAGAGAAGGGGTATGTTGAAAGGAGACAAAGAGAGAAAGAGCCACGATGACAGAGGGACAATCAAAAAGCGTTGGAAATAGAAAGTCAAGGAAAAATGAGAGTGAGTGAGATACAAAAAAAGGGTAAGGGAGTGAGAACAATGGACAGTGAGAGAATTAGAAGGAGAGAAAGGCAGCGTTAGTGAGATCTGTGGGTCAGATAAAGATCAAATTACATCAAATACCAGAGCAACCCTTATTTTGACAATCAGCATTGGTGACTGTCGGCACTGGTCGATGCAGGCGTGGATCTTCTCGCCTTGGCGTCGTCTCTGTGACATAACACAGTGCTGGCATGAAGGAGCGACCATTTCGGATTAGTTGTGCATCCATTTGGCAATCAAATTAAAAGGCGCTTCATCCACTGTTGCTTCCATAGATGATTAGATAAGACTTCGGGACAATTGGTAATTTGAAGACCAAGATTGCCTTGAACCTCGCGTCCATGAAAGCACAAATACATTTAAACATTCGCATCCAATATACGATAAAAATCGTTTAGGCTCGGCTGATCTATCACATTTTTTGTAAAATTATTCTGGTCAGAACACATTCTTTCTGGTGATCAAATTTAATTCATCTAATTGTTACGGAATTAATTTATCAATGCTTTTGATCAATAGTTTGGAAACCACCCTCATTTGCTGTAACATTATCTCCTTACACTTTTGAGATATCTATACATTTGCTGTTAATGTTATGTGCTACAGACCTGCTAATGTAGCAAGTTTAAATCAATTTCACTTGTGCTGTTTTGCGGCCTTGAACTAGACAAGGTAAAATTCAATTGTATCCATTTTCCAGGGAGTTTCCATCCGTATGAACATAGTGTTTCTTCAAAGGTATTTTATCTAAATGTGTGTGTTATAGTTATAGTATTTTCCCTTTTTATGCGGTGATTTCTTTCACTACGTTACGGCTGCACACCTTCTGGCTTCCCTCGAGTTTCCTTTGTTTATATCTATCCCTTTCAGTCCGATTTGTCTTCCTTTTGGAAGGAACTATATATTTTTTAAAATCTCCGAACGTGTGTTCGTATTCTACATGAGACATCACAATTTTTTAGACTTAAATCCATGTTCATATTCTTGTTGCCTATTCATAACCGGTACACACATACTGATGATAAACTAAACATACCAACGTACCAAATATGTTCTAATTTGGTATCAAGTTTTGGTATCATATCCCGATTTTTCTTCTTCGACTGGGTGATCTATTCCTTTTTTAAGGGGTCATATCCAGAAATAGTCGTTTTTTTATCAAAGGTTCTTAGATGCTATTTATATTCACTTTTATTTCTTTTGCCCCTTCCACCATGACAGCAGATTTGACAGAAAGTTGTTTTAACGTGAGACCTTGCACGTGTCCATTCAGGCGGTAGAAAAGTAGCTCTCGTCTTCGCAAGTACCGTCGCGAAAGCGTCAGTATAAATACCGACCTTCCCTTTTATTGATGTCATGTCGGATAATGGAATCAACAGAATAGCATATGTGCAGTTTATTTCAAATGTCTTATTCTCCAATTTTGCTCGCTGTCTATAATTTGATTCTTATTCCACTAGGGTCTGTATCTAACCTTCTCCTTTTGGGCATGGTCATGACCTTTGACCACGTGCCTGACTTATGTTAGACTTGTATAAACACTGTAAGATATCTACCGTAGCGTGATGGTGAGCTATATCTTCTGGCAGACTAATTTGTTCACGTAGCGAAATCGTTTCTCAACAGGTACCCTAATACTATAGCCAAGTAGCTGGCTAACCTCCTATTTATCTGAACCTCCACGGGAGCAGAATGCGACATAAGGTTGATTTGAATTGGAAAACCTCACACGCGAACAAATGGGGAAGCAACATCCTCAAAAATTATCTCTAGTCCTCGGAACAATTATTGCAAGGGCATGATAGCACTTGATTCGGTCACAGCGTGAAACCTGATCCCTTTGGTCCAGACTTACTCAATGCCCGGGGAATCACGCCCGTGTCTGATTTTTCAGATATTATCTACCAAATATAAATTCGGACGGATATTCAAACATAAATTTATACCAGGGTAGGGTTAGCCTAACGCCCTGATTCACAAACTTGTTAGTCAGTGTCCCCACTATTTTGACTTTGGACAAAACCTAGGACCCAGACTTCCAATTCAAACATTCAGAAACCAAACCCCAATTAGACTTATAATTTAGTGAACTCAAATATTACAAAAACTGTAGTGTTAGTTGTTCGCTAGCTAGTTTGACTGTTAATTTTTTGGCGAGGATTATGATTCGTGGCCCAATCGACTGTCCTAGTGCCAGTCTCCCGTCCACTTTGCATCAACTTTACTAACATTGAAGCTGAAAATCTAGCTTTGCACAAATAAGTTGTCGGGAAAGGAAATAGAATATTAACCACTCGTAACACAAGGGCTTGAAACTTCGAATCTTCAACTAGTCGTCCAATTACTTTGAAGATTCAAGCACTGGCTCAAGAGTCAAGTAGTTCTTTCAATCAATGAACAGCTCTTGCAAAGAATCGGGAACAGATTGAGTACCGGCTTTAAATGGTGACCCAATACACTTGTACTTATCCTCGGTGTCGTCACCAGAGTTTTCCGAAAAGTTGAAGTTCAGTTGCTAAATTTTGCTTTTGTATCACATCCCCCAGCTTTGGTGACGCCCTTCTCAGTCCCAATACTGTCAATAAGTGCTTTGAAGTTGGGGAAAAACTTCAAAATCACCTCTTAGTAATTTTGCATGTCATAGAGAAAGCCAGTAGAATTAACAACAATTAGAAAACTGTCAGCGTCTTTAGCGCAGAAGTGTGTTTCAGAAAATAGCTTCACTTCACACCATTTATGATTTCGGGCAGCTGCCCTGTTAAAAATTCTCACACTTTGAGCTTTTCCATCACTTCATATCCTTTAAACCCTATCACGGGGATCGACATCTTCCTTTGAGAAACAATGGTCTAATAGAAAGTGTGTCGTTTATACTGAAAACGATTGGCTGATCAATCAAAAGCGTTCATTATGACAATCATGAACGATTCATAATCAGCTATCTCCAGACGTAATAAGAAAACAAGAATGGTTTCACTGTGTGACAAAATTATTGTTCCTGGGTCATCATCATCATCATCATCATCATCATCATCGTCGTCGTCGTCGTCGTCGTTATCATCATCATCATCATCATCATCATCATCATCATCATCAGTATTAAAATGTCTGTCGTTGGACATACAACTTCCCTGGAATTCGCTATTATTCTCTATCATGGGCGGCGCCGTGCCGGTATTTTCTAAATTTGTCCAGTTCATCTCCCCATTTTGTGTTCTGTTGGCCTCAGTTTCACATGAGATCTCTGGGGATCCACGTTGTGAGTCCTGATGTCCATCGGTTGTCCGTCATTCTTGCAACATCGCCTACCCATTGCCATTTGAGTTTTTTTCTAAATTCTATGATGTCTCTGACTCCTGTTTTCTTCCTAATACACTGTGCTGTCTGGCAATCTCTCCATGTGAGGTTGAGTATGATTTTTGTTTTACCGAAGTTCACAACTTTCTTATTTTCTTAGTTTAGTTCATCTATCATTAGTTCGAGGCCGTGTAGGTTCTCTGCGAAAAAGACGATATCGTCTGCAAATCTTAGGTTGCTTAGGTATTCGCTGTAAGTGTTATTTCCCTAAATGCTTATACCTTAAAAATGTGAGAAAAAGGTTATTACTCTCTCAAGACTTTACTTTTGTGACTGAGACAGAGGGATTTGGAAATTTACCAATTTACATTCGATCACAGGTGAGAATTAACTTTTCACTAATGCTAAACAAAACTGCTTAGAATAGATTTTAAAATGAATAGTTTTGAAGGATTCAGGATTGTACTGTCAGCCACTTTCGCAAAACAGGTCCCAAAATATTACTTCCTATTATTTTCTCTTTATATGTTCCTCGGTAGCAGTGTTCAAAGTCAAGTATATCCTGTTTGGGGCAACCACCTGGCTCTCCCGAATAAGCTTCCTTATCCTAATAGAATTTATCAAAAAGGTCGTCAAGGATGAGGAGATAGAATAATTGCCAAACCGTAGGAGAAATTAACCCCAAATTAAAAGTTTTGATTTTAACAAATTTTGAATATTAGATACAAATCAAAAGAAAATGATTAATGGGTCTCATATGATGTCACTGAAAATTAGATGAACGGTCCTTTCCGAAATGAACTCGATGCTCTTGTTGTAGAACGAAAACAAATCATTTTTTGATTGAATAGTTGTCTATATAATTAACTCAATAGAGAGTGGATTCGGTAAAGCAACCGGAAGCGATTCAGACGATGATATCAGAAAGCTTAAAATCATTTTCTAACGCCAACGTGGCACCAACGAAAGACAACGCTCATTGTATTGAGGTTAGTGACATGTACGGTCGACTACAAATTTTCCCGATTGGAAGGAATATCTCAGTGAATGATAATTGCCAAGAATCAGAAGTTGAGCCAAAAGATGGAGCGAAATAAAGCCAGCAATCGGCGATTGAGAATTTAGATTTTTGATTTTTAAGGGGAGTAGACCCGCCCAACTTCTAAAATTGGCACAATGTTATCTTCTTATCTCTGGGTAACCAGGTGGATTCTTCAAAGCGCAGAACAGTCAGAATCTAAGAAAGGAGAATAAGAATATAAAACTCCCAATCTCTTCACGGATAACATTTATTGCAAAATAAATCGTTAATTTTCATGTCTTGAATGTGATAGGAAGAAAATCAAGAATATATTTGAAAAAATTGTCAATTATACATAAGATCTACCCATTTCCTGTATTAGTCCTGGCGCTGTAATAGAGCCCCCGAGGCATTTGTCCACCTAATCTATCTATGTATGTTCTTATTTCCCTGTCTGCACTATCATTTATCTTACCCAGTCTGTTTATTTCAGCTTTGGCTCATATTTTATCTATCTTCCCAAGTCTACACTCACGTATTTATTGCTACCCTGATGAATCATGTACCTTAATGCATACGTACATATATGTTCGTATTGCGATTAAATCTATCCACCATTCATTCGAGCTGACTACTTTGTAAACTTATAAGCCTTTCTTTTACTTACTGTCGAGACCGAAGTTAAACGGATGAATTCTTACGAAGAGTTAACCCCATCCTCCTAAAAAAAAAACCCCAAAACAAACAAGACTGTTTAGTCAACCGATAGAGACTGTCACGTGACCGAGGTCTTCTGATAGTGAGTTATGGTGGGGGAGTGACGGTATTCAAATAAAAAAAATGGAAAAAAAGGGTGATCAATGAATGAGTAACTTTTCTTGTTTTCGTGTTGGACAGTAATCACTAGAAAATTCTGAATTTTCAAAAAAAATAAAATGTGGACACGAAGTAAGGGATCAATTTAAGAGAAACTTACATGGCAAACTGAACTCTCCAACTAAAAAGTATTGGGAAAGTAGGAATTGTGTGGAAACAAAAAAAACAAAACAAAAAAAAACAATGTTTTCTCTACACATAATAAGGAAAAAAGTGTCTTAAATTTCAGCCCTCTGGCTCCATTAGTGCCGCCTTACCAATGATACATACATAGATACATAACCGTCAACTCAATCTAACAACTGAAGAGACCTACATCGACAGTCTAAGTGACAGTTTTGGGCGACAGTTTCTAATAACACGCACACACTCATACATGCACGCACATGCATGCTCACAAAGAATATAAAAAAACATAAAATCGAGATGTTTGTGTCAGAGGAACACGTTCGCTTTACGACGGTTGTTTTTTTTTCCGTACATTTTCTACCCTAAGGTTTTTCAGATCTAGAATGCACGCACACACTCACACACACATAATTGTACATACCTTATTGCAGTCAACATATATACGCACACACAACACATACTAGCTCGGAGACTCATTTCACTGAAATACAGACATACAGAGACACGTCATTTACACATTTGACGATTAGTAACAGTGCAATATACGCTATTATGAAATCGCAAATTAACTCCTCCGTTTGCAGAGAGTTACATAGAATATATATTTACATAATATAGACGTACATATATAATTTATGCACGGATTTAAAATCTATATTTCCTTGCGTGACTCTTTGTAAATGTATGTTTTTGTATGTATGTTTTATGCGTAACATGACAAGTGCGCTGATATCGGAGGATTTTTATTTCCAGACAAAATCTTAGTACGCATATATATATATATATATATATATATATATATATATATATATATATATATATATATATATAATGAAATTGATATACGTATGAAATGAATATATATATAAATATATGTATATATATGAAGCATTAACGCATATACACACACACACACACACACACACACACACACACACATATATATATATATATATATATATATATATATATATATATATATATATTGTCATATTAGTTATGTAAATGCACATCCCATCATAGATGGAGCAAAGGCAAAAATGATTGTTGCCCATTAGACAATAAACGCAATAGGATGAGAACAGATATACGATGTTGAGATGAAAAATGTGTATGTAAGACATGGCTGAGATCAACGTAATCACGGTTGTCTTGGCTATGGATTGGGCCTTGGTCCTACAGTAGATTCACACAGACTGATGATGATAGTGATGATGATTATGGCCATGATGATATTAGTTGAAGTTTGCTCAAGAATCGAATCATAATGTTATCGATCAGGTAATGGTGTTCGAAAATAAAGAAGAATACTTTCCGCCCCTCTCTTGCACCGCTACTGTCAGTCTTTTGAAGGCACTGTCTGCCAGAATTTTGTTTTTCTTGCCGAGTAAAAGCACTTTCAAATGCGACATTTTTGGTCCTTTTTGTGGACTGTCTCCATGATGTCTAATTTGTAAGTAGATACGCTCACTCGATGTATTGATGGAAAGATAAAACAAATATCAAAATATATCATCATCATCAGCAGCATCATCAGCAGCAGCAGCATTGTCATCATCAGCCATTACAAGACAGAAGCCTTTCCATGAATACCGTGACTGCACTGACTTCTTTCGTGTCGTATCGGCAAAACTCCACACATCTCTATCCTTTTTGGCCTCTACTTACTGAATCCACAGACCCATGGGCACCAATCAGATATTTCGCTAAATCTATTCTCATTCATTTTTGCTAAGTGTCTAGCCCATCTTCATTATTATTGCTTACTTATTTGTATGATATCCTTCCCCTTGATCTCTCCCGGATCCACAAGTTTTTTTTTTAACCATACCTAAGGGTCATGCCTTACATCACTCTTTCTATTGCTCTCTGTGCTGTTCCAAATCGGTTTTCGAGTGTTTTTTCTAAATTTCCAGGTTTTGACATATTGGCAATTTGCTTACGAGCATGTCTCTATTTCTACCAAATATTTACCAGCTATTTGTTACGCGCCGTCTTATTTTATTTACGTGGTTTTCTTTAGCTTTATTGCCTGACTTATACAAACATAATCCTCAACTTATTTTCCAGTTTCACCGTTCATTCTTATGGCCTTTTCGGGACTCTATCACTGAACATCACTTTTGTCTTTGTCTTGTTCATCTTTAACCCTCATTTATTTACCCTCTCTCTATTCAGATCATGAAGCTTATTTAGTAAATTATCCGCCAGTTTTTGATATAAATAATGATTATATTTGACACTTGCAACATGTACTGTGAGAATGCATCAATATAAATCAATGAGGATTGTGTACAAAAGATTATCAGTGAGTCATGGCAGAGGATAGCACAATCACGGTCGTCAGGGAAAGAGATGGAGAAAACCTTTATCGAGCAGTGGATTTATAATGGCTGCTGCAGCTGTTGATGATATAAAAGCCAGTTTTCTCCAGAAAACATTTCCACACGCTTAATATATATATATATATATATATATATATATATATATATATATTACAAAATCTAAAACATACATAATCTTTTGCTTGGAGAGAGACCAAACCAGAGCAGATACATAAACATGTTTGCATAGCAAATCTACTTTCTCTTTCATTTCTAGTTCTACTTTAAACCAACTTAGCACTTATAGAGTAGGGTTGAATGTATCAAGCACTCTATGAAATAAATCCATCACATACCAGACATTGTTATATATTATATTATATCATGTTATATTGCAAACCAGATTTGAACTATATATATATATATATATATATATATATATATATATATATATATATATATATATATATATATATATATATATATATAATATGAACTTTAAAGAATGAGACATACTCGGGAGTGATGTGTTTTGAAGTTAGGTTTATTTATCCGTAAGTGTTTTTATTAATGGTCTAGACATGTTTCGGGAGGTAATCCCATCTTCAGTTGTGTGCGCTGTGTGTGTGTGTGTGTGTGTGTGCTTCTAGAGGTTATAGGTTTAATGTGGAATCTGAGTCCACCATCAGGATCTTTGCTTTGTGAATAAAAAATGATATCTAGGCTGCCGGGGGCATCCTGTTGTGTGACAGAAAGTCCAGTCAGTGATGAAGTCTATGGTTTAGCAGCAGCAGTGGGTCTTGGAGAGGACAAAAAGCGTCAGGATAGGAGGTAAGTGATGTGGTGTTAGATTGTGTGGGTATGTTAGGGATAGTGTAAAGGGAATAGTGATGAGGTTAAGGAACTACATAGGTTTCAACCTCACAAGTCATCAAAAATATGTCATCAAGTATACATTGGCTAAGATTTGAACTAGTGATATGACTGACTAAGGTGGATTTTAATATGGGTCTGAGTGACTTTGAAGTTCCCAGTATTGAATGTGTCTGAGTCGGAAGTAGGGATGGAGGTGAGGTTATTGTTAGTAGGAGGTTTATGAATTAGAGATTAGGCTTATCAAGTTGATACATTGTGTCATCATTGTGTCATCCATAGACAGCTGTTTCGTTGTATTACAACTTTTAAGCGTGGCTATAGATTTAGGCTATAGACAATCCATTATCCCATCCAGTATATATATATATATATATATATATATATATATATATATATATATATATATATATATATATATTCACAAATTGCTTGAATAACACTCCAATCACTACCAGAGAATAAAAGATCAGGAAGAAAAAACTCTTGTGAGACATCTCATCAGTCAATCTTGGGCAAATACATTCCCCATGAGAGGTATCATCAGTCGATCTAGGGACAGATATATTTTTCGTGATACATACCATCGCACGATCCAGGAATAAAGACATTTATCAGAGTTCCCAACCTGTATTTCCGAGCTGCAAGTAGCTTTCAATGTTTTTCAACTTGGTATGACAGAAAGAGACTTCTTTTATAAACCCGTTTCTCTCTCTCTCTCTCTCTCTCCCTCAATTCTTTCAAGCTTTTAAAATTTTTTCTGAAAGCTGTAACTTTGCTTACTCACATAGAACCGCCCATCTCTTTCTCTCTCTCTCTGTCTGTCTCTCTCTCTCTGTGTCTGTCTGGACTCTTTCAACCTTTTCCAATTTTTGTCTGAAAGAAGTAAATCTACTCGCTCTCTTTGAACCCCAACTTCTCTCTTCATCTTTCTCTCTCTCTCTATGTCTGTCTGTCTGTCTGTCTGTCTCTCTCTCTCTCTCTCTCTATCTCTCTCTCTCTCTCTCTCTATATATATATATATATATAGATAGATAGATAGATAGATAGATAGATAGATCTTGATGCTTTCAACTTTTTGTCAAATTGGTTTGAACGAAAATTTGGCTCCCTTAATCAAGTTCGTTGCAGGTAAAGAAAGTGAAGGAACATTGATATAAACATACTTATAAAATCAAATTCTATACATCTATGTATTCATCTATTGTTGTCTGACATTTAGATACAACAGTGCAAGTAATTCCTGGCGCGTCGCAGGCAAAATCTTAGGATTATTCAAGTTAAATACATTCTAATCTTTAATGTTGACTTTGTTTTTTTTTCAAAAAAAAAAAACTACTTATTTCCAAATAAAATAGTGCTGGTTAGTCACTCAATGTAAACTGCCGTACAACGAACGCCTTTTGGCAGCATGCTGTATTGGGGATGATCAATTTAAAATTTAAGATAAGGGTTATCAATAAATACGTTACTTTTCCTTTCCTTTTTTTGTTGGGAAGTGATCACTAAAAAAATTGACTTTTTTGAAGAATAAGAGTGAATGCTGCTGGGCACTATGTAGGGAGCAATTTAGAATCAAATAACATTGCAAATTGAACCCTCTCACACTGAAAATCCTTTTTAAAGGGGGTTGTCAAAAACAAAGAGAATTTTTCAAGATATAATGAGTTAATGTTTAAATTATAAGCCTTTTAGCTCCATTGATGTGAACTGTACACATGTTTCAGAAATGCTATGTTGTCAATTCAAATCATATTTTAGTGCTTGTTGGACTGCCCCAAAAATCTCTCAACAAAAGGGTTGCCCCCAAACGAAAAAATGACCAAAAGACGTTAAAATGCGCTAAAAAATGTTTGAAATATTTAAATAAATCGCTAATGTGTTCAATCTGTTTACAAAAAAAGTGGCCAAAGTGACCTTGCTAAAACGACAATTTTTGCATTGCAAAAAAAACAAAAAAAAAACGCGCTAAATTTAGCGAGAACATGCTAAATTGGCAACACTGCAAATGCAGCCATCTATCCAGCCAGCCAGCCAGCCAGCCAGTCAGAATAGCATGAATACTGAAGAAACCTGTGTCGACAGTTCTTGTTGATGGTTCCAAATATTCTATTTACATTGTGCTCCTCCGAGGCGGATATTAATTATCATGGTTCCTGCTACTTCGATATGTGTTTCATTTATGTCAAACACTAGTCCAAGTCTGGAGCAGACTTCGTTTTTTTTTCACTGTAAAAAGGACCACAAGAACAATCCTGAGCTGAACTAAAAAATCTTATTTATCTTCGGAAAATTATCTTATAGACAGGTGAGAGCTTATTTCATTCTGATAAGTAAATAAATAAAATGAGCATATCTATACAAAGAATATTTTCATAATTTTTATTTTATCATATATACAACACAAAAGTTACAATAATCATCTTCGGTCGGAATAAAAGGAGGAATTGAGTTTGACACTAGAGGCAGACAGGCTTGTCTCTTTTTTTTCCACGATGAAACCATAATCCTATACATTGCATCGTAAAATGTGCTTCAGTAAAGATAGAATCCAATATTTTTCATCGTACAACGTGCATATCAATAAACAGGGAATCCCATATTTTTCATCGTACAACCTGCATCAGTTAACAGACAATCCAACGTTTTTTCAATGTACAACGTGCTTCAGTAATGAAAAATCCCATATTTTTTATTGTACAAAACACATCATTGAACATACAATCCCATATATTTCTTCATATAATGTGCATCAGTAAACCAGGATTTCTTATTGTTCATCGCACAACACACTTTAATTAACAGGGAATCCCATATTTTTCACTGAGCAACATGCATTAGTAAATAGATAATCCCATATTTCCATCGTATAACACGCTTGATTAACTGACAATCCAATATTTTTCATTGTACAACACACATCAACCACTAAACAATCCCATATTTTTCATTGTACAACACACATCAACCACTAAACAATCCCATATTTTTCATTGTACAACACACATCAACCACTAAACAATCCCATATTTTTCATTGTACAACACACATCAACCACTAAACAATCCCATATTTTTCATTGTACAACACACATCAACCACTAAACAATCCCATATTTTTCATTGTACAACACATATCAACCACTAAACAATCCCATATTTTTCATTGTACAACACACATCAACCACTAAACAATCCCATATTTTTCATCGTACAACACACATCAACCACTAAACAATCCCATATTTTTCATTGTACAACACACATCAACCACTAAACAATCCAATATTTTTCATTGTACAACACACATCAACCACTAAACAATCCCATATTTTTCATTGTACAACACACATCAACCACTAAACAATCCCATATTTTTCATTGTACAACACACATCAACCTCTAAACAATCCCATATTTTTCATTGTACAACACACATCAACCACTAAACAATCCCATATTTTTCATTGTACAACACATATCAACCACTAAACAATCCCATATTTTTCATTGTACAACACACATCAACCACTAAACAATCCCATATATTTCATTGTACAACACACATCAACCACTAAACAATCCCATATTTTTCATTGTACAACACACATCAACCACTAAACAATACCATATATTTTATCGTACAACATGCATTATTTAGCAGCCAATCCAATATTTTCAATGTACAACGCGCTTCAGTGAACTGACGATACCATATTTTTCATCGTATAACGTGCATCATTAAACAGAATCCCATAGGTTTTAATTGCATGATATGTACATTGGCAAAAAACCCCCAAAAAAACATCATATTTCTCATCGTGAAACGCGCATTAGTTAACAGACAATACAGTATTTTTCATTGTATAACACATATTATCTAACAGACGATTCCATATTTTTCATCGAACGACACGTGTTACTCAACAGACAATCCGATATTTTTCATCGTACGACATGCAGTGATTAATAGAAAATCCAATAATTCTCATCATATAACACACATCAACTTGGGAAAAATATATTTTTCATCATACTACACGTATCAGCTAACAAACAATTTCATATTTTTCATCGGACATTACACTTCAGTTAACAGGAAATGAAACACGCATCACGTAACAGACAAACAAAAATTTTTCATCGTACAACATGCATCTATCAACAGACAATACCATGATGTCCATTTTACAAACTGCACTAATTACCAGGTAATCCCATATTTTCCATCGAAAAACATGCATTCTTAACAGACAGTCCTAATTTTTTTCGTCGTTCAACATGCATCAACTAACAAACAATTGGATATTTTTTATAGTACAATAGGCATCAACCAACAAACAATCAGAATTTTTTTATCAAACAGCACAAATCAGCTAACCAACAATCCCATATTTTTCAACGTATATAACGCTTCGATTAACAAACAATCCCATATATTTAATCATTCAACATACATCAGCTATCAAACGATCCCATATTTTCATCGTGCAAAACGATAATAAGCAATCCCATATTTTTCATTGCACAACATGCATCAGTTAACAAAAAATCTCTTATTTTTCATCGTACAAACAAGGAAAGAAAAATGGGAACCGAAGAAACTATACGGAGAATTCAAAAGACAAATATGGGATGAGGCAGACGAGAGATCATAGACATGGCTATGAAAAGGAAACCTGCGGAGAGAAACGGAATCACTCATCATGGCAGCTCAAAACAAATGCATCAGGACTATATCAAAACAAAAATCGACAGAACACAAACAGACAGCAAGTGCCGCCTGTGTTGTTAAGGGATGAGGCCTTAGACCATACAACTAGTGTATGTAGTCAACTAGCCCAGAAGGAGTATAAACACAGACATGATAGACTAGTAACAGTGATACACCAGGAACTGAGTAAACGAATGGGATTTAACCATATGGATAAGTGGTACCAGCACAAACCGGAGACAGCCCTAGAGAATGGAAACCACACATTATTCTGGGACTTTGACATCCAAACAGACCATCTCATCCAGGCAAGAAGACTAGACCCGGTAATCGTAAACAAGAAGAAAATTTGCCAAATAATAGACATGGCTGTGTCTGCAGATCATAGAATAAAGAGGAAAGAGTGTGAAAAACTCGAAGATCTGGCAAGAGAACTGAAGAATGCATGTAACGTGAAAGTCAGGATAGTACCAGTAATAACAGGTGCACTTGAAACTGTCCCAAAGACACTGATTGCGAGATTAGAGGAACAAGGGAGAAAAGGAAGGATTGAGACTGTACGGACCACTGCATTGCTAGGAACAGCATGTATACCGAGGAAAGTACTAGAAATATGAAATCTAAGAACCCAGCTGTAGCGGAAGCCTAACAAAGAATGGAAAAACAAAACAAAAAAAAAACCGACACAAATGGTGATGGAAGTATGAACAACAACATTGATGGGTGAGGGAGAAATGAGATGAGGAGAGGGCTGAAGACCTGAGAAGACTTACTGTCACTCAGCCTTCAGTAATAATCACAGGGCAACTAGGGTGAAATTGTAAACTACAGTGCTGCTGTGGATTGTGACAGTGTGGAGAGGAGGGCTTGAAACTTGAAGAGACTTGCTGTCACTGTATCTTCACCACCAGACAACTGGAGAGAAATTGCAAATGATAACAACAAAGAAAACATTATAGATTATTGACATTTCTTCATTATTTTTATAAATTATCTCCCTTAACTTCTGCCTTTTTAAATATGAAAAATATCAAATTGCAAACACAGAAGAGCAGTAACCGAAATACTTTGGGTACTTAGTTTCGTATGACAGACGGAGAATTATTTTATTATGTTAAAAGCGTCCACACTCATAAAGCCCAGAAGTTTCTCAATAAACACATTCGAAACACTGTCTTAGTAACTTTAATTATTGATATTCACTAAACCTAAATCAGTACAACACAACACTTGATAGGTGTGAGGAATAGGGGTTGAAAAATTGTGTTAAAGGTAGGTGAGCTTACCCAGTTTGGAAATCAACGGCCCGTATCCAACTGCAACTGGTCGAAATACAGTTATCAAAGGCAGTGGTTTTTAAACTGGGGTCCGCGAACACTCGGTGGGGGCGACAAATGGTGCTTGGGGATCTGCAGAAATGTTTCCTCAGAACATGACATTGCAAATCTGGTAGCATAGAACTATCATCCGTCGTTGATCAATTGAAAAAGATATCTATTGTACCCATACATTATTCTGATTATAAGAATGCAAATAAATGTAATTTATATGGAATGACTATGATTTTTCTGGGTCATAAGTTGTCTATCATGGTTGTTCATTGTTTACAGTCCAAAAAATAAATGCTGGGAGATGGATCCGCAACAATATGTCCCCCATCAAAGGGGTACTCGAGTTTTCAGAGTTTCTAAATCACTGATTTAGGCTACATCTCATATACATGTCTTGTGGGAGACGAAGATCGTCAATCATTTCATATATAGAGATCTGGTTAGTCACTCAATAGAGACCACCATGTGATCGATATTTTTTGAAAGCATGCAGTGTTGGGGTGATTAATTTTAAAATGGAAAAAGGGGTGATCAATGAATGATTTACTCATCTACCCCTTTCTATCTTTCTCTCTCTCAGAATTTCGAAAAAGCTAGTGGACACAAATTGAACGATCAATTTAGCATGAACCTACATTACAAATTGAACCCAACGCTGAAAAACACAAAGGGTGTTTTGTGGACATACCGAAAAGAAAATGCTCAAATATTTAGAACTCTAGCTCCATTGGTGCAACCCATACGTGACGTGCATCGCCAGCTAGCTAGACGAACCTAAAAACTGAAGAAACCTATGTTGACAGGTTTTTTGACAGTTCTTATTGACAGTTTCTTATACATATGTATATACATATGTAGATAGATGGATAGAGAGAAAGAGGGAGTGGGAGAGAGAGAGGGTGGAGACAGATAGGAAGAGAAAGAAAGAGAGATAGATAAGCAGAAAAGATTTCAAAACTCAAATGAACCCACCATAAGCTTCACATATGAATTAGAAAATAACAGCAACCTTCCCTCTCTCAATATATTTCTGCACTGAACTGATACTCTCCTCCGATTTGTTGCAAACTGTAAATTTACTCATGAAGAATGACCAAATCAACTCTCACCATAACGCCAGAATCAAATCAAGAATTATCATAGAATGTTACCTGACAACCCTAAAGATTTGCAGCCTCCAGCATTTGAAGTAAATAAAACACACTTTTAGGAACCTTCAATAACCACATCATCTCATCCATAAAACAAGGAGAAAAGTATACACGATATAAAACTCCTGCAAAAACAAACAAACAAAAAAAAAACAACAAAAAAAGCAACAATGCCATTCAAAGGGGTATATTTCTCAACCAGCTAATTCAAAATCAATTGCAATCGCACCCGGTATGAAAGACCGGACATGCACATCAACACAAGCACATCCAAGACAATCAAGTCCTCCATGGAAAACACAAAGAGAAAACTACTTTGAGGCATGCATTTATTCAATACCATGTCAGGATTGCCCAAAGTGTATATTAGCGAAGTTTCCGGACCAATAAACAAACGAATAAATGAACGCAGGAGAACACACAAACTAGATAATCATTCGAACGCACTTACCACACATAGAAACGTATTCGACCACAATTTTGACTTACGTCACGCCCGTATTTTAAACATAAACAAGAAAAACAAAGGAGATAATGTATTGAAACGACTGTCATTC
>OY735226.1:11445473-11550473 GCA_963457665.1 Thysanoteuthis rhombus | reverse complement strand
TTCAAGCCAATCTATCTATCTATCTATCTATATATATATATATATGTATATATATATATATATATATACAAATATATATATATGTATATATATATATGTATATACATATATATATATATACAAATATATATATATGTATATATATATATGTATATACATATATATATATATGTATATACATATATATATGTATATACATATATATATGTATATACATATATATATATATATATATATATATATATATATATGTATATACATATATATATATATATGTATATACATATATATATATATATATATATATGTATATACATATATATATATATATATATATATGTATATACATATATATATATATATATATATGTATATACATATATATATATATATATGTATATACATATATATATATATATATATATGTATATACATATATATATATATATATATATATATATGTATATACATATATATATATATATATATATATATGTATATACATATATATATATATATATATATATATATATATATATATATATATATATATATATTGCACGCACAGGCAGCATTGATAGAGATTGATGGACGGAAATTTTTACATTTACCCCTCATTTTGTCAAAAAAAGACTTGTTAACTCGTACCCATTGGTTTCCGGCAGGGGATCCAGTTTACAATGTGTGTCCATTCTAAGTTAGTCCCTAACTTTGTGCCTTGCAGTCTTCATGCTTATCTTTGGATGTTCAGATTTTCTTTTAATGATCACCGTCCAACGAAAGACGAGAGAAATAATTCGCTCGCTGATTGACCCTTTTCATTTTTTTCAATTGATCACCCTAACGCAGCATACTTCCGAAAGGCGTTGATCACATGATAGTTTCTATTGAACGACTAACCAGACCTGTTATGTAGTTATGATTAGTATGCGCTCGTTTGGAAGCGATAGACGAGTTTTCATTGATTCTTTTTATTTTAAAATATTTATTTGAATGAAAATAGGATGGAAGTCTGTTTCCACATGAACTTCAATAATACAAATGTCATGTACTACAAATATGTTGAAGACAGAGACACAGCGATCAACATCGAAAACGCAGAAGTGGAGAAAGTAGACTAAAGCATCTACCAATGATTAAAAATCTCCATGAAATCCTTGAAAGAAGAAATTCAATGAAGATTCTATCGAAGATGGCAAGTTTTCGTTAGAGCAAGCTTAATTTTTAAGAACGAAAAATGTATATATTAGTATCAAAAAGAAGGGCATAGAGCCATTGCATCCTCCCGATAATCATATATAGAGCTGAAATATGGAATATAATCGAAGGATTGACCCTCACACTGAGAATCATGCAACGTTCATACGAGAGAAACCTGCTGAACATTATATGGAGAGATCACAAGACAGCACGGTATTTTAGAGGAGAAAAAGGGAGTCTGAGATAACATAGAATCCACCAGAAAGACCAAATGACAATAGACTGGTCTTGTTGTAAGAATGACCAACAAACACTGGACATTGCAACTCACGACGTGGACCCCGAGAGATCAAATGAGAAACTGGTGCAGACAAAATACAAGATAGCGTGAGAAACAAAACAAGTTCAGAAAGTATTGACTCCATGACACCCTGATAGACAGGTCTGGATAATCTAGAAGAAAGCCCATGATGCTAAAGGGATGCTGCTGCTGATTATTGGTTTACGTTTTGGAAGGCGAAGGAAACCTTTATTAGTTAAATCTTCTCACTGCATCAATGGAGACGACATGTCACACTTTTGACTTCTATCGAGGTTGGCGATGAGTGTAACGGCTCTTTAGTATTACTACTGCTTGGGTTATACGGTAATTAAGGCAACGTGGTTTGTCCAAGTGTTTTCTGACAAAAAGCAAGCGATCGTTGCACGAACGCATCAGGTACCACCATTTTGGAGTTGTTCATTTTGAATGGCTGAAAGAGGCTAGATTTTTACCATTGTTCAAATAATGTTAATTGCTGTCAAAAAATATAGTTTTTTGGCAATATTCCTGTTCAGGGACTGATGCCGTTTTCAGAATGGCTAAAATTATAATTATACTATGTATTGATAAGATATTAACGCAATAGTGAAAAAAAAAGCCGTTAATATTTTTTCAAGCAATCAAGCTTTTTTTTTTTTACCAAGAAGATAAAACTCTTCGTTAAACTCTAGTTGCTTTTTTTCAAAATTATGAATTCATTTATTTTCTCAAAAGCGGGAGATATACCAACATGACCAATGTTTTATAAGATCATACTGCATGTAGTAAACCACTTCCAGTAACTTAAATAGGCCAATTTCAAAACGCAAAGATAGCTCTAAAACCTTTCATGATCTATTACATTATTCCTTTCACTTAAAGAATGTATTTTTCCTAACAAATTTTACTTCTATCATAATGCTCAATTTACTCCACGAAACCGTTACCTCAGCCCCATGACGGTTACACTAGTACATGTAATATAAACGAATTGGATTATAATGATTGGGAAGGGATTGAAATTAAAAACTACATAAGATGGGGAGGTCAGAATGGAAGTCTCATATGCACGCAATACAAACTCTTTGAGGTATCTTCAGATGTTGAAATCTTCAGTAGGCATATCAATTTACTTAGTGCGCTAGTTGCACAGTTTGAGGATTACAATGCTGCCAACCAAAGCTGGAAGAAGAAAGCATATTGTTTTCAGGGAAGGGGATCCCCACTCCGGAAAAAAGACAAACATTCACGAAAAAAGAGTTTTAGCATGGACAGCAGCCACTGCTAGACAAAGGCGTGTCCCATCTCCTTCAATGACAAGCATGATTGCACTGATCCTGTCATTTCTTTCTCATCTTTTCCATCTCGTCTCCCCATCTTGTGTCTGGTCTTTTCCTACTGCCTTTATTGTCCCTTTTGCCCCATCTGTTATCTCTTCTTTTCGCCATGTGCTCTAACTGTCTCCATTTTTATTGCTAAATTGCGTATACGATACTCTTGTCTTCTCATGGGTCTATAATTATATTTTTCTATCGTTCTGGGTTATTCCTAACATTGCTCTTTCCATTGTCCTATATGCTGTTCTGAGTTAATTTTCCAGTTGACTCATAAGATTCCAAGTTTGCACCTTCACGTCGTAGCTGGTATTACGCATTTTGCATATTTTACGTTTAAAGTATACTTATATTTCGTTCTTCAGTAAGCTTACGGCGAGAAACGAACTCGCAACCTGTTTATTTGCCGTTCAGTTTTAACCCGATTTACGATTTGTGTCACCTGAAGACACAGCACCAAATTGGAGATCTGCGGATTGCAGATGGGCCCAGCTTGATGTAGACCTTACATCGTCCGTTCTCTCTTCAATTTTCGCCTCAAGCTCTTCGGAAGTTCAAATTTTGGACAAAACGTTAAATATGATAACCAATACAGAAATTGAGATGTATTCATCAGCCTCAAGTCTTTTTTCACCAAATTGTCAACTAATATATATATATATATATATATATATATATATATTGTGCTAACGCCAATGGAGATAACAAATTTAGAAAAACAATAACCTTGCATCATCTCTTCACCCTCTCCAAACATTGTCATTCGCAAATTTTTGAATATCTGAAAGTGGTTAAATTTTTACCGTTGTTCAAATAATGTTAATCGCTCTATAAAAATACAGTTTTTCGGCAATTTCCCGGTTCAGAGACCTATGCCGTTTTCAGAATGGCTATATATATACCAAATGCTTTCCAGTCAATCGTAATGCACGGCCGTAAAAAGGAATAGAAGAGGAAAATACGGATGAAGCTTGTAAAGGAAGTGGTCTTTTCAAGATGGAAGGCAAAAAAAGTAAAAAATGGAGAAAGGAATTTACAATTCGAAAATAACAGTTATCGAAGTAGATGATGCAGTTTGTTATTAGGGGAGATCAATGTTAATTATCCCTTAATCTAGTGATGAATAGGAGGGCTTGTGTGGAAAAGAGAAATTCGGTCGGAGCGTGTTGTATATCTCTTCAACCAAAATAGATTTGTCAGGAAATTGTCAGTTGATCTGAAATGATGCGTGCTCTGCTTGTTAAGATCGGTGTCTTGTAAAACAAAATTGAATAATTTTGCTTAGCAGACGACTCCTCAGGGCCTGTCTGTCTGGTTTTCAAATTAATAGGACAAATTCGAAGAAAATCAAGCACAAAGATGGAGTAGAAAAATAAATATAATAGAAATAAAAATGTTCCTCGGGGTTAAGCCTCAAGTGTCTCACTCAAATAAGGAAGAAGACAGGTCTGGTTAATCACTCAATAGAATCCGACACGTGACCAGCATCTTCTGGCGACATTTTTTCTTGCTGGGGATGATCAATTAAAAAAATTTGGGAAAGCAGTGTTCAATGAATAAGATACTTCTCTTGCCTTTTGTTAGTGCAGTGACTAAAGTCTGAATTACCCCCCACAAAAAAACAAATAATTAATTTAGTATGAACTTACATTGCAAATTAACCCCCCCCCATACTAAACATGTATATATGGGCACTCAAATAAACATGATAATGAGTGAAGTTTCAAATTGTCAGACCTCTAACTGAATTGCTCCGGCTTGTACGTGTGAAAACTACATACATACATATACATATATGCATACATACGCACAAACATACATCCATAAATATATATAGAGATAAATTCATTGTAGTCAGCCAGACCAACCTGAAAACTATTGTTGACAGTTTTCGTGACAGTTTCAGTTGACAGTTTCTAAGAGTTAAAAAAACATATTCAAAAAAAGCACGTACACAAATTTGAAATTCCCTAGGAAGAACATCAGTGTGATAAGTTACAATGAGAACAACGTACGGGTTTTTTTCTGACAAATAAGTCTCCAGCCAGCAAGACCAACTCGAAAACTAAATAAACCTATGTTGACAGTATTGATGACAGTTCTAGTTGGCGTTTTCTAATAGTTAAGAAAGAAAAAAATATTTACACAAAAACACGTACACAAGGGAAAAATAACAAAACACAAAACTATCCACACAAAATAAGTTACTTCCTCAGGTGCACTTCAGTGAAACAATATCCGTCTAAATTTCTGGGACGAGATATTACTATAATACGATTATTCTACAGGATTGGTATAGATATCTTTATTGTTTTTGCCTCTCTACACTCCAGCCTTCCTCGGGTGTCTACAGACAGACCTACAAACTGAGAAGTATGCAACGTGCACATGAGAGAATCATGCTCAACCTTACATGGAGAGATCACAAGACGGTTCAGTATATAAGGAAGAAAACGGGTGTCTGTGACATCATAGAAACTATTAAAAAACTCAAATGGCAATGGGCATTCCATGTTGCAAGAATGAAAGACAACTGATGGACACCATGTCTCACAACATTGATCCCCAGGGATCACATGAGAAACCGAGGCCGACAGAACACAAGATGGAGAGATGAACTGGACAGATTCAGGAAATACTGGCTCTGCCACGCCCATGATAGAGAAGTGTGACGAATCCTGGTGAAGGTCTATGTCCAACAACAGACGTTAAAAGACTGATGATGATGATGATGATGATGATGATGATGATGATGATGCTGCTGATGATGATGATGTAAGAATACAAATTGTGAAAAGCTAACAAATAAGAACAATGTATTGCTTTGGGTACTGCCAAAATATCCGGTGAATGCCAACTTCGTATAAATGGTTAGTTGTCGAATAATCACGAATTCCAAGAAAATTCCATTCCAAATATTGGGAAAGAAGAATTTTTCAATATGATTATCACTATTCTAATAATTTATACAATTTATGCATAGCTGTCATCATTGATTTACACATTTAATAGATAAATCACTCAAAATATTAATGATGTTTCCATTTTCTAAAGGAATCGCTCCGGAACTGCTCGAACTGGGAGTCTTACTTCCGGAATTAAAAGACAGAAGAATTAATTAAAATATTTATCTTCACGCACTCTATTTAGTTTTATTCCATTAGTGATGACTGAGCAATTCAATCTGGGCGAAAAAGAGTTCCACTCAATACCGAAAAAAAAATCATCATTTTTGACGATTATACCCAGTTTTGGTGATTTTTCCAGAAAAAGGTAAACATAATTTATATCTTGGGGTATTTTTCTGCTCGATATGAAGAAATAAATGAAAACGACAATGCATAAATCAAATAAATCATCAAAATGTTTGACGATGGGTCCAGAATCATATGAAAATATCCTACAGATGTTTGGATAGGGAATTATTTTTTCTTTCAAATTCTCCCCTATATGAATAAGTATTAAACGTTTCATTGGATTCGAATTATATGCTGATTTTTGCCAGATTTTTAAATTTCTTAAATGTCAATTTTCTGGTGGGAATTGTGTTCATGTCGTTCATACTAAGCAATAAGAGATTGATCTGCTAACAGGATTGTATTCACTTATTTCAGCTGTTATGTATGTATATGTATTTACGTACGGATATACGTATGTATGTATGTATGTATGTATGTATGTATGTATGTATATGATGATGATGATGATCATGATCAAGATAATAGTCATGATCATCATCATCAGTCTTTTAGCGTCCGTCGTTTGTAATAGATATTACCCAAGGTTTATCAGACGCCTCTGACATTGGCGATTTCAATACTTTCTGAACTTGTATAGCCCGTCACGCCATCTTATTTTATACCGGCTGCAGCACTGCATATGATCCCTGGGGGTCCAGGTTGTGAGTCGTGATATCAAGCAGTTGTGTGATATTCTTACAACACGACCAGCTCATCGTCATTTGAGTTTTCTAATGGATTCTATAAGATCCCAGACAACTGTATGTTTTTCGATGTACTGTGTTGTCTTATGATCTCTCAGCATGATGATGAGCATGGTTCTTTTCAAGAAATCATTTGCAAAACTGTTGCAGGCAAAAAATGCGATGGTGTGACAAACTAAACACTGCGCCCGTGAAAGTTAAAGGCTGCTGCTGTTGCTAATGTATTACGAAGTGTTAAAGGAAGTATTCAAAAGAACTGAGGTCAATCTTTCCAGTGCTTCAATTCTTTTAAAGCTGTTGGTAAATTTCACCACACCTTGTAAAAAAAGGATACTTTGTCCTCGTAGACACCACGATCCTATGAAACATGGAGCCAGTAAAGACCATCAATGGTACTCAGTGAATCGTGGTCTGCTTGGATGACAATTTCATTGAGGCTGCAATATCCGGCGGATTGTACAGGTGAGAAGTTGTCCTTTATTCGAGGACCCTGCTCATTTCATCTGCATCTGACCTGCCCTTTCAGTTTTGTCAGCAAACCGTGCTTTGTGAAGACGATCAACAAGACTTAGAGTGAAACTTTGACGGCAATAGATATCGATTTCTTGGCTCATTGCACCTCTCATGACCGGATGTATGTGACTGACTATTAGAGAGGCTGCAATGGGTAGCTAAGGATCCTGGCCCTGAACCATCCGACACGCCACAGACATTTTGGGAGGCTATAAAATGGTATCGAAATGAGTTTTATTTATTTTTCTATTCAATTCAACAGTTCAAAACTAACGTGGTCAGAAAAGTGGGAGAAGTACAGAAAAGTGTCAAATTTATAGACCGCAGTCGATATCCAGTCGTTGGTGCAATGTCTGGGATATAGACAGGTTTTGATCACTTTTTAATTACTTTTGAAACGTTAAATTCACTAGGATTATTCCATTTCAATTCTATAGCTTTCCGTGTTGTCTTTTCACTCTAATATATATATATATATATATATATATATATATATATATATATATATATATAATGTTCTAATGCACACACACACACATATGTATATATATATATATATATATATATATATGTATACGTAAAATATATATATATATATATATATATATATATCTATATAATATTTTATCAGATCATAGGTGTTCCTATGGGAATTGAAACTGCCCCCCCCCTTACTGGGCAAAATTGTATTTAGGGAGACACAAAGCATATCACGTCATGTCTAATTGAAACTAATATAAAACGTATATTTTTAGATTGCATTTGTTTCATTGATGACTTATATTCTTTGATGATGAAGGAGAATTCAGAAAATTGTCAAAGTCTCTGGTCTAATTCGTTGTAGACACAAAGAAGTACTTTTTGTGTAATTTGTATTCTTGATGATGAAATCATAAGTTGGTTTGTATGCAGTCGGAGATTAAAACCAAAACAGCGTATCTAATATTTACATGGGAGAACATTCAATGGAAATGACACGAACAGTGAGTCATGTCTGTTGTTAAACTCACTGATCCCTTGTTGTTAGAGACATTTTTGATAACCTACATAAGTAAGCCCTGTTTAAAAAAATGTGGTATACATATGTATATTATTGTGTCATCCACAGACAGCTGTTTCGTTGTATTACAGCTCTTAAGTGTGGCTATAAACTATCCATTATCCCAGCCAGTACAAGGACGCAGAATCGAAACCTTAGCTTTAGACCCGGAGGCTGGTATCCTCCCTCTACTCCACGAAACTGGACGATCAGTGAGGTTGAATTTAAGCGATATATCTATATATTTATCGTATATATTCCTCATCCACCAGAGTGCTCCATTCCATGCTGGAAGCATTGCATATATATATATATATATATATATATATATATATATATATATATAAATCATCATATAAAATGACAAATTGTATGTATGACATGAACTATACGGTAAGAAA
Organism: Thysanoteuthis rhombus; assembly: GCA_963457665.1. NCBI lineage: Eukaryota > Metazoa > Mollusca > Cephalopoda > Oegopsida > Thysanoteuthidae > Thysanoteuthis > Thysanoteuthis major. Next base: position 11,541,742 of record OY735226.1, on the reverse strand, counting down.
GGAAGGTTGTGTTTGACACTGCTGGGGTGCCATGTTGATATAACTGATTTGTTTTCAAAATCCACGAGACAGTTATATGGTAAACAACTGAGGATCAAAACAATAGACAATTTATACATTATTCCACGATAACAAAGTATGTTTAAAACGGAAAAAAACTCAGAAGAAAATTACGTAAATTGCATTGACAGATATTGGAAAATAGCTGACTGAAGAGAAAAATAAAGGTTTACTGTTTGAAGCTGTAAAGCTTTCTCGACTATACATGATGCTTGAGTGTTTCATTTATTAAAGTACACCTGAGATGAAAACTTTTTTATTTTAGTATAAAACTAGTTTTACATTTCTGTGCCGATTTTCCGATGAAGTGACTTTTCAACCATGACAACAGCTCCTGGAACAATCGCATTATCATGACAACTAACCCGTGGATACTGTCCTCCAGATAGATTACCAGCGATAATTGCCCCTTGTACAGTATCCCAATGGGTGTGATCATTTACATGGCCAACAATTTAATTTCCACCAACTTCAACTTAACTGTTTCTATGCTATTGTCATAAACCATATCGTTATAATTGGAGTAATCTGTATGTGTATAAAATGCACCTAGATAACTTGACAAATGGGCGTCGTCATCATCATCATCATCATCATCATCATCCTCCTCCTCCTCAGTCTTTGTACGTCTGTCGTTGGACATACACCTTCCCCAGGATTCGCCACAATTCTCTATCGTCGGTGTCACGGAGCCAGTACTTTCTCATCTCTCTTGGGATCCATGTCGTGAGTCGCGATGTCCATCAGTTGCCCGCCATTCTTGAAACATGGCCAGCCCATAGCCATTTGAGGTTTTTGACAGATTCTCTGATGTCCCAGACTCCTGTTTTCTTCCGGTGTACTGTGCTGTCTTGTGTACTCTCAACGTGAGGCCCAGCATAACTCTTTCATGTCCATGTTGCATGGTTCTCAATTTGCGGGTCTATCTCTCGGTTAGGTTCCATGTTTCAGGTCCGTAAGTTACTATCGGGAGGATGCATTGGTTGTACACCCTTCTTTTGCAAGATATGTTGGTCCCTGCATCGAGCATTTCTGTGTCAAGTCGTTTAGATTTACGTTCGTCGATGTGAGGAGAGAGAGAGAGGGGGGAATTTTCTTTTGATTCTATATAGAACGAAATCAAAATATCGTTTCGATGACGTGACAGCATTTACAAAAAACTGTTTTGATTGTTACCACTATTTCCGATTTCTGTTTTGTTTGTTGCTATTAACTACATAATAAATAAAGAACGATTCTCCTGAAGATTTTCATGTAACCGGATACAAACTTTTCGAGCTGGTATGCATTAGTATCAACCAACAAGGGAAAAGAGCGTGTAACATCTCAATTCTCAATCCTATGCTCAACTGCATCGTTTGTAAAAGCTGATTGTGTTACGGAGCAACGATATTGTTGAGAAGTAATGATACTAGATACTTCACATTTCATATCATGGTTCAGAAAATCCCGTATATGCACGGTCGGTAGAGCGAGTGTTCTGGATATTATAAGTAACAGGTCTAGTTAGTCACACAATAGAAACCGTCATGCAAATAACGTCTTTCGAAAGTATTCGGTGTTAGAGGTGATCAGAAGAAAATGAAAAAAATGATGATCAATGAATGTTACTTCTATCACCTTTTGTTGAGCAATGATCTCTAAAAGAGTTTTTAGAAAATTACAAAAACAAGTATGACTGCTGACACAAACTCGGGAGAATGAACATGCTCAGCAGATTAGACCTCTTCACTAAAATCCTATCTGGAGGGTGGGATGGAATTTACAACAAACAAGAAAACGTTCTTTGTAAACATGATAAGGAATAAAAATCGAAAATGTCATCCCTATAGCTCCTTTGGTACGGCTTTTACGTATGATACATACATGCATAGCAAGCAAGCCAGATCAACTTAAAAACTGAAGAACCCTACTATGAGATTTTGGAGACGGTTTTGGTTGACGGTTTCTAAAGAACTGTTAAACAGACGTCTTGGGCAGCCTCGAGATTTTGACGTCTTCCGGCTTGTCAGGGAGTTCAGTGACGTGTGAAATACATTAATTATGACATTATCTTCTGCATTCTTTTGAAGTAACAGACACATAAGCGTTGGATCAGTGCTAGGATTAAGTATTAGAATTTGAAGTTAATTCGATATTGGCAAGCGAGGGCTGAGCTTACAATTAATTGCTATTCATTGGACATTCTCAAAAAGTATTTACTAGACTAAATGCAGGATTATGTATAGACTTTTGGTAATCTTTGCTTTGAGGTACATAAACTTGGAGCAGTTTTTATGATGAACGGAAAGTCATTCAGAAGCTCTAAACATACTTTTTAATGAGAAAAATCGTACAGCTAAACAACGTTTTAATCAGATATTTAGGAATTAGGAAATTAAAAAAGCATAAACTTTGTTCTTGATCGTATTCTGCACCATGAATTCGTCAAGGTACGATGGGAACAGTTCATCCGATGTGCCAAACTGACATTTTGATAAAGAACAAACAACAGGCTTTAATTTCATTATTGCGGTAATCTCTGGTGAATATGTTGTTGAACTATACTTTTTATTAAAATTGATGAATGATTATAGTTTCTAGTACCTGGAATCCTGCTTGATAGGTTTATATGCATCAAACGAAAGATTACCAGATTTTTGTATAGATTCTTCCGAACTGTTGTCATCATCTCAATTCATCTCCTGAACCAAAGTTTTCGGCCGTCGTACCTAACGGCCTTCTCCAGATTGGTGTCGTAAATGTGGATGGTTTGGAATACTTATGGTTCAACCCCCAATCTAAATGTTAGGGCGTAATGTCTTCATTTTATGCTTCCTATTTTCAAGGGGGATAAATCTTTTAGTTATAACCATATTGCTGATTGTTTGAAATGTCGTATCATGTCGGTGAACGAAACTGGACCCGCAGAAAAGTAATTTTTTCTAATTTTTCTATATACAGGGTGTTTCAGAAAATTTTTTTACTCATATTCCGTCTGCCAATAGCTGCTCTGGTTCTTACCTGTAAGTTGAATAAAATCTTTAGAAAGAAGTGATTTTATAAAAGAGACCGTCTATAAAAAAAGTCACCAAAAATTGTCAAATTACGTTTCTTTAATCGTCAAGTTTGTCCGTCTGTCTGTCTTGCTGACCGGTTACGTATGCAGGTATATATATCTCACACAAAGAGATCATATCAGTAGAGCTATAAGGCTGAAAAATGAAGCATTTAATCCTTATCGTTTCCATAAAGAAAACTTTTTTTTTTTTGTTTTGTTTTTTTAAATTCTCCTTATGATATGTTTCTAGCGGGTAGTTAAATATGCAACGTAAGTTCGAGCTAGATTGATCAATAGTTTGATTCCAGCCATATTCATACTTGCTTTTTGGAAATTTGAACTTTTTCCGATGATCACCACCCAACAAAAGATGTGTGACGTATCCTATCCATTGATCAGCCTCTTTTTTTCAGTTTTTCAATTGATCACCGCATTCTGTCAAAAGATATTGATTGCATGACAGTTTCTATTCAATGACCAACCAGACCTGTTCCACTTGTTCTTTCTCATGGGAGAGTCCAATTAATTTTCAGATAAAAACCAGAGCAGCTATAAGCTAATAAAATGTGAATACATCTTTCTGGGACACCGTGTGTTTGATTTCCTGTCACCGTCTAGCTCTAGCAGTGTTATTTCGTATTACCTTGTGTTTGTTACGCTTTGTCTCAGAAATATATATAATGGGCACAAGAACATGCAAGACCTGGAAAGTATCCAGCGATTTATTCCGTAACGCCCACCTCAAAATCATTGGAGAAAATGTACGAGACTCCATGGGAACAGTCTTCAACGATGGCAGTGATATTTTTCAGTAGGAAAAAATTTGCACTGAGACACTACGCGTTTGGTATGTTTTACGAACATGAAAATGACTTCAGTGTGTTGCCCTGGCCGACAAATTCCCCAGATCTCAATTGCGTTGAGCACTTATTGAATATCTTGTGCTAATGAGTTTGTTCTACAAAACTTCTTCAACGTAAATAAGCGCAATACAAGAAACTACTGTCAGCATCCTGAAACCAAGTTACTGTTGAAACATTTGAAAGATGCAGCACCTTCTGTAGATTCAGTATCTCATTGGGTGAGAATCAATTTTCATAGACATAGAAGGACAACACTTTATTAAGAAGGTTTTCATAATATTCAAGTTCATTGAGGTACACCATCTAATTGGATTGGACAGGGAAAGTGCAAGACAAACGTCAAACAAATGCCTTTAAACGAGGCATCTACTGTAGAGCAATGCTTACTCAAGTAGTGTAAAATACTCATCAACTAGCGTGAGAGAAGAGGGTGATGCCTGTCGTGATCAAAGGACACGTCTCAATCATTCTCTAACATTACGTGATTGAACAAAGATACGTTGCGCTGCCTAATCAGTACACGTCGCCAGATGATGATGAGGATTTAGATAGGGAATGCGATGCGACTAAAGAACATTCACTCTTGTTTTTGTATTTCTGTCCTTCCTTCAACGCTTGCCGGAATATGAATTCATTTTGCTGACAATGAATTTCGTGTTGGTAACTTTCATTCTGCCCTGCATTTCCTATCTATCAATAAGAAACCATCTTCCAAAGCTCTCACCAAAACTAATACAATAGATTCATTCAGTTTTCAAATTGGTCTGGTTGGCTGATTGTGCATAGCTTTATAGTTTAGTAGGGATCAGGATTTTACAAGTGTGTAGAGCTTATGATTGAACATAAGTTAGATATTATGTTGGATCGCAGTGTGCAAAATCTCTAGTTTAGTAATCTCAACATAAGAACGTTTTATCAAAAACGAATTGTAGCACATGGTTTTTGTTTAGTTGACCTACCAGTCAAAGAGTGACGCTCAGGGGAAAAAGGTGTCACCCAGTGCTCCCCCTCTGACTGAAAAGATTACATAGACATGCTTTAGTACTGTCGCAGGTCATAAATAATAACAATGGAGAAAAAAGACGACTCTGCTGAATACGTAACTCTACCAAAATCAGCAAGAATTTTCCATGCTGAAGTAAGTAACATGGGATAGTTGATTAGGCCAATCATTGGACGATAGGAGCTTAAATTTCATCATAAATGCCACAAGTTTTGGGGGTCTGGGTAGAGAGATACTCAGCTGATAGTCACTGGAGGGAGGAGCAATTGACCCCTTGACCTAGAGCTTGTATTGACGGCCATTAAAATACGTTGTCGAATCTTTTAACTAAGTGCTCTCTTTCTCATTGAAGTTGCCAATAACATTGGTGAATTCGTATTGTGACTTCACCAGCTCAGCATGACAAGTTTTAATTAACTACACCAACATTCCCGCTATCGAATACCGAACACAGCGTTGACGTAAAGGGGGTTTGCCAATTAGGATCTGTCTTGGGACCTGGTCATGAATGTATGTGCACGCGTACAGTCCGAACTAATGACACTGAAGGCTTGGAAACTTAAATAATGCTCTGTCTACAAAAACGCCTTTTCTTTGTTTTATTAAATCTCGATTAAATTGGTTATCAGTGAAAGATTCATTTTGCAATGCAAATTTATCCTGAATTGGCCCCTTGTTTGTAACCGCTTGCTTTTTGAAAATTCGGACGCTTTAGTGATTACTTCCCGACAGAAGGCAAGAGAGGAAACTCATTCATTGATCCGATGTTTTAATTTATCACCCTGGTCACGAAACGCTGCCGGAAAAACTTGTTCACCTGATGATCTCTATTTAATGACTACCCGGACATCTGTCTAACTATCAATCGACTGAGAGATAGTTGGTAAATCTATTGTTATCGTTTGCTCAATACGGTACCATTTTTTTTCTTTCTGTTACATTCATTTGTTTATCAAGAGTAGAGAAGAATCTCAGAATACTTATAACTTCTACCTTACAGAATATGTAGATTATTAAGTAACTAAATTACAAAGATATCACCGGCATTTGTCCACTATGTGGCTAGGCTACGCAGCACTAACAAGAAAACATTGAATCTCAAGTTTCACACGAAGTGCTGGCCAATAAAGCAATCACTTGGCCTACGGGATGGTTAGGATAGTTGTGCATATCAATTACGAAGCAGACCACTTGACCGCTTTATTAGTCAGTACTTTGCTTGGAATCTGAGATCCAGTATTAATTCCCCACTTGCACCAGAGGCCAGGGCATGTCAGGATTTCGAATGCTAACTTTCAGACAATTAGCAGTAAGATTCAAAAGTGGCATTTATGGTCCACCGTGAATAGTTTTATCTTATTCCTACTTAAAGCATAGATTTGTGCCAAGAAGAGATTAAAGAACGAAAAGAAATTTCAAAACCTCAATATGATCCCCGAGACCATGAATTAATGGAATTTCAGCCATTGCAGTTCTATGGCTGAAAAAACCTGCCATTGGTGTTGATTTCAGCAATTGCAGTTCTAAGGCTGAAGAAAGACGAATAGGGGTAATTTTCAGTCATTGTAGTTCTGAGGCTGAAAAGTTGCGAATGACTGTTATTTCAGTCATCACAGTTTTAAGTCTGAAAGACTGTAAATGGCTATAATTTCAATCATTGCAATTCTAAGGCTGAAAAATGTAGATGGTGATAATTTCAGTCATTGCAGTCCTAAGGCTGGAAACTGCAAATGACTATAATTTCAGTCATCACAGTCTCAAGTCTGAAAGACTGCAAATGGCTATAATTTCAATCACTGCAGTTCTATGACTGAAAAATGTAAATGGTGATAATTTCAGTCATTGCAGTCCTAAGGTTGAAAACTGCAAATGACTGTAATTTCAGTCATCACAGTCTTAAGTCTGAAAGACTGCAAATGGCTATAATTTCAATCACTTCAATTCTAAGGCTGAAAAATGTAGTTGGTGGTAATTTCAGTCATTGCAGTCCTAAGGCTGAAAACTGTAATTCCAATCATTGCAGTTCTATGGCTGAAAAGACTGCCATTGATGGAAATTTCAATCATTGTAGTTTTATCGCTTGAAAAGTACTAATTAATACAATTCCAGTCCTTGCCGTTCGGTGGCTAGAAACTGCTAATGGTTGTTAAAAAACTGTCCGTGTTGGTAATCGCTGTCAATGCAGATCTATGGCTAAAAATCTGAAAATGGTGATAAGGCAAGTCATTGCATTTTTTATGGCTAACAAACTGCTGATAGTGGTACTTTCAGACATTGCAATTCAATAGCTACAAAACAACGAATGGCGGTAATTTCAGTTATTGGCGATCTATGGCTACAAAACTGCAAATGGCCCATTTCCCAGAATAATCGACATTCGCAAGTTCACAACACAAGAAGCATTTTGACCTTCAATATTGATCTTTTTCAACCAATCAAAGAGGGCCATGATTAACCAATAAGCGAACTGCATAATTAGACACTGTTTTGAGCCGATCAATTTCCAATGCATAGTAAGTTTCCGTACGGGAAAAAAATGCCATTATTTGGGCGTAAAATAGTGAAATAATATTCAGGTCGAACAAATGTAGAGGTGTCCCCGTCTGTCAAACATCGTCACCCGAAAAAGCAGTTACGTTTGAATGCACACCATCTCTGTATTTTTCTGTCTTCTCCTCCTCAATGGGCAGTTGATCACTTTTCATTTGATAGAATGGTAGTAGCCCTGCTTCCGAGGTATATTCAAGTCACATGAGCAGATCACATGCTTTTCCCTCATTTACGTTGTTACGCCTTGTGCCATTCTTAACAATCTGAGTCAGTTCTCATCAAAACTATTCTCTATGAATTCTTTAATGTCCAACTTTTAACACTTCACATTAAAACACTTTTTCAATGTTGCTCTAAAGAATCTGTCCTCAATTCATTGGCCTAACCTTGATATCTTCATGAATATATCTTTTATCAGAAGCTTGAGTCAACGTAATCCCAAATCTAGTATCCACATCTTTGTAGTATTTTTTTTTTGTTGTTGATAGGAACCAAGTTACTTGAAATCATTATCTTAGTTTGAATGATTTTCTTTTGGTGCAGTGAGGTTAATTTTTATAGTTTTTTCTAAAGCTATGATCAAGTAATGTTCAATATAATATTGGTCAATTCAAACACCTCTTGAAGCCTACAAACTTACCTTTTTTGCTCAGTCTGAAGTTAACTTTACTTAAATTCAAAGAAGTTTAAAGTAAAGTGGGTTGAAGCTGGAACAGCATTCTGGCACGTCCGACTTCCACTTACGAAGCTAGTTACACGAGTTTGTTTGGATAAATTCCATATAGGACCATCATTTTCTTGTTGCTCTGCACGATGTTCACATGCTTTGATAAACATTTTTGATAAAAATTACTTTTTTTCAGAAGAAAACTTATTTTACGAATGCTCACTACAATCTGAGTATAACGGAGATAACCTTGTTATCCTCGATTCAGGGGAGATGATTCAGGGAGTCTTTGAAGCCATCTAGATTAATTGCCATAAAATTCAATACTATTCTATGCCCTCTCTTAGCTTATCATTAAACTAAACATTCATATAAAGTTTCGTTAATGTTTTTAGATATATGCCGGTAAGACATCGGAATATCATTACGACTCTATTTGTCTTTCTGAATTGCTCACACTTTATTTCCAGTCTGCTGAACTCTGGTATTACGAGGCGATCGCAAAGCCGTATTTTTTTTTTTTTTGTCTAAGTAGCCTTCTTTTAGATACAGGATGAAGGGTTCTATTTAACTAACTATGACACCTAAAGCTAGAGGCTGGGATAAGGATTCATGCCGTTCCAAGGGCATTAATGCGAAGTGATCACCCTGTCTCAGCCAGCTTTTATTTTCTGTGATGGTAACTGTTAGACCACCCATCACCTCAGTAGTTTCGCTATGTACGAGGCATTGAGGGAATTAAGTTGAAGCCAGAACACATCGTTGTCTCAATCATGTGAATTCATGTGAGTTCACGTGATCAATGGTAGTGTGGAAGCCGATTTTAGACTAATTTTAATTGTCAGGAGACGCACTGCTGTAACGGCTGTGTCACGTGATATCACAAATCTCTGCTGGTCTTCTAATGTGACCTCACGTCTTACATCATACATCTCACATCCTTGTATCTGTATCAGCACACAATGGCTGGATGCGGGATTGAGACTGATTTGTTTCAGATCTAAGACTGACCTGAAAAAAACGTTCATCATGTGATATTTGGTGGCCAGATGTGAAATCACGTGAGGTGACTTGTCACGACTGTGAATGTCTGCTGATGTTCCTGCTTTTGGGGTATCATGAGCTTGCATTAGTTCACGTGATAGCAATGTTTTCCCACCCATTCACCACCAGCCTCAGCCCCAACCCCACTTTGTAATTGAATCTTGACCCCCAACCCCCAACCCAATCTGCACACGCATCTTCAACCAAATGACAAGTTTTAAATGGGCAATGAAAATACTTGAGAGAAAAAAAAAATCCTGGTCTGGTTAGTCACTCAACAGAATCTGTCACGTGATCAACTCCTTTTGGAAGCTGGCTGTGTTGAGAGTAATCAGTTAAAAGAATAGGATAAAGGGGTGATCAATGAATGCTGCATCTCTAGCTTTCTGTTTGGTCGGTGATCAATAAAAATTCAGAACAAGCGGGTGCAAATTAAGAGATGAATTTAACATGAATTAACATAATGAATCGAACCCTCCACTGAATTCCTCCTTAAGGGATGGAATTGAAAGAAAAAATTCTGAAGACATACTAAGGAGTTAGTGTCTACATTTTCAGCCCTCTAGCTCCATTAATGTGGCCTCTGTGTGTGAAAGATACATACGTACGGAACCAGTCAGCTGGACCAACTTGGAAACTGAAAGAAATCTACGTTGACAATTTTGATGACTGTTTTAATGGATAGTTTCGAGAATCATATTCATCATTACATTATGCAAAAAAAAAAAAATCCCAAAAATAATTGGAAAATTTTTTCTGCGGACTCATGCCCCCTCTTGAAATTACAAACACCCCTGTAAGGGGGGTATGCCCACAAGTCAAGAGCCACTGTTTTAGACATTCGCTGGAATTTATTGCTATATTATCACGATTGTATTTGTCTTTGTGCGTAGTTCACATTTTATTTCCAGTCTAGTGAGTTCTGGTTATTACAAGGAGGAGTTTCAATGTACATTGGCTGGACTTTTGTTCTAAAATATTGCGCAGTTTAAAGAGACGACGAGAAAGAAAAGACTGCTACTTATACCAAAGTCTGGTTAGTCATTCAGTAGAGACCGTCACATGATCAACGTCTTTTGGCAGCATGCTGTTTTGGAGATGATCAATCAAAAAAAAAAATTTAAAAAGGGGTGATCAATGAATAGGTTACTTCCACCAGTTTTTGAGGTGCAATAATCCCTTGTAAGTCTGATTTTAAAAGAAAAAAAAAGAAGACAAAAACAAGAGAAAACACATAAACAAAACTAGTATGCAGAAACTAAGGGATCACTTTAGCATAAACTTACATTTGAAAAAGATTCCTCTCCCCTCCCAAAAAAAAATCACCACAACCAGCAACAGCAACAACAACAATAACAATAACAACAAAAAGAACGTAAGTATTCTGCGGAGGATTGAGGAAAAAAAACAACGAAATAACAGTTTTTAGTATACATTGTACGGAGTAAATGTTTAGATTTTCAACTCACGAGAAGCTTGTACGCGTGATACATACATACATACATACATACATACATACATACATACAAAGCCAGACTGACTTGAAAACTGGAGAAACCTATTTCGATAGTCTTGGCGACAGTTTTGGTTTACGGTCCATAATAAATTAACTTTGTGTAAGAGGAGAATCAGTATGAAGCTGTGTGGTGCTATAATTGGGAAAAAAGTCACAGGGGTGGGGGCTACTCATGGGGTAGAACGATATAAGAAAACCGTCAACCAAAACTGTCACAAAAACTATCAACGTAGGTTTCTTCAGTTTAGGTTGGCTTGCTATCTATCTATAATCATCATGTGTACATACTGCACGAATGGGGCTAAAGGGATGAAAATTTAAGTTTATACAAAATTAATCTTGTAGTCAGTGTCCGAGCAGCATTTAAAGTTGTTTTTGTTATTTGTTTGGGAGAGATTCAGACATTTCTGGTGCTCACTATCCAACAAAAGGTGAAAGGGTAACTTATTCATTTTCATGTTTTTTTAATTGATCGCACTCTACACACCACGTTGCCAAAAGACGTCAGTCACGTGATTTTTTCTATTGAGTGACTTATCAGACCTGTCTCCTTCCCAGTTTTTTCTTTTGTTTTTACATCAAGAACACATTCGATAACGTTTCAAATTCAGATCAATGCGTGGAAGAACTGCTTATTAAAAGTTTAAAAGCGGTATTTTGCCTTGTGCGATTTGGTTCTTGACATTCCGATGGCGTAAAAAGATTTATTGCATGGACGAGGGAATCGGAGACCCGGGTTCAAATCCTAACTAAGCTTATTCACGTTCACTTTGCAATATTTCCCCTGGAAAAAGCATGAACTCATCTCCCAATCCTGATGATTATGTCGCATTAATGTCGCAGGGAAAAGCATGAATCCATCTTTTGTCCCCTGATAGTAATTCGGGACTGTACACGTTGACTTCGCACTGATGCCCCTTGGAAAAAAAATACAAATCTTTCTCTCCTTAGAACAAATTCTGCTCGAGACTGATTACATTTAATTTATTCGAATGCTCCTGGGAGAAGCAAGAATCGATTTCGCTCCACCTCGTCTGACTCGATTTTTTTCATCCTAGTGAAGCAACCAGTCTAGAAGAAGGACAATGCTAAATGCAAAACTAGAAAGGAAGTAAGGGGAAACCACTCCACTATACATCCGAGAACAATCATGGCAATTCAGAGTTTGAAGCCGTGAGGCCGCATTTCAACTTAAAAATATCAACTCGCTAGTTTGACTGCCAAAACGTACTTAATCAAGAAATAAAAAAGCCCCCAAACGCCAGGAATGGACAAAATCACCAAAGAAATCCTAAAATAATCAAAAACAAACCGAAGGAGGGCCAAAACGTTTCAGCACACCTACGTAGATTCAGCATCTTTTCGTTGAAGCATGAAAGCCTGAAATTATTGGAAAATGCACTGAATTGTCATCTGTGGTCATGATTGTTAACGCTCTGAAAGGATATGGCACGTACAGAAGAGGAGTTAGTTATTGATTTTATTTCCAAAAACACGTTGTTGGCACATGCTGTTATCCCTTGCTATTCACAGCGGTTTGGGGGAGGTCACCAAGGGGTGTGAATAGGCCCAAACTGTAAATGATTTTTTTGACTGCCCCAATCTCATTCGATCCCCCAACATAATCGGTAAGCATATGTTTTGCCATTCATGAATAATTGTACAAGTAAATGAATACAGTAAAGCAAACAGCAAAAATTTAGAAAAAAATGAATTACTGAAAAACGTAAACATGGACTTACCCTGGTCAAAAATCCTCCGTGAGTTCACAAAACTTTATTTTTCTTCTTTTTTTTTCGCAACAAACTTTTCTATAATGCAGTTTATGGCAGTACTCTGCAAAACTCCCTAAAATATTCCAATTAAATTATTGTGGACTGAACTGCGAATTATTGAAACCGGGAGTGAAAAAACTGCGAATTGCAAGGGATTACTGTAATGCTGTCGTCAAAAGATGCAAACTCAGAACCAATTTCTGCGAAATTGAAGTCGAATATTCATTTACTAGCAAATATACCAGGGGGGGGGGGGCAGGAGGGTAACATAAAATATGACCAATCAGGTAAATATCAACTTTGATATATATAGTCTCAACAAATGGGAAAAAACAACAACAATTATTTACACTGTGCTCGTCAAAAAGTAGCTGTATCGGAACGACTATTTTGATGCACAGAAAATAACAAACGGTATCACTGCTCTCTTCTGACAGGGCATCTGGATACAGTATGTGAGTTTTCCTCCCACTGAGTGCCAGAATGGAAAGATGATTGGGAATCTAACCATAGAACAACCAATTTAGAGCTGTGCATACGAAAGCGTGTTTAAGACAGGCAAAGGCCAGCGCTTTTGAAAGATTGTCCTTGTGCCTTGTAACAACTTCCAGAAATGACGTTTAGTGTCCTCCGGCTTCAACATTACGTTGTCTTCCAATTTCACCGCAGAGAGATGTATTCATAGGCTAGGTGCGATATTGTGGTCAACAACTTGGAAAATTCTCTAGAAATGACCAGAAATGACATTTGATAACCTCAGATGACCTGATGTCAAAATCACATCGAAAAACTTTGGTCTTGAAGAATCTACCTCTATGCCAAATATCAATTTCGTAGGGGCAACATTGTGGCTATCAAATTGGAAAATTGGCTATAAATGACTAAAACTGACATCAGGTGACCTTGAAAGCTTCATTGCCTCTGAACTTTGCCAACAAAAGATTTATCCCTACGCCAAATATCTGTTCAATAGGTTCGAAATTATTGCCAAAAACTTGGGAAAGTTAATGTGAATGACTCGATAAAGCCTCTGGTGATGTTGAATAATCTAAAAAGTCAACTTCGCTTAACTCTCTCCGATGTGAGAAGATATACCCATAAACTCAGTTTTAGCATCCTTGGTGCATAATTGTGACCAACGGCTCAGAAAATTTGCTGATAATGACCAATTAATGACCTTTGGGGTCAATTTCACATAGCCCATGGTGAGTTGACCTTTCCTCGGTCTACGTAAAGAATATTAGGTCGATATATCACGTAGTTTTAGCAGAGAAGAGGCAAAAATGACTGAACAAATAAACAAAGTGAAAATAAATTGTTTTTGATTGCAAGTTTCAACCAGAACGATTTGACTCCGGCGGTGAGAAAACATCTTAGGCTTATTCTTCAATTTCCAATAAAGCACTATCCACTCACTGTCGGAAGGAAATCGGTCTGAGTAAAAGTTATCATAAAATATTACTAAGAAATTAAGTTGTAGGTCAATAGTAATCATGGAAAAATTGGATAATTATGGTTCATAACTTCATCTTACAAAAATTGAAAAAAAAACGGAAAAATGTAATGAGTTTGAAGAGTTAGCAATGTTATTTCAATGTCTTATTTATCAGGGCGTTTATACATAGTTCCTGACCTCTTGTTGCTTTTGCACGTTGTTAAGGTTTTTATATGATCTTAGTAGGCTCCCACCTAACTCCATATTTACGGAGCAGCAGTTAATCGGATCTGTGGGACATCGTGGATGAAAAATTAAATTCAGTCTTTTCGTATCTGAACTTTTGTTCACAAATCTAGAGAGATAAGAGATCGAGAACTGATTTTCTTGGCCAGCAGATTTTCATCACTTGAATGATTGACGCATGCCGATCTCCCTCTCTCAACGTGGATTTCTGTCAGACAAAGATAAACTCAGTTAGTTCTGACACCCAAACGTGAGAGACTGATTTTGTTCGTTGTTTGACTGCTAAACTCTTGATAGGATTGAAGAGAAATGATAATGAGCTTTTCGAACTTCTTTTGATTCCATCAAATACAACACTTTGTTTTTCGTCGTCGTAATCATGCTAAATTGGAAATAACGAATACAAATAACGCTAGTGAATATAAAATATAATCAACATCCTTTTAGCGTCTGTTGTTGGATATAGACCTTCCCCAAGATTCATCAGACTTCTCTATCATTGGCATATCAGAGCCAATGTTTTCTGAATTCAGCTTCTTCATCACACCATCTTACTCTTTATAAGCCACCATTTCAAATATTATCTCTAGGGATCGACCTTATGAGTTGTGAGTAGCTGTTGTGTGCCATTCGTGCAACATGCCCAGCCCATTGCCATTTGAGTTTGTATTATATCTCGGACTCCTGTATTTTTTCTGATACATTGTGCTGTCTTTTGATCTCTACGAGTGAACATGAGCATGATTCTCTCCTGTAGACGCTGCATAATGAGTAAGCGTTAGAGGTAATTTCGAATAATATGACAGTTCGCAGATAGAAGTCAAGAGTTTATGTTATATGATAATTTCAAATGTTCAACAGTTAAAAGGATAGAATGTTCACTTCATCTATCAAAATAGCGTGAGTCTTCTACAATGTTCACTCCATATATTAAATTACTATGCATGTAGAAGAAATGTCTTTTCTGGTCAAAGGGTGTTCTGTAATGTACTTACAAATCGACCTTTTCCCAGGATTGAATCAGCAAATTGAGATGCAAAACTAGTGTTGTACTTCTGTTTTAATGCACTGACATAAGCTGCTCGTTTCCAACTAAAATTGCCCTGGAATCACAGCATATATCCATGGCAAAATCCAAACGCCCACGTCTGTGGTCGCTTCCCACCAATTTGCCTGGCCCGGAGGTGCCAGAGAACAATGGATGATCTATTGACCCGAACTGCCTAGAGAAGATTTCGTTTTTCCAAACGTGTCAAAGATTGTACACTCAATTTGTTTTGTCTATCCTAGTTCTGATTCAATCTGGTTTTGCCTATCGACTCATCACTGTCACGCCGAACCAAATCTAGCTCGCAATGATTTGGCCTTTCACACCAGCTGTAAATGTATGCAACACTTGTTGGTACGCGAGATTTCTTTCTATGGGGTATGTATTATGCAGATAACGTCACACAGTTCATATCTGCATCATACAATCTCTTAAAACTCCAGCTGGCGTATACAGATATTTACTATTATGTCAGATCGGGTTAACTCTAAAATGGAGTCTGATGGAGATTTCAACAAATTTCCTGTTTGGTAGCATAAATTTGTATCGGGGAATGCTTCGACGTACAATAATAGAAGTGTCAACCAAAACGGTCAAGATATTTCTTTAATTTTTCCAGCGAGTCTGAACTCATCATTACCATCAGTTTTCAATCATATACCTTCCCCAGGATTCAGCACACCTCTCCGTTATTGGCGTCACATAGGCAGCACGTTCTGAATTTATCTTGTCCGTCTCTACATCTTGTATTCTGCTGACATCGGTTGCACATGTGATCTCTGAGAATTCATGTTGTGAGTCGTGATGTCCATAGGTTGTCTGCCATCCTTGCAACATGACCGGCTCATTGCCATTTATTTTTTCTACTAGATTCTACAATATATCTGACTCTCGTTTTTTCCCTGATATACTGAGCTGTCTTGTGATATCTTCATGCAACATTGACCATCCATTTATTCACTCTCCCATCTGGGCAAAATGCAACACAAGGTCAAGGCTTTACGTAGGGAAAAGTGGAGCAACCCATCAAAAATAGCTCTAGCGTGGTTGCTGAAGCAACTGGGGTCACGAAAACGTCAGGACGAACCTGACCTGTCCCTTTTAGTGCAATGGGATAGCACTGCTCCGGGGTGAACTGCTTCCCTGCAGCTGGGCCAAGTAATAGTAAGGGAGCCCAAGGACGAGTCTAAAAGTTCCCAATGCTCTTAGCAATGCACAGCCTCAGTGAACCCTCATTTGTTAACTCATTGCACCTGTGCACTCGGTCTTTGATGTCCACCTGCACGCAATCCCCGGCCCATTCAGCAGGCTAGTGTCGGTACCAGCGCCTCAGGCTATGCCGTGGAACGGATACACTTAAATCCATGCCGAAAAGCCGGATATAAAGGGAGGTTTAGCGTAATTCTTTCATGTGAACGTTGCATGCCTCTCATTTTGTGGGTTTGTCTCTTGGTTAAATTCCACGTTTCAGCTTTGTAAGTGACTATCAAGAAGATGCATTATTCGTATATTCTTCTTTTTAGGATTATTGGGATCTTCTTGCTTTTCAAGACTGAGGTTACTCTGCCGAAGGCTTGCTATCTTAGAGTGATTTTTCGCTTGATATCTTTCTCTTTTGTGGCTTTCATGGAGATCTGTTGTCCTAGGAAAATGCAGTGGTTTTTCTCCAGTCAGCATCTATTACCCCATTTATGAAAAAAATATATAAAAAATACCTCTTTGGTCATTAATTGAGTTGTTACGTTTACAAAGCAAGTTTATGCTAGTGATCACCGCCCAACAAAAGGAAGAAAATAATTCACCTATTCATCACAAATTTTCTAATTGTTTCAGATAGAGCCAGCCCAACCGACTGGTGACAGTTTTAGCTGAGGGTTCTCAATAATAGACTTCAGATCTTTGATCTAAAATAAAATGGATTTAAATATGAAATATCTAAATAGGCAATACATATAAATTTAGATATAAAATATCTAAATAGGCAATACATCTAAATTTAGATATAAAATATCCAAAATAGCAGTAGATTTGAATTTAGATATGAAATATATCTAAAGTGGCAATACTGAAGAGAATTAACCAGAATAATTCAAGGCTGTAGTTTTGTACAAAAGATGAAAATCCTTCTTGCATTTCTGTTATGGCAGACTGTTCCACACACTAAACAGTTCAGTTCTTTTCAAACATGTACCTTCGGAACGCTCACTTCCCTAGTATGACTAGTATGACGATCACCTAAGTCCACGTTCGGATACAACCTTCAGCAAAGTACTGCAGGAACAGCCGAAGACAATTTTATGGGCTTACTTTGAGCTAATTGTGGATTATAACAACCCAGAAATGCCTTTCCTTTTCAGATCTGTGGATTAATTTCACGTGGATTAGAATTCAACTGTCAATTTCGTTCGCCAGATTTGACTGATTGTCAATTTCTTCCTTTAGGGTTATCTTACAGAAACAAGACCCATAAGTTCAACGATGTGTTCACCGCCCGTCGTCTCAATAGTGATAACAGAAGGATGAGCAGGGGGAAAAGAAGAGCAATCACTCTTTCTTTGGGTCAATTGGTTCTCATACTTGTAAACTGTTGCAATATGGAAATATTCAGCGAGTAATATTTTCAATGAGAATCGTGAATGGCCATTTCTAGCATCTTTGGGGGCTAAATATAGCTTTTATGGGCACCTTAGATTGTCCAATATGACATGAGAAGCTGGAAAACATTGATTGGAATAGAGTTCATTTAATGACGTCACACCTTTCTATGCAGACCTAGGATATCTTATGCCATCATTTGCAGTTTGCCAAAAAATTGATCAAAATATTACAAGACATCAGACATCTTTTATCCCATTTATGTTGTTTAACATAACTGGAACCAACTAACCGACAGATCAATAGACTGACCAATCGACCGACCGGAAAGCGTCTAATAGAGATGTATGGACACATCTGAAAAGTTATTCGAATAATAAAGTGGAAAGAGGCTTATGCATCACCCTCAATATCTCACCTCGTTTTCGGCATTCTTTTTAGTTTTTCACACTATTACTGTCACGTTTTTATTTTTACTAAATCTGTGTGTTCCTAATTGACCCGAATATCAATATAGGAGCCAAAAAAAGAAAAACTGAGATATGAGAAATGGCTTTTTAATAATCCGAGTCAATGAGCCGAAAAAAATTCAATTAAAATCTGTAAGTCGATAGGAGCATCCCCGAACAGTTTTATGAATTCAACCTTGCAATGCTAATAAGCAAGATACTTTCTACAGGAAGATAACACTGTTTTTTCCTTCCCATATTTATTGCTTCGTGTGATGGCAAGGTGGGGATAGAAGTTTTCCCGGATGGCAGAAATCATGTTATTAATATTGAAACAAGCTTGGTTACGCTAAGTTTAAGCTCCCTCGCTTCATTAAAATCTTAAAGTTAAACAAAACAGAATTCATTTTTCCATATAATATTATTCCCGAACTACGTGTCTCATTTCCATTCCTTTATTTCTATAATTCCATGGGATTTGCTTGCTCTAGCAAAGCAAGTCAACCTAGGTTAAGCTTTAGAAGTGGGAGTGAAATCGTCATCCGAACTTATGTACGTCACTATTACAGTGATTTGAGCATGACGTCACTCGTTCTCCCTCTGGTCATTGTCATCCATCATTGTTACATGCAAAAATAAAGTCAGAACTCAATTGTAAGCGTTTGACAAAAAAAATAAACAAAAGTATACTAGGCCAAACGGTTAATCTGCCACTACCGTTGGAAGCAAGAAGAGAAAAGGAAAGGCCAACTCAGCATCATGGTTGATTCACCACTGACCCAGAAAACAAGGAAAGGGAGAAAGATGTTTCGTTCCAGGTTTGGATTTGATCCCAAAATCTACCAACGTCTTACAGAACGCCCTGGACCATTGTGCCTCGGAAACATAGAAAAATGTAATATATTTGTAATTATAAACAACATAGTCGGGTAAATATCTACTGCCCTCTTGGAATTCTTAGGTTTTTATATTGTTTATTGATTCTATTATCAGATGTACAGTTTAATGACATCCTTAGAAGCAAGGTAATTTCCCCCCACCCCAAAAATTATCATTACATAAAAAAAAAATATTTCTCATAAAAGAAATTCAATGTTTACAAAAGAAAATGTCAAGAACTCTGGAATGCAAGTTGTCACAACATGGCTTTACATGAATTCTCTCTTTTTACTTCTTTTTCTCTCATCCACATCCGACTAATTGCAGTAATAAAGTCAAATCTGAAGGCGTTTGACAATAATGTTCGCACCTCTAAAGCAAACATTGATGGTTTTTAGATTTACTCCGATGTTTGCAAGGAGCGTAGAGTGGTTTGCTTTCTTTATTATAGACATTGTACCCATATAACCAGGTGCTCTCTAATCTGATAACCCCAATAGTCGGCTGCGTCGTCATTAGTTTGTGGACCTGCTGCTAGAATTCTTTGATTCGGTATCATGACTCAGTTTGAAATTAAGGGATTCTTTCTTTTGAATATTTCGAGAACTAGTTACACGGTGATGATGTAACTTAGAAACCAATCAAAGGTGGGGGGACAAACCAGTCATTTCTCCGTGAGGTTCCTAAATCGACAGAGAGATTAGCTTGTGACCGTCACATTCAGAATGGATAGCTTCACGTCAGAATTTTCTATTTGCAAAACATAGCACCACAAACGTCTCTCAGATCTAATACAATCTGGATTAGGCTCTAGCTTCTACCGAACTGATTTCAAACTCTGGGTGATATTGAGAATAGCTGATGGCGATCCCGAAAGAAAACTTTGCAGATTGTTTTAAAAAGTAGAATGGACATTTGTATTAGTGTGTGAAGTCACAAAAAGGGTACTTAGCTGTAGGTTGTTTGCCCCCCCCCCCTGAAATCAAATGGCTGGATTCTTTTCGGACAGACCTCGTACATGGACGCATTTACACGAGGTTGGCTCAATCGGTCTCTAACTTGACATTGTAGTTATTACCAGGATTTTGACCTGAACTGTTTACCGTATGTTATAGCTACATAATTATTATCAACCACTGAATTAAGTGCACTGACAATGAAGGAGACTATGTTAAAAAAATTGTTTATTATGAATGCTTTTTCCATCATTTGGCTACGAATTTACTGACGCCCTTACGTAAAGCAAAGCAATTACTATCAACAATAGAATGACAGAATGACCACTGTGCAAATATGTACCTTTGTTCGATTGAGTAGCTTGCATGTCCCAGTGACCCGGAGAGATATGCTGGCGGGACTTCAATTCCTCGACCAAGCCAGACAGGTCGAAGGGAAGGAACTCGACCAAACTTTATTCAAACCCACCTCCTTCGAAAACTATTATCACTATTTTGTGAAAAAAAGAACAAAAAATCAAAACAAATGCTATATTCTCAATTTTATTTACTGTTAGATAAAACTCTGTCACACACACAGACATATGTAAGAGGGAGACGTGCATATGTGTGCGTAAAGAAAAAGAACCGATACGTATACATATATATATATATATATATATATATATATATATATATATACACACACACATAGATAAGTAGATAGATAGATAGATGGATAGATATAGATTTTAAACTTATGATCTCTTTAGTAGTCAACTGTTTTCGGCGTTAAATAACCCATCAAAGGTTGATATGCTGTTAAACCAATTAACCAACCGACCAATCAACCAACTGACCAAAAACAAAGGACTGAACGGTAACAGGGAGAACACGGTGTTATCATCGAAGAATTGCTGTTGACCAGGTTGGACTATTTTCTCTTCGATGGGCAGACGTCTGCCATCAATGTTCAAAACAATAAATTTCAAAATATTCATAGAATAATGATATTGCTTTATCTAGGGACATAACACTAGTAAGGCCGCAGAGCGCAACAACCGAAACATAGTAATCAAAAAACGAAGTCACCCTAGTCCAAATGATTCGTGCAATGATGACAATAAAACGTGTCAAAATAAAAGTGTTTGTTTTCCAGACGGATCCAAATCAACATACTATTGAGAAGCGCCAACCAAAACTGTCAACATAGGTTTCTTATTTCAGACTGGTCTGTCTTGCTATCTACCTAATTATATAAGTATTACACATACAGGCTGCCCAAATGGAGTTTGAGGGCTGAAAATTCAAACATTTGCACCATATTATGTCTAGAAAACAAACAACTTTGATTTTTTTCTTAATTGTCCTGAAATAGGTTTTTATTGGAGGGTCAAATTTGCAATGTGAATTTCTGCAAAGTTTATAACCTAGTGTATGGCTGGCAGAACTTACGCTTGTTTTTTTAGTTCAGGTTTTTTGTGTGATCACCGCCCATCAAAAGAGAGGTAAACTCTTTATTGATGACCGTTTTTTGCATATTTCAATTGATCATCCCCAACATGGCATGCTACCAAAGGACCTTGGTTGCTCGGTGGTTACTATGAGGTCACTAACGAAGTATTTGGGATTATTTTTTGTTTTCTCCATTTCATAGTCAGATTTGTGCATTAATACATTTTTTCTGTCGTACGAATTCTACGTCTGCGCAGCTTTGGCATTTTGACAAAATTAATATTGATACAGAATGAGCTAGAAAGCACTCAGAGAACAGATATCTCTGCCAACAGCATACACTAACTAAAAGCTGAATGAAAGTCAGTGCGTATATGGCTACGATCGAGGGGAGATAACTGTGTTACAATTTTACATATTTCGGGCAATCATTTTGATATATGAAAATTTCATTTCCCAAAAGAGAAAAAAAAAATAAGACCCTATCCCCCCAAAAGGGGAAAAAAAAGATTACGTCAATTCTTCCTTAGTCCGAGGTCTCCAAGATTACTGAATAGACAAACATAAGTCAATTCTCCAGAAAAAAAAATGAAGGAATATCTCAATCGAAAAAAAATTGTTTTTTAATCAATTCTTCTCTTGCCCATATCATACTCTTACAAAATATCGTTGAAATTAACTGAGAACCTCAGGTGATATTGTGTCGACAGTCAGACCCACAAACGAACAAACAGATATGAGTGAATACATACACCTCTTCCAATTCTGTAGACATATGTGATAATATTCAGCTGTTCACGCAAATTTCAGAGACTGTCAACTAAAACCGTCAACTCAGTGAACATGGGTTTCTTCAGTTTTTAAGCGACCTAGCTGGTTAGGTATGCATGCATCACGCGTACAGGCTGCACTAAGGGATCTAAAAGGCTGAAAATTTAGATATTTTCTCCTTATGATTTCTTAGAAAACGTTTCTTCGTTCTCTATCCACTTCCATCCGATTAGGTTTTCAGCAGGGGGTTGAATTCACCATGTAAGTTTCTGCTAAATTGGTGAACTACTTTGTGTCCAGTGGCATTCACGCTTATTTTTTTTTCAATTCAGCTTATTTATTGATCCCCCACTTTTTCAATTTTTTAATTGGTTACCCCTAACATGACATGCTACCAAAAGACGTTGATTTCGATGAAGTGACTAACGAAATATCTGGAATTGTTTTTTTTTTCTTTCCATTTCAAGTCAGTTTTGTGCATTGAAAATGTGTTCCCAGCCCGGTGATCATTGCCCAACAAAAGGTAGGAAAATCAACTTATTTATTGATCCCCCCGACTTTTTGAATTTTTAAATTAGTTACCCCCAACATGGCATGCTACCAAAAGACGATGGTTTCAATAAAGTGAATAACGAAATATTTGAGATCATATGTTCGTTTTTTTCCTTTCCATTTCAAGTCAGATTTTTCCATTAAAAATGTTTTCTGTGCTGCCAAAAGACGTTGGTTTCATGACAGTTTCTGTTGGGTGAGTAACCAGAGTTGTTTATCCTTTCTCTTGGAAAAAAAAAACTCCACCTCCTCTCTTCTATTCAAGTCTTTCATCCTCGTAAATAAGATTATGGGTTAATAATATCCGATCTGTATTTAGGCACGATGTTTATTTTCTGTCAGATTATTTAGGGAAAGACAAATTTCGTATTGATTACTCTAACAAGCAGATATAAAATTGTTTGGTATAAAATTGATTCGCGCAAGCCGAGTAAACAGATATTAAAATGAACAGTGAAAAAATGTTTGAGTTTTGCACAAGGAAATAAGCTCATATAAAAACATAAAACGTCCTTTCTCGAATACAACAAACTGATATGTAGCGTACATATGAAATACAAGTGTGCACATGCACACACACATTATATATATATATATATATATATATATATATATATATATATATATATATATATATATATATATATATATATATATATATAAATGGTGCATGGAGATTTGCATCAAAGGGTTGCTCTGAGCTATGGAGTCTCTAAAAGGCAACAGACAATAAAATCATTTTGGATCCTATGCGTTCGGTTCGAATTGTAAACCAGATTCAAACGGTATTTCTCTCCATCTTTTATGTTCTATTATGCATCTGCTGATAACAGGAATCTTCAAAAAATTAACACCGAACGACTTTTTATTGATTCTCCTAAATTTCTGTTTAATTGTTTGCCGTTTGTAACATCGGATGAACAACAGTGTGGAACTTTACAATTTACTATTGGGACCACCTTCCCTACGTTGTACCAAAAAGGCTTTTACTGCTGTTCATTATTTTTACATATATTAAAATATTTTTGTATTTTGTATATATTTGCGTTTTTGTGCATCCGTAACTTTGAACACACCCTTTATATATCTATATCTATCTATCTATCCATATAGTTCGTTTTAACTGTGCATAATATTAATGATTTGGTTAGTGGGTTTGGCTGGGTTGATCTTTGAGTTTCTAAGGTAATTTCAAGTAGGTGCTGGCATTTTTTAACTGGAAACTAACCCTTCCCTCTTACAAAATCATTAAAATATGCACAATTATAATAAACCAATATTATTTCAGCTTCAACAAGAATTTCTATAAGCATTATATATGTATTCATAAATTTACATACGGAACGTATCGGTTCTTTTTCTTTACGCACACATATGCATGTCCCTCCCTTATATATGTGTGTGTGTGTGTGTGTGTGTGTGACAAAGTTCATGCATTCACGTTTACACATTTGTACTTGTGAAGACAACAAATTTACATGGTTAAATGCATGTGCTCTCATATATATGTACAGGGATCGGAGTGTGTGTGTATATATATATATATATATATATATATATATATATATATATATATGATTTTGAGATAACATTTTTTACGCACTTCAACACTTCTAGATCAAGACTTGGAATTTTTATTCTTATAAAGATAACGTAATTACATTGATAAATGTGTGCATTTTCACACACACATATATATATATATATATATGAAAGTTGAGATGAACATTTTTTTCATACCTTGATAGTATAGACATACTGTAACAGTCATAGATCGAGAATTAGCCCAATAAATATATGTCTCTCATCCAAATGAAATTATAGATATTTGCCAAGAGCCACCGAGTGCGTTTGTTTTTTATTTAATGCACCGACGTTACATCTATCCGAAAAAGCTAACCACAACAGTGAGAAAGGCAATGGTAGATTTTTCATTATTTTTTCTAACTTGTAAATATCTACATTTATGAGCATATCGATACTGTCTGGACCGTGTTGGTTTAGGCAGTAAACATCGCCACAATGTTCAACCCCGTTCTGAGGGTTCATTCTTCTTTAGAGCTGATTCCGTCAACTGTAAAAGAGCAAACCGTGTACGAACGATTGATAACAATTTGCACTAAACTGCTTATAGTTTTGAGAAGGTCCATCAATATTCAGAGATTTTTTTCTGGGGATGATTGAACACTAACTCGTGCGAATTGTTAACACGAGGTTTCGGCTGATCAATTCTACAACCTTCTTCGGGTTTACTATCCAAATGTAATAGTGGTAAACTGAATCTTCTCAATGGTAGTAAAACTATAATGCTGATTTCAGGTGGTATATTTTTCTTTCCTTGTTAGGCCTAGGCTTCGATATTTTGTTCCTCGTGAATTTCTGAGGCCATTCTGCTTTTGTCTGACATATACATCCAGTTGATACGTTTATGTGTACTGCTTCTTTGATTTTTATTCAGTTTCCAACAACATTGCCTGTAATCCAGACTTCTTCCACTCTTCTCAATCTTGAGGGTTAATTTCCCGTCGCTCACAGCCATATATATCTGAAGATTTGGGGACGAAAGTCTAGTGAGCTTTGTCTTTTGGTGTCGAGAGTTGTGCAGAGTTTGGTTCTCACTTGAAAAGATTGAAGGGGTCGTCACGGAAGGCTTATTCTATGACTCTCAGCTGCTTACAGCATCTGGCATAAGTTGCCTAAGTTTGTTCCTACTATCAGTATTGAAACTCATGCACATGATCTTGCTGGATTTTCCTCACGTTTTCGATACAAGTCGTACACGTCACCAGCTGTACATATGAATAAAACATTTGCCTCATTTTGCAGAGTTCAATAGCTGACTCATCGGTTGGGGAATAGATCGCGTTTGGCACGTTCCGAACGCGCACATATCAGAGAGGATTGATTTGTTTCCTGTAAAGACGGATTTGGTATATAGCCATCAAATTCATTTGACCTCAATCCAGCTGAGAATCTCGGGGACATTATGGAGATGTTAGTTGTAAATGTCCACTCAGACTTTCGCAAAGTACTTCAGCTTTCTCGGCAGCATTTGGCGCGGTCGAACAGCTGAGTTTGAGGGATTGAAAATCCTTTTTCGACCAGTTAAAACTGAGTTGGCTTTCGTGAAGGCTTTTGGTGGAAAATCAATTAATTAAGGAGTTCTGGTTAGTTTCTCAATAGAAACCGTCATGTCACCAGTGTCTTCTAGCAGCATGTTGGGGGTAATCAATGAATTGGAAAAAGGGTCAATCAATGGATGAGCTGATTCTCTCCCTTTTTGTTTGGCGGATATCACGGAAAAAGTCAAAATTTTCAAAAGATAAGCATTAACACAGCTGAACACAGACTAAGGGATAAATTTAGCCTTGTGAATTCAATCACCCCTAAAAACCTATTTTAGGGGTGGATTAAAAAAAACTTCTTTTTAGATATATTAAGGAGAAAAAACCCTCTAAATTTCTAACCTGCAAGTCCCATATAAGCAATCATACATAGATAAGTAGCCAGCCACCCAGCCAGACCTGCTTAAAAGCTGAAAATACCTATGTTGGCAGTTTTGATGACAGTTTTGATGGACAGTTTTTGATAGTATGTGGATTTGGTGCTGTGTGAAAGAGTAGTTTTATGCGGTAAATTTCATTGACTGGTATCATTATGGAACAACCATAGCCACCAAAGGTGTCAAAAGGTTCTATCTTTTTTTGTAAGTGCAGGTGTTTGTGTTTTTGCCACACTCCTTGCAATACCGTTTTGTTAAAATTGGCACTTGACCCCTTTTATTTTGACGGATTTATCGATAACATCTGGGATCTCCAGAACCTAGATATTTCTACTTGTTTTTCTTTTACTCTAGATATGTTTCCAGTGGAAAACGCCAGTGATGTTCATAAATAGAATTCATTCTGACCATGTTTATTCCTCGGTGGAACTCTTTTACATGACTTCGCCATCTGACGCTACGGTTGATCAATTATTGACAATGATGGCTAGCCTTAATTGTTTTGTTCATTAAGTTTCGATCGTTGCCCTCTGCGGCCTTGCTAGTGTTGTTTTATATTCCGAAATGAAGCAATGTCGTTATTCTATGGATATCTTCAGAATCATTTTTTAATCTCTGGTAGACTCTTCCCTGCAAAAGAGAAAATAGTCCAGCCTGCTAAGCATTGAGTCATCACATATCAAAGAAAAGAAGGTTTAATGCGCCCAAAGCGAGATTTGAAATTTGCGTACAAGTTGTATTTTAACAACTATTTTTTTCAGTTTGATGGGTGCTTCTTGGATATTTGCGCCATAGATCCGTCTAATGGACATTTCAGTCTGGTTATTGTACACATTCTCAGATCTCCGAAATCTAATCCATTTTCATGCTGCATACAAATGTAAATCTATTGCGTAATAGAGCATTTAGTCTCTATTTGTCCAAGGATCATTTCTTTTACTCCAGGTTTTTGTCAATCTCTCAAGATCAGTTTTCATTCTACATCTCTCCGCTCCAGTTTCTTCACTTTAAAAAAAAAAATGACACATTCGTGTTTCTGTGACCCCTTTCAAAATGTAGCTCCTTGCTCTGTAAAAATGGGGAAGTGTAGAATCTGTTCTAATCAGCCTTATCTGATACGTTCCCGATATTTAATGATCTGAACTACACCTGTGGTGTAAAAGAAATTATTACGAAACAAATAGTTACTTTTCTCGCCTTTTATTGGGCAGTGATTACTTGAAATGTCTAAAATCCACTCCAACAAAAAAACAAGCGTGAACGCTACTAGACTAACTGAAGTATATAAGCATAAGCTCAGATCAAACTGAACCCCACTCAAAAACTGATTCGGGAGGGAAATTTACAAAAAGAAAAAAAAAAAAATAATAAAAAGTAAATACTTAAATTTTTAGCCCTCTAGCTCTATTGGCACGGCATGTAAGCATGATGCATACGTACATAGCCAGTCAGACCTACTTGAAAAATGAAGAAACCCCTCTTGACAGTTTTGGTGAAAGATTTCTAAAAAAAAAAAAAAAAAAAAAAAAAATAGATCTCTATATGAAGTTTTTGTCCAATTAATCTATCAACATCAGGGAAAAAGGTGGCAGATATGAAATGGATTCATAGCTTTCCCAAGGGTATTAGTGCGAAGTGAGTGCCGATTGTTTCTTTGATAGTTTTAACTTGTTTCACCGATTCTGTGCTGCTAACCGTTGGGCCATCTACACCTTCGCTCCGCAGTAATTGAGAATCTTGAATCTTAAAGATTTATATTAGAACAGGTCTGGTAGTCATTAAATGGAAACAAGCTCACGACTAACTTTTTTGGCAGCGTGCTGTGTTGAGGATAACCAATCAGAAAAACTGATCAATGGATAAGTTATTTCTCCTGCCTTTTGTTGGGCAGTGATAACTAAAAAGTCTGAATTTAACCGAAAAATAACACATACAAGCAGACAATCTGATGAACCAATTTAACATAAACTTGCCAAGCAAACTGAATCCCCCTCTCAGCGCATTTACATGAGGAATTTCGAACAAACAGAAAAACAGTTTTTTATAGACATAACAGGAGTAAATGCTTACATTTTCAGCCGTCTAGCTCAATTGGAACGGCCTGTACGGGTGATACATGCATAAATATCCAGCATGCCAGCCAGCCAAATTTGAAAACTGAGAAATCTATGTTGGTAGTATTCGTCTCAATTCTGGTTGGCGATTCCGGAAGAAGACAATGAGAAACATTTATATATTGCTTTGACATGACATGACCATTATTGAATGGTCAATGTGACAGCAAACTATAAACCCCTTGGTGTGTTTAGGATGAGGATAAAAGATTGTTTCATATTAACTTGTGTTATCGATAGTTACTAAACATGATGTAGTCAAGTGGTTTGCTGCATTAGTGGTGCATATATTTGGTGTTGAACTCACTGCGATTCAAGTTTGCTAAATGACGAGGACGGGGTACCCGTCGGGTATCAACCGAAGTATTTTCTTGTTTGAGTTGCAAGTCGAATGTTTCATTAGGGCTTGGCCACTGGTTAGGTTTCCTTAATTGGTTTTGCAAAAATCCTCTCCATCTTTCATCTAGTAAGTAGTGCCTCATGCTGATTATGGGTTCAATCGTACTTGCTTGATATTCACCTTTCACACTGATATTTACACCACCATGGTCCGTGATATGTGGAATAGATTAAATGGCGTCACACTTCAGCCCGCAGATGGACACATGCCAAGGGCATTATTGCAAAGTGAAAACAAACTGTCTCAGTCGACGAGTCCATTTTTCACGCTATTATCCAATCAGCCACCCTGCATTTTCCTCTTTGAACTCCCTTGAGAAAAAAAAAATGCAAGTTGACTCTTTCGTTTATATAACTTGACAGGTAAAAAAATCTAACGAAGTCTGAAACGATTGGTCCATAATGCAGACAGGCAGTATTAGAATGACCAATCAGAGAGTTCTTTAGTTGACTATATAAATCAACGTTTAGCTAGACAAGTAAGAATTGTCATCCAACTTTGTAGCAACTGTTTAAGCTAAATAACAAACATGACTGGACGCGGAGGAAAAGTTAAAGGAAAGAGCAAGACTCGTTCGTCTAAGGCCGGACTTCAGTTTCCTGTCGGTCGTATCCACCGTCTTCTTCGAAAAGGTAACTATGCCCAGCGTATTGGTGCTGGTGCCCCTGTCTACCTGGCTGCAGTCATGGAATACTTGGCCGCTGAGATTCTCGAGTTGGCGGGAAATGCCGCCAGGGACAACAAGAAATCCAGAATCATCCCCCGTCACTTGCAGTTGGCCATCCGTAATGACGAAGAATTGAACAAACTGTTGTCCGGGGTGACCATTGCCCAGGGTGGTGTCTTGCCCAACATCCAGTCTGTTCTTCTACCAAAAAAGACCCAAAAGGCGGACAAGTAATTTACATCGAAAGAATGTCAAACGTTAACCTCTCGAATTCTTTCAAATTCGAATTGCATCTTTAGTTTCACACATTATGCCGAATTTAACTTTGTCTTCCAGTACATAACATTTCTTGGGACTCTTCCATTTTGATATCGGCTATTTTCATACGAAAGAAACTTTCATTAACTTTAATTCCACGTAAAGTTTTTCATGGATCGATGATTCATAAATACGTAGCAAATCTTTCAAGAAATTGTAACCCTCCTGTAGTGAAATGACAAATAGGAACTTTCCAAGTATTTTTTCTCTTTCTAATTGTAAGTCTTATTGAAATCTAAATTTTGTAATAAATTCTGAATCCATATCCTTTTGTGAACTTAATGTGTCCTCGACTCGATTTATGGTTAATGGGGAAGGATCTAGTGTGTGTATGCTACCTCGAATACAATCCTGTCAACATTTATCCGCCTACATGTGTCGCTTTTTATTTCATTTTTGTATTTATAACTAATTTCTTTCATGACTTGCTTTAGATTTATTTATTCTTTAATTGCTATTGTACTTGGATAACATTGAGTCTTAGTGTATAACATTTCTTGGGACTCTCCTTTATTTTTTGTATTCAGTCCTTTTCAATCGAAGCAAATGAAATATTTATGATCGATTTGAATTAAGGCCATTCTATACGGGTGATTTAAGCACTCAAACAAGTTTGGTCGAGACTTTTGGGTGGGGCCTACGCAGCTTCACTTAACTTTCTTAAATACAGCAATTCAATTATCTTTGATATTTCACCAAGGATGAACTTTCGTTTCTATTTATAGGAAAGAAACGAAAATAACTCTTTCATACCAAAATGTACGGTGTTTAGTCTGTGGGTAGCTCTAAAATAAGGACCCCCCCCCAATAGTATATAAGTATAATCAAGAACGAACGTGACTAAGCCAAACTACACTTTCAATCACATTGCATCCCATGAAGTTATTGATGTGCCACTGTTCCCGTTGCATCCGACGAGCCAAACTGACGAATGATGGTGCACAGACAGACTGATTCCAATTTAATCCGATAGATATGCGATTGATTTCATTATTGCCTTGATATCTGATATTTCAATTATAGCTTTCAAATAAAATTATACTTTTTATTTACTTTATTTTATTTTAATTTTTTTTTTTGAATGCTGGTTAAACACTGCCATGGACTTCATGTATGTCAAAGCAAAAAGGTACCAACTTTCCTAAACTTGCTACCATTTTGTGATAAGGTAAGCACAGACCGATTTACACTGCGACTGATCTTATTCTTAAACTTTCGAGCTGATATGAGTATTACACCGTATGTAACCAAGGTTCCTGCACAGTTCTTGACAAAATCTTTTCCTTATTAATCAGTCGAAATTAACTTACATTTATTGGCCAGGTTAGCAAACTGAATTTGAATGTAATTATTTTTTCTTTATCTACCAACAACAAACTTTTTTTTTTTTTTTTTTTCCCCGACGTTAGAATATGAAGTATTGATTCTAGTTCTGTGGAAGCCACTTTTTGAATGAGGGATCTCCCTTCTTTGAGGGGGCTTGTAATTCCTTCCATTTAGTTCCATGATATTAACCACCTAAATAATCTGTTTGGATTTCAAACATTTAATAAGATAGGCTTATTCAAGCTACCATTCGTTGGGTCTTATTTACAGGTAGTATAGTGATATTTGTTTGCAACTGGTTAGTGTCGCTCACTTTCAATTGCTATACTACCATTTCCCCTCTTTGAAGGCAAATGTTACAGGGTATGATAAAGTAACTTCAAAAATTGAATTAATTTACTGTTATATATATAATCAGTAAGATTCTCATTCATATAATCATCCTGACAACAAATATAGGGTCAGCATATGTATCAAAGAAAAAATTATTTTTCTTTTATTTGTTTAAAAAAAAATTATTCATAGATCTAGGGGAAGGTCTCAAGTAAAACAAACAAAACAAATGGTTAGTAGTTTTAGACCATATATTCATCTTACTGGGGTTAGGCTTTGTAATGCTGCAACACTTGCCTTGATAGCAGGGTAATGTTACTGCTTAACAATTTCCGTTGAATCAATTCAAGCAGGCGATGGCTGTTAATCGTACCTATTTCTGATGTGAAATAAAAGCAAAAATCCTCTTCAATGAATTAATCTAATTGACTTTTTCAAGTCCTCAAAACTTGAATGAACCGAATTCAATTCCCCCAGGACGTTAATCTGAGAACATTGCACTGAAAGAGTTAACAAAATAATAAACTTGTCTTTTCTATCTTAAGATTATTGTCGTAAGGATGGAATTTTTACTACTAGTTATCAGAATACCGGGAAAATCCCACAATAAATTTAATGTGGGATTAGGATTTATGTATTCATTTAAAATTTTTTTTTTTTACAAAAAATGGTTAGATTGTCTATTCAAAATTGTGTACGAGAAGATAGATATTTAATTTGTGAGCCACCTTAGCCAAAACTTTCCCTAATTTCATAGACTAAAATATGAACATTAAGTACTAATACTAGTCTAGCCAGTCGGTTCTGCAGAATTGGCCACGTAAAATTTGATTTGAAACGCAGGACTTGTTCATTCAAACAACCATTTGAGAAGTCTCATTTGACGGAAGTACTTTGAGCTTTTAATTTATAGTGGTTACTTGCTTAGTCACTCATTTCTAATCGCTACACAGTTGCATTTCCCCTCTTTGAAGGTTAGTGTTGCTTAATATTACTTGAATTTCATGCTTTGTTCTCTCTTGGGAACTTATACCAAAATTCATAAAATCGCTTTTTAAAGAATAAATTCGGTGCTGCTATTACTTCTACTAAATTATGTCGATATAAGAGTTAACCTTATAATTTAAAAATAAAAAGCTCTCAAAGGAAAATATATCTAAACAAATACAATTTATACATAGTATTTTGAATCAATAAATTCGATTTTCGGAAGTCAGTTGCTTCAGCATTACAGACCATAGCTTTGAAGAGTTGGGGTCTTGATGTATAGGGATTAGTGATATTAAACAGGCAATCATTGTAAATAATCACAATCATGTTTAAAAAAAAAAAGCTTTTTCTCAAACAACAGGCATCTTGGACAAATTATTCCTATTTAAATGTCCCGAATCTTCAAATCCTCTAACTTTAGGTGGCTGGCAATAAGAATAGGTATTATTCAACTTCCAGGAAGTTAGTTTATTAGTGATCAATTTTCAAAGCAATATGTCTAAATATGAGTACATTGTAGTGAAAGGGGCTAAGAAAATATAACACTTATACTAATTCAGATAATTGCCGTGTCAATGCGTCCGCTGGTATGAATGCCATTCTAATCAAACTGGCTGAAAAATGCCGACAACGCCTATAAAAAATTTGATGAATTATTAAGAAAACAGCAATTTTTTTTTTTTTTTTTTTACTCGACGGAAAACGGTTAAATGAACACTTCATAAATGACTCAAAAGTCTAGTGTTCGAGGAGATCTGATGTACTATTTATATATTAATCTATTTTTCTACTAGTTGAATTTTCAGTGGAAATGACCTCCACCCTGTCTCTAGAGACAATGGATTGCCAATTCCGGGGGCGCATCCTTGTGCAAAACGTATAGAAATCCTAGGATTCCCCGTTGTCAGAATCCCTCTTTTGGCCTCGCTGATATAGTCCAGGAGAATGCAGGAGCTGCCAGAGTAACTTCGGAATGGTTATCAAATCAGTTATCCTTCTCTTAGACTGGTTACCTTCCAAGAATAAAGAACTCAATCAGCCATATTTTATCAGTTGCTGAGAGCCAGAAGAGATAGATTCATGACTTTCTCATGGACATTATTGTGAAGTGAACATTACCAACCCCAACCAGAATTCGTACGAATCCAAGCCAAATGACATTAAGAGGAAAGGACAATAATGTAGTATGAACCACTGCAAGTTACATTCACGTTCGGTCTAAAAGCACGAGTCAAAAGGACAACAATGTGGTGCAAATAATCTGATTCATTCCATTAGGTAGTTTTTTTCGTAAAAAGTCATATAATAAAAATGAAATGAACGCCTGTTAATTTAAAATTACGAAACGTATCTAATTAAATTACTAGAGTACAAATTCAATTAAAATATTGATACTACAGTGTTGTTCTTTCGATCGAGCGCAAGTGTACTTTGCAGTAGTTATTTTGACAGATGCCTTTTGACCGATCATCACTCAGAATCGATCCACCGATTCCATTCTTTGCAACGTTGCCGAGTAAATCTCCCCGATAATATCGGTTCTAAAAAATATCTGATCATTCATAATCATCAGCTCTTCAAAGTCCCTTATTGGACATAAACCTTCACTAAGATATGTCAATTTTCTTAATCCTGAACATTACGGTGCACATAACCTATATTTTGCTGACCACGATTTCGCACATGATCTTTAGGGATACACGTTGTGAGTTATAACTACCAGCAATTGTTTAATAACCTTGCAACATGGTTTATCTATTCAAGTCCGCCAACGTCTTCCAGAATATCTCTTGAATCTGTTAGCTCTCTAATATACTATGCTGTCTCGTAATTTCTTCCTTGGCCGGTCAAAAGTACAACAATACGTACCAGTATTTCAACAGAATCTGTACTAATTAAGTAATTCAACTCGGTATCTTTTGTAAATTTAAATGAATAAAGGTTTCATTGTGATTTATTTTGTACCATATCTTACATGATGAATAGAATAATTGATGATTTAAATGAAATCACACAAATTTACAAAAAAAAAAACAAGAAACGAAATCAAAATAACTCAGTAAAATTTCACTCATAATATTTGTACAACAGTATTGTTCTTGCTACTGATGCATTTTGACTGAACGTCATTGTAACTTGCATTAGTCTGCACCATTCTGTTGTCAAATTGACCTGGATTCAATCTCTCTATGTGATGTTGAGCATTATTTTCTCTTGTGCATGCACATTCATCTTGGTCCCATAGCCCAAACCAATCTCATTTTTTGCCGGCCAAAGTTTCGTATATGAACTTTAGGGATCTAAATCATGAATTGTGATGTCCAGTAACTGTTTAACATACTTGCAACATGGCCAGTCGACAGCTATTTGAGTTTTCTAATATAGTTCATACTATCTTTGGCTCCTCTTTTTTATTTGATAAACTTTGCTGTTTTATGATCTCTTTACATGATGCTGAGCATGATTTTCTCCTGTGCACGTTGCATAGTTCTCAGTTTGAGAGCCATCCCCCCCCAAGTCGTTTTAGCTCGCACCTATCAAATTTAAACACCTTCCGGATCTTCCAACTTTTCGTTACTACAATTGAATTACAAGGAAACATTTTTTTTAGTGTGGATAACAGTGGATCCTTAAAAAAGGGAAGGGAGGAGAAGAAAGAAGGAAGTGCTGACTGACCATCTCTAATCCGGCAATCATAGGACCTGGCCATCACCGGACGACAGAAATCTTCCCCAGCATGCAACCCCCCCCCAACCTTTCTGCTTCTTCAGATTATGCACTGTAGACGATTCGACCCCATAGTACTCAAAGCTTTTTCGGGAAGTTCTTTCGTCTAATTCTTTCAGTAACCCCACTTTTTCAAGCTTTGATAATGTATTAAGTTCACGCTTTTCAGCACTTGAGTTGCCAATTTAGATATTTTTTTTTTCAAATTCCAGCTTGAGAGTAACTCTCAGAAACGAAAAATCATCTAAATTTGAACCCTGCTCTCACTTGGAATCCTGGAAAGATGAACGACAGCTGAATACATGGAATTATCAGAATTGTGTCACCAAAACATTCAGCTGCAGAGTCAGCACCGTTGAAAGCACCGCCCTGGTGGCATATTCGTAAACCAATGGCGGCAAATTCAGAATATTTCCAACCATAGGAGTTGCTAGACTAGAGAAATAGGGATTCAAAAACTTTAACCAGTACAATAATCTTTATGTCTTGCTTTAAAAGGAAAAAAATTCATTTCCCTAAAAATTTGACTTCAACATATTACTAGGATATAGCCTCCTACTGTAATAAATCAATTGAATATACCTGAAGTATTGGGAACTTGGTTCCCAACAAAGAAACTAAGCAGTTCATTCACTCTATTATCACCAGTCGATTAGACCATTGTAATTCACTTTTCTTTGGCTTGAATAAATCGCTAATTAACTTACAAAAAGTTCAAAATGTTGCTGCTCGGTTAGTAGGAAATGCGTGTCAATAAGGACTGATATTATTAGTCTATATTGGCATAGGATAAGAAAGGGTGGTGTTCAACATTTTAATTACAATATTCAAATGCCTGCATTATATGGGCCAGCATGATTCCAGCTCTTTTATTAAACTCCGAAATTTAGATGGTTTGACCTTAGACTGCTTTTATGAACACGACTCATGGGTGCATAAGTTTCACTTTATATAGCACCCAAACTCTGTAATCTTATGATGATACAACCACCTGGAAATTAAATAAAAACCTAATTTGATTTCATTTACGTTTGTTGTACTGCAGCCAAGTATTTTTTACATTGAGATAACGAGCCTCACCGGATCAGAACTCGAATTTTGGACACTAATACATTCATATGAGTGAAACAAAGACCAAGTTCTTTTATAATCGAAAAGGTGGGGTTCAATATTACAGTAATCGGGGAACTTGAACAAATAATCCACCAAGGGCAATTAAGTCCACGATTTGATTCCAATATCTGGCGAAAAAAATATAGATTACATTTCTGATATGAGACAATGACATCTGTCACTAGCAGTGTAGTGATAACGAAGTTTGTGATTGATTATTAGCGTCAGTAGTAGCCTTACAGTGCCTGTCGTGGGACAAACCAAGATCCGATAGACCTTTATGATGGGTTCCATTGAACCAATACTCTTTGAACTTGTTTAGTTTTTTAAATCCTTTTTTACCGGACAAAGTTTCACGTGTACTCTGACGAATCGATGTAATTTGGTGATGTCCAGCAGCAGTAGTGTGACATTCTTGCAACATGATAAGCCCATTGCCAAGAGTTTTTTTAGAGGATTCAAGGATATCCCGAACCCTTGTTTTTTTTCATTCATACTGCCATAGTGAGCATAATAGTTGATATAGCTAAGTCGACATTAGTCTATAGTTGTTGAGGCTTTCCAGGTTTCTTTTTTATATAAAAAATATTATGATTGCAATGTTTCAATCTTCCAGGACTTCATTTTGTTTCAGGCATATTGAATAGAATAGTTAGTTTCCTAGTGATGATCTTACCAGGTTTTTTGATTAGGTGTATTGTGATGCTGTCTGGTCCACGGTCCTCTCTCGTCTTTCCTGTTTGTTTGATGAGATAACTTCTGGGAAATTTTCCTAAAGTATGCTAGTTATTTGCTTCTATTCTGAACTGAGAGCTTTGTTTATTGCTTCGAAGCCCTGACCTTTTTCTAGAAATTATTTCGATAATTGATGTTGTGTACCTTCTTTTCTTTTGTTTTCCTTTCTTTTACATTTTTTCATTCAGTCCAATGTTTTCAATTTTCCCTCTTGTTGTTGTCGGTGGCTTAAGGTTTCTAAATTTTCAATGGGATTTTTGATTCAATCTGAGATTTTATCAATGGTTTTTGTGCTCCTTGGTTTTAATGTAGTGGTGACTTAGATAGAAAAGGCTGTTATTTTGTTGTTGATTTCGTAGGTGTTAGTGTCATGGAACTCAACAACAAAATTACAGCTTCTCTAATTAATATCAGGGATTATCCGAGCAATTTTTATGGTAGATTCTGAATATTTCAATATTGTTTCAAAACAAAGCTCTGTAAACATTACCGCAGCTTGTAGAGTTCTATTTTGAAATAATGGTCACAATCTTTCCTTCATAGTCGTCATTTGGCAAAGAAAATATTTCCTGCTGTAACTAAAATAGAATTTTATTTGCTGTTTAAGATCGACTAACGCTACATATCCCTTAGCGTTTCTGCTCTGATCACGGCAAGACTCATACTATTCTATCGAAATCAACGCTGGTTGTAATTTCAAAGTAAAGCTCACTACTTTTTATAAGAACAACAGTCTAAAAAAATCAAGTTTTTCTCTCGTAAGAGTGCAGCCCTACGATTATTTATACTTTTATTTACTTAGATTTTGGCCCATCATTTGATCTGGGCGGTGATAATTGTCATATTTTTCCATTGCTTCGAACAATAGCTTCATTGTTGTCTGGCTCAAACTGAATAATTATATTTACTTATACAATTTTCATTAAATCATGGCACGGCGTGCATGTCTTAATTGTGCATTGCAAGGCATCGTCAAATAAACTCTACATCAGGTTGTGTTTTCCAATCTCTCATCAGGACCAAATTCCTCATTTTAGCATTCCACAGGAACTAGATGGATATTCTAACCGTAAGGAAGATTTTACGCGAGTTTATAAATACATATATTCTGGGTAAATAAACATATCGATTAAATTTAACCTTACTGACCGTATAGTTCTGTGTAGGACAGGGATAATATATGTTAGCCTCTGGGCTTGAAGGGAAGGTACCGATCCTACCTTGGTTTATGGATAGTCTATACCTGCGCTAAAGAGTTATAATAAGCAAAACGTTGTCTGTGGATGACCTAGTTATTATATATATATATATATATATATATATATATATATATATATATATATAGTGTCATCCACGCACAGCTGTTTCGATATATTACATCTCCTCAGTGTGGCTATAGACTTTTATCCCATCCAGTACCGCGAGGCAGAATGGAAACCCTAACATTGGACCTGTACGCCGACATCCTACCTCTGGACTACGGAACTACGGCTGAATTTAAGCTATATATTAATTTTAAGCAGAAACGCCTCAT
Organism: Thysanoteuthis rhombus; assembly: GCA_963457665.1. NCBI lineage: Eukaryota > Metazoa > Mollusca > Cephalopoda > Oegopsida > Thysanoteuthidae > Thysanoteuthis > Thysanoteuthis major. The sequence goes on along the minus strand of OY735226.1, from coordinate 11,503,100 downwards.
CCAACAGAGTCCTCTATTCCTATGGAAGTGTATTGCGTAAGCTTACAATGGATGAGTTACCTCACTTGTGCTCAACCCTGAATATTGTGTGTTTAAATTTATTCAAAAAAAAAATATATCATTTCAGTCAATGATTCCAAAATATTTTTTTTATATCAAAATATTTGACACAGATTTAGAAATTATGGTACTATGCGTACATTCTTATTGTCATCAATTCTTGCTATGAAAATGTTTCGGGGATATATATATATATATATGTATATATATATATATATATATATATATATATATATATATATATATATATATATACACATATATATATGTATATATATATATATATATATATATATATATATATATACACATATATATATGTATATATATATATATATATATATACACATATATATATGTATATGTATATATATATATATATATATATATATATATACACATATATATATGTATATATATATATACACATATATATATGTATATATATATATATACACATACACACATTCTGTCTGCAACCTAACCTTTTTATTAAATTACAGACCTACAACCCCTATCTCATTTGGTACGATCCAGGTCACGTGTTTCTTTCAACAGAAACTGGGGGGGGGGGGGGGTATGTAAGACAGTATAAATAGCTTGAGCTAGGGTGAGCAGTTATGCAGTGAAAAAAGAATTCATTACGCTGAGTTATCATCTTTCTAGCTGTCAACTAAATCATGTCTGGTCGCGGTAAAGGAGGAAAGGGTCTTGGAAAAGGAGGAGCTAAGCGTCATCGAAAAGTCTTACGCGACAACATCCAGGGGATCACCAAGCCCGCTATCCGTCGTCTAGCCCGCAGGGGTGGCGTCAAGCGTATCTCTGGTCTGATCTATGAAGAGACCCGTGGTGTCCTCAAGGTATTCTTGGAGAATATAATCCGTGATGCTGTTACCTACACTGAACATGCCAAAAGGAAAACTGTCACCGCCATGGACGTCGTCTATGCCTTGAAGAGACAAGGCAGAACACTGTACGGCTTTGGAGGCTAACTTGGTTTCCCATCTTTCGTTCAGTCATCTCTTATTTATCTATCTTATTTTAAACCTCTTACAGAATAGATAGGGCCAAACTCAAAATGTCTCAGCCTCGTGCATTTTACGCAGAACATAAGGACTTGTATTCTTGGTACCTTTTTAAGTTCTCAAAATCGTCATTAGTGATTTGAACGTGCCAGGAGGAAGAATGTCACAGCTATGGGCATTTTTTATGCATGGAAGAGACCAGGCATAGCCCTGTACAGCTTTGGCAGTTAATTTTTTTTTTTTAATTTTTTTTTTTTCGTTTGGACACTTTCTGATCAAACTGTACATTTTATTGTGACTAACAGTGTGCAAAATCCTAATTCATTTTTCAACTGTATCCCTGGGATAATTTTTCGGGATTTCAAACTATCAAAACTTAACCACTATGTCTATAATCATCAGTCTTTTAACGTCTTTCTTTGGACATAAAGTTTCTTCAGGATTGGCCACACTTCTCTATCATGGGCGTTGCCGAGCCAAATCTGCATTAAACATTGAATCTGTATATAACGATTCTTAGGGTCTTTTTTTTTTTTTTTTTTTGCTACCCCTGAAGTAATGAATCTGGAATGGATTCATTGTGAAGTCCTGACTGGCCATTTTTATATACAACATGAAACCATGAATGCTTATATGCACACTGATCTTGGGCTTCGTCATTAAATTTCTACAAAGATCTAGGGTCGTAATGCCAGAAGGTCTGAACCGAACCTTGTTGAACTATTCTCTCATAATGGTTTAATCAATTCCCATAAATTATGCCCTGGAAAATTTGATACTTCACAGATTGCTTGTAATATATTGAGCTCTTGCATAGAAAGTTTCACAATGTTTCACTTCATATTTCTCTTTAATAACTAAACTCTTTCACAAAATGACTTGATTCTGTATTTCAAGTCTTGGGTTGCTAAAACACTCGGCCTTTTATTGCAAGTAAAGTTTATTTCCAAGTAACGAATGGATTGACTCTATATTTGCATTTAAAACCATGTCTAACTATTGTCCTGTCATCAAAACTTAAACCTCCAAGTTTAACCGAATTTCTTTTTCAGCGCACTTGAAAATTCCAATCCCAGGTTGTCTAAAAAATTGTCAGCTTAGTTTTAATTGAAAGAAAGCTTTAGACGATTGTCACTTGAATTTAGGGAAGCTCCCTAGATACTTAGAAAAGTACTCCTCACCAAGCAAAAGATCCCTGTCCCATACTTTGGTACAACTTTCACAGAGGTTGAATTCGATCAATTGTATTAAGTTTCGCTGAGCGGAAAAATGGACCGAAAAAAACTGCTTTTTACTGTACTCTTTGGATCTAAATCTAGTTTACTCCTAATACCGACAGCCTTCGAGTTTTAGGACTAAAAATGTTTATTGCTCCTTTTTCGATCACTACACTGGAACACTTCTCCATCACTGAAGTTTTTTTTTTTTTTTTTTTTTTTTTTTTTTTTTTTGCACTACAAAACGTAATCTTAAATTGATCTATCCAATCTACTCGAGAGCGTTCACCTGAATTCATAGTCCTTCTAGAAAGAGGTGATCCTAATGTTGGCATAATTTGGGTGGAATAATAGTACTTTACATTAGAAAAAAAAAAAAAAAAAGAGCAATTTTATAAATTGATAAAAGCTATACTTATACTGAATATAATTTCACCGTATAGGTATGAATACACATGACATTTCAAATTGAAAGATTTCAAAATTAAAGATTTCTTGTCTGGAAAAAAATTCGGCGAGAGCCCTTCGCTGAAAAAAAATACATTTTCTGCAAAGCTGATGTTACTTGCTTCAAATTGAAAGTCAAGGCAAACATTTGTGAGGGCATTTGTTCTAAAGGAGTTGTATAGTAACGCAGGCGTTCTGAGAGCACGTTAGTTTCTATATTCTTGCAATGATACTCGTAAACTTAAAAATCATCTGTCATTAAACATAGACCTCCCAAAGGATTCGCCACGCCACTATAATCTGAATCTGTCTAGTTCTCATATTCTACCTACCTTTTCTGCATTTGATCAGTGGTAATTTGTTTTCAATCAGTTGTCTGCTGTTCTTGCAACATGACCTGCTCATAACCATTTAAGTTTCCTAATAGTTTTTGCGATTTATCAGACCCTTGTTTTTTCCCCCTGATATACTGTGCAATCTTGTGGTCTCTCTGCGTGATGTTTCTCGTGTGCATGCTGCATGGTCTCTGTGTGAGGGTCAGTCTCTGGGTTAAGATCTGTTTCAGCTCCATGAGCTCAACTTCCAAGAACAAGAAAATCCTATTAATCCTAAAGAAAAACAAAAAAAAAAATAATTTTATTGGAAAACAATTTTGCTTTCGTTGTGTAAATCTTTACCCTGAACACTATCTACGTTGGATTATATTCTTTGCAGCTGAATTTTAAAAAGTTTCAGTCGTTCAAAGTTGTCTGTTTCTAGTTACTACAAAATAGTTTTGAAAGAAGCGTTTACAATAAATTCATCCTCCCAATAGACACCTATGGAGCTGGAACTTTTCTAAAAGATTGAACTGAGAACCACGCAACGTGCATACGAGGGATTGATGCTGAACATTATACGGGGAGATCAATCAAAATGATAAAATAAGACTCAGAGATATCATGAAATCCATTGGAAAATTCAAATGGCAACGGGCTTGTTATGTTGGAAAATTGTCTGACAACTGCTGGTCACCACGAATCCCCGGAGGTCATATGCAGAGCTGTGATTAAGAAAATATTGACTCTGTGATGCTCATGATAGAGAGAGCTGGTGAAGGTTTAAGTCCAACGGAGGACTACAAAAGCCTGCTGCTGATGAGTTTAACAGAGGCAAGTAATCGTTTCTGCTGCAAAATTATCTCCCTTGTCGAATATCGACTATGTGTTTGGATGAATCTAATCCTAATGATTACCGATGTTTCCTCCGAATTCCCTTTCAGATTTCTTTTACTTCATGGGGCTCATTTGAAAGACATATCAGTACCGACGTCAAATTTGTCATCATAGCTTCAAGTGCGCCTTTTTAAGCTGCTGTAAGATACTAAATTATCCAAGTATTTCCTATTTGGTTTATCAAGTATCAGGATAAGATTATATTACATGTGACGTATAAAAATTGCTGGTTCGTTAATATCACCGGACAAAAAAAATGTTGATCTAGATTGAATTTGAGAATCCAAAAAAAAATATCATCGAAGAACTTCCAGCTTGCTTTTTATGGGCAAGTTTGTCTAGTTACTTTCAGCTAGTTGTCTTCATTGTTTATACAACAACGAAATATTTTTACACTGAAAATGGAACTCTTTTGAGGCGTTCTATTTGTGTAAACAGTATATTCGGATGAATAGTTAAATTCAATTAAGCCACTGTTAATTTGACATTTGTATGCAAACTTGTAATAAAGGGATTCTTAAAGTTTGTTTTCGTGGAAATGATTTGTGACAAAATCCTTAGGGATCTTATATATATTATTTTAACTGGTGTCATTTTGCTGAAACCGATGAACGTTCGATTGTTGATAACGAACATTTGTCAATACGTGAACTATTTACGATTTAATATAATGTATTCTGTCAAGGATTAACCATTACGTCGTTTTTAGCAGCATGTCAAATAAAAAACGATAGAAATGGTCACTGCTCTCAGTATCAACCATATTTTGCAGATGGTCCTTTTCCTTATTGGGGAAGTTCCATGAGACTACACACAACGGCATGTGAATCAAGACATTAAACGGACGCAGATGGCTCAGGAAAAAGGATGACCTGGGGAGAGGAACATGTTGACAGAGGATTGAACGACACTACCAGATTGATTGGCTTTTGTGTACTGTGTTGGGCTCATCGACTGTTCCTTGTGTTGCACGACACGGAGTTAACTTAGTCTGAGTGTTATTTTAGCCATGGTTGATTGATTGGCGTTTTTGAACTTTCTCGTTCAAACTAATTACCAAATTATTTTTCAGATACTTGTCTTGAATTCTTCCTAGAAGAGGATTTTGTTAAACAATTGAAATTAGAAACAAACACTTAACTGTCATCCCCAGCCCCTTGGCACTTTTGAGTTTAGTGATCAACATCCTGGTGCAAGTTTGGTGAGGCCTGTTTATTCAATGTGGAACATTTCTAACTGCAAACCATGGTCAATAAGAGCTATAGTTCTGCAATTTAGTCAAAATCAAACTGCTTTTACAAAAATCCACAGCTTTTTTAAAAGTTCACACTTTGGTCATTGTAAGCAATTTTTTCGTCGAGAGGTTAGTGAGAAAGAGTTATTTATACAACAGAATTAAGAATGGTAAGAATAAGATGTGAGAAAAATTTATTGATATTAAAATTCCAAGCTTGGAAACACTAAAACATTACAAGTTTGAAATGATGACTACGATTAACTCAAAAAGCAATAAGAGGAAATAACGCAGGAGTTAGAAGCAACAAAAAAGTAAAGTGTAACAATTATAACAGAAAAAAGACTAAATTTGTGTCCAGTGTTTTTTGTTCATCAAAGTTTTTGGTCTGTTTTTATGAAACATGGTCAACGTTTCAAAACACATGCGTGAGCTGAAAGTAGTTCTTATCACATTCTAAGCAGAATGGAACACAAAATTTTAAGTTTTTTGTTATTGTAATTTTTTAGGCTAACTCAATAATATTTCCGTTTTATTGTGACTGATGACCACTCAGTTCTATCCGTGGATCAGGGCTTTTATCTTTCTTCTGATAATATGCAAGGTCTTTTATTTGGCAATGGATACCTATTACGCTTACCATATTCAGCAGTTAATGGATTCAAATTATTTGTTTGATTATTAAAGTGAAAATGAAGAACATTCTAGTTTCGTTATTTCATTTTTTAGGGTTCAAAGTAATCCAAACTAGTCATCTCTTGTCCCTGAGGGATTCAACTTTAGCGGAAGAAAAGTGATCGATCCAGAATTTATCAAAACATATCAAACCAGAGCAGTGGCCGTTCGAAATGTTCAGGTTTGGAAATGCACAGAATTGAGGAGATGGAGAAGCCTGTCATAATTATCATCTCATGATTCAATAAATATCCCTCCATCTCTCCATACGTGATGGCCTACTGTGAAAACTAATGAATATATTCCTATGAGCATTCATGTGAACCCAGGGTAGGTTTTTAGCAGGTTAGATTTTGAACCCACCCAAAATGTTTTTGGAGGCTTTGATCGATTCACGATAGAGGGTTTATATAGAATTGAAAACTATTTCTCTATCTTGAGCACAAAAAAATTTCCAGCCATAGTCGAAGTGAGGGGATATTCTTTGATCACTTCTGGAAAGGATGAAAGACTAAGATGAAGACAAGCTAGATATCACTCCCTTCTCTAAAAACATCAAGAACAAAAAATTATGCAAGCAGCATCCTCTCTGTAAATGTCCTCCCCCCTAAGGACTCTGGCTTTTACTCTTCCCCTCACTATAAAAGTGTAAGAGCCGTTACTTTTTTTCGCATTTAATAGCGACTCCATTTTTAAAGTAACAGTCTTCCATATTAGAGACAATAACAGTTAATGAGAATATTTCTTCAAGTAAATTTTTTCTTTAATAATTGAATGCATGCACTACAACGAAATAACTTCATCTTCATCATCGTCCTTTTTTACGTCAGTCGTTGGAGCCAATACTTAATGAACTTTTCTACTTCGCCTCGCCATCTTATATTCTGGTGTTGCATGTGATCTTTGGGGATTCATTTTTAGAGTCATGATGTCCTACGGTTGTCAAACATTCAGGTTACATGACCAGCCCATCGCCTTCTGAGTTTTTGATGGATTCTATGATGTCTCAGTCTCCTGTTCTCTCCTTAATAAATTGTGCTGTATTGTGATCTTTCCATGTTTCAGCTCCACAAGTGACTATCCAGATGATGCATTTGGTGCAAATAATTGTTTTTACAAAATCATTCCAAGGTAGCAAGCCGTCAGTAGAGCATGCTTGGCCTTCAAAAACAAGAAATCCCTTTTAGTCGTAAAAACAATTGTTTATAACCAATCAAGCGGTTTGATTTTTTCTTTTTTTGCAGATTTTATGGAAGTTTGTTGTCCTGTGTAAACGTAGTGGTATACTTCCTGCAGCTCTGCATTTCTGATTTGATCGTTCTTTGGCCATTTTCGACATGTTTGTCGTGCCGGACCTTTGTCTTGCTGGAGTTTGTGTGGAGGCCAACATTTTCTCCAGTTCGTCTAGGATTAGTTGGAGATGATGAAGGTCTCTGCCAACAAAACACCAAATTAGAAGTTGCTCAAGTATTTGCTGTCTATTCTGATTCCCTAATTTCCCCGTCTAGATTGTGGAAAACCATCTCAAGGCAGGCTCTGAAAAGTTTGGGTGAGCTGGTATCACCTTCTCTTATTCACATTCGTTACTGGAGGGGCTCTGAGTTCGCATGTAGCCTCATGAAAAAGATCTTCTGTGTCAGTAGGTATATTGCAATACTTTGAGATAATCGGGGTCTACACCTTCAAGAATGATAGAAGAAATTCATAACATCATTTATGCTGAGACAAAAGCCTTCTTGGACTATATAAATACTACTGTCAGTGGCATTTCATATTCTGTTGCTTCCTCCTTTAGTTGATTCATCATATGGAAATGCTCAATGGTCAAGTAGATTCTATCAAAGCCAGCTTATTCTCATGGTTGGTTATCATCCCGCGTTTTGGTGATTCGATTCGTGATAACTTTGGTGAAAAGTTTATAAATGCACTTGAGTGGGCTTATTGATCTGTACTTGCTGACGTTCTTCGGGTTTCTCTTTTTTAATAACATGATTGTATTTGGGACTTTCGAGGTATAAGTTGAATAGAACATTTTTCTAGTGATGACTTCACCGTTTTTTGAGTAGTTCGATGTTTACGTTATCTGCTCCAAGGGAATTCCTTTCTTTTTTTTTTGTTTTGTTCAATGGCTTGCTTCACTTCCAATGGCTGAACTTCAAGTAAATCCTGGAACTGATTGCTTGTGTCTTGCACATCCTCTTTGTTGTTTTAGGTTCCCTGAATGAGTTTTTGGTCGGATTCCAGGGCATGTTCGACGATCCGGCTCCAGTCCTTAAGTCTCCATTTTTTTCGAATACAAATCCAATTTCCGTCTAGGCATTGAAAGTTTTCTTAATAACTTTGAAACTTCAATCTTTTTCAAAAAATGATTGTTATCCAGTATCTTTTGTCTCGTCTTTGTTTCCTTTGGATGGGTTTATTCAGTTCAGTTTATGACCAATAAATTGCTTAAAGGTCACATTTTGTAAATGTGTGTATAAAATCCCTTCTATGTTTTGTTCCACGTTTTAGAAATGCCCCCTCCCCGATTATATGATTTCACACCCTAGCCCAATCGATATTGAAAACAGCACAAAAAAATGTAATATATGAAATAGCAATTTCATTGATTTTAAAGGATATGAAATATAATTTGATTAGACTAAATATCTTTCCGAATGGTAAGGGTTAATTGATGTCCAAAAACTGATTTTATAAAATAGTAAGATCGATAAATGAAAGGGAACAGGAGTAAAAACATCAAGTTAAACTACGTTGCTATTATTATTTTTTTTTCCTAACAAATACTTCCATCTCAATTGTTGTTCATTTTTATCGCAACTAATCTCAGGCTTGGTATCCTTTAGTAGCGAGTAAATAATTTAAATGCGTGGATCGGAAGAGATAATAAGAATGTAAAACTATTGGAAAAACACCGAAACATGGGTACAGCCTAACCGAATCTTGCAGGCATATTCAAGAGATATTGGGGAATGTCTTGAAACGGACTCATAGGATTTAAAGGAGGGTCATATGTTATCATAATGCCAAACTGGAACCTTACCACCACCCGTACACACACATTCTAATTTAATATTTTCATATACATTTCTTTTAGGGGTCTTAAGTGAAGAAAGAATCACCTTGCCTCCCAGGGTTAAAATTGAGGGGAGCCTTTTCTTCCCTGATCAGGTGACTATTTTACCTACTTGGAGGGTTCACAAGTGTAGGAAAACTTTTTTACCTTTAAGGTATTAGGTCAAGAGAGACTCCCCTTTTCTTTATATGGGTTACAAATGAAAGGACCCACCAAAGAAAAAAATGAAGGGCCAAAGATAAAAGTAGGGGTGTAGTTGGGATAGAGATTGGTACTATTTTAAAACACCAACCGAACCCCAAATGTAGTGAGCCTCATAACCTTTATAAATAGTAGTTCAATTATTGAATTCCTACTGACATTATGCAATAGCAACTCTGTTTAAGGGACAGACCCCTGGAGGACCCAAATCTCTCGTTACATCCCTAGGTGAAAGGGAACTCATATATGACAACAGCAATCTTTCACTTATTCTATCGGCAAGTCCACTTTGCAAGCAAATTAGACTTGCACCCCTCCTTCCTCCAATAAAAACCATCGAATAATCCTTTGGTCACGTGCTATGGTTTCCTCTACAGGTATGTAGATGAATTTTAAACAGTATAAATTGATTGAGCTAGCACTAGAGATTACTGCCGAAAAAAAAAATTCAGGGTTATTTCCTATCTGCCAATCAAATAAATCATGTCTGGTCGCGGTAAAGGAGGAAAGGGTCTTGGAAAAGGAGGAGCTAAGCGTCATCGAAAAGTCTTACGCGACAACATCCAGGGGATCACCAAGCCTGCTATCCGTCGTCTAGCCCGTAGGGGTGGCGTCAAGCGTATCTCCGGTCTGATCTATGAAGAGACTCGTGGTGTCCTCAAGGTATTCTTGGAGAATATAATCCGTGATGCTGTTACCTACACAGAACACGCCAAGAGGAAGACTGTCACCGCCATGGACGTTGTGTATGCCTTGAAGAGACAAGGCAGAACACTGTACGGCTTTGGAGGCTAACTTGGTCTCCTATTTTCCGTTCAGACATCTTTTATTTATCTTTTTATTTTAAACCTTTAATAGAATAGAAAGGGACGAACTCAAAATGTCCCAGCCTCGTGCATTTTACGTGGAATATAAGAACTTGTACTTTTGGTACGCTTTTAAGTTCTCAAAATCGTCAATAATGATAAGAATGTCACTGCTATGGGCATTGTTTATGAATTGGAGAAACCGGGCAGCACCCTTTACGGCTTTGGTAGTTAATTTTTTTTTTTCTCTTCAATCTTCTGTTTGGACACTTTTAGATCGAACTGTATATTTTAGGGCGACTAACAGTGTGCAAAATCCTAACTCCTAATTTTTCAACTTTGTTCCCAAGGGTTATTACAAACTGTATCCCTGGGATAATTTTTGAGGATTTCAAACTATCAAAACTTAACCACTTTTTCTATAATCATCAGTCTTTTAACGTCTTTCTTTGGATATAAACTTTCTTCAGGATTGGCCACACTTCTCTATCATGGGAGTTGCCGAGCGAAATCTGCATTAAACATTGAATCTGTATACAACGTTTATTAGGGTCCTTTCTAATTTTTTTGTTTCGCTACCCCTGAAGTAATGAATCTTGAATGGATTCATTGTGAAGTCCTGACTGGTCATTTTTATATCTAACATGAAACCATGAATGCTTCCATGCACACTGATCTTGGGCTTTGTCATTAAATTTCTATGAAGAGATTTAGGGTCATCATGTCAGAAGGTCTGAACTGACCCTTATTGAACTATTCTCTCATAATGGTTTGATCAAATCCCATAAATTATGCCCTTGAAATTTTGATACTTCACAAATTGCTTGTAATATATTGAGCTCTTGCAAAGAAAGTTTAACAATGTTTCACTTAATATTTCTCTTTAATAACTGAACGCTTTCACAAAATGATTTGATTCTGTATTTCAAATCTTGGGTTGCTAAAACACTCGGCCTTTTATTGCCAGTAAAGTTTATTTCCAAATAACGAATGGATTGACTCTATATTTGCATTTAAAACCATGTCTAACTATAGTGTCCTGTCATCAAAACTTAAACCTCCAAGTTTAACCGAATTTCTTTTTCAGCTCACTCGAAAATTCCAATCCCCGGTTGTCTAAAAAAAATCGATTGCTAGTTGTCAGCTTAGTTTTAATTCAAAGAAAGCTTCAGATGATCGTCACTTGAATTTAGGAAAGGTCCCTAGAACCTTAGAAAAGTACTCCTCACCAAGCGCAAGACCCTCCTGCCCCATACTTTGGTACAACTTTAATAGAGGTTGAATTCAATGAATTGTATTAAGTTTCGCTGAGCGGAAAACTGGACAGAATAAAAGAAAACTGCTTTTTACTGTACTCTTTGGATATAAATCTAGTTTACTCCCAATACCCACTGCCCTCAAGTTTTAGGACTAAAAATGTTTATCACTCCTTTTTGATCACTACACTGGAACACTTCTCCATCTCTGAAGTTTTTTGGCATTACCAAACGTAATCTTAAATTCATCTACCCAATCTACTTGAGAGCATTCACTTATATTCATGGTCCTTCTAGAAAGAGGTGATCCTAATGTTGGCATAATTTGGGTGAAATAATGGCACTTATATTCAAAAAAAAAAAAAAAAAAGCAATCTTATAAATTGATAAAAGCTATACTTATAATCAATATAATTTTACCGTATACGTATGAATACACACCCTGACATTTTAGATTGAAAGATTTCAAAATTAAAGATTTCCTGTCTTGAAGAAAATTCGCCGAGAGCTCTTTGCTAAAAAAAAAAATACATTTTCTGCAAAGCTGATGTTATTCGATTCAAATTGGAAGTCAAGGCAAACATTCGTGAGGCCATTTGTTCTAAAGGAGCTGTATAGTAACGTAGGCGTTTTGAGAGCACGTTAGTTTCTATATTCTTGCAATAATACTCGTGAACACTTAAAAATCATCTCCTGTCATTGAACATAGACCTCCCTAAGGATTCGCCACGCCTATCATGGGCGTTATGGAAGCAATATAATGTGAATCTGTCTAGTTCTCATATTCTTCCTGCCTCGGTTCTGCATTTGATCAGTGGGAATTTATTTTCAATCAGTTGTCTGCTGTTCTTGCAACATAACCTGCTCATAACCATTTGAGTTTTGTATTGGTTTTTGTGATTTATCAGACCCTTGTTTTATCCCCCTGATATACTGTGCTGTCTTGTGGTCTCTCAGCGTGATGTTCCTCGTGTGCATGCTGCATGGTTTCTGTCTGAGGGTCAGTCTCTGGGTTAGGATCTGTTTCAGCTCCGTAAGCTCAACTTCCAAGAACAAGAAAATCCTATTAGTCCTAAAAAAAAACAAAAAAAAACTCATAGTGCCACCCAAACAAAGGGAAATATAGAGAAATTCAAGAGACTTGATTTTTGCAAGGGAAATAATTAAAATAAACTCTGTATTTGATAAAGCTTTCTCGTTTTTTTATAGGAAATTAATTTTGTTTTCGTGGTGTAAATCTTTACCCTGCAGAGTATCTACCAAGGATTATATCCTTTGCGGCTGAATTTTTAAAAGTTTCCGTTCAAAGTTGTCTGTTTTCAGTTACTCCGTAATAGTTTTGAAAGAAGCGTTTACAATCAATTCATCCTCCCGATAGACACGTATGAAGCTGGAACTTTTCTAAAAGATTAAACTGACGACCATGCAACGTGCATACGAGAGATTGATGCTCAACATTATACGGGGAGATCAATCAAAATGATAAAATAAGACGCAGAGATATCATGGAATCTATTGGAAAATTCAAATGGCAACGGCCTTGTTATGTTGGAAAATTGTCTGACAACTGCTGGTCACCACGAATCCCCGGTGGTCATATGCAGATCTGTGATTAAGAAAATATTGACTCTGCAATGCTTTTGATAGAGAGAGCTGGTGAAGGTTCAAGTTCAACGGAGGACTACAAAAGCCTGCTGCTGATGAGTTTAACAGCGGCAGGTAATCGTTTTTTCTGCGAAATTATCTCCCTTGTCGAATATCGACTAAGTATTTGGATGAATCGAATCCAAATGATTACCGATGTTTCCTCCGAATTCCCTTTCAGATTTCTTTTACTTCATGGGGCTCATTTGAAAAACATATCGGTACCGACTTCAAATTTGTTATCATAGCTTTAAGTACACCTTTTTAAGCTACAGTAAGATACAAAATTATCCAAGTATTTCCTATTTGGTTTATCAAGTATCAGGATAAGATTATATTACATGTGACGTATAAAAATTGCTGGTTCGTTAATATCACAGGACAAAAAAAATGTTGATCTAGATTGAATTTGAGAATCCAAAAAGAATATCATCGAAGAACTTCCAGCCTGCTTTTAAAGCTCAAGTATACGCAGTTACTTCCAGCTAGTTGTGTTCATTGTTTATACAACAACAAGATATTTTTACGCTGAAAATGGAACTCTTTTGAGGCGTTTTTTTTTGTGTGTAAACAGTATATTCGGATGAATAATTAAATTCAATTAAGCCACTGTTCATTTGACATTTGTATGCAAACTTATAATAAAGGGATTCTTAAAGTTTGTTTTCGTGGAAATGATTTGTGACAAAATCCTTAGGGATGTTGTGTATACTATTTTAACCGGAGTCATTTTGCTGAAACTGATGAACGTTCGATTATTGATAGCGAACAATTGTTTCTGTGTGGACTATTTGTGATTTATTCAAATGCATTCCGTCAAGGATTAACCATTACGTCGTTTTTAGCAGCATGTCAAATAAAAAACGTTCGGGAATGGTCACAGCTCTCTGTATCAACCATATTTTGCAGGTGGTCTTTTTCCTTATTTGGGGAAGTTCTATGAGACTACACACAACGGCATGTGAATCAAGACATTAAACGGACACCGATTGGTCAAGAAAAAGGATGACCTAGGGAGAGGAACATGTTGACAGAAGGTTGAACGACACTACTAGATTGATTGGCTTTTGTGTACAGCGTTGGGCTCTTCGACTGTTCCTTGTGTTGCACGACACTGGGTTAATGTAGTCTGAGTGTTATTTTAGCCATGGTTGATTGATTGACGTATTTGAACATTCTCGTTCAAACTAATTTCCAAATAATTCTTCCGATACTTGTCTTGAATTCTTCCTAGAAGAGGATTTTGTTAAACAATTGAAATTAGAAACAAACACTTAACTGCCATTCCCTGCCCCTTGTCACTTTTGAGTTTAGTGATCAACATCCTGGTGCAAGTTTGATGAGGCCTGTTTATTCAATGTGGAACATTTCTAACTGCAAACCATGGCCAATAAGAGCTATAGTTCTGCAATTTAGTCAAAATCAAACTGCTTTTACAAAAATCCACAGCTTTTTTTAAGGTTCACACTTGGTCATTGTAAGTAAGGGCCTCCGCCTGATTTTTTCGTCTAGAGGTTAGTGAGAAAGTGTTATTAATACTACAGAATTAAGAATGGTAAAAATAAGATGTGAGAAAAATTTATTGATATTAAAATTCTAAGCTTGGAAACACTAAAACGTTATAAGTTTGAAGTGATGACGTGGAATAACTCAAAAAGCAGTAAAAGGAAATAACACAGGAGTTAAAAGCAACAAAAAGTAAAATGTTATGATTATAACAGAAAAATGACTAAATTTGTGTTCAGCGTTTCCTGTTTCATCAAAGTTTTTGGTCTGTTTTCATGAAACATGGTGAACGTTTCAAAACACATGCGTGCGCTGAAAGTAGTTCTTATCACATTTTGAGCGGATTGGAACACAAAATTTTAAGTTTTTTGTCATTGCAATTTTTTAGGCTAACTCAATAATATTTCCGTTTTATTGTGACTGATGATCTCTTAGTTCTACCTGTGGATCATGGCTTTTATCTTTCTTCTGATAATATGCAAGGTCTTTTATTTGGCAATGGATAACTATTACGCTTACCATATTCAGCAGTTAATGGATTCAAATTATTTGTTTGATTATTAAAGTAAAAATGAAGATCATTCTAGTTTCGTTATTTCATTTTTTAAGGTTCGAAGTAAACCAAACTAGTCATCTCTTATCCTTGAGGGATTCGATTTTAGCGGAAGAAAAGTGATCGATCCAGAATTTATCAAAACATATCAAACCAGAGCAGTGGCCGTTCGAAATGTTCAGGTTTGGAAATGCCTAGACTTGAGGAGATGGAGAAGCCTGTCATAATTACCATCTTGTAATTCAACAAATGTCCGTCCATCTCTCCGTACGTGACAGCCTACTGTGAAAACTAATGAATATGTTCCTATGAGCATTCATGTGAGCCCAGGGTAGGTTTTTAGCAGGTTAGATTTTGAACCCACCCAAAATGTTTTTGGGAGGCTTTGATTGATTCACAATAGAAAACTTATATAGAATCGAACACAATTTATCTACTTTGAGTGCAAAAGAATTCCTAGCCATAGTCGAAGAGAGAAGATATGCTTTGATCACTTCTGGAAAGGATGAAAGACTAAGATGAAGACAAGCTAGATATCATTCCCTTCTCTCAAAACATCAAGAAAAAAAAATTATGCAAGCAGCATCCTCTCTGTAAATGTCCTCCCCCCTAGGGACTCTGGCTCTTACTCTTCCCCTCACTATAAAAGTGTAAGAGCCGTTATTTTTTTTTTTGCATTTAACAGCGACTCCATTTTTTAAGTAACAGTCTTCCATATTAGAGACAAGAACAGTTAATGAGAATATTTTTTCAAGTAAATTTTTCCTTTAATAATTGAATGCATGCACTACAACGAATTAACTTCATCTTCATCATCGTCTTTTTTGCATCAGTCGTTGGAGCAAATGCTCAATGAATTTTCCTACTTCACATTGCTATCCTTTATTCTGGTTGTACATGTGATCTCTTTGGATTCATTTTTTGAGTCATGATGTCCAGCAGTTGTCAAACATTCATGTTACATGACCAGCCCATTGCCTTTCGAGTTTTTGATGGATTCTGTGCTGTCTCTGTCTCTTGTTTTCTCCTTGATATATTGTGCTGTCTCATGCTCTTTCCATGTTTCAGCTCCACAAGTGACTATCCAGATGATGCATTGGTCGTAAACAATTGTTTTTACGACTAAAAGGGATTTCTTGTTTTTGAAGAATCGTTCCAGGGTAGTAAGCCGTCTGTAGAGCATGCTTGGCCTTCAAAAACAAGAAATCCCTTTTAGTTGTAAAAATAATTGGTTATAACCAATCAAGCAGTTTGATTTTTTCTTTTTTTGAGGATTTTATGGAGGTTTGTTGTCCTGTGTAAACGTAGTGGCATACTTCCTGCAGCTCTGCATTTCTGACTTCGATCGTTTTGTAGCCGTTTTCGACATGTTTGTTGTACTGGACCTTTGTCTTGCTGGTGTTTATGTGGAGGCCAACGTTTTCGTCAGTTCGTCTAGCATTAGTTGGAGATAATGAAGGTCTCTGCCAACAGAACAGCAAATCAGAAGTTGCTCAAGTATTCCCTGTCTATTCTGATTCTTTAATTTCCCCGTCCAGGTTGTGGAAAATCATCTTTAGCAAGGCTCTGAAGAGTTTGGGTGAGCTGGTATCACTTCGTCTTATTCACATTCAGAACTGAAGGGACTTTGAGTTTTCAAGTAACCTTATGAAAAAGATCTGCTGTGTCGGTAGGTATATTGCAATACTTTGAGATAGTCGGGGTCTATACCTTCCAAAATGATAGAGGAAATTTGTAACATCATTCATGCTGAGTCGAAGGTCTTCTTGGAGTATATGAATGCTACTGTCAGTGGCATTTCATATTCTGTTGCTTTCTCTTTTAATTGATTCATCATATGGAAATGGTCAATGGTCAAGTAGCTTCTACCAAAGCCAACTTATTCTCATGGTTGGTTCTCATCTAGCGTTTTGGTGATTTGATTCGTGATAACTTTGGTGAAAAGTTTGTAAATGAACTTGAGTGGGCTTATTGATCTGTACTTGCTGACGTTCTTCGGGTTTCTCTTTTTTAATAACATGATTGCATTTGGGATGTTTACGTTATCTGCTCCAAGGGAATTCCATTTTTTTTTTGTTCAATGGCTTGCTTCACTTCCCATGGCTGAACTTCAAGTAAATCCTGGAACTGATTGCTCGTGTCTTGCACATCCTCTTTGTTGTTTCAGGTTCCCTGAATGAGTTTTTGGTCGGATTCCAGGGCATGTTCGACGATCCGGCTCCTGTTGTTAAGTCTCCCTTTTTTTTTTTGAGTACAAGTCTTATTTCAGTCCTAGCATTGTGAGTTTTGTTAATAACTTTGAAACTTCAATCTTTTTCAAAAAATGATTGTTATCCAGTATCTTCTTTTGTCTTGTCTTCGTTTCTTCTGGATGGGTTTATTCAGTTTGGTTTATGACAAATAAAATTGCTTAGAGGTCACATTTTGTAAATGTATGTATAAAATCCCTTCTATGTTTTGTTCCGGGTTTTAGAAATAACCCCCCCCCTCCTGATTATATGATTTCACACCCTAGCCCAATCGATATTGAAAACAGCACAAAAATATAAAATAAATGAAATAGCAATTTCATTGATTTAAAAGGATAACAAATATAATTTGAATTGACTAAATATCCTTCCGAATGGTCAGGGTTAATTGATGTCCAAAAACTGATTTTATAAAATAGTAAGATCGATAGATGAAAGGGAACAGGAGTAAAAACATCAAGTTAAACTATGTTGTTATTATTATTTTTTCCTAACAAACTCTTTCATCTTAATTGTTGTCCATTTTTATCGCAACTAACCTCAGGCTTGGTATCCTTTAGTAGCGAGTGAATAATTTAAATGCGTGGATTGGAAGAGATAATAAGAATGTCAAGCTATTGGAAAACACCGAAACATGGGTACAGCCTAACCAAATCTTGCAGGCATATTCAAGAGACATTGGGGAATGTCTTAAAACGAACTTATAGGTTTTAGAGGAGGGTCCTATATTACTATAATGCCAAATTGGAACCTTACCACCACCTGTGCACACATATTTTAATTTAATATCTTTATATATATTTCTTTTAGGGGTCTAAAGTGGAGAAAGTATCACCTTGCCTTCCAGGGTCAAAATTGAGGGGAGCCTTTTCTTCCTTGATCAGGAGACTATTTTACCTACTTGGAGGGTTCAAAAGTGTAGGAAAACTTTTCTACCTTTAAGGAATCAGGTCAAGAGAGACTTCCCTTTTCTTTAAATGGGTTACAAATGAAAGGACCCCCCAAAGAAAAAATATGAAGGGCCAAAGATAAAAGCAGGGGTGTAGCAGGGATAGAGATTGGTACTATTTTAAAACACCAACTGAACCCCCAATGTAGGGAGCCTCATAACCTTTATGAATAGTGGTTCAATTATTGCATTCCTACTGACATCATACAATAGCAAATCTGTTTAAGGGACCCCTGGAGGACCCAAATCTCTAGTTACATCCCTGGGTGAAAGAGAACTCATATGTGACAACAGCAATCTTTCACTTATTCTCTCAGCAAATCCATTTTGCAAGCAAATTAGACTTGCACCCCTCCTTCCTTCAATAAAAACCATCGAATAATCCTTTGGTCACGTGTTATGGTCTCCTCTACAGGTATGTAGATGAATTTTAAACAGTATAAATTGCTTGAGCTAGTATTAGAGGTTACGCCAAAAAAAAAATTCAGGGTTATTTCCTATCTGCCAATCAACTAAATCATGTCTGGTCGTGGTAAAGGAGGAAAGGGTCTTGGAAAAGGAGGTGCTAAGCGTCATCGAAAAGTCTTACGCAACAACATCCAGGGGATCACCAAGCCCGCTATTCGTCGTCTAGCCCGCAGGGGTGGCGTCAAGCGTATCTCCGGTCTGATATATGAAGAGACCCGTGGTGTCCTTAAGGTATTCTTGGAGAATATAATCCGTGATGCTGTTACCTACACTGAACATGCCAAGAGGAAGACAGTCACCGCCATGGACGTTGTCTATGCCTTGAAGAGACAAGGCAGAACACTGTACGGCTTTGGAGGCTAACTTTGTTTTCAATTTTCTGTTCAGACATCTTCTATTTATCTTTTTATTTTAAACCTTTAACAGAATATAAAAAGCCGAACTCAAAATGTCTCAGCCTCGTGCATTTTACGTGGAATATAAGAACTTGTATTTTTGGTACGCTTTTAAGTTCTCAATCGTCATTAGTGATTAGAACGTGTCAGGGGGAAGAATGTCACTGCTATGGGCATTGCTTATGCATTGAAGAAACCGGGCAGAACCCTTTACGGCTTTGGTAGTTAATTTTTTTTCTCTTCAATCTTCTGTTTGGACACTTTCAGATCGAACTGTACATTTTAGGGCCACTAACAGTGTGCAAAATCCTAACTCATCATTTTTCAACTTTGTTCCCAAGGGTTATTAGAAACTGTATCCCTGGGATAATTTTCAGGATTTCTAACTATCAAAACTTAATTAACCACTTTGTCTATAATCATCGGTCTTTTAACGTCAGTCTTTGGACAATCTTCTTCAGGATCGGTCACACTTCTCTATCATGGGCGTTGCTGAGCCAAATCTGCATTAAACATTGAATCTGTATACAACGTTTCTTAGGGTCCTTTTTTTTTTTTTTTTTTTTTTTTTTTACTACACCTGAAGTAATGAATCTTGAATGGATTCATTGTGAAGTCCTGACTGGCCATTTTTATATATAACATGAAACCATGACTGCTTACATGCACACTGATTTTAGGCTTCGTCATTACATTTCTACAGAGATTTAGGGTCGTAATGCCAGAAGGTCTGAACCGAACCTTTTTGAACTATTCTCTCATAATGGTTTAATCAATTCCCATAAATTATGCCCTGGAAAATTTGATACTTCACAAATTGCTCGTAATAAATTGAGCTCTTGCATAGAAAGTTTCACAATGTTTCACTTCATATTTCTCTTTAATAACTAAACTCTTTCACAAAATGACTTGATTCTGTATTTCAAATCTTGGGTTGCTAAAACACTCGGCCTTTTATTGCTAGTAAAGTTTATTTCCAAGTAACGAATGGATGGACTCTATATTTGCATTTAAAACCATGTCTTGCGTGTCCTGTCATGAAAACTTAAACTTGTAAGTTTAACCGAATTTCTTTTTCAGCGCACTTGAAAATTCCAATCCCCGGTTGTCTAAAAAATTGTCTGCTTAGTTTTAATTGAAAGAAAGCTTTAGACGATTGTCACTTGAATTTAGGGAAGCTCCCTAGATACTTAGAAAAGTACTCCTCACCAAGCACAAGATCCCTGTCCCATACTTTGGTACAACTTTCATAGAGGTTGAATTCAATGAATTGTATTAAGTTTCGCTGAGCGGAAAACTGGACAGAATAAAAGAAAACTGCTTTTTACTGTACTCTTTGGATCTAAATTTAGTTTACTCCTAATACCTACCTACCTCAAGTTTAAGGACTAAAAATGTTTATCGCTCCTTTTTGATCACTACACTGGAACACTTCTCCATCACTGAAGTTTTTTTTTTTTTTTTTTTTTTTTTTTTTTTTTTTTGGCACTACACAACGTAATCTTAAATTGATCTATCCAATCTACTCGAGAGCGTTCACCTGAATTCATAGTCCTTCTAGAAAGAGGTGATCCTAATGTTGGCATAATTTGGGTGGAATAATAGTACTTTACATTAGAAAAAAAAAAAAAAAAAAGAGCAATTTTATAAATTGATAAAAGCTATACTTATACTGAATATAATTTCACCGAATAGGTATGAATACACAACATGACATTTTAAATTGAAAGATTTCAAAATTAAAGATTTCTTGTCTGGAAGAAAATTTGGCGAGAGCTCTTCGCTGAAAAAAA
Source organism: Thysanoteuthis rhombus (assembly GCA_963457665.1). Classification (NCBI taxonomy): domain Eukaryota; kingdom Metazoa; phylum Mollusca; class Cephalopoda; order Oegopsida; family Thysanoteuthidae; genus Thysanoteuthis; species Thysanoteuthis major. The sequence continues at coordinate 11,482,332 of OY735226.1, read as the reverse complement.
AATACATTTTCTGCAAAGCTGATGTTACTTGCTTCAAATTGAAAGTCAAGGCAAACATTCGTGAGGCCATTTGTTCTAAATGAGTTGTATAGTAACGCAGGCGTTCTGAGAGCACGTTAGTTTCTATATTCTTGCAATGATACTCGTAAACTTAAAAATCATCATCTGTCATTAAACATAGACCTCCCCAAGGATTCGCCACGCCTCTATAATCTGAATCTGTCTAGTTCTCATATTCTACCTGCCTCAGTTCTGCATTTGATCAGTGAGGATTTATTTTCAATCAGTTGTCTGGCGTTCATGCAACATGACCTGCTCATAACAATTTAAGTTTCCTAATAGTTTTTGTGATTTATCAGACCCATGTTTTTTCCCCCTGATATACTGTGCAATCTTGTGGTCTCTCTGCGTGATGTGTCTCGTGTGCATGCTGCATGGTCTCTGTGTGAGGGCCAGTCTCTGGGTTAAGATCTGTTTCAGCTCCATAAGCTCAACTTCCAAGAACAAGAAAATCCTATTAGTCCTAAAGAAAAAAAAAAAAATTTTATTGGAAAACAATTTTGCTTTCGTTGTGTAAATCTTTACCCTGAACACTATCTACGTTGGATTATATTCTTTGCAGCTGAATTTTAAAAAGTTTCAGTCGTTCAAAGTTGTCTGTTTTTAGTTACTACAAAATAGTTTTGAAAGAAGCGTTTACAATAAATTCATCCTCCCAATAGACACCTATGGAGCTGGAACTTTTCTAAAAGATTGAACTGAGAACCACGCAACGTGCATACGAGAGATTGATGCTCAACATTATACGGGGAGATCAATCAAAATGATAAAATAAGACTCAGAGATATCATGAAATCCATTGGAAAATTCAAATGGCAACGGGCTTGTTATGTTGGAAAATTGTCGGACAACTGCTGGTCACCACGAATCCCCGGAGGTCATATGCAGAGCTGTGATTAAGAAAATATTGACTCTGTGATGCTCATGATAGAGAGAGCTGGTGAAGGTTCAAGTCCAACGGAGGACTACAAAAGCCTGCTGCTGATGAGTTTAACAGAGGCAAGTAATCGTTTCTGCTGCAAAATTATCTCCCTTTTCGAATATCGACTATGTGTTTGGATGAATCTAATCCGAAATGATTACCAATGTTTCCTCTGAATTCCCTTTCAGATTTCTTTTACTTCATGGGGCTCATTTGAAAAACATATCGGTACCGACTTCAAATTTGTTATCATAGCTTTAAGTGCGCCTTTTTAAGCTGCTGTAAGATACTAAATTATCCAAGTATTTCCTATTTGGGTTATCAAGTATCAGGATAAGATTATATTACATGTGACGTATAAAAATTGCAGGTTCGTTAATATCACAGGACAGAAAACATGTTGATCTAGATTGAATTTGAGAATCCAAAAAAGAATATCATCGAAGAACTTCCAGCTTGCTCTTTACGGGCAAGTATGTCTAGTTACTTCCAGCTAGTTGTCTTCATTGTTTATACATTAACGAGATATTTTTACGCTGAAAAGGGAACTCTTTTGAGGCGTTTTTTTTTTTGTGTAAACAGTATATTCGGATGAATGATTAAATTCAATTAAGCTACTGTTCATTTGACATTTGTATGCAAACTTGTAATAAAGGGATTCTTAAAGTTTGTTTTAGTGGAAATGATTTGTGACAAAATCCTTAGGGATCTTATATATACTATTCTAATCGGAGTCATTTTGCTGGAACTGATGAACGTTCGATTGTTGATAGCGAACTATTGTTTCTGCTTGAATAATTTGCGATTTATTCTAATGTATTCTGTCAAGGATTAACCATTACGTCATTTTTAGCAGCATGTCAAATAAAAAACGTTAGAAATGGTCACAGCTCTCTATATTAACCATATTTTGCAGGTGGTCTTTTTCCTAATTTAGGAAGTTCCATGAGACTACACACAACGGCATCTGAATCAAGAAATTAAAAGGACGCAGATGGGTCAAGAAAAAGGATGACCTGGGGAGAGGAACATGTTGACAGAGGGTTGAACGACACTACCAGATTGATTGGCTTTTGTGTACAGCTTTGGGCTCATCGACTGTTCCTTGTGTTGCACGACACAGGGTTAATGTAGTCTGAGTGTTATTTTAGCCATGGTTGATTGATTGGCGTTTTTGAACTTTCTCGTTCAAACTAATTACCAAATTATTTTTCAGATACTTGTCTTGAATTCTTCCTAGAAGAGGATTTTGTCAAACAATTAAAATTAGAAACAAACACTTAACTGTCATCCCCAGCCCCTTGTCACTTTTGAGTTTAGTGATCAACTTCCCGGTGCAAGTTTGGTGAGGCCTGTTTATTCAATGTGGAACATTTCTAACTGCAAACCATGGTCAATAAGAGCTATAGTTCTGCAATTTAGTCAAAATCAAACTGCTTTTACAAAAATCCACAGCTGTTTTAAAGAATCACACTTTGGTCATTGTAAGCAATTTTTTCGTCGAGAGGTTAGTGAGAAAGAGTTATTTATACAACAGAATTAAGAATGGTAAGAATAAGATGTGAGAAAAATTTATTGATATTAAAATTCCAAGCTTGGAAACACTAAAACATTATAAGTTTGAAATGATGACTACGATTAACTCAAAAAGCAATAAGAGGAAATAACGCAGGAGTTAGACGCAACGAAAAAGTAAAGTGTCATGATTATAACAGGAAAAAGACTAAATTTGTGTCCAGTGTTTTTTGTTCATCAAAGTTTTTGGTCTGTTTTCATGAGAACATGGTCAACGTTTCAAAACACATGCGTGCACGCTGAAAGTAGTTCTTATCACATTTTAAGCGGAATGGAACACAAAATTTTAAGTTTTTTGTTATTGTAATTTTTTAGGCTAACTCAATAATATTTCCGTTTTGTTGTGACTGATGACCACTCAGTTCTATCCGTGGATCAGTGCTTTTATCTTTGTCCTCATAATATGCAAGGTCTTTTATTTGGCAATGGATAACTATTGCTCTTACCATATTCAGTAGTTAATGGATTCAAATTATTTGTTTGATTATTAAAGTGAAAATGAAGAACATTCTAGTTTTGTTATTTCATTTTTTAGGGTTCAAAATAATCCAAACTAGTCATCTCTTATCCTTGAGGGATTCAACTTTAGCGGAAGAAAAGTGATCGATCCAGAATTTATCAAAACATATCAAACCAGAGCAGTGGCCGTTCCAAATGTTCAGGTTTGGAAATGCCCAGACTTGAGGAGGTAGAGAAACTTGTCATAATTATCATATGATGATTCAACAAATGTCCGTCGATCTGTCCGTATGTGACAGCTTTCTAAGAAAACTAATGGATATGTTCCTATGAGCATTCATGTGAGCCCAGGGTAGGTTTTTAGCAAGTTAGATTTTGAACCCACGTCAAATGTTTTCAAGAGGCTTTGATCGATTCACAATAGAAGATTTATATAGAATTGAAAACTATTTCTCTATCTTGAGCACGAAAAAATTTCCAACAATAGTCGAAGATAGGGGATATGCCTTGATCACTTCTAGGAAGGATGAAAGACTAAAAGGAAGGCAAGCTAGATATCACTCCACTCTCTCAAAACATTAAAAAAAAATTATGCAAGCATCCTCTCTGTAAATGTCCTCCTCCCTAAGGACTCTGGTTCTTACTCTTCCCCCACTATAAAAGTGTAAGAGCTGTTACTTTATTATTTTTTTTGCATCTAATAGCACTTTCATATTTTAAGTGACAGTCTTCCATATTACAGACAAGAACGGTTAATGAGAATATTTTTTCAAGTAAATTTTTCTTTAATAATTGAATGCATGCACTACGACGAACTAACTTCATCTTCATCATCATCCTTTTTACGTCAGTCGATGGAGCCAATACTTAATGAACTTTTCTACTTTGCCTCGCCATCTTATATTCTGGTGTTGCATGTGATCTTTGGGGATTCATTTTTAGATTCATGATGTCCTACAGTTGTCAAACATTCACGTTACATGACCAGCCCATCACCTTCTGAGTTTTTGATGGATTCTGTGCTGTCTCAGTCTCCTGTTTTCTCCTTAATATATTGTGCTGTATTGTGATCTTTCCATGTTTCAGCTCCACAAGTGACTATCCAGATGATGCATTGGATGTAAACAATTGTTTTTACGACTATAAGGGATTTCTTGTTTTTTGAAGGATCATTACAAGGTAGCAGCCGCCAGTAGAGCATGCTTGGCCTTCAAAAACAAGAAATCCCTTTTAGTTGTAAAAACAATTGTTTATAACCAATCAAGCATTTGATTTTTCCTTTTTTTTTTTCAGATTTTATGGAGGTTCGTTGTCCTGTGTAAACGTAGTGGTATACTTCCTGCAGCTCTGCATTTCTGATTTGGATCGTTTAGTGGCCGTTTTCGACTTGTTTGTTGTGCTGGACGTTTGTCTTTCTGGAGTTTATGTGGTGGCCAACGTTTTCTTCAGTTCGTCTAGCATTAGTTGGAGATGATGAAGGTCTCTGCCAACAGAACAGCAAATCAGAAGTTGCTCAAGTATTTGCTGTCTATTCTGATTCTTTAATTTCCCCGTCTACGTTGTGGAAAATCATCTCGAGGGAGGCTCTGAAGAGTTTGGGTGCGCTGGTATCACCTTGTCTTATTCACATTCGGAACTGAAGGGACTTTGAGTTTTCATGTAGCCTCATGAAAAAGATCTGCTGTGTCAGTAGGTATATTGCAATACTTTGAGATAATTGGGGTCTACACCTTCCAGAATGATAGAGGAAATTCCTAACATCATTTATATCATCATTTAACAGATACTTTCATCTTAATTGTTGTTCATTTTTATTGCAACTAACCTCAGGCTTGGTATCTTTTAGTAGCGAGTAAATAAATTAAATGCGTTGATCGGAAGAAAAACACCAAAACATGGGTACAGCCTAACCAAATCTTGCAGGCATATTCAAGAGACATTGGGGAATGTCTTAAAACGAACTTATAGGTTTTAGAAGAAGGTCCTATGTTATTTTAATGCCAAACTGTAACCTTACAACCACACATATTCTAATCCAATATCTTTATATATATTTCTTTTAGGTGAAGAAAAAATCACCTTGCCTTCCAGGGTCAAAATTGAGGGTAGCCTTTTCTTCCCTGATCAAGTGACTATTTTACCTATTTGAAGGGTTCAAAAGTGTAGGAAAACCTTTTACCTTTAAGGAATTAGGTCAAGAAAGACTTCCTTTTTCTTAAAATGGGTTACAAAAGAAAGGACCCCCGCCAAGAAAAAAATGAAGGGCCAAAGATAAAAGCAGGGGTGTTGCTTGGATAGAAATTGATACTATTTTAAAACATCAACCGAACCCCCAATGTAGGGAGCCTCATAACTTTTATAAATAGTAGTTCAATTATTGAATTCCTACAGACATTATACAAAAGTATCTCTGTTTAAGGGACCCCTGGAGGACCCAAATCTCTTGTTACATCCCTGGTTGAAAGAGAACTCATATGTGACAACAGCAATTTTTCAGTTATTCTCTCAACAAGTCCACTTTGCAAGCAAATTAGACTTGCACCCCTCCTTCCTTCAATAAAAACCATCAAATAATCCTTTGGTCACGTGCTATGGTTTCCTCTACAGGCATGTAGATGAATTTTAAACAGTATAAATTGCTTGAGCTAGCATTAGAGGTTACGCCGAAAAAAAAAATTTTTCAGGGTTATTTCCTATCTGTCAATCAGCTAAATCATGTCTGGACGTGGTAAAGGAGGAAAGGGTCTTGGAAAAGGAGGAGCTAAGCGTCATCGAAAAGTCTTACGCGATAACATCCAGGGGATCACCAAGCCCGCTATCCGTCGTCTAGCCCGCAGGGGTGGCGTCAAGCGTATCTCCGGTCTGATCTATGAAGAGACCCGTGGTGTCCTCAAGGTATTCTTGGAGAATATAATCCGTGATGCTGTTACCTACACTGAACAAGCCAAGAGGAAGACTGTCACCGCCATGGACGTTGTCTATGCCTTGAAGAGACAAGGCAGAACACTGTACGGCTTTGGAGGCTAACTTGGTCTCCTATTTTCTGTTCAGACATCTTTTATTTATCTTTTTATTCTAAACCTTTAACAGAATAGAAAGGGACGGACTCAAAATGCCCCAGCCTCGTGCATTTTACGTGGAATATAAGAACTTGTATTTTTGGTACGCTTTTAAGTTCTCAAAATCGTCATTACTGATTAGAACGCACCAGGAGGAAGAATGTCACTGCTATGGGCATTGTTTATTAATTGAAGAAACCGGGCAGAACCCTGTATGGCTATGGCAGTTAATTTTTTTTTTTTCTCTTCAATCTTCCGTTTGGACACTTCCAGATCGAACTGTACATTTTAGGGCCACTAACAGTGTGCAAAATCCTAATTCATCATTTTTCAACTTTGTTCCCAAGGGTTATTACAAACTGTATCCCTGGGATAATTTTTGAGGATTTCAAACTATCAAAACTTAACCACTTTGTTTATAATCATCAGTCTTTTAACGTCTTTCTTTGGACATAAAGTTTCTTCAGGATTGGCCACACTTCTCTATCATAGGCGTTGCCGAGCCAAATCTGCATTAAACATTGAATCTGTATACAACGTTTATTAGGGTCCATCTAACTTTTTAGTTTCGTTACCCCTTAAGTAATGAATTTTGAATGGATTCATTGTGAAGTACTGACTGGCCATTTTTATATATATAACATGAAACCATGAATGTTTACATGCACACTGATCTTAGGCTTCGTCATCAAATTTCTACGAAGAGATCTAGGGTCTTCATGCCAGAAGTTCTGAACCGAATCTTGTTGTACTATTCTCTCAATGGTTTAATCAATTTCCGTGAATTATGCCCTGGAAAATTTGATACTTCAGATTGCTTGTAATATATTGAGCTCTTGCATAGAAAGTTTCACAATGTTTCACTTCATATTTCTCTTTAATAACTGAACGCTTTCACAAAATGATTTGATTCTGTATTTCAAATCTTGGGTTGCTAAAACACTCGGCCTTTTATTGCTAGTAAAGTTTATTTCCAAGTAACGAATGGATGGACTCTATATTTGCATTTAAAACCATGTCTTGCGTGTCCTGTCATGAAAACTTAAACTTGTAAGTTTAACCGAATTTCTTTTTCAGCGCACGTGAAAATTGCAATCCCTGATTGTCTGAAAAATCTATAGCATCACTTGCTAGTTGTCAGCTTAGTTTTAATTCAAAGAAAGCATCAGATGATTGTCACTTTAATTTAGGAAAGCTCCCTAGAACCTTAGAAAAGTATTCCTCACCAAGTGCAAGACCCTCCTGCCAGATACTTTGGTACAACTTTCATAGAGGTTGAATTCAATGAATTGTATTAAGTTCCGCTGAGCGGAAAACTGGACCGAATAAAAGAAAACTGCTTTTTACTGTACTCTTTGGATCTAAATCTAGTTTACTCATAATACCCACTGCCCTCAAGTTTTAGGACTAAAAATGTTTATCACTCCTTTTTGATCACTACACTGGAACACTTCTCCATCTCTGAAGTTTTTTGGCATTACTAAACGTAATTTCAAATTCATCTACCCAATCTACTTGAGAGCGTTCACCTGAATTCATAGTCCTTCTAGAAAGAGGTGATCCTAATGTTGGCATAATTTCAGTGAATAAAAGCACGTTACATTTAAAAAGGGCAATTTTATAAATTGATAAAAGCTATACTCGTACTGGATATAATTTTACCGTATATGTATGAATACACACCCTGACATTTTAGATTGAAAGATTTCAAAATCAGGATTCTCCTGTTTGGAAGAAAATTCCCCAGGAAATCTTTGCTAAAAGAAAAAAAAAATACTTTTTCTGAAAAGCTGATGTTATTTGATTCAAATTGAAAGTCAAATCAAACATTCGTGAGGCCATTTGTTCTAAAGGAGCTTTATAGTAATGCAGGCGTTCTGAGAGCACGTTAGTTTCTATGTTCTTGCAATAATACTCGTAAACACTTAAAAATCATCTCCTGTCATTAAACATGGACCGCCCCAAGGATTTGCCACGCCTATTATGGGCGTTATGGAAGCAATATAATATGAATCTGTCTAGTTCTGATATTCTTCCTGCCTCGGTTCTGCATTTGATCAGTGGGAATTTATTTTCAATCCGTTGTCTGCTGTTCTTGCAACATGACCTGCTCATAACAATTTGAGTTTCGTATTGGTTTTTGTGATTTATCGGACCCTTGTTTTTTCCCCCTGATATACTGTGCTGTCTTGTGGTCTTTCTGCATGATGTTCCTCGTGTGTATGCTGCATGGTTTCTGTCTGAGGGTCAGTCTCTGGGTTAGGATCTGTTTCAGCTCCGTAAGCTCAACTTCCAAAAACAAGAAAATCCTATTAGTCCTGAGGAAAAAAAAAATCTTAAAATAGTGCCACCCAAACAAAGGGAAATATAAAGAAACTCAAAAGAATTGATTTTTGCAAGGGGAAATAATTAGGATAAACGCTGTATTTGATAAAGCTTACTTGATTTTTATAGGAAAGTAATTTTGCTTTCGTTGTGTAAATCTTTACCCTGAACACTATCTACTTTGGATTATATTCTTTGCGGCTGAATTTTTGAAAGTTTCAGTTCAAAGTTGTCTGTTTTCAGTTACTCCGTATTAGTTTTGAAAGAAGCGTCTAAAATCAATTCATCCTCCCGATAGACACCTATGGAGCTGGAACTTTTCTAAAAGATTTAACTGAGAACCATGCAACGGGCATATGAGGGATTGATGCTCAACATTATACAGGGAGATCAATCAAAATAATAAAATAAGACTCACAGATATCATGGAATCCATTGGAAATTCGAATGGCAACCGGCTTGTTAAGTTGGAAAATTGTCTGACAACTGCTGGTCATCACGAATCCCCCGGAGCTGTGATTAAGAAAATATTGATTCTGCGATGCTCATGATAGAGAGAGCTGGTGAAGGTTTAAGTCCAACGGAGGACTACAAAAGGCTGCTGCTGCTGAGTTTAACAGCGGCAGGTAATCGTTTTTTCTGCAAAATTATCTCCCTTTTCGAATATCGACTATGTGTTCGGATGAATCCAATCCGAGATGATTACCAATTTTTCCTCTAAATTCCCTTTCAGATCTCTTTTACTTCATGGGGCTCATTTGAAAAACATATTGGTACCGACTTCAAATTTGTTATCATAGCTTTAAGTACGCCTTTTTAAGCTACTGTAAGATACTGAATTATTCAAGTATTTCTTGTTTGGATTATCAAGTATCAGGATAAGATTATATTTCATGTAACGTATAAAAATTGCAGGTTCGTTAATATCACAGGACAGAAAACATGTTGATCTAGATTGAATTTGAGAATCCAAAAAAGAATATCATCGAAGAACTTCCAGCTTGCTCTTTATGGGCAAGTATGTTTAGTTACTTCCAGCTAGTTGTCTTCATTGTTTATACATTTACGAGATATTTTTACGCTGAAAAGGGAACTCTTTTGAGGCGTTTTATTTGTGTAAACAGTATATTTGGATGAATAATTAAATTCAATTAAGCCACTGTTCATTTGACATTTGTATGCAAACTTGTAATAAAGGGATTCTTAAAGTTTGTTTTCGTGGAAATGATTTGTGAAAAGATCCTTAGGGATCTTATAGATACTATTGTAACCGGAGTCATTTTGCTGAAACTGATGAACATTCGACTGTTGGTAGCGAACAATTGTTTCTGCGTGGACTATTTGCGATGTATTCAAATGCATTCTGTCAAGGATTAACCATTACGTCATTTTTAGCAGCATGTCAAATAAAAAACGTTAGGGAATGGTCACAGCTCTCTGTATCAACCATATTTTGCAGGCGGGGAAGTTCCTTATCGGGAAAGTTCCATGAGACTACACACAACGGCATGTGAATCAAGACATTAAACGGACACCGATTGGTCAAGAAAAAGGATGACCTGGGGAGAAGAGCATGTTGACAGAGGGTTGAACGACAATACTAGATTGATTGGCTGATTGTGTACAGCGTTGAGCTCATCGACTGTTCCTTGTGTTGCACGACACAGGGTTAATGTTATCTGAGTGTTATTTTAGCCGTGGTTGATTGATCGACGTATTTGAACATTCTTGTTCAGACTAATTTCAAAATAATTCTTCAGATACTCGTCTTGAATTCTTCCTAGAAGAGGATTTTGTTAAACAATTGATATTAGAAACAAACACTTAACTGTCATCCCCAGCCCCTTGTCACTTTTGAGTTTGGTGATCAACTTCCTGGTGCAAGTTTGGTGAGGCCTATTTATTCAATGTGGAAAATTTCTAACTGCAAACCATGGTCAATAAGAGCTATAGTTCTGCATTTTAGTAAAAATCAAACTGCTTTTACAAAAATCCACAGCTTTTTTTTAAGGTTCACACCTGGTCATTGTGAACAAGGGCTTTCGGCCGATTTTTTCGTCGAGAGGTTAGTGAAAAAGACTTATTTATACAACAGAATTAAGAATGGTAAGAATAAGACGTGAGAAAAATCTATTGATATTAAAATTCTAAGCTTGGAAACACTAAAACGTTACAAGTTTGAAACGATGACTACGAATAACTCAAAAAGCAATAAGAGGAAATAACACAGGAGTTACAAGCAACAAAAATGTAAAGTGTTATAATTATAACAGAAAAAAGGCTAAATTTGTGTTCAGCGTTTCCTGTTTCATCAAAGTTTTTGGTCTGTTTTCATGAGAACATGGTCAACGTTTCAAAACACATGCGTGCACGCTGAAAGTAGTTCTTATCATATTTTAAGCAGAATGGAACACAAATTTTCAAGTTTTTTGATATTGCAATTTTTTAGGCTAACTCAATAATATATCTGTTTTATTGTGACTGATGACCACTCAGTTTTTTCCGTGGATCAGGGCTTTTATCTTTCTCCTGATAATATGCAAGGTCTTTTATTTGGCAATGGATAACTATTATGCTTACTATATTCAGCAGTTAATGGATTCAAATTATTTGTTTGATTATTAAAGTAAAAATGAAGATCATTATAGTTTCGTTATTTCATTTTTTAAGGTTCGAAGTAAACCAAACTAGTCATCTCTTATCCTTGAGGGATTCGATTTTAGCGGAAGAAAAGTGATCGATCCAGAATTTATCAAAACATATCAAACCAGAGCAGTGGCCGTTCGAAATGTTCAGGTTTGGAAATGCCTAGACTTGAGGAGATGGAGAAGCCTGTCATAATTACCATCTTGTAATTCAACAAATGTCCATCCATCTCTCCGTATGTGACAGCCTACTGTGAAAACTAATGAATATGTTCCTATGAGCATTCATGTGAGCCCAGGGTAGGTTTTTAGCTGGTTAGATTTTGAACCCACCCAAAATGTTTTTGGAAGGCTTTGATCGATTCACAATAGAAGGTTTATATAGAATTGAAAACTATTTCTCTATCTTGAGCACAAAAGAATTTCCAGCCATAGTTGAAGAGAGGGGATATGCCTTGATCACTTCTGGAAAGGATGAAAGACTAAGATGAAGACAAGCTAGATATCACTTCCTTCTCTCAAAACATCAAGAAAAAAAATTATGCAAGCAGCATCCTCTCTGTAAATGTCCCTCCATCTAAGGACTCTGGCTCTTACTCTTCCCCTCACTATAAAAGTGTAAGAGCCGTTACTTTTTTTTTTGCATTTAATAGCGACTCCATTTTTTAAGTAACAGTCTTCCATATTAGAGACAAGAACAGTTAATGAGAATATTTTTTCAAGTAAATTTTTTCTTTAATAATTGAATGTATGCACTACAACGAAATAACTTCATCTTCATCATCGTCCTTTTTACGTCAGTCGTTGGAGTCAATACTTAATGAACTTTTCTACTTCACCTCGCCATCTTATATTCTGGTGTTGCATGTGATCTTTGGGGATTCATTTTTAGAGTCATGATGTCCTACAGTTGTCAAACATTCAGGTTACATGACCAGCCAATCGCCTTCTGAGTTTTTGATGGATTCTGTAATGTCTCAGTCTCCTGTTTTCTCCTTAATATATTGTGCTGTCTCATGATCTTTCCATGTTTCAGCTCCACAAGAGACTATCCAGATGATGCATTTGGTGCAAATAATTGTTTTTACAGAATCATTCCAAGGTAGCAAGCCGTCAGTAGAGCATGCTTGGCCTTCAAAAACAAGAAATCCCTTTTAGTCGTAAAAACAATTGTTTATAACCAATCAAGCGGTTTGATTTTTTCTTTTTTGCAGATTTTATGGAAGTTTGTTGTCCTGTGTAAACGTAGTGGTATACTTCCTGCAGCTCTGCATTTCTGATTTGATCGTTCTTTGGCCATTTTCGACATGTTTGTCGTGCCGGACCTTTGTCTTGCTGGAGTTTGTGTGGAGGCCAACATTTTCTTCAGTTCGTCTAGCATTAGTTGGAGATGATGAAGGTCTCTGCCAACAAAACACCAAATTAGAAGTTGCTCAAGTATTTGCTGTCTATTCTGATTCCCTAATTTCCCCGTCTAGATTGTGGAAAACCATCTCGAGGCAGGCTCTGAAAAGTTTGGGTGAGCTGGTATCACCTTCTCTTATTCACATTCGTTACTGGAGGGGCTCTGAGTTCGCATGTAGCCTCATGAAAAAGATCTGCTGTGTCAGTAGGTATATTGCAATACTTTGAGATAATCGGGGTCTACACCTTCAAGAATGATAGAGGAAATTCATAACATCATTTATGCTGAGACAAAGGCCTTCTTGGACTATATAAATACTACTGTCAGTGGCATTTCATATTCTGTTGCTTCCTCCTTTAGTTGATTCATCATATGGAAATGGTCAATGGTCAAGTAGATTCTATCAGAGCCAGCTTATTCTCATGGTTGGTTATCATCCTGCGTTTTGGTGATTCGATTCGTGATAACTTTGGTGAAAAGTTTATAAATGCACTTGAGTGGGCTTATTGATCTGTACTTGCTGACGTTCTTCGGGTTTCTCTTTTTTAATAACATGATTGTATTTGGGACTTTCGAGGTATAAGTTGAATAGAACATTTTTCTAATGATGACTTCACCGTTTTTTGAGTAGTTCGATGTTTATGTTATATGCTCCAAGGGAATTCCTTTCTTTTTTTTTTGTTTTGTTCAATGGCTTGCTTCACTTCCCATGACTGAACTTCAAGTAAATCCTGGAACTGATTGCTGGTGTCTTGCACATCGTCTTTGTTGTTTTGGGTTCCCTGAATGGGTTTTTGGTCGAATTCCAGGGCATGTTCAACGATCCGACTCCTGTTGTTAAGTCTCCCTTTTTTTTTTGAGTACAAGTCTTATTTCCGTCTTGGCATTGCGAGTTTTGTTGATAACTTTGAAACTTCAATCTTTTTCAAAAAATGATTGTTATCCAGTATCTTCTTTTGTCTTGTCTTCGTTTCTTCTGGATGGGTTTATTTAGTTCGGTTTATGACCAATAAGATTACTTAAATGTCACATTTTGTAAATGCATGTATAAAATCCATTCTATGTTTTGTTACGTGTTTTAAAAATGACCCCTCCCCCCGATTATAAGGTTTCACACCCTAGCCCAATCGATATCGAAAACAGCACAAAAAAAAAAAATGAAATAGCAATTTCATCGATTTAAAAGGATATCAAATATAATTTGATTAGACTAAATATCTTTCCAAATGGTCAGAGTTAATTGATGTCCAAAAACTGATTTTATAAAATGGTACGATCGACAGGTGAAAATGAACAGGAGTAAAAACATCAAGTTAAACTACGTTGTTATTATTATTTTTTTTCCTAACAAATACTTTCATCTTAATTGTTGTTCATTTTCATCGCAACTAATCTCAGGCTTGGTATCCTTTAGTAGCGAGTAAATAGTTTAAATGCGTGGATCGGAAGAGATATTAAGAATGTCAAGCTATTGAAAAAACACCGAAACATGGGTACAGCCAAACCGAATCTTGCAGGCATATTCAAGAGACATTGGGGAATGTCTTAAAACGAACTTATAGGTTTTAGAGGAGGGTCCTATATTACTATAATGCCAAGTTGGAACCTTACCACCACCTGTGCACACATATTTTAATTTAATATCTTTATATATATTTCTTTTAGGGGTCTAAAGTGGAGAAAGAATCACCTTGCCTTCCAAGGTAAAAATTGAGGGGAGCCTTTTCTTCCCTGATCAGGTGACTATTTTACCTACTTGGGGGGTTCAAAAGTGTAGGAAAACTTTTCTACCTTTAAGGAATAAGGTCAAGAGAGACTTCCCTTTTCTTTAAATGGGTTACAAAAGAAAGGACCCCCCAAAGAAAAAATATTAAGGGCCAAAGATAAAAGCAGGGGTGTAGCTGGGATAGAGATTGGTATTATTTCAAAACACCAACCGAACCCCCAATGTAGGGAGCCTCATAACCTTTATAATTATTAGTTCATCTATTGAATTCGTACCGACATTATGCAATAGCAACTCTGTTTAAGGGACCCCTGGAGGACCCAAATCTCTAATCGCATCCCTGGGTGAAAGGGAACTCATATGTGACAACAGCAATCTTTCACTTATTCTCTCAGCAAGTCCACTTTGCAAGCAAATTAGACTTGCACCCCTCCTTCCTTCAATAAAAACCATCGAATAATCCTTTGGTCACGTGCGATGGTTTCTTCTACAGGTATGTAGATGAATATAAAACAGTATAAATTGCTTGAGCTAGCATTAGAGGTTACGCTGAAAAAAATAATTTTTCTGGGTTATTGCCTATCTGTCAAGCAACAAAATCATGTCTGGACGCGGTAAAGGAGGAAAGGGTCTTGGAAAAGGAGGAGCTAAGCGTCATCGAAAAGTCTTACGCGACAACATCCAGGGGATCACCAAGCCTGCTATACGTCGTCTAGCCCGTAGGGGTGGCGTCAAGCGTATCTCTGGTCTAATCTATGAAGAGACCCGTGGTGTCCTCAAGGTATTCTTGGAGAATATAATCCGTGATGCTGTTACCTACACTGAACACGCCAAGAGGAAGACTGTCACCGCCATGGACGTTGTGTATGCCTTGAAGAGACAAGGCAGAACACTGTACGGCTTCGGAGGCTAACTTTGTTTTCAATTTTCCATTTGGTCCTCTTATCTCTCATTTATTTATCCTTTCGTTTCAAGTCTTAAATAGAATTGAAAATGCCGAAATCATAATTTCTCAGCTTCATGCTTTTTTACGTGAAATATATATACTTGTACCCTCTCAAGTATTCAAAATCGTCAATAGTAATTAGAACTTTCTAAGAAGACTGTCACCGTCATGAACGCTGACCATGAACTGGAGAGGCAAGGCAAAGTCCTCTACGGCTTTGGAGCCTAACTTGATTGTCAATTTTCCATTCAGACTGTTTCTGAATTTGAAACCTAACAGAATGGGAAAGGCTGAATTCGGTTCTCGTGAAATATAAGGACCTGTATTCTTTGTACCCTCTTCATTGCTCGAAATCGTCATTAGTAATTGAACCTGCCAAGAAGCTTGTCACCGCCATGGACATTGATTATACATTAAGGGACTAGGCAGAACCCTGTACGGCCTTTGAGGCTGAATAGTTCTCAATTTTTCATTCAGTCTTTTCTTTTTTTAAACTAACTGCTTTTTTTAGAACAATTAACCGATGGAAAAGCTTATATCATTATCAACTTCATACTTTTTACGTTACTCATAAGAATGTGTTCTCTGGATCTTCTTCAGTATCTGAAAGGGTCATCAATAAATGACCAATTTGTCTAATTCTTATCTAGACTGAATCGTACATTTGGGTCTACTGTATGACTTTCTATGTATGCGTTTAGTAATTTTCAATCAAAAGATTGACTTTTAAAAAGAAATTTTATTAAACAACAAATTAACGGATACTTATTCATTGGCCGTTCTCCTCTAAGATATTTTGGGCCCTGTGCAGTTTCGAGTTCAGGAAATTTTGACTTTTTCTGTGCCTTGATTATTCATCTAGTAAGTCACAAAACGGATGCGATGACGTCTTACTTGGTTAGGAAATAAAAGTAACCGAGTCGGCAATCTTTGAGTACAATACCACATTTAGAAAAACTGGATATCGTATCGATTAAAATCGTAACTATTTAAAAATCCAAAGTCTATATCAATATCCCATTAGTTTGAAAGTACCTACAACCGAGGTATACACTTTTGTCGCCTATGCAGCTGGAACAAGAAAATTAATCTAAACTAAGAACCATGCAACTAGCATGGGAGAAAATCCTGGAAAGCTGACAAAACGCACCAACTAAATAAAGCAGATGCCAGATATCCTAGAAGCTATTAGCAAACCTTAATAACAATGGACAAGCCATGGTGCAAGGATATCTGACAGGCGTTGGACATTGCGACTGAAAACAAGAATCCCTGGAGACCCTTAGCCAAATTGTGACCGACAAAAAAATGGCGTGATTATTTAGAAGATTCAAAATGTTTTGATACTAGAAGGCCTCTAACAGCGGACTTTTAAATGGCTTATAATTTAAAAAGAATTATTTCCACTGTGATTCTTGAAGAATGAATCAAAGCGAGAAAAAAAAGCACAACACTTTGTAGCTAGAAACTCTGTAAATAAAAAAAAAATAGCTACCCTCCAGGAGTTTATCATCAGGTCTACCCTTAATACCATTCATCTAAAGATTTGAAGCCTTAGTAATTAATTCAAGATGCCAGTCGAGGAATATTATTTTACGGGAGTATTGCCATTGCTCGTTTAGAATTAGACATCACTTTCCTGGGGAAACTTTTATTAGAGCTTTCTCACAATTCATAGAATCATTTTGATGGAAAAATATAGGTTGATACTAATATCAGCAACCTTTTTAGTAAAGGTAATATCGATCCCACTCTCTCTTTTTATCTTTTGTTCATCCTGGCTTCAATTATTTCATCAAAGGAAATTACCAGCAGAGCAAGGGCTATGAGAAGGAAAGGCATGAACCACCAAAGCACTGTTGTAACGAACAAGTCTGTATCGACCGGGAAGAAAATCGGATTCGGCAGAGACCAGAAATTAAGCTCGGGTGTTGCAACAAATATAAAGTCATAAAATATTATTTATTATAACTTTTCTTTCTTCCCACACTAAACTTTTTGAATTTCAATTATATCAATTTTGCTTATCATGGATTCTCAACCGCCTGGTACGCGGGAGCTTATGTCGTAATATCGGAGTATGCCGATATACTATGGAAACTTGGGTCAGAATTACAACCGCCCCTGTACACTTCAAGGTATATTCTACACAGGGATCGGTATCATCACCTGAAATGTGTTTACACTTGATATTTATTTACTAATCTATAAAATTATCGGACAAGGGGGTTTAAAATCCATATATTGTCACAAATTGCGTTTATGATTGGGTACTCTAGTTAATTCTTTTAATTTTCATTCTTAAATATTTCGATCTGTGTTTCACTGTCATATACAACTTTGTTTTTTTTTCCTTTGTGAGGTGTTTTCCAGCTCGATAAGTCTAAATTCATTTACATTTAATCTGAACTTTATACCAGTAGCCTTTTTAAATGCTAAAACAACCCATTTTTTGTTACCCCGTGGAAAATTCCCTAAACAACTACTGGAGATGTTGTGTTGAAGTGTAGCTACGGTCCAGGGAGGTAACAGTAAGAAATTCGTGGATCCACCAAGATTTAATCACTTGCCATGGGCAAACTTTCTGCAACATACCAGTGAACATTTCGTACATATATCGTGGGCAGTGCTGCCTGTAAACACCTCTACCCCCAACTTCGTCAGTAGAGATAGATGAAGAACACCTCAAAAAGATTGCAATCATTTTTTTTTTCTTTCTAAATAAAATAAAATAAAATGTTCAAAAATAAATTTCTCTGCTTAAGGGTATTCTTAAAAACTCTGGTACTTTCGTGTCTTGATTTAAAAGAACACAAAAAATGCAGTTTATCAGATTGTTAACGTAGAAAGAATTCATTTTGTGAAATTCGATCTTGCACCATATTTTACGGCATATCAGATGCGCTTGTCTCAGGAGACGAACACTTTATCAGTTAACGTTAATGTGCTATGTAAATAATCGCAAACAGCCAGCCCATGTGAGGGTTAATATAAATTTGAAAAACAGACCATTAGGATAACGAGGGAAAGAGAGGGACTATCATTATTCATTTTTTTAGAATTTTTACTTTTGGAAAATATGCCTGCAAAAATAGGTGCATCTTCATCATCAGTCTCCTAACGTCCGTCGTTGGACATATACCTTCCTCAAGATTTGCCAGACTTCTCTATCATGGGCATCGTGGAGCAAGTGCTTCCTGAATTTATCTAGCTCGTCATGCCATCTTACATTCTGTCGTCCATAGCCTCGCACCTAATCTCCGGGGATCCATGTTGTGAGACGTGATATCCAGCAGTTGTCTGACATTCAAACAACATATCCAGCCCATTGCCATTTTAGTTTTCTTATTGTTTCTCTGTTGACTCTTGTTTTTTTCTCTGATATACTATACTGTCTTATTTCCCCATGTTATGTTGAACATGATTCTCTCATGCGCACGTTGCATGGTTTTCAGTTTGAGGGTCAATCTTTTGGTTAAGCTCTATGTTTCTGCTCCATATGTGACTATCGGTAGGAGACATTGGTTGTATAGCCTTCTTTTTAGGACTATTTGGATTTCCTTGTTCTTGAAAGTCGAGCTCGCAAAACCGAAATCTTGCCAACGTTATGCGATTCTTCGCTTTATTTCCTTTTCTTTTGATGGCTTGATGGAGAGATGCATCTTATACGCTGTAAGATACAATTATCACTCTGAAAATGAAATTATAATGCAAATAATTAAATTGTAAATAATCATTTGGACAAACCAAGTTTGGCATGAGGACATGTTCATGGAACAATGAACGCACAACACCTGCACATTCTGTGGTTTTGTTATCACTGTAAATGATATTTGTAGAATATATATTTTAGATCTCAGTGTGTGTACTCCTCACATCAGCTCTGAAATCTTTTACCAACAAGGTAATTTTGATAAAATTTCTGATCGAATAATTCTGTTGCGAAAATGAAATTACTGGGAGCTAAAAAATGATCAGTATAGATTACTTCGAATCCAAAAACAACAAAACAGGTCTGGTTAATCACTAAATAAAAAAAACTGTCACTTTTCCAATGTCTTTTGACAAGATGACATTTTGGGAGTGATCAGTTAATAAGTAGAAAAGGAGATGAATAATAAATAATTAACTTCAACCGCATTTTGTTGGGCAATGATCACTAGAAAATCTGAATTTTCAAAAAAAAGTGTGAATGCAGTTGGACACAAATAAAGGGATCAATTTAGCCTAAAACTCTATTGAAGCCCTACACTGACAACCTATTTAGGGGGGTTAAAATAGTTCCTTGTAAAAATAACAAGTAACTGTTTAAGTTTGTTTGTTGTAGCCTTTAAACGTAATACATACAAAGTCAATCATTAGACTAACCTAAAAACTGAGAGAAACCTATGTTGATAGTAAGTTTTCGAATTTTCAACATGGTCGTTGGAAAATGGACTGAAAAAATTAAAAGCAATCAGTGCCTCACCCGATATTGGTCAGGTGTTTTTTTGTTTTTGTTTTTTTTCTAATTCTTATAAGTCATTGTAACTCTCTTATTGCTTTTTCAGTCATGTTTTTGAATTTTCTAACTTTAAAGGTTCCAAGTCAATAAGCTATTTTAACATGTTTATCACTGGTCCTATATCTGTGGCAAAAATAACTTTGTCCTTACTAACCCTTTGATTAAAGTGTCCGAAAGGCATTGTTTGTGGTGAGTAAAAGTGGAAAAAATGCAGCAGAAATTTCGTAAACTTTGGCAATTCTATCTTCTCTCCAAGAGAATTTATTTGCATCTCGTCTCAGTTCAAAATCTTTTATTGCAAACTCTTTCTCTCTGCTTCTGACTATCTAAAATGCGACTGTTGTAGATAACATCTTTTGTAGGGAAAAAAGCTAAGAGCATTTGATCGTGGAAAGTAGTTTGATTTTGATTAGAATGTCTGGCATGGTGGGGATGGGATAATACCAATTATTCATTGTTGCACCCCAAGTGGGTATTTTTTTTACATCCGCCACCACCTTCAAATTTTCAACATTGAGATAACGAGCCTCGCCACCCCGGACAATAATCTCCGAGAAATGGCTGACCATAGTGCTATTTAAACTTTAATTGTCCATCAAAGGACAGTTCCCGTCCAGAAAGGGCTTGATTGGTCGGGTATGGAGGACTCTATCATATAGTCGTGTGGAACTACAACTTTGAGATATCTAGGTTAGTTCTTTGTGATGCAAATTTACGTATTTCATATCTTAATTTACATCTATAATTTTAGATAAAATATTTATAATCTGTATTTATTCTTTATTAGATTTGAGAACCGTTGCTTCAAAGAACTTCAAACTGGACATCGTACTGCATTGTGTGCTAATATATATGGCGCATATCAACTTTGTTTATTGGCCTGCTGTGGAGTTACAAGCATTCCCTGACCTATTTAACTCATAGCTAAATCTCCAATATCACAAGAATTTGTTTACATTGTCACGCGATCTTGTCCTACCATCTATGATTTCGTATATCTCTTGGGATCCACATCAAGATTATGTTATGTCCAGTGGCTGTCGGACATTCTCACATTCACCTTGCATGGTTCTTAGTTTAAAGGTCAGTCTTATGGTCGGGTTACGTGTTTCAGCTCTATAGGTGACTATCAGGAGGATGCATTTCCAAAACTAATTGGATATTTTTTTTACGTCGGAATGAATTGCCATTAGTTTTCAAACACGTGTCCTGTATGAAACATATTGAAATCGATTCTTCTAAAAGATAATTAACCATTGCCTGAACTCTAACATTAGAGAATTTATACTTAAAAATGTTGAAAATCTGAGACTTTAAATATCTTGGAGAGGTTAATAGTCGTGATGTCATCATTAAAAAAAAAACCCAACTCAATCTAACCATTTTGATGGTTAATTACATTCGACAACGAAGTTTGAAAGTATATGTATTTGGTTACCTCTCTTGACACAATATCTCCGACAGTACTCAATGGATTTCTTGGATTGGGGGGAGGGGGGCTGATCCCCCAAATATATCTCAATTACATTAATATACACGCTTATGAATGTAGACAGAGTATCTAAGAAAACTGTATGGAATTCTGTTGAGGGCAGAGCAGTTAGAGATTTGGGGTCTGATCTATCCACAATTATCCCTCAATCTTGACTATAGTGCAGTAAGATGTATGCGCACTTTGAATACTTTTTAGTTTTCGAAATTGTTCTCGATATTTTGGAACATCAAGTGGAGTACACGTAAGAATATCTTGTGCTTGATAGGAAGTCAGGCAGGGATCGGGAGGGGGAGTCAACGGAGTCCGAACTCCCTTGCCACATTCAGATGGATCAATTTATTTTATCCTATTTACTTTTTATAGATAAACAAGCCCAAGTAATCATAGTTTGATCTTAAAACATTATCTAATTAGCGAGGAAGAAAACAGGAACTTCTCTGCTAAAAAAATTCTGGATTCCTCGTTGGGAATTGATGAGAATTGTTTCGTCCTGTGGATTTTGCGGGTCAGGGGGAACAAACAGGAGAATAGCAGTTGCTGTTCTTTTTTTTTTCTCCTCTTTAGTTTCTATGAATATCAACCATTAAACAAAGACAAAAAACAAAAGAGCGCTTTTTCTTCCCATCTTCAATTGCGAATGATAGCTACTAAATTCATTCACTCTCTTTTAATAAGTTAATATTACAGCTGCCCTATATCTTTTTCAAAAGCAATTTTAGGAATTTGCTAAAAAGCTCCAGAGGATACCCCCCCCCCACAAAAGCAAAAAACAAACAAAAAAAAAGCACTGCATATGGTTATCAGTTTGAACCAATAAATTTGATTTTCTCAGGTTACGCTTTGTAATGCAGCAACACTTGACTTTATAAGATGGTTACTGTGTAGTGATACGAAAATGAGCAATCATGGATATCACAATAATCCTGTGGACATCCACTGACTAACATATGGATGAAATTAATTTTATTTAAATGTTTCAAGTTCTTAAATTCCAAAAACTTTAGGTGGTTGTATTAACAATAGGTCAGATTTAGCTCCCAAGACCATTATCGGTCAATCATTAATAATGAATAATTGTTAACGTGGACTGAATAAAATGCAGTTCCATTCTTGTATATTTCATTTTTCTCCATAAAACTGACTGATTTTCATTGGATTTATTTCCTAGGTAGGTGTGTTTTTTTTTCATAAACTACCAGGGGTGAGTGCTCGGAGATGAGCTCTCAAATGAAGTGTCCAGCTCTTCAAGAAGAACTGGATTTTCCAGCAGTAGAGTTGTTTGAAATTAATCTATCGAACTCCTGTTCTAACCATATAAGATATTTTTAGAATTTCTCTCCTATTTGAGTGAACTATTAAATCTAGATGTGCAATAGGTTTTCATTTAGTCAATTTTAGAATGCAGCAAATACATAGTTGGTTTAGTTAGCAGAACATATCGACTATACATTTTGATTGTTTGTTGATCAGTGGGAAATGCTTGTCTGTTCGCTAAAGATTTATGATCCAGGGCAGGTCCAGAATTTATGGAGAAAGCCGTCTATTTCAATAAATCAGCGGGGAAAAAAGGCAAATTCAAACGTCAAAAATTTGAAAATGATGTGATTCGACATTTTTCACTCAAATTTGAGTCGTGAGTTTTTAGCACTAGAATTGACGAGTTGCTAAAGTAAAAGATTTATTAATGAAATTTACAGAAGAAAATAAATGGAAGAAATATAAACCGGAAGACATTTGATTTATATTAGATGATTAATATTTGATTGATGAAAATTCCAATCTTCAAAGCGATTGTTTCCAACAGTGTGCAAGAGCAAGTGAGGGAGGAGCTTTGGCCTCTTAGAACCCCACCCTTAGATTCGTGCCTGATGATACTTTTTGAAGGCCTCCGGGTCGCAGGGTCGTTTTATTTATTCTTTTTATTTTAGAATTGAATTATTTTGACAAATTGGAGGCAAAGCCTTCAATTTTTAAAACAAAGAAGAAAACGAAGACTGTGATATTGGTTTGTGATTTTATTAATGTCTTGTTTACACGAGAAAAGAAATAAAAGATTTTTAAGAGATCAAGTTTTAATGACAAGAGGGGCAGGCCTAATGAACTTCGATGTGTCTTGAAAGCAAATAGATATAAGCAAGGTGTTTGTGTGTGACGATTTGAGGATAAACATTTTGATTTAAACAAAACAAGGGTAGACAACTTTAGTATGAAGACAAACCAAGTATTTTCCTCCTGTTGAAATCCCGCATCGATTTGTTAAAACTTTCAGCATTTACCTATTACTGAATTTATTTATGAAAAGATTACATTGTTAAAAGAAAAAGAGGAAATATTTCTCTTACGTAAGAACTCTTTAAATATGACATCTTACAAACAATTGACTCTGTCGAATTTGATGGAATTTATGAAAGAATTGCTTAAGGCTGCCAGGATTTTGAACTTTTGGGATTTCAACAATCAGTGGTTCTAAGCTTTTGGGATTCCAACATTCGAAATAATGACCCAAAACCACTTCATGAAATTCTATGTTCAAGCATTTTGGTGGTTTCAGGTTTGATATAAAATGAACACATTCAAAGGAGTTTACAATAAATCATACTTTTATGATCATTTGTTTTAGAATAGGTATATCTAGAAATAGAAGGTACCCTTAGAAAAGTTATGCACTGATTCTCCGATGTTAAATCAATTCCAGGTTATCATGAACAACCTGGTTAACAGTTTGGGATACTATTAGCAATGTGACCTGGGGCATACTTAATGATTTTATGGGGCGGGGGATGAAAAGTGTAGACATCTAACTTACTAGCAAATTGGAATGACAAGTCGAATAAGGAAAATCACTGTTGTCAAGTATGCTTTTTTATCATAGCTAAAATGGCCCAAATCATCAATACCTGGCAACAGTGATTTTTCACTTATTATGTCTGCAAGCCTACTTTGCTAGCAAACTAGAGGCCTGTACACCTCCTCCCCCTAATGAAAACCAATAAGCATGTCCCTGGTCACGTGCTACATTTTGTCGGCCATACACAAAGAGCTATTGTAAACATTATAAATACGTGGTTTACAGTAAGAGGATGAAGATAAAAAAAAAAAATTCATTTTGGCGGATTATCTCCTATCTATCAGTCAACTCAATCATGTCTGGTCGCGGTAAAGGAGGAAAGGGTCTTGGAAAAGGAGGAGCTAAGCGTCATCGAAAAGTCTTACGCGACAACATCCAGGGGATCACCAAGCCCGCTATCCGTCGTCTAGCCCGCAGGGGTGGTGTTAAGCGTATCTCCGGTCTGATCTATGAAGAGACCCGTGGTGTCCTCAAAGTATTCTTGGAGAATATAATCCGTGATGCTGTTACCTACACTGAACACGCCAAGAGGAAGACTGTCACCGCCATGGACGTTGTCTATGCCTTGAAGAGACAAGGCAGAACACTTTACGGCTTTGGAGGCTAATTTGGTTTTCAATTTTTCATTCTAGTTTTTAATTTTTTTTTTAAACCTCCAGAAATGAAAACGCCGAACTCATAATTTCACTAACTTTTCACGTAGAATATACGGACCTGTTTTCTTTGTACCCTCTTAAGTATTCAAAATCATCATTAGTAATCGAAAACGCCAAGAGAAAGACTATCATGGTCATTGTTTATGCATTGAAGAGACCAGGCAGGACCCTCTTCAGCTTCGGAGGTCAAATGATCTTGAATCTTTTAATTGATCCCCACTTTTTTTTTCTCTCCTCAGGTTCATCAATATTCTGCAAGTGCTTGGATCCTTTTTTTCATTAAGTGAGATATAAGAGAATAAAGAATCTTAATCGGCCACATTGTCTCTTCCTACTTGGAATGAATGTAACTTTGATTGGGTCCAGTGTATATTTTTTTTTTTTTTTTTTTTTTTTTTTTTGACACTATCCGTTTTCCCTGAAGCTATTTTCTAACTTTTTTTTATTTTATTTTTTCATTTTTATTTTTTTTTAACTTGGTGTAACATAAATCCTTTCATAAGTCTATTAGACATTCTGATGTTTTACCCACGATTAAAATTGGCATATCTTAAATCTTTCAGGGTCGGAACAGTTTACTTAAAATTGAAACCCTGATAAGCCAACTCTTTTCTTTCAATTGAAAATTACCGAGACTTTTCTTAATATACTCGAAGTGAGTTATAGAATATGCAATTGCGTTTAACAAGACTAGTTTTACTTATTGACCTATTTAGCACAACAACTTATTTAGAAAACCAAATATGACACTTTTAACTTAATACCTAACTATTTAAACATCCAAGTTTCGAAAGAACACTGTTCCATTGGTCTTAAAATGACTACCAGTGAATCCAATGTAGAGCTGGAAATAAACCCTGACGAACACTTGTGCAAATTTCACGAGAGAAAATCCTGCTAAACAATACATGGAAAGCTAACAAAAACAGATGATTGGTATCCTAGAAGCCATTAGCAAACCTAGATGACAATGGATAGGCTATCTTTCAAGGATGTCGGATATTGCAACTCAAAATGAGAATCTCTCGATCATGGGCGAAATAGTAGCCGAGAAAAAGATGGTGAACTGAAAAAAAAATCTTTTTTAAATGGCTGACTTGGAAATAAGATAAAATTCCCAATGTATTCATTGAAGGGAGAATGAAATGAATCAAGTTTTAAGATGGGAGATTAGTATAGTTCTGAGAGGTGAATTCAGTCCGATACCGACCACCTATAGTCTTGTTGGATATTCCAGTAACCAAAAATGTTTTTTTTTATCGGGAGAGTTATTTTAACTACGATTCAGTGATTGCTTGCTTGGTGTCGCTCTTTTCCAATCATGACCATCATTTCGCCCTTTTCAAGTTTGGTGTCGTGACATAAAATTGAATTTATCGACAAACATGGTCACCATGTACTGTATGTTTTTTCCGACTGGGAAGTCTAACTCAAAATCACTTCAGAAAATATATAAGGTAACTCTACTGTTACAAAAATATTGAGTTGCTTAAATCCATTTTGAAAGGTATCTGATCTTCCGATGAACAAGACAATGGAATTGGTCAAACACGGAATACCTTCAGAAATAAGGAACATTGTCCTTCGAGTAAAAGAAAAAAAACTGATTTTAACTGGAAAATACAAATAGCCGTAATTTCCACATCCTCATCAAATGGGATTAGAAATCTTCCAATGGGCAGATGGCGATATACTGACGAGCATATTTTTTCCCCACCTTTTGCAAAATCAATAACTGTTATCGAGGCAACGTTGTCTTCCATCTCCAGCACGCTCATCATCATCTATCTTTTCTAAAACCTTCCGATTCTAGAGTGCTCTATTCACAATGAAAACCTATACTGTAATAAACGAACTGACCATCCAAAGTATGATGCAATTCTCATCACCAATGACTTTGTGAAAGATTTGTGAATTTTATTCCCCCCCCCCACTTTTTTTTTCTTTTACACCATGAATGAAAGGAATATTGAATCTTTTTTCCTTTGGCAATATGTTCTTTCAAGGAATTATGTGAATATTTTTTTTCATTTAACCCAATTTTGAGGCAAAGATTTCAATATGGAAAGACATTGGTAGATTCAATATTTGCCATTACTTATTCACCTGAAAAAATTCCTAACTTAATACTATTATTTTCAAGGTTCTAGATAGTATTCAAAGGCAACTTTTAACGAAAATAACTGCTGTTTGTAGAGTGTTTTGAACTGATGGTGGTGATATTCAAATCTTTCGGTATAAGAAAGATTTTCTGCGAAGCCTGAAATCGAGGTGTATTTGAGGTTTTCAGTTCAATTAACATATCTCTGCCTTTTTGATGCTGACTGCTGTACAAGACTTATTTTATTACTGAGTAGCTGAGATACCCGGTGGTGCGTAGGAAAGAAAATCTCTAAAAATGACAACACTGGGAAGCAAATATTTTTTATAGAAACTTGAAAACACTGGTTTGGTATGCATGTCTTGAAACATTGGATATTTTTTTCCTTTAAACTGAGAATTCATTTGATCACTCTTGGTATTAGTAATTCACAAAGCGGCCAACTGGATTTTAATTGTGCCCGCGTTTTGTGTTTTTAACTTGATTAGTCATATTTAAGCTTTATTTGCTCTGAGAAAAACATTTTTATCTGCCTAGGGTTAAATTCTGTACAAATAATATTTGCAATGATAATTCATTTAAGGGTGTAGTTTAGCATGATAGCTTCATAATAAATGAAAACCCTTCTAATGAAACCTTCAAATATATCTTCCCTCAAAACTGACAGGTTTCCAGAAAATTTGATGGTTTACTAAATTGAAAGGAGGGGAGAGTAAAATTTTCTCAAATGCGTCTGAACTTGGTCTGCTATCATTTTTTTTTTTTTTTTTTTTTAAGCGCTAAAATCAGTTTTCATTATGTGTCCACAGTATGTAAGCAGTGTATCTAAGGGTCACTTTAATATGTGCGTTGTAGGTAAATCGTGATCAGCTGATTTCAGAGACACCTTTTTTCTCCTCTAAGATACCTCCACAGTTAAGCCAGCAAACATTCCAAGGCAGAAGCACAAACCAACATAAACTGGCATAAGCATAGACAGAAATTCATATCTATGGTCACTTACAACGGATGGAAATCAATGTTGCATTTTAGCATTATAGCTACATTGTAAATAAAATCCACTTTGAATTTGAATCATTTCCTCAAACCTACCAATTTTTCCAGGAGGTTCAGCGATCTACTAGATGAAAAACATGAAATTTTAAGTATGAAAAATTAAAATTCAATACTTTATATAATATAAACACACCCAGAAATACGTAAGCGCTGAAAGCAAAAACAAGTTTCTTTGAAGTCTGTCCGCTGATTCTATCTCTTAAGGCTTTACCCACTCGGCTTCTGAACTATCATGACTTTGAAACGATAAATTACATTCCGAAAGCAAAATTAAAAAAACATGTGAACATGCACTTGTTCTGAGAGCGCGAACATAGACCCCATTAAATACACGTACTGGTTTCTGTGAAATTCAACCACCAAATGTGCTGTAGATTTTAGATATGCCTGAAGTGGGGATACAGTGTAGCATTAGAACTACACTTTAATTGAGCTCCCTCTAAAATGAATTTAATCAAAAATGATTTTTCTATAAAGTTTGAAGGTCTTTATACTTTAGAAACATAGTATAAAGAAAAAAAAAACACTTCTCCAAGAAGGGGTTGAACTTGATCCGCTAAATCTACTTTCCAGGACTCTAACCACTTGGTTATCGAATAGCTCTGACCATGAAGTACTACCAAAAAAGAATTACCACCAACCACCTTACAAATGAATAATGAAAAAGCATCCTAGATGATGATTATTCAAAGTGTATATATAGCTTGATTTTTTACTTATCTGATTCATATTGTTTTTGAGCACGTCCTAAAAAAATATTTCTGTACGGATTTGTTTTCCGTCCATCATATTTTGACCATCACCATATTTTTTTCCCATCATTTCCTTATAGTTTTTCATCCATCATCTAACCAAGGCAGTGTTAATTTTCATACTTTCCATTGCTTTGAATAATAGCCCCATTGTTGTCTGGCCCAAATTGAATAATTACATTTTGTTTATACTGCTTTTTTTTATCAAATCATACCACAGCACGCGGGTCTTAATCCTGTTTCTGCTAGTCGTAGTTGTCGAATAAATATTTTGCATGAGGCTGTCTTGCAAGGAGAACAAAACAACGTGCAACCGTTACCTCCTCAGAAGGAAGATCAAACTGCACACACTAGAACAGCATATCGCTGATCATCTTCAACGACGGCATGTTCACCACGCAACTCAAAATGAAGCTCAAGTTGTTCAACTAGAACAACATATCATTGATCAGCAATTATTTGACAAAGAGGAACAACATAAAATCAAGGTTGCACAACTCCCTGAAGACATTGTTGGAGATGATACGCAAAAGGTCAATCTAACGGAGGTCTCGAGCGATGAACCACAACGGAAGGAAGTACAAGAAGAATTACCAGGGAATCAATTTCTTTGATTCATGGACTATGTCTACCACCACTGTAATTCTATGTATTTCTCACAAGAAAAGATGACTAATAAAGTATTTACCGTGAGCTGTTTTCTGGGAGAAGTTATACCTCCTTCAATATCACCTCCATTGTGCCAGATAATCAACCTTTCTAATTAAGATTTTCTACCTTCCTGTCACTTTCTGGAATTTATCAGAAAATAAAACTTTTCTTCAGCAATGACATCTTGATGTGCAACCATCGACAAGAGCCCTCAATGGAGCCCCGATGTAATAACGATTAATACACCCTACCGCTAGTCACTTATGGAGCTGAAAGATGGAACCTAACCAAGAGACTGTCCATGTTGTGAGAATAGTAGATAACCGATGGACATCGTGACTCACGACATAGATCCCAAGAGATCACATGCACAACCCAGCCCGGCAGAGTATTAGATGGAGAAAAGCTAGACAAATTCAGAAAGTACTGGCTCTGCGACGCCGACGATAGAGAAGTGGGGCGAATCGCTGGGAAGGTCAATGTCCAACGACAGATGCTGAAAGACTGATGATGGTGATTACCATCTGATAGGTCCCACATTCTCCCAAAACGTTCAGCGTACACGATATTCACCTCCGTAAATTCTTGACACGCAAGCTGACAAGCAATAGCGCATGGTTAAGACTACCAATTCTGGTTTACAAATTATGATTCAGTAGGTTCTCCAGGATGAGTTGCTCTGGCATAACGCTCTTTTAATAGATGAGAACTATTAAAGGTGAAGGTCACCCAGCTGTCAAAGACTAGGCATGTAAAATAATGACAGGATACACAGGCGCTGCTTACAAGATACAACATTGATAAACATTATTTCCTAAATGTGCCGGGTTTTTTTTTTTTTTTTTTTTTTTGCAGTGCTGGGGTCTTCCGGAACACCATCTGACATTGGTACTCAATTTGAGGAATTTAAAAGAACAAATATCGGAGAACTGTGTCCACTGAGGACAGCAACGCCTCATGGACAACGTCATTGCATTCGGCCCCTACAAGGTATAGATAACCACTTGGGTGCAAGCAGAAAACTTATCACTGGCATGGAATTCTCAGATCTGTCAGAAATTCCAGAAAACTTTTATCAGCATCCAAATCATGACGCTGTCATAAATGATGCTGATGAAAGCTTACTCGGGGCTGAAATTATGAAACAAACAATGAGCAACGTCACATTGCAAATTATATTACACATGCCTTTGCACACAAGTGCAAACCAAACTGCTTCTTTGTTGTCGCACCAGCCGGAACGGTAAGATTTGTTGAATATTCTGGAATTGCCACCACACAACTTATCAATAGTGCTACAGCTCATTCAAGATTCAGATTCCAATTCTCCAAGATTCAACATGCAACACCATGAGAGTCCCTAAAGCAGCAAGCGCTTACTTTGAAACTATCGTTTTATTTAGGGTCAAGCCTCAATGATCACAGCAACTACTTTGAGATCTTTTAAGCGCCTCTTCTAAGATTTTCCACGTATCACTAGACCATTTGGGAGTAGGTATTTTTTCCTAAGTGGAGATCATAGACAAATTCTTCCAGTTGTAAAATGTACACAAAGAGGTAACAAATAGTGCAAGAATGTTTAAAATCACAAAATCTCTGGCCACACTTCCAGATCCTAACAGCAACCATGAGGTGCATCGATACCGTGGATTCCCCGAGTAGCATCTTAGAGTGAGTAATGATCATGAACCACACAACCAAAATGGCAAAATAAGCTTGCCACTCTAAAATCTTTCCATCATCAAACACTGTGTACGATACAACTGATTTTATATATCACAGGGACCAACAGTATCCCATGATCGACAGCATATCGCAACTGTTTGACGCCATTGAATAACTGATCTCATACAATCAATGAAATGATACTTCAAAGACTACTCGTTGGAAAGAATACATATTTCAGTGCTGACAGAGTAATTACGAATAACTAAAAAGAAGCTATAGCATCTACCATAGACTTCCTCAACAGATAAGCGTGTAATGGAATGCCATTGCTTGAATTCGAACCAAAAGTAAGAGCCACTATCATCTCGCTGAGAAATCTAAATCCAAATTAAGGACTATGCAACAGGACATGTCTCAGTCAGGAAACTAAATCACAATTTGAATTATGTAGAAAACACTGCTAATTTACATCAAAGATAATGCTATGATTCCAAAAATTACACTAAAGGAAAAAAAAAACAAGATACATCATTTTCAATTGATATTGCCAGTTTACAGTTCCCAGGGAGATTTGAATACTATGTCACAATAACAAAGTTCAAGGACATTCATTGAACCATATCGATGTCCATTCACAAAATTCTGTGTTCAGTTGTGGACAATTATATGTTACAATGTCAAGGGCAAGGTCACTTGCAGGCATCAGAGATTTCATACCGCTGCACCAGTTAAGTAAAGACATCGTCTACCAAGAAGTATTAGAATGAATTATTACTCACATTGCACGTCCTCAATGACCTCCCTGGATCATTACTATTTACATGTTGTGTATCCTGCATGGGAAGGCTCCATGACGTCGCGAATGTGCTTATGCATATTGTATATCCCTGTTTTTTTTTTCAGACTGTTGGGTCACGTGCTTCTATTTTATAGATATGCAACATGTACATATATGCTTCTGCAGCTCTACATAAGATCACATTGTGAGCTATGCATACGCTGTATTATCTCCCATTAAATTTCGGTTCCTCTTACGTGTATATGAAGTCTAAGTAGACAAATACTGTATCGTTGCAAGCGTTGCAAAATCAATGTAAAATTGAGAACACAAATCTAATCTTTCATTAAGACCAAAGGCCATCGTTTAGACCTTCCGCAAGAACTAGTCGGAATTTCCAACCGATATTATGACATGTCAAAGATGATGCATGGCCAATTACAAAAAACTAATCAACCATTCGCTGGTTGATTACTCAACTAGTTGATTAAATGCAATACAGAAAAAAATACTGTAACTTCATATTTCGCATCCTAATGATATGGTATTTAAAATGTAATAAGATTATAGAATGCCCAAGACAATGAAAGGTCCATGGCACAAATCTAATCGACTACTGGTTAATCAATTACTCAGACAGTTGATTAAATGTACTAGAGAATACATATGACTTCCATAAATTATTTCTTGTCCTCATCAAATAAAATTTGGATAATTGTAGAAATAAGCCCGAAGAACATGTGGGAATTTTCCTGTCGCCGTGGTCACTTTGTCCATCCAATTGTGGAAATTTTAGCAATCTGTTTCTGCTAGATGTTCTATCATGATCAAACTTTATTAGTTTCCAGATGAAACAATTACGTAAACCTTTATTCAGGTCTTGTTAACCTTTATAGCCAGGAACAATATTTAACGGACGTTGAATTCAACGAAGTTCCACGCATAAGATAAAGAAATTCAAAAACTTGGCAAAGGGAGTTACTTGATGTTCCATTGTACGGAGATTCATAGAATAAGTCATTTAGTAGCCGGTAATTTGAGGGTACGCAGTACAAGGCAGTTCAACCTCTCAGAAGAGGGCTGCTGAGAAAATAGCAGCCACGATCGTTTCATTCTTACTGATATCACTATACTTAGGTGCCGGTAATATCGGTACACTTTTTTTCTTAGAAACTTGTACTAGCCTCATTCATTCCTTCACCAAACAGCCAACAAGCTGGGGCCTTTGAGGAGGAAAAGCCTAAACTACCAGTGAACTGTTTTAACGACCAGCCTGTTCACCCAGGAAGAAAATTAGATTCAGCAAAAACAACAAAATGAGGCTCGGGCGTTATGGTAACAAATATAATCATAAAATGAGATTTTACATTAATTGTAGTAAATTATAGCTGCATTTCATAGTTTTATTATCTTATATTTCTTCAGTTGTTTGTAATGAATATTTCAAATATCAATCATTTTTTTTTCTTTTGCTAATAATAACCATAAATCCTCACCTGCCAGATCAACGAGATCTTATATTATCGGCATATGCCGATGTTTTGGAACTGACATGCCAGAATTACAGCAACCTCCATAAAAATGTAATTTTAAAAAAATGAGTGATCGAAACTGCTGTCATCCAAAACGTTTTCACATTTCATTTTCATTTTTCTAATCTTTAAAGTCGTAGATTTGATGGGATTCTCTATATGGGAAATTTCATTCTTTAGAAAAAAAAATTCCCACCGGTTTTATCGTCACAGTAAATACTGTCTCTACAACTAATATGTTGCACTGACCTTTTGCAAATAAACAATTAGCTTTTATATAATAACTATATATAATGCTCTTCCAACATAGAATGGAGCACTCTGGTGGATGAGGAATATATACCGCAAATACATATATAGCTTAAATTCAACTTAACTGACCGTCCAGTTCCGTGGAGTAGAGAGAGAATACCATTCTCCGGGTCTGAAGCTAAGGTTTTGATCATGCTTAGTGGTACTAGTTGGGATAATGGATAGTCCATAGCCACACTGAAGAGTTGTAATACAACGAAACACCTATGTGTGGATGACACAATATATATATATATATATATATATATATATATGAATATTTAGCAAACATGTACATCACTGTCTATATATGGTGGAGAGATAAAGTATGGATACAAAAGGATCAGTCACTTCACGCGGCACAGTGATTTAGCCATGAAGGTTTATGTACCCACCGTAAGCAGTTTATCATGCAAACCAAAGAGCACAAGTCAGAAATACTCACAGTACTTATAATTCATAAAATATGATCTTGCAGATTATAAACCAAGTCTGTGTATCTACGATAAATGATTAGAATTTTAAGGTTGGTAGTTTTTTATTTTTAACCAAAACAACATATTTTCATAGATTTTCCAAAGGCCTATACAATGGTCAATCCCATAGCATATAATATAGCCGAACCTTTGTTCCTTATAACCATCAAGATGGTTTATATTTGGGACCTTATTTAAAAAAATAAAATCTCTTGAAGTTTTAAAAAGTGAGAGGAAAGGAGTGCTGAAGATCTAGAAAGTTGAATTAGGTTGTAAGTTTAATAACAGTTTATAGCTAAAAAGTTTTATTGGGCAGAGTAACTGTTATTCTTTCAGCACTGCAAAACAGAAGAGAGCGACACGGGCCACCGCTCAGCTCATGGTACAGCATCTTTGAGAAAAGCACCAAGAATTCACCGCGTGCCAACAATATAAAAAGAAACAATTTAGGTGAGGACATTCAAACTAAACGAAGAAATGGTTCAAAGGATATTCAAATAGTATAGACCGTGGACTACCTATAACTAGAAAGATACTTAGCTCACGAGCTTATGAGTATTTTTGTTTTGAAAGGAAAAATAAACACAGGACGTGGAAAAGAGCAGGAAAACATTGGTGGACTGCTTTTCTCAAAATATCCAAAAGTATCACACAAGAAAGCACGGAAAGTGAATCGTGAGAGAGACAAAAAATGAATTGACGTCGTAGGGAGTCATCTTCAACAAGATGGATGTTGTCTTGGCTGAATTTCAATTGCATAATAAGCCAGACAGAATCTACGATGGGGATGAAAAAGGAGTTTCTTCTTACCCTACACAAGCACACAGTGTAAGCTAAATTTGTCAAGATAGTCGTTAATGAGCACAGTGAAAATAGAACTGGTCGGCTGCGCAAAGGCCATTGGAAATGCGACTCCACCAATAATAATTTCAAAGGAAACTAAAGCATTACTATAATGGGACGCCAGCTGAACCTACAATTGAAGTTTCTGCCAAGGGCTTTGACATCAGACGTCTTCATTAAATAGTTACAACACTTCAGCAAACATAAAATTAATGGCAAAGTCCTGTTGATCATTCATTGTGCAAAGTGTCACATTACACTAAATATACATAAAGTGGAAAATTTAGACACCGTGATACATCTTTTACTACCATGCTGTACTGGAAAATCAACCCGGAGTGTTGATAAATCTATGCTGGGGAAATCTAACTAAAGCAACGACAATTAGCAGCATCGTATCTGGATTCCGTGTTAAGGGTAAATATTCATTCGATATAAGATATATTCTACCTGGTCCTACACATGCTCCAAGCAAAGTAACTGAAATGGATCTAAAAGCCTGACCAAGCACAAGTCATGACAATAACATAATTCAAATCATGCCATCTCTAAGCGCAGTATTACCTGAGGTTACAAATCGGAAGAAAGCTTTGAATAACAAGGCTGGAGTGTTTACTACAGATCTGCCGAGGGCAGCTTCTGGAGAGAAACCTGTTCAGATAAAAGTTCGGTAGTGTCATTGTTCTGGAGTAGTTTATACAAAGGACATCAAGTAATATGATGAACAATTTAATAACCTTAACATTAGGATATGATTTTAATGAGAACAATTTCATAGCAATCCAGTTTTATTACTGTATTGAAGTAGGGGTTCTCAAAGGTACTCTGAGTGAAAAGTATAGGAGATTCACAATATAGGTATGGTGTCCCATATTAAAGCAACCCATATTGTTTAATGAATGAGAGGACCGTATTAGAACAACGTTAGATTCTGGAATATACATTTAAGCAAGCAAAACTTATTTCGAAGCTCATTTTTTGCTAAAATATTCCGCTTTAGGATGCACTCACTTCCAGTCCATGGAAAAAAATAAAAAAGGGGGAAATAACAATGCAAATAGGTGGTCCATGTGTCATTTTTTCTACTCAAAAAATTTTTTTTATTTTAATTTTTTTACTATCAAAGGAAATCTTGACGGGCAAGTCCAGAGAGAGTTTTTCCCTGAATTCTTATGATTACCTAATGAAATTGGCTGTTGCTTTGAAACTGAAACTACATTGTATTCTCAAAAAGCAAATGTTATTAGGTGGTCCATATTTGGGTGACAGACTAGTTCTTGAAAGACCTCTATCTTGAATCAGACTGACCTTGTAACCCCCACTACGTTGGGTGTTTTTATGCAATCAAAATTAGTAATTATCTAATTTTGATAATTTTTTTTTCAATCACTTTTCTGTTGCTAAAACTGAATCACCGGTGAACGATGTATCTGTTTGGATTACAAAAGTAAAATAAAACTAGAAAGATTTTATCAGAAAATCCAGTTAATTGATAAAATCCATTAATTGTTGCGATTGTAATGGTTGCATAATGAAAACCCTTGCTCATTGCAAGATAAAAACCCTGAATCACACATAGAACTGAGTTGTCATCAGTTACAATGAATCAGTATTATTGAATTACGTAAAAAAAAAGGTAATGACGGGAATTCGATGGGCAGAGTTTTTCCCAAAACTTCACATCTCATTTCGTCTCAAATTATAGTGAAAACTCCTGGGCATAAGTGTGTGAGTTTTCAAACTTCACAATATTCATTGGAAAACTGTTTAGATACTTAAATGTAACAGAAATTCACGTGAGGTGATCAGTATCAGCTCCCAGGATAGTGGTAGAAAAAAAAGTGACAAAAATCGTTAATGTGCACCGAATAAAAGGCAATTTCACTTGATACCTATTTTTTTTTTCACAAAGAAAAGCGAAAAACAAACAATCTGTAAAGCGGACGAATGCCCATTGAATTCAATCGCTTGGAAAAGCTGATATTTCATTGGCTACTTGACCGATTGCTACGAGGATCAAGATTTGATTTCAGAGATAGATATGTCAGGAATCAATGTCTCCAACGTTTATGTCTTAGCCACGTAC
>OY735226.1:11392973-11440473 GCA_963457665.1 Thysanoteuthis rhombus | reverse complement strand
TCTTTCTCAACTTGTAAAACCTGGGAGGAAAAACGTGGAATGCCCAACAAACTTTCCACAAGCCCATGTCAACAATTGTAAATGGGGTGAAAACACATTACAGGCGTAAGGAGTGTCGAAGGAGGTAAATGAAATCTTTGAAACCCCTTCCCTGTTGAAATCTGGCATCATCAAGAACTCAGGACCAATATTTTTGTCAGGGGAGGGTCCCTGTGTGTATATACACCAATTTATAGGACTGTTAAAATAACCTTTCTCGGACACATTCGTTGTGTCTTAAGATGGGACCTTCAGAACTTAGATGGGCCAGGACTCCATTTGACCTACCATCGTTCTGTTGACCTCTGGTGGGAGGTCAATGTACAACGAAACACCAATAGACTGATGATGATGATGATGATGATGATGATGATGATGATGATGATGATATTGGTCCAGGGTTTCCGACACGACGTATTGATAATTGGTGTGGTAGCCTTAAAAGTAAGATTAGGCCATTTGCTGCCGGTTAGAGCCGCCAATCCAATCAGAATGGTTAGGTGGCAGAGACATCATTAGGATCTACAATAAAGCTGGATGTCCGAAGCAGGAATGCAAGCAAAGAAGCTATGGCTAGGGCAGACCTTTCCTTACTTACAAGAATCGAGTACTGGCATTTAGAGCTAGATTAAAATGTCTTCTGAGGTAGCAGATATAGCTGCAGAACTGCAAGCAGAAGTTTTGTGTGCTTCAAGCCGACATCATAAGTTTCACATCATCAGATGGACAAGAAGCGACCATAAACTAGACATCTGAGGCATTTTGCACTAATTTCCAGGAGCTGTTCACCAAGGAGCCTGATCTTAGTTCAGATCAGTTCAACTTCTATTTGGTTGACTTAAGTGCGAGGGGTCCATAACAGGAGGAAATTCAGGAAACGCTACAGAGAAGATACTGGATATTGATGGCTTGCCCATCGAGCAGTATTGTACGATGTCACTGATACTCATTCATTTGCTGGCATTAATCTTCAACCTGTGGTCGAAGCAGAAGAATATCTCTCAGCGAGTAGTGAAATCGCTATGCTAAAAAAAAAAGGGATTGATAATTTTTTGCCCATAACCACGTTAAATACAGAGTTAAATATTTTAGCTAAGGTCTTGTCAAACAGCTTTTAGACTATGCTGGATAGCCTGATCGGCCCTAAATAGACTTGTTCTGTGGTAGGGAGGATTATCCAAGATAACCTGCATACGGTGCCCACGATCATTGGGAAAATCGACAACAAAGCCCCTCAAATGAAATATGATCAGTTCAATGCTTTCGATAGGCTAAACAACCATTCTTTCGAATCCATCTTGCTAGATAGAAAATGAGCATCGCCCCCCTTATCTTTAGCCCCACTTTTCTTCTGTCTTTGTGTGCATTCTTCCACCACCTATAACAGGAATTGAAGTTCTCCAGAGGATGTAGAATACTGCCGTGTTATTAACACATTAACTCTCTTTTCTGCCATATTTAGACCTTTGGGATTTATACTAATACATTCAGTTCATCAAGGAATTTTCAAATATTTATAAATATCTTTCTCTCACCCACCTCCATCCATGAGCCGGTAAATATGGGCTG
This sequence comes from Thysanoteuthis rhombus, assembly GCA_963457665.1. Classification (NCBI taxonomy): domain Eukaryota; kingdom Metazoa; phylum Mollusca; class Cephalopoda; order Oegopsida; family Thysanoteuthidae; genus Thysanoteuthis; species Thysanoteuthis major. The sequence continues at coordinate 11,438,865 of OY735226.1, read as the reverse complement.
AGTTAGAATTTTGATAGAGAATTTGAAGCATTTCGGAGAACACAAAATAGAATAAATATTCAAAATTATTGTGCCATCATTGTGAAAGTAAAAACTGAGGCTTGATTGGGCCAGCATATGAGACCTAATAAGTTAATAGGGTAAAAACCACATCCACCAGTATTGACTTAATCACATTTCTCATCTTTTAGTTGAGAGTAAAAACGACTAAAGTTGGAATTACGTTGACTGACAAAACAAAACCCAACCAATCACAATCCCCTGAATTGGAGTTGAATTCCAAAGCAAAAAATCATACTTGGTATCTTCTATTAAGAGAATCAATGGTTCGAACTAAACAGACAGCTCGTAAATCCACCAAAGGCAAGGTTCTTCACAAGCGGTTTGTTATCAAGGCTACTCGTATGAAAAGCCACGGTAAACTAGGAAGCCATGATTACAGGGCAGTAACAGTAGCTCTCCTGGATATCAGACTTTGCGAAAAGTCCAATGTTTCTCACTACAAAAAAAAAAAAAAAATTTCCGGTACCAGGGGTGTAAAATTGCCCTTGGCTTCGAGACCTACCTCTATTTCCAGAGCTCTACCGTCATGGCTTTGCAGGAGGCCAACGAGGCTTACTTGATCGGTCTTTTTGAAGGCCAACTCATGCGCTGGTCACGTCAAGCTGGTGTCGTCATTTGCGCTGGAAAGAGCTAAAAACTGTTTCGTTTAGGTAACTTTATATCAAGAGCCCAATTTCGCCGACCAGCGTTTTCTGAATGTTTCTTCTTTTAGAATCGATAACTGATTCTAATATTTTAAGAACATTCAAATCTCAAGTTTTCAATAGGAAATCTTGTGTCACAAACATGACAACACGATTGTAGGAACATTTAATTAAAAAAAACCCACATCTTTTAATGCTTGAAATCCAAAAGTTTAAGTTCTACATAACCAGATAATCAGGCAAAATGCCGTGCCTATATTTGATCTGAACTCGCAGTCACCACAATCTCTTCTTTTAGCACACATTTGCATGTAGAAAACAGAATATCACTCGTTAGTAAAGTGTTTAGAACAACTGAGCCCTCTGCAGTCATGTAAACAGCTGAAACACTGAAATTAACCAAGATATCGGCTCTCAAAGTAAGAATCATTCAATGAGTGCAGGAAAGGAATTATGGTAAAATTCCTCGGGAAATCCTACAAAACTGATATCTGATATCCGATAATCCATAGGAAAATCTAAATGGCAAAGGGCAAACTATGTTGCAAGGACATTAAGCAACGAATAGACATCGCAACCTACGAAATGGACCCCTGTAGACCAAGGAAGAAACTGTGTCTTACAAGAATATAAGGACAAAATCAGAATGTTTAGTCATCATGGCGTCCAAAAGTGAAAAAAGAACTGGAAGGCTATGGTCTAACAACGAACTTTGAATGGCTGATTAAAAAACAAATTATGAAAATTATGTAGAAGTGCAGTTGAACAACAACATACTCAAAGCGTTGCTCAGCTAGTTTACGGAATATTTTATGACAGCCCCTAACGTTACTTTTGATACAACTTCTTTGAATTGAAACTAGAACCATCAAGTTCGTCTTTTAACAAGTGTTTCCTGGGGAAACAAATGATTTGTTCGTACAAAAAAATTGATCATATTTGTTTGATACTCAGACTAGAACTGTTGTTTCAATCTCAACTGCACACGAAAAGATTTCCGATGTACAGAAAACTGACAGATTCATGGTTGGTCTGGCCATCACCAGCTAAAAATAATCTGTTTAAAAAATGAAACAACAAATGGTTGAAATCCAGACCAGGGGAGCTCAACAATGTTTGATACGATTTTAAGCTTTGTTTCCTTGTCCGTATCTCAACGAAATCGGGGGATCCGCTCTTTTTTTAAAGCTGTCTATAACGTCCGTTGGAATTTGTTCTCTTTTCGTGAATATTTTTGTAATTTCCAGATCTGTATACAAGCTGCAAATCGATGGACACTCTTCTTATGGTAACGAATAGGCCTAGATAAATACGCAAGCTTCGCTTCGTTTCATTCGCTCTCTTGGATAAATTCCTTAGTGTACCGATGAATAGGGAGAGAATGAAACGAATTGGAATCAAAAGAAAAAAAGAACGCCCCTGGCCGATAACACCTAGCTAGATACTTCCAGTAAACGGGAAAATGGATATTTTACTTTGTCCCTGGTCTGACAGATCGTTTCCTGGAAGTAATATTCTTCAATGCCCTCGCTCCGTCTAACACTACACTCTCTTTCTTTGGAGAAAGCAGCACTTGTTTCTAGAGTGGATACTGCACCACAAGAAAATTGGATTTTTTTACCCAGAGCATGGGATGAGAGGACCCCCATACTATTCGACAGTCTCACTTTATTCATTTCAACCCCCTGCACTTCTGAACGGACATTCGAAGTAAGCAATCAACTGACAGGAAAAAAAATTCTCCTTAGTTTAATCCAATGGTTCCCAAGCTGTATTTGGTTAACGCCACGCTGAAACAATGAATATCTGGCTCGTGGGGCACATAAACTGTAAAAATGGAATCAATTGGGCAGAAACATTTCAATATTCAGACAAAACATTTTATATCAGAATACTGGTAAGCACTTTTCCTTTCATCACACAAAATGTAAGCCACTAAATTTGAAACTCTCTGGAGGAGGACATAATACCTGGACACGTATAGGGCCTGTAATATTTGGGTAATTCTTGCAAGAACACATCAAGGCCCAGCCATTCACACACACACACACACACACACATATATATATATATATATGTATATATTGTGTGTGATCCACAGACAGCTGTTTCGTTCTATTACAACTCATCAGTTCCACGAGGCTTCAGACCCTAAGGCTGGTATCTTCCATCTACTCCTCGGACCAGGAGAGTCAGTGAGGTTGAATTTAAGCGATATATTTATTTTATCGTATTCATTCCTCACCCACCAGAATACTCCATTCCATGTTGGAAGAGCATTGCATAAGCTTACAATGAACGAGTTACCTCACTTAAAGAGTGCTCAACCCTGAATAGAGGAACGTTTGTACATTATTTTGAGTGGCCAAATTGGGGTAGGTTCGAGATTGGCACACAATTTGGAACAAAATATTCTTTGCATTTGTTTAGTTTTTTTTCTTACATGAGTTCGTGTCACAAAAGTTAGTCAGAACAAGAAAAATTATCCATTCTAACTATGTATTGATTTTAGTATAGCAAATCTGAAAAAAACTCTTATTTGAAAACCTAACCACAAACTCTAAACTGAGGTTAAATCCTTTGTAATTAGATTCAATAGAATAGTTCCATTTTGAAACTGTTCTGAATCTTCAAGATTTCCACTTTCATTTGTTCCGTAACAAATTTAGCAACGGCAATGAAAAATCCAGCCACTTTTAGCTCCCCAAAATAGCTAATCTAAAAATGGTCGGTGTATCATTGCAAGGATTACCCATGTTTGCATATCTGGGAAAACTCATGCAGTGTACTTGAGTGATAGTTGCGACACCCTATGGTGCCGAAGCACACTGTTCAAGAACCACTAGTGTAATCCCTTCTGGCATTTAAAAATGATTTGGGCTCAAACACTCACTGTCTCAGCCAATGGCAACATCACACGTTATCCTCTAAATCATTGAAACAACTCCACGTTGGCGATCAAATCTGGGTAATACTATAGTTAAGCCTTACATCTGGACTACGCATTTAAAGGGTTGAAACATTAGAAAAAAATACCATTACCAGCCGGCCCTGCTTACAAACCAAGTAGGTATTACGCGTACGGGTCGCACCAATGTAGTGGGAGGGCTGTCAATTTAAACATTCATCCTTTATGTCTAGAAAGGAAAACACCTTTTTTGTCTCTCTCAAAAGCAGGTTTTTAGTGTGGGTTTCCTTGTACGTTTATGCTCACTTAGTGTGTGCCAGCATGTTTCTTCCAAGACTTTAGTGGTCAATAACCACTTCCCCAAAAGCGAGAGAAGTAATTCATTCATTCCCCACGTCTTATCCAATTTTTAAAAAAATTGATCAATATCGGTACAGCATGCTGCCAAAAGACATTGGTTGTATGACAGTTTCTTATGAGTGACGAACCAGACTCATATTTTTTGGTGGGGGTGTCTTCTATTGATCATAAAGTTATAAAATCCCAGACAGCTTCAGAAACCAGTCAATCAATTTATATTAACTGATTTAATTTATTCCATTCTGATGAATATAGGTACATCAGATCCATGTTTGGGAGATATAAAAATCAACAATAGTATTGCAGCATCCAGGAGAATCTATTTATTTGATATGTTTTGCTTATTCGGCTTCATCAAAAATATTGTTTTGTTTAAAATAGCGTTCAGCTCACGTTTTACATTCATGCCCTTATTGACGCTCTTGGTCATACCATTCTGTCTACTGAGTTGTAAATTGGCTTCAGTACACCAGTAGACCATTTCTAAAATATTCTTTTTGATTTTGGGGGGACAAAAAAGTTGTTTGTTGGACCTTTATTTTGACGAGTATAATTCATTAATAGTATCTAGGTTATCCTAAAACTACTAAGGGAAAGTGAACTCGCTTTATATCCCATGATTTTATTAGTATTTCGACCACTAGAAAGGGGTACTATCCTGGGAACTAAATCCAGTCTACTCCTCATACCGGCCACCAAAAGTTTTGAGAGTTTGAACACTCGAAACATTCTAAACGATTTTACAATCGCTTGTTAAGCATCAATCATCTCTAATCGCCGCTCCGTAAGATTTCCCCACTTTAAATCTAAGTATTGTAGCAAAAACAAAGTGCCACCATAAAATATCTATTCACTCAAACGTGTTTGTTTTTCTTGAGAGCTTTTTATTAAATTTTGAAAAATTGCTTAAAAATATGATATTGGTATGAAATAGAGGTAATTTGTTCTTGCTTACTCGAATTTTTCTTATCGAACTGACCCTCGTCGTCGACACACATCAACCTTGGTGTTCATAGCTACGCTATATTGCACTTTGCCTTCGTTGATCCGATCACTCAATTCATTTCTGATGGCTGTCTATACTTCCCGTTGACATAATAGATAAATAAATAAATATTGACCATGTAAGATCATTGCTTCATACTGATATGAGATGGCTGTCAAAAAGTCCGAAAAGATTAATGGTGGTATTTGATATTCTGTGTGTATCTTTAAACAACAGAACTTGAATGGTCCCGTTAAAAGTTGATGACAAGGGTTATGTGAATTACATAGCTGATCTTCTTATTGAAATACATTAAACCAGTATGAAAAAGATTATTCCAGCACAACACTTCAATATATATCTAAATAGATTTAAAAAAAAACACTGGGTAAAACTATTTTGATATAAAATGGATCGAGAAATAAAGATTCAGTGTCACAAACATATATTTTAATGGTATTCACCTGCATGTAACCAAACGTTGCTTGAGAAGATAGTTAAATTTCCCCAAATACATTGATATTGCTTTTTCGTCTATTCTATGTTGAAATATTCCTTACCGAATATCAAGTTTCTTAATTATATTAACAAATTGAGCAGGTACGTATTTTTCTTACGGGTCCTATTTTCTTAAAGATTTTATGACTTTTCCATCGATCAAAAACTTGTCACCTTTCCTTGCTGAATGTTAGGTATTTCAGGCTTTATCCCCAATGCATCATCTCTCCGTTTACAGAGTAGGGTCAATGAATATGCTCTAACACTCTGCAGCAAAATCCCGATGGAATCGGCCAAATTTTCAATCTAACCCTCACGCAAATGTACTTGGAGTTTCTTCATTAAAAAAACCTTCTGACGCATTTCGTATGCGTTGGTGGATTAATAGATACAGAATGAAATTGGAAGTTTGGCTTCTGTTGTCACAACACAATGCCCCGGTCACCATAACAGCACAAACATTGGATAAAGTCGCCTTCCCTTTCGATACAACTAAATATAATCTTTGTTAGGAACAGGAAATAATTGATATATGACACGCAAGCAATAAACCTTTTTTTGTTGTTGTAAGACTTTTGGGAATACAGTGTTTCCTTCTCATCTGCTGTTTTGGTTTCCGGTGTTTCAGTCACTAAACTGAAAATGAAAATGGCCTTGACGATTGTTTGCTATTCTTCTGAATCCTTGGAAATCATAATGTGATACGGAAACCTTTAAATAGGACTTGAAAAAGACGAAAGAAAAATATCAGAATCAAGCTGTTAACAGTTAAGGCGATATACTGAAATGAAATAATGAAACCCAACTTGTGATTTGAAATCGTCAACCCAAACTGCCATCTAAATTTCTCCGGGTATTGAGTCAGCATCTATGCATCTATCTATCTATCTATCTATCTATCTATCTATCTATCTATATATATATATATATATCAAACCTCGTTGGCTGAAAATTTAAGTTTTTAATGGAAATTTTTATTTTCAATCCTCCATAGTTATCCAGTGGCTAGGAGTCAATTTATCATGTACATTTATGTTAAATCGGCTCCTTAGTTTTTGATAGGTTGTGTTCATATTTTTTGTTGTTTCTTTTAGTGATAAAAAAAAAGATACCCCCTCTCCCAATTTATTGATAATCTCCAACACAGCATTCGGTTAAAGTACGTTGTTTACGCAAAAGTTTCTATTGAGCGACTATCCAGCCATTTTTCTTTGTTTCTCCCCACCCCTCTGCTCTTTTTTCTCAATCAAGTTCTCTCTATCATAGGCTTTGCATTACTTTCTGAACCAGTCTAACTTGTTAGGTCATCTTATATTTTGCCAGTCACAGTTTTGCATCTGATCTCTGAAGATTGTGATGTCCGGCGATCGTCTGACGTTCTAGCAGCATGACCAGCTCATCGCCATTTGAGGTTTTGAATAATTGTATGATATTTTGGACTCCTGATTTTTTTAAAAATCAAATATGCTATTTTGTGAACTCTCCGTGTGATGTTTAGTATAATTCTCTAGTGCACGTTGCATAGCTCTCAGAGTAAGGGTCAATCTTTTGATTAGATTCCATGTTTTCAACCTTATTTTGAAGACTGATGAATTTTTTTCTCGATCTTAAAGCCTGGGTTTCTTCTACCGAAAGCTTGCCATCCTAGAGAAATTCTTTGCTTTCGATTACACGGAGATTCGTCTTCCTAGGTGAATGTAGAGGTCTACCTTTTTCAAGTATGCGTTTCTAATTTTGATTTTTGTGTCTCTGTTCTCAACATGTTTGTTGTACATAAGTCATATTCACCTATCAAACGGCTTATCTATCAATTTCCGAATGAATGAATAAAGCAGCACCGATCACTCCGTATGGCTGTAGCAGTAACGAATGCGTATTCCTTTCCATTTGAAAACGATCAGTAATCCACACATATAACAATTACTAACGTACGGATGTCTTCTGTCACACTGAAGAATGTAACTGACGTATGATAAAGACGTAATAACTTTACTTTCCATGCATTCAAAAAATGCTGCCATTTTTGACTGAACAGGTAAACTATATAATACTTATTGACAATGTATATTTGTATGGGAACGGCTGAGAACATCCAACAGCTTGTGAACTGAAGGCAGTGTCAGTTGAAGATTTCCAGGACTGTTTTCAGGGATGGGAACAATGTTTTCTTCGGTGTGTGGTTTAATAGAGGAACTGTTTTGAACGGAATAACATTGATAATAATAAAGTTTGAAATAAATATTTTCACACAATCAGTCTCATTACTCTCCAGATAGACGACGTATTCCGAATTCTGTCATTTTTTATGGGACTGGTACACTAATTAATTGATAATAACCTCAGCTATTACATTTCTCCAAGAAGAAAATTATAAGTATGCTGTGGTTTATATGCTGTTCCCAGAAGGCTCAACAAGAGTATCTTGTATTTCTCTTCTTAAAAAAAGACCCAAAAGACCACTGTTCAAAACTTGCGACGTTGTTTACATAATTTTTGACTGCAGTTGCCAACACGTGTTTCGAAGTGACTAAAAAAAGAATAACGTATAGCTCTTAAGAGATTAAAAAAATGACAACCACTGAATGGACACTGACTGATATTCTTGATACTTGCTACATTTCCTTTTTTCATCCAAGTGCATCTCTATTTTTTTGCCAAACAAATTTCTGCTCACAAGGAGAGACATCTTAAAAATGTCTGTATCTCACATCACGAACGTATCTCAGGTCAAATTTTTATTTCAAGAATTAGATTAAGAAAAAGTACAAAGTGTGACGTAAAAATGTTCTTATTTTTTTGCTTTCTCAATTTTTCTGTCCGTCCTACTCTTTTTCATTTTTATGAACGCTTTGAACCTTCTCAAATTCGGTCTGAAAGGTAAAATAGTGAGTGTTTTAAATATATTCCAAGTGTCAATCAACAAGTCTAGAATTCGTCCCGTGACCCCCACACCCCCAGAGTATACATGTCCAGTTCTGGGGATTCTGACAACGGGTAACACCTTATTGTGCTTTAAAGTGTGGCTTGGAAGGACCTTTCTGAACCCTCGTGACCCCGGTCAAAGAGAGTGAGCAATATTCGTCCTTGCTCACCCAGAGTCGGGCAGCTCTTCTCTCTCCAAGTTAAACTGACCTTGTCTCAAATTTGCCCCCGTAAGGAGGCAACTGAATCTCATATTCCAACTGTCATATGTTCAGCTCTTTTTCCTGCGTATCCATGGAACGTGGAATTCGTTCGAAATACGAGATCACTCAATGATCTTCGCTGGGCGTTTATTGACTTGGCCGACTGCGGGCATTTGAACAAAAGAATACCACTTCGCTGTGTGATATGGCATCGGCTGCTATCTTGGAAGACATTTGATTGGATACTGGAGATTGCTACATAAACGCAACCGATGAGACCAGAAGGTCGGCCGGACGACATTACACGATGGCGCCTCTTCAGGGCATTCCGGGCTGTGGTTTACTATAAATACCAAATGCACATACATATGCATAGGCGCCTCGTCCAAGTGTAAAGATCAGCAATCATGTCTCTGTGACCATTAGTGGCAGAAAATCGAGTTTAGTTTTTACCGGGTAATCCATGTGTGTGTCAAAACTAAGCTATGGGTATCTATCTATTATTTATTTGTTTGTGGTGATTAAATGTGTATATTTGTGTGTATACACTTTAAAATGTCATCGACCCATAACAATGTAAAGCATCATTTACTATTGACAAGAATATATAAATATATATATATCTATATATACATGGACGTTTGTGTGTGTGTGTGTGTGTGTGTGTGTGTGTGTGTATGTTTCCGAGCTAGCCTAAACAGGGTAGAAAAATGAGCTTGTTAGTGTGGCATCCTTTATTTCATCATATCCATAGCTCTACTTTACCTTGATTTGATGTGTAATATATCGAGCATTTGGAATAAACCATCACACATTTGATATTGCGTTTCACATATGAACGTGCAAACACACACACACACACACATATATATATATATATTTGTGTGTCATGTAGGTATATATATATATATACATATATACTTATGTGTCATATTCATATATATACACGCATGCATGTGTATCAGGTGAATATGGGTATGTGTGTCATATATATATGATACGTATACATGTCACATATATATGATGCAAACACACATATGCCGTGTATATGTATGATTCATAAATATGTGTGCGTGTGTCGTATAAATGACACATGCACACACATATATAACGTGTGCGTTATCTATATATATGACATATGTATGGGTGATGTATATATAATGTGAGTGTGTGTCAAATCATGTGTACATTATATATATATATATATGCTTCTCATATATATCTATATGTATGTGTGTCATACATGCATATGTATGTCGTATACATACACGTGTTTGTGTTTGTGTGGTATACAAGTATATATATATACGAGTTTGCCTTGTATATTATATATTTATACGTAGGTGTATGCATGTCATATATACGCATGTATGTGTATTATATATAAATATATGTACGTGTGTATCATACATATATATGTGTGTGTATCATATATACCTGTCATATATGGGCGTGTATGAAATATGTGTCATATATATGAATATTACATACAAGTACATGTATATATATATATATTTATATATATGACGAACACACATAAATATGTCACATTTCTGTGTTCCTTATACAAGTGTGCATGTGTCATATATATCTATGACAAGAACATATTACGCATATATATATATTTATGCGTTTGTCATATATATGTGTGTTTAATAAGAATATATGCCCGTTTTATATACAGATTTGTGAGTGTCATGTATGTATGAGTATGAGTCATAGATATGATATGTATACATACGTCATACACATATCGGTTTTGCATGTGATCTTTGGGGATTGATGTTATGAGTAAGGATGTCCGTTGGTTGTCTGCAATTCTGACATACTGTGATGTCCTGTGAGATCTCCATGAGTATGATTAAGCCATATGCGCGTTGCAAGTTTCCCAGTTCGTAGGTATATGGCTAGGTTCTATGTTCCAGCTCCATAAGTGACAATCGGTAGAATGCATTTGCTGATTAATCGGATCTTCTCGTTTTTGAAGGTTGAACTTGTTCCGTCGAAGGCTTGCTATCCTATAGTGATTCTTCGCTTCATTTCTTTTGCTTCTGTGGGTTTTATAGAGATTCGTTGTCCTCGGTCGATGTAGTGATCTATTTTTTCCAGTTTTGTATCTTTGATTTCAACTACGTGTTCTTATTCTAGATACGGTTGTTGCATATATCCTTCGTTTTACTGAAGTTCATGTGTAGGTCGTCTTTTTTGCTTTCTTTTTTCATTATATCCAGCATTAGTTGGAGGTTGTGTAGGTTCTCAGGAAAAAAAAGATGGTGTTACCAGTAAATTTAAGGTTTCCCAGATATCTGCCCTCTGTTTCGATCCCTCTATTCTCCCAGTCTAGGTTTCGGAAGATCATTTCGAGGCAGTTAGTGAAGACTTAGGATGAGCTGGTATCACCTTGTCTTACTCTTTTTGGTACTGGGAGAATTCAGAGTCTAAACGTAGTCTGATATAGGTGTTGCTGTGATAGTATATATATTGCAGTACTTTGACGTGTACAGGGTCTACACCTGTTTGAGTGATGACCTTCATGACCATGGGAATTTCCACTGAGTTGAAGACTCTTTTGGAGTCTCAAATGCTAAAGCAAGTGGTATTTTGCATTCTTTCGCTTTCTCTTTCAGCTGATTTTATTGAATGGAGATGGTTCATGGTCCAGTAGCTTCTTCTAAATCCTGCTCGTTCCCGTGGTTGGTTTTCATCTCGTGTTTTAGAGATCTGCCAAAAGTTTGTAGACACCGTTGAGTAGGCTTACAGGTCTGTAGTTGTTGAGGTCTTTGAAGTTTTTTTGTTTATGTAAAAGCATTGTGACTACCGTGTTCTAATCTTTCGGGACTCTATTCTGTTTTGGACATAATTTGAATAAAATAGCTTTTTACATTTACGATCTTACCAGATTTTTTTAAATAAGATCGATGATGATATTATCTGGTCTCTTTGTTTGTTTGTTTGATGGCTTGTTTTAACTCCAATAGTGTAAATTCTGGAAAGTTCTCGAACTGATTGTCCGCGTCTTGCATACCATGTTTGTTGTTCTGTCTTGAAGAGCACAGTTCTTGGTGGACTTCTTATGTGCATTCGACAATACTGTCTCTCATGTTATATCTCCATTTTCTTCGAGTATGCTTGTTATTTATTTCTGAATTATACTGAGATCTTTGCTTATTGGCTTAAATACCCAACGTTTTTTTAAAGGTGGTCTCAGTGATTGCTGTTTTATATCCTCTCATGTATTCTCTTAGTTTCTTTTTTATTGTTTTGTTCAGTTCAGTCTATTTTTCCCTTGTTGTTGTCGGTGGTTTGAAGTTTCTGTGATTTTTGACGAGTTTCCTGGTTCCGTCTGAGATTTTACTGATGGTTTGTGTGTTTTTTGGTTTGAAAATAGTGGCAGCTTTTATGAGAGTGGTTGTTATTTTGCTGTGAAGTTTGTTGATGTTGGTGTCGTTCCCATCGGTAAGGATTACATATCAGTTTTACAATTTTAGCTTGAAAGATCAGATGAGTTCATTTGGTACGTTTAGCGGTAGAAATTTTTCATCAAACATTTCTTGCGTTTTTTATTGGTATTTACTTTCCTCTTACATCTTATCATTCTATGGTCGCTTCCTATTCATATATGATATACATACGTCGTAGATATATAGATATATATAGCACACACGTCTATAAGACGCATACACATATATGTTCTATAAATTGTGTGTCATCTATATATGTATATATATGTATAAGTATATATCATACATATGAGTGTCATATGTTTGATATACATGCCATCTGACATATACACATACATGTATGAGCAAATCATTATCATGTGTGAGTACGTTATATATATTAGCCGTATTAAAACATTTGTGCACATTTTTAGAATAGAAATGTGTGTGTGACATATATATATATATGAAATTCACACATGTATATAGAATGAACACATGTATGATACGTGTGTCATATATGATACATATATTTGTGTCTGTCATACACATATATATGTATCATTTATGTGTATGTGTGTGATATACATATGTGTGTGCGTGTCATGTAAATATATATATATATGTTTGTATAAATATATATATGTCATTTATATGTATATGAGTATGGCTCGTACACACATGTATGTGTAATATACATACATGTACATGTGTGTTATATTCATATATGTGTGTCATATGGAAATATTTCCAAGTTATATACATTTATGTTTATATACTTAACATATATATGCGTCATATACTTATAAATATAAATCGATGCATGTTCTATGCATATATACCAAAACATCTGTGTATCATTCATATATGTGTGCGTGACATATATATTTGTGAGTCAATTATATTTCTGTGGATCGTTTGTGTAAATATATTTTACATATATCATACATACCACAAACACACACACACCCATGTGTATATTTGTATGTGTTATATATCACACGCAAAAACAAATATACATAATTTTTGTCAAATATATGACACACATTTATATATATTCGTCGACAACGAATAGAAATATATGTGTGTCCCATACATTTATGTATACATGTCATAAACGAATACGTCAACTTTCTATATATATCATGTCATATATACAATATGTGTGTGTGTGTCGGCCATACATATATATATATTTGTGTGTATCACATATACATGGTAAATATGTCATATATTTGACACACACATATTTAAATATATAAGTATTCCACATGTGTGCCATATATATGATAGGATGCGCATGCTTTTTATATACATATATGATTGTGCGTATCATAGACATATGGCAAGTTCTATATACACATATGACACACACAGTCAATATATATGTGTGTGTTTGTATGTCATATATATATATATATATATATATATATATACACATATGTCTATATATATATATATATATATATATATATATGTGCATATCACATATATTCACGTGTGTGTGTAATATATATCACGTACTCTGACTCATATATGTTATATATATATATATATATATATACATATGCCAATGTGTGCGTGTTTCATATTATGCATATTTATATATACATGTGTGTGCCATTAATATATAGGTGTGTTTGTGTTTGTTATGTGTGTTCGTCTTGTATTTATGTTTGTCATATATATGTATGTCATGTATATATATTTGTATCTCATGTATATATGTGTATATATATATATACATACATATGTCATATACATATATGTTTGTCATATATATAGTTTATGGATGTGTCTTCAAGACATATATATTCATATATATTTTACAAATACATGTAATGTTTTATATATATATATATATATATATATATATATATATATATATATATTCATATATAAGTATATTTATCCATATGTGTATATCATATACTTTGCACATTTTGTATAGAATATATGATACACACATTATAATATATATATATATATATATATATATATATATATATATATATATATATACATACATATATATATATGCATATATATATATGCATATATATATATAGATATATATATATATATGTAAATATTATATGGAATACATTCAAATAATATATGTAATTACATATATATATATATCATCATCAGTCTTCCAACGTCCGTTGTTGGACATAGAAATCCCCAGGAATCTGCATCATTTCTCCATCATGGGATCACAGAGCCAGTATTTTCTGAAGTTGTCTGGTTGATCTTTCTATCTGGTTTTCTGTCGGCTTTGTTTTCACATTGGATCTCTGGGATAATGTATCAAACACATTCCCATTATCACAGATTCCTTTCTTTCTGTTCCCCTGTGTGTGTGTACGTGTGTGTGTATTCGTGTGCTCCTGCTCAGATTTCTGGGGTTTTGTATATTTGAACGAGTTCTCCACTCATCATCAGTCTTTTGTCTTTCGTTGTAGGACATAGATCTTCCCAAAGATTCGCCACACCTCTCTATCATTGGCATCGTGGAACCAATACTTTCTGAACTTGTCGAGTTCGTCTCGTCATTTCGTAATCTGTCGGCCTCGGTTTTGCATGTTATCTTCGAGAATCAATGTCCATTGGTTGTCTGCCATTCTCACAATATGACCATCCCATTGCCATTTGAGTTCTCTAATAGATTTTTTGATGTCTCAGACTCCCGTTTCCTCCCTGATATATAATGTGTTGCCTTGTGGTCGTTCCATGTGAGGTTGAACTTGATTCTCTCATGCGTGCGTTGCGTAATTCTCAGTTTGCAGGTCAGGTTCAATGTTTCAGCTTCATAAGTGACTATCGGGGGAATACATTGGTTGTATATTCTTCTGTTTAGGAATATTGGGATCGTTTTGTTTTAGAAGATCGAACCTGCTCAGCTGAATATATTACATGTTTATCTACGACATCCAAAAGCCCTTTTAAGAAGTAGATTAAGAAAATATATGCCATTTTTTAAAGTAAAACAAAATAAGTCTCACAAACGATCAATGTTCATATGTATGTAAATAACTTGCAATTGAAATATTCTTATCATATATATATTCATTTTTATACTTACATTCAACAAACACACACACACACACACACACACACATATATATATATATATATATATATATATATATATATATCATAATTGATATAATCATTCATATATAAATTTGACATCCAAAGGTCCTTTTAAGAAGTAGTATTAGCAAACTCATACCATCATTTAAGAAATGTACATGAAGTCTCAGCAACCATCAACCAAAAAATTTAATTAAAAAAATACACCTCACTTAACCGACCTCACATATATCAACAGCTGTCTATTAAATACTAGACACCACTATTCCATCCTGAAAGATAACAAAAACACTTCCCCGAGTACTGACCATTTCAGTCCCGCCCCTTCATCTCACCACCCTCCTCATTTAAGACAAGCCAAACACTCATAGAGACAGGAAACAAACACAATCTGACTCTACCTCCCACAGACCCTTCTTATTCTAGTCTAAATTCGACTCTTACCTTCACAGATACAAACATATCCGATCCCATTCCTACAAAAATCAATCAACATAGAAATATCGCCATTTTTTCTCTCCAACCTCAATCTTGTAAACAACAAAACTTTCTCTGTACCTTTACAAGTTTTTCTCTGAAAAAGATGACCGGTACTCGCGAAATGCATCGAAATATGTCCATGTGATAACATCAATTTTTAAGGTGTAACACCTGTTCTCTCTTCAGTTTTTCTCTCCGCCCTGCACTTGTCACTTACATTAACATGTATATATACATAAACTTGTATGTATATACGTGTGCATGTATGCATATATACATATATAAGTATGTTGCATATACATAGTCTAGAAAGTTTTTCTGCTTTAAACACCATATATAAAAAAAATAGACTTTCTATGGGTTACTTCATTCACATATTTCCAGGTATCTGTCAATGCAAGTTGTGTAATTTTCTTCGGTGCTTTCGTCCCGTTTTACTTATACTTTGATGCTACTGTACAATTTGGAAATTCCCTCGTTTGGGGATCATCAATAATCTACCATGTAACCGTTTGGAGGATTTTAAAAACAAATTGATCAAACACCACCTCCTTTTCTTAGTACACAGCTTACTCCATGCATGTAGTCTGTCATTTTATACAAAGTATTATGAGTATTGTATATTGATATTATTTCATTCTACATATGATATGTTTTTTGAAACAGGGCTTACTTACTAGGGTTGTCCCCAAAATGTATTTGACGATGAAGGATCAGTAAGTATAAAAACAAAGTTGACTTTCTGTTCGAGGCACTTAAGTTGAATATATACATATATATATATATATATATATATATATATATATATATATATATATTCATCAACGAATATGCATCTATAGGTATACTGGTGACTACTTAGCTCAAAGTTGGAAGCAACACTCCGTTGACGTACCTGCACTATCAGTTGCAAAGTTGAATCTCGTAACACTCCCATTTTCTTTAATTGTTCATTATTTTTACGTTTGTTTCGGTCAAATATATTCATTTAAGGAGTAATAACCGGTGTTCTTTTCAAATAGGAGTCTATGTATGATACAATGCAATTAATTATCATTCTGTTGGATCATATGTCCATTTCTTTATAACACAATTGTCATGTTGAAAGAAACAAACAGAACCGATATAGACGGCGAATAAAAGAGATTGGAATTTCAGATTCAGACGGCTATTTGTGCTTACATAGGCAACTGTTTAGCTCAATTGTACGTGCAATGCTTCGTTAAAAAAGGCTACCCTATCGTTTGAAGATTCTATATCCTACAGTATCCCTGTTTTTAATTGTATATCATATTGATGTTGTCTCGGCCAAATGATATATCCACGTTGCACAAACGGACAATCATTTAAAAAAAGAGTTCTATATAATGATACACAATATATATATATATATATATATATATATATATATATATATATATATATATTGTAGCCATTTCTTCCATGACGGACAATGACCAACCTGATTTTTTTCCTAATCTTGTCTTGCTCTCTTACAAATGAACAGATCTCTAGATTTAGGGAAATTGAATAATTCCCAAAGGATAAAGCTCTTATCGCAGCATATTCTGACAATTTCATATATATATATATATACATATATATATTCCACCTGAAATATTCGTGAGTGTTCCTTGAGATCAAGTGACACAAATTCCTCTCAAATCTTTTTAAATCTCCTACATATACTCACCAATTGAACACAGTAAACTCCTTTGTTGTCTTGATTCTTCCCCATATCACAAATTACAATCCCGATATTCCCTAACCATATGCTGGTAATTATTAGCGATCAATTGGACACATCCCTCAAATCTCAATATATTTCCATCCCCTCTTCTCGTCTGCACAATTTCTCTTCTATGGAAGGGCCCCTTTCTGTAGTGATCTCTCTACATTTTGCAGCCTTGCACAGGAGGAAGTTATGCCGAAAAGCGAGATCTATTGCCGTCACCGAATGTTGCTTGTGTCTGCCTTTTTTTGTTTTTTATCTATTTATTTTTTTTTCAATTGAGATATTTTCACAAGAAAACAAGATAAGTATCTTTTCTATTGATCACCTCTTACTCTAAATTTTCAAATGATCATCCCCAACATGTCATAAAATGCATTGATCAAGCGACGATTTCTGTTGAATAATCAATCAAGGTCTCTCCTAGTCGCATCAATTTGCACCATTTTTCTCTCGTGAGTTTGATTTGACAGACTTTAGGTGTAAGTTAAAATTGGCCTGATGTATAAACCACACAACATATATATATATATATATATATATATATATATATATATATATATATATATATATGTATATACATATATATGTATGTATGTATGTGTGTGTTTGTGTGTTTGTGTGTGTGTGCGTGTGTGTATCAAAAATTTCTATTGAATTGGTATTGGAAGACTGAGAATTCGAATCCCATGGGCAATCTTGGGATTGACGCCTTTTTATTGTATTTATGAAAGGCTTAAAATGGCTAGATTTATTAAAATAGGGCTGAAATTCGCTATTCCATCTCCTGGTAAGAATAAACGCTCCGAAAAAGTACATGACTTCAAAGAAAGTATAAATCTACGAAGCATTGGTAAGATATTGAAGTTCATTCCAGTCTAAAGATCTAAACGTTAAGAAATGTTATTCCTGATCTAAAGATAACATTATATTCAAATCATTGTCGGTTGAAGTGAGTTTTAATATTGATGGTTAGGAAAATCAAACCGATTTTCTTTTTGTTAAAAATTTTTGTGATGTCCAGCCAACTGATTATATGGCCGGGGCGCCAGGGTTACCAGCGTTCATAGTCGCTTGTAAGAGTTAGGGTTCGGGAATGTAGTCGAGCTGGTTCCTTATGGAGGCCGTCCTAGTTAGGGTTTGAATTTACTTGATTTTAAACATTGTGCATTCAATAAATATGGGATTAATGGCAAATTTCAAAACAAAAAAAAAACCTTCAAATCTTATAAAAAGTTATTTTCTATGCGTTTTTATGTTGTTTTTTTTTCTTCTGAGAAATGAGAGTCATTTTACAAATAGAGAAAAATGAATTTTAAGAGGTTTAGTGAGATTTTGCAATAGGAAGCAAATGATATATATATATAAATATTGTATAACTGTACTTTTTGGGGTTTATGTCATTATCAGTTATACAATTACATGGGGAGGTATTCTGGCCTCTTTTGCGTATTAAAAATGGCCATTATGTTTGAATTAATTCACTTTTAGTGATTAAAAAATTATAGCTCAAGAAATTAAAAAAAATGCGTCATCCAAAAAAATTTCCGTAAGTATTGTTTTAAAATTTGTTAAAAATCAGTCAGGTGTTTTTAAAATGAATTCAAAGGACAGAAAAAGGGTCATTGGTAATGCTGAAAAATCAAAGTTGAAAATGGGAGATACAATTCAATTTTTGACAGGCTGGTGAGGCTTGTTATCAGCTAAAACGGTGAGATGAATGATTGAGAAACCTTTACAAGTCCTGGCATAGTAACAGCAAGAGCAGCGATGCTTTCACGATTTATAAATAACTTTGCTTTAACATCGATTTTTGATTTCTGGTTGTCGGTTATGCTACACCAAGAACCATGGGAAATCGATAGTTGATCATACGCACATACACGCACACGCACGCACACATAAATACACACATATATATATATACACACACATACAGGTGATATATATATATATGTGTGTGTGTGTGCGTATGCCCTTGTGTGTGTACATGTGTGTGTATGCGTGTGTATGTATGTATATATGCATATAACAGACAATGGATTTGAAAGAACAGAATACATACGTGCAATTTTGTGTGAGTATATACACATATATGTATATATATATATATATATATATATATATATACATATATATATATATATATATATATATATATACGTATATATATGTGTGTGTGTATATGCATATATACGCATACATTTGTGTGTATATATATGTATATATGTGTTTATGTATATCATATATACATATTTTATTATGTGTATCATGTAAACGTTATATATATATATATATATATATACATATTTATATATATTTATATATAATACATATACATATATATATATATATATATATATATATATATATATATATATATATATGTATGTATTGTTTCCAAATTCCCATTCCGCCTATCATCAGTCTATATCCGCTCTATTTGTTCTTTTCAACACGACATTTATATTATTGAGAAGTGGATACATATGACCCAACAGGATTATCATAAATTGTGTTATATCATATTGGAACTCATATTTGAGATGATCCCCCGTTATTACACAACGAATGAATCATTTTGCCTAAACCATGCAAACAGAATAAAAAACTAAGAAAATTGAGTTGCTGCAGAGATGGAACCTGTGACCGATAGTTTAGCTGCTTCAATGTAGTGTTGCACTAACTATTGTCATTGATACACCATCAATGTATATTTATTAAAGAAAATGGCTTGAAGTAGAGCTTTCAGTATGCTAAAATGATGAATTTGCTTCATAAACATGTGTATTTCTCTTCCCTTTTATGCCTTTTTCATGCGAATGATTCGATTTGTTTGGATCTGAATTTAGGATTTTATTGGGAGTGTGTCTTTCCTTCTGCGTGGCTAACATTCGCCTTTATACTTCTTTTCTTGATTCTTTTCCTTGTATTGTTGTTGATCTCAGTGTGTATTTCATTTTCCACAGGGAAAGTGGATTTCGGGCTTGTTATTATAAATCATTTGGGGAATTTTCAGATTCCTTTTTCATCAGTGAGTTGTTACTTCACCTTGACTTTAATAGTTTATGTTTCATTCTCTTAATATTCTTGTTTACATCTATACATTCAAGATAATTATGATGTGATAAAGTTTTTCTTAAAGTGCCTTGGATATAACTATACTAATTATAATGTTAATAGTAATACCGCAACTGAAATCATTAATAAAAATGAAAATAATAAGATAAACATGGTGTTCGATTTTGGATACCTATATTTTGGGTGATAAATTACGTTTTTTGATAATTTTTTTCAGCGCTGCTGACTTTTGCAGCTACTCCGGGTTTCCTATTTAGTAAGTCCTTATTTCTTTGTAAAGGTGAGGATCTCTAATTTCTCATTCATGCATGGGTAGCTTGGGTTTCAATGTTTTGGCATATGTGTGTTAGTCTTAACATTTTCCATTGTACTGTAGGTGTGAGGTTGCAGTCTCTTAGTTTCGAGGAATGTGTAGATAGTGTTGTATTGTTTTTGTGTTTATCAATTGTTGAAGATAATATATGGTTAGCTAATCTTAATTTAAAGGGCCTTTTGGGAATTCCTATTTAATATTTCGTCTCTTAAGATTTCTCTCAGGTTGATATTTTAGCTTGATGTACAAAATTCGTTTTGAGACATTTTCCTTGCAAAGAGCACAAGTTGCTATCTACATAATCACTGTCAGGTTTATTTATATTTCCTTTACTAGATTCCTCATTATTCAATTGTTATGTTTTTACTCTGTTTTTCTGAAATTTTTCCATACAACTATAACTAAATTCGACTCAGTTTTCGTTATATGTTATACCTAGAGATTTGCTTGGGGTTCGAGTCTTTCGATCAGTTTGAAGGTAATTTCTTGGTTTTTATTTGGAAATTGAATGGTAGTGATGGTTATTCTACCACTGCTTTTGTTGTTGTTGCCGTGATTTATTCGTTGGATTTGTTTTGTTTTTTTTAAATCGTATTTAAAGCTATTGATTTAAGGATTTTTTCAATGGATTTGTCTGTGGATGACTTAATGACTAATTATTAAGATTTATATATATATATATATATATATATATATATATGTAGAGAGAGAGAGAGGAGAAAGAGAAAGAGAGAAAGACAGAGATATGAATACATATATATATATATATATTAATAAATATATACATGTGCATAAACATATATATATATATATATTATATTTAATAATATATATTTATATATATATTTATGCATGTATCATATATATATATATATATATATATATATATATATATATATATATATATATATATGTATATGTATATATAATGTATCATGTAGTAGACCTTTGTTGCAAATTAAGAACTTGGTTCACTGAAAGACTAAAATTATTGAGCCCTTCATATAATGACAGAGTATCAGTAAAATCTGTAAAGACATTCGAAAGAAAAGTCTTCTCATCTACTGATAAACATCGAGCTTTATCCTTACTTTGTGTTCTGATGTATTTTGTTTCAAATACACCTATTATGACTGTAAGTCTGTTATAACAGCACTCCCTGATTTTCTCTGGTATTACAATAACAGCCGTACACTATATTGTCGTAAAGATCGGCTCAAGTAGCGTGCTTTTAATATACTAAACATCTTAAAGTGAAATATTGTTCTCTAAAAAATATATCGCATGGTTTAGCGAAATCAATATTTGATTAAAGCAATAGCATATTTCCATTGATCTTCAATGATAATATGACATCTTTATAAAATTCTAACAATGTAGTGGCCCAGAATTCTGTAATTACATAAAATATAGCTTCCTTATTAATAAATTATGAATATGATATTCAAAACGATTGATAAGATGTTCATTTGAAGGAGGAATGTCGAGTGAATATGGCAGAAAATCATATTCTTATTCCTCAAGCTGGGACACATTCAAGTCTGAGTGCCATGCAGCGTCATATTCAGTTCACACGAAACCCAATTTTTAAAAACTCTTTCATTGCCTTAAGATGTCGTGATGTGTTACCATTGAAGACATAAGTCACCTAAAAAAGTTTAAACTTTTGTTCATGACTCGATGGCCTCTGCTGTCGATAATTCTTTACCAAGAAGAACAAATTGGGGCCTCATTCAGGGTTTATCTCTGGTATTATATCCAGACATAAACCTATTGAACCAATGCTGAACAGATCGTGCTTTAATAGTGTTCCCTTCAGATGCTTTTTTTGACATAATTGGCAGCTTGAGCAGCATTATGTCTTCATTTGAAATTGAAATAAAAAATGAATCAATATTCTTGCCATTAGGGATCAAGATGCCCAGTAATAACAATTTGTATCTTTGTTTATATCAGGTTTTCAACGAATGCAATAACATAAGTAACTGACCAATTTTATTTCAAAATTGATTGTAAAAATGTACAATTGAACTCAAGTGACGAAAGAGTTTCTACCCTTGCACTAAATTTCATGATATATATATATATATATATACATATATATATATATATATATATATATATATATATATATATATATATATATATATATATATATAGAATTCCTCCATCATAAGAAGTATTGCCCATGATGAAAAAAAAAATTACGTGAAAAATTCAATATTTACTTGGATTAGCGTAGCACATTTGAGAAATAAAGCTTCACGTTCTCGAAGTAATGCTAGAAAAACTAAACGAAGGAAGTAAGAACGTTAAACTACTCGTAAACTTTAGCGAAACAAACGTCATGTACAACAAATGTACTGAGGACAAAGATACAAAAATCCTAATCGAAAATGCAGTGCTCAGAAAAGTAAACCACTACATCCACCTAAGACAATGAATATCCATGAAACATTCAAAAGAAGAAATCAATCTAAGAAATGCTCTATCAAGGCAAGCTTTCAGTCAAGCAAGTTCATCGATTCAGGTCAAGAAAATCACATTAGTTCTAAAAAGAAGGGTTTACAACCAAATGCATTCCCCCGATAGTCACCTATGGAGCAGAAACATATAATCTAACTAAGAGATTGACCTTCGAAACTGGGATCCATGCATATGGAGTAATGTTTATATCTCCACCGCTGGCTCCATTGGTGTGGCCCGTGTGTTTGATATATACATAAATATCCAGCCAGCTAGACTATCTTTGGAACTGTAGAAACCTATGCTGACAGCTTTGTTTTTGCAGTTTTTAATTAGTGATTCGAACCTTTTTCAACGAAGCTATCTGAAATGGTAGAATCTCCACGGGTGTTGACAACTAAAATTATCCATTATCTCCTGCCTCGGCTGTTCTCTTACATTTTGCTTGTATCTTCTCAATCCATCCCTTATCCCTTCCAATCTTCTTTGCCCACCCACATTTGCATCCTAATGTTATACAAACTTTGATTATTTTCAAAAGCAAAAGGCGTCTTACGCACTGAGTGAACTACCTTTTTTTCTCCCCTGTTCCTTCATACCCTCATATTAAACTACCAAGCAACAATTTTGTTCTCTCACTTCGTACCCTTTGATCAAACTTCCAAACCCTTACCTAATTATTGAAAACATAACGTTCGAATACAAATGAGAATAAGCCAATGATATTGTAGACTAATTTACCCATGGTGTCGAAAATGACGGTATGTATGAATTATACTAGATAATCATACTCTATTTTATATACGTTGATTACAAAGATTCTCATTGCATTAAGCTCAGTGAATAGTATTCTGTCGATCACAAACAGATTTCTTTTTAGTTTTTGTTTTTATTACATTTTATAATTTCATTAATCCTTAAATCAAACTTTTTGATCGCGCTATTAAATGATGAATAAAATTTCATTTCACTACGGTAGCTGCAGGAATGAAATTTCAATCTACTACGTCAGTTACTTCCGTTAGCGTGACAAGACATCGGCACATTGCTAATGTTTAAATCTGTGGATGTTATGATTTTTATCATTTTACACTTCTTTAAATTCAGTATTTCTTTTACGCCATTAGAACATGGGTGAGATTATATTCTGCTACGTCGGTTGCATGGATGGAATTCTATTTTACTATGACTGTCCCATCCATTAACATGACAGAAGACATCTGCATATCGCTGATGATTACGTTTGAATGTTTTCATTATTTTTCATATCATGAATTTCCGAATTCAGCATTTTTAGTATGCCATTAGAAAATGAATGAAATTCTATTCAAACTACGTCAGTTGCATGGATGGAATGCTATTCTACTTCATCAGATGTCTGCTCATACGACATGAACGCATCTGCACATTACTAAAATTGCGCATATAATAATTAGCAAAGACATTCAGACCTGCATTTTGTTACGTCATTGGACAATGAATAAAATTCTATTTCACTAGGTCAGTTGTGTCCCTTACCGTGACAGAAGACATCTGCACATTGCTAATTATTATATGTGTGGATTCTAGCCGTAGAGTCTAAACCCGTAAATACTGAAACAAAGAGGATGGAAATTAGTGATTCAATCCTTTTTCAATGAGATAACAACTTGTGGGGCAATTCATCTGCCAAGTTGTCGGGTTGGCATAATGTCAGAACGACCAGGATAACAAAATCAATAAGATTTCTCTCGGTTATGAAGTGAAGGTATCATTGCTACCCATTAATTCAGTCCGAATAATAGACAGATGGGGCTTCATCAACAGCATTCCCATCGCTTTTTTCAAAGACATTTGATGGTATATTTCAATAACGATAATGATAACCTATCAAAAATAATAGTTAATATCTGTAGATCACAAAAATGAATCACCGTAGCCTGCAAGTGTACCAGAACTCATTATCTGAACAAATATTTTATTTAAATGTATCTAAAAGACTTTTTAGAAAAAAATGATACCGATATCAGATGGTGCCAAGTCAGCCTTGATATGGACTTCAACAGAACGAAGGTCATGTGCAACAATCACGACTGAAATAAACACACAACAATCGAAGTCAGAAACACAGAACCATAGAACGTGGACAACTACATCCACCTAGGAAAACGAATCTCTATGAAAGCCTTGGAACAAGAAGAAGAAATCAAGCGGAAAATCATCCTGGGATAGCAAGCTTTCTGCGGGGCAAGCTCAACGTTCAAGAACAAGAAAATCCCATTAGTTCCAAAAAGAAAAGTATACAACTGATACATCCTCCCGGCAGTCACCTGAAAAGACTTATCCCAAAACTGAGAACATGCACATGAACGAGTTATGCTCAACATTACATGGAGAGATCACAAGACAGCACAATATATCATGGAAAAACAGTAGTTTGAGATATCGTAGGATCCTTTAGAAAGCTCAAACGGCAGTCGGTTGGTTATGTTGCAAGAATGGCAGACAACCTATGGACTGAACGACTCAGAAAATGGATCCCCAGGGATTACATGCATAACCGAGGCCGACAGATGACGAGATGAGGTAGACAAATTCAGAGAGTTTTGTATCCGCAACACCAATGATAGAGAGGTGTGGTGAATCTTGGGGAAGATCTATTTCCTACAATAGATGACAAAAGATTGATGATGAGTGGAGAACCCATTCAAATATCCAAGATGGAAACCCTAGAAATGTGTGCAAGAGCACCCAAACACACACACACACACACACACACACACACACACACACACACAAGAGAAAGAAATCTGTTATAATGTGAATTTGTTCGATGCATTTTTATCAGATCGTGATTTTAAAAAATGCCACATTCATATCTCTTTCAGCATCAAAATACAATTCAACCACACAGTAAACACTCATATTCACACACATTGATAACTCATCCGCTTTACCCGTCTCCTTCATGGGTGTTCCAGCATCAACTCCTTCCTTCCCAAAGAACTTACCAGCATTACAATTTCATTACACTCATAGAATTTGATTCAAAATCAAGATTGACACATCAATGACCTAGGTTTAACCCCCTCTACTGGACAGTGGAAAAAGATGACCAGAAACAGAATCATATCAGCTTGCTGAAAATGTGTACGAAACCGGTTAAGGCTTAACATAGATAACTACACCTATAAACCATAGCTAGAAATTTTGGCTTTCCTTTTGTACACTTTTCTTAGATATATATATATATATATATATATATATATATATATATATATATATATATATATATATATAGATAGATAGATAGATAGATAGATAGATAAATAGATAGATATAGATATATATATGTACATATATATTGTGTGTGTGTTTATGTGCATGAATGAGTGTGTGAAGGATGCTATTTGGACTTGAAGTCTGACAACATGAAAGTATTATGTGATTTACGTAATTGTTTTTTAAATGCCTTCAAAATTTTTCATATATGTCATGATTCTTGAATCTATTCCATATCGGAACAATGCACGGGGTGTAAACATGAAGAACAATGAAAAAAAAGTGGAACAGTACTTTTCTGATATAACGATATATACAAAACATTGCCAGAGCTAGGACAACATATCTATCTATCTATCTATCTATCTATCTATCTATCTATCTATCTATATATATATATATATATATATATATATATATATATATATATGTATACATATACATATATACATATATGTATACACATTTATGTAGATGTATAAATATAGATGAATAAATATATATATATATATAAATATGTAAATATGTAGAGATATATAGATATGTATATATATATATATATAAATACGTATGTGTGTCTATATATATATTTATGTGTGTGTGTATGTATATATATATATATATATATATATATATACATATATATATATATATATATATATATATATATATATATATAGATGTAGTCTATATTATGCAAATCAGGTTTGCAATATAGCATAATATAATATCATATAAAGGAATATCCAATATATGATAGAATTATTTCATAGAGTGCTCGAGTGCTGATTCGCCTGAAGACGCCCGATGAGAGCATGCACATAAACGTGTTTGTGTGGTGAATTTATTCTCTACCATATATATATATATATATATATATATATATATATATATATGAATATAGTTGGCCCGTGTGAGGGGTACACTAAAAACTGAAAAAGATACGATATTTCTTCATATTTGGTAACACACACGAACACATTTATATATATAAGTCTAATATTATGACACACACACACACACACACACACACACATATATATATACACGTATATATATATATATATATATATTTATTTATTTATATATGTTGGAATATATGTATGTTTAAGCATGCATCTATAAAAATGTGCGTATGTGTTTGTGTTTTCGTAGTAACATTACAGAGACAATTCTGTTGGACAAGAACTGTACAATATAATGATAATATGTAAGTATGTATATATACTATATATTTGTATGTTGATAAGTTGCATATATATGCATATGTGTGCGTGTGTATGAATAATGTATAACCGTCCAATCTGATAATATATGTATATGTATATATATACATATATATATGTTTATTTGTATATATATATATATACATATATATATATATATATATATATATATATATATATATATATATTTATACATATATATATATATATATATATATATATATATATATATATATATATACATACATGTATATATATATGTGTGTGTGTGTGTGTGTGTGTGTGTTCGTGTCTGTGTGTGGATGTGTTAATATGTATATATATATATATGCGTGTGTGTATGTGTGTGTATGTCCGTTTATTGCTATATATATTTGTGTTTATGGATAAGTGTGTGATTGAATACATGTATGTTAATAAGTATGTATATATAATTGTATATTGTGTGTGTTTATGCATATGTGTTCGTGTATATATATGTGAGGATGTTCAAGTGCAGAAATGTTTGTATGTATATATGTATATAAATATATATATATATATATATATATATATATATATATATATGCATGTGAGTATTCTTGCTAGTGTGTTTTTGTTCGTGAGTACCAGTGTAAGTATATATATATATATATATATATATATATATATATATATATATATATACATATATTTATATATGTATATAAATTTGTATGTTAACGTATTATGTGTTTATAAGAGTGTTTTTATCTGTGTAAATATACATATGTGCATACGTATAGGCATGTGTGTTAGTGTGTGATAATTTAGGAGACAACTGATTATTATAATGATAAACATGTCTGTGTGTACCTATCTATACACATACGTGAGTTTATACGTGTGCATATGTATAAGTATATATATAAAATTTTCATGCATAAATCTATGTGTATATACGTGTCTATATATATACGTGTATACATCAATATATATTTAATATAATTGTGTGTATATATCATTTGTAAATATATTTGTATATGTATACGCGTGTATATATATATGTACACATGAGTATATGTGTATATATACTTATGCATATGTATTTGTTTGTGTGTTATGATTGTAGGGATATGCACAGTCCAATATGATGATACATATGTGTGTTTATCCGTGTGTATATTGCTGTGCGTGCACATATACTTGAAGGCATATATATATATATATATATATATATATATATATATATATATATATATATATATATATATATATATATGCTTGTGTGTGCATGCATATGTGAGTATACATGAGCATATGCATATCAATATATATATATGTATACGCTCATATACATACATATACATATATATATATATATATGTATATATATATATATATATATATATATATACATATGTATATATATATATATACGATATATGTGTATACATTTTGAACGTGTTTGTTCATATATTCGTATATATGTGGATGTATGTGTGCATAGTATTGTAAGATATATATGCAATACAAAACTTCTGGTCTGCAACATACGTATGTGTATACGTATGGCAGGGTGCCCAAAGTTCTCCTTTGCCTCAGGTCCCTATTAAGAATAATCTGGCTGCCTGGACATCACTTCGTTTACAGCAGCAACGAAGAGAACCTCATGGTCTGCAACATTTCATAAGGAAGGAAATGCATGAGATATTGTGCCAACTTTGTTTTCAAGTTTAGCTCTAAAATTAAGTAAAAAAAAAAAGACAATTTATAACGCCAAGAAACATATCAATATTCCCGATGTATATAAAAAATCTATGAAATATAATGTTATTGAAATATCAGGATAATAAACATGACTTCGATCCTCAAAATCTATTTTATTGAACTATTTCTTCAATTTATTAAAATTATCACTCAGTTCATCACTATGAATTAAATAGAGAAAAAATCATTTTTTCAAATGCATTTTACTTTCTTTTACAACGAAATGAATGGAAATATTCCTTATTCGAAACAATACTACATTTCTCATTTATTACAATGAATTAAATACGAACTTATCTTATTGAGAGTATTATCAATTTCATTAGTTTGAATTAAATAAAAATGTAACTCAATCCATCGAAAATTATCTGAATAGTCATATCTGTCATCTACACGCAATAAAAAGTATCTAAATTCAGATGAAAAATATCTAAATTGGCAAAGGCTGGTCCTAAATGATCAGGATCAACCCCAGCAATGTTGTAACACCCTAATTAAAGTTGATATAACTCAACATTAGATTCTTCATGTTTCCGATAAGAAAGCCCAAAGAATAAGGAGTTTTCCCCAATTCACACAAGCCAGAAAGAGAGTTTTGTCAAGTAGGAGGAGCCCATTGTACTACTGTTGCTGCTATCGATATTTTCATGTTTGATTAATCAGAATCATCTGAGCAGATAGAATTACAAGTTAAGAATCCATTAAAAAAAATATTTCTGGATTCTCTGTTTATGTGTGGGTGTGTGTGCGTGGGTATCTGTGTGGGCGTCTTGGAGTTTTTGTCTTTGCTAAGGAAATAACAACAGAAAACGTTAAGCTCACCATCACAAAGAGCTCCTTTTATTATTGACTTGCAAATGCTCGTTGCTTTTCTAACTGTATATCCAAACTGAGCTCTGTATCAGTCTGTTTACACAGTAATTTTGAAAGTTATTGATAACTATAATTCGTGTATTTATTCGGTAAGGAAACAAAATTAACACGTACAATCATAAATAGACTATCAGCTCTCAAAAAATGATGAAGACATCAACATGCGACAGGTGGCCCAATGGTAATCAAAATTCAAAAAACAGTAAAAACTTTATGCAATTTAAAAAAAACAAAAAAAACTAATATGTCCCTGGGTACTGAGTATTTTTTTTTCATTGGTAAAGTCCCAAGAATCAAGATCACCATCAGTCTTTCAAAATACCTTACAACTTCCCAAAGATTAGCTACGCCTCTCTATCATGGGCGTTGCAGAGCCAATACTTCCTGAATTTTTCCTGTTTGACTCTCTCTTTTTTTTTGTTGCTGGATTCAATAGCGCACTAGACCTTTGGGGATCCATGTGACTTGAGATGTCTGTCGGTTGTTTACCATTCTTGCAACATGACTAGCCCGTTGCCATTTGAGATTTCTAATGGATTCTATGAAGTCGTGAACTCCTATTTTCCCCACTGATATATTTATCAGTCTTCCCCTTCACACTTTGCTTTTCTGACCAGGACAGTGATAATTGGAAATCTATTTATTCCCAATTTGACAACGGACAGATTTGTATATTCCATTTCTCGTAAAGTAAGAAAGCAACTATTTATGAATATTACCATCACGGTCACAAAGGCGGAGATCGAAGGGAATGATGGCCACTTTCTATGCCGTTTACACATAAGCAATCCGAAAATAACACTCATTACCCAGTAACAAAAAACAACAATGATAATACGGCCTAAACTGATTCTGTTGAGAATTATTTCATCGCTGAATGAATCTAAGATGGCGGCATCCATACGAGACAGAAATAAATTACCGTTGCTGCCGTTCCCGTCGTCCCTGTTGTACACCATTTGCCAACACGTTGCTTATAACACATTAACTACAAAAGTGGAACGAAATCTTAGGAGATATTTTCAGCCGGCAATTAGAAACCTTCAACGAAAACTGTCATCAAAACTTACAACATAGGTTCCCTCAGTTTTTAAGTTAGTCTGGCTTACCAATGTTTGAATGATTGTATGTAATCTTTTGGAAACCTCAACCAAAAAGTTTCTTCGGTTATCAAGTTGGTTTGGCTCACTGGCTGTGTTTGACTCTATTGTGCCCACAAAATGCGTCAATTGAGCTAGAGGGTTGAAAAATCATAACATTTATTTTTTATTACAATTTTTTC
Source organism: Thysanoteuthis rhombus (assembly GCA_963457665.1). NCBI lineage: Eukaryota > Metazoa > Mollusca > Cephalopoda > Oegopsida > Thysanoteuthidae > Thysanoteuthis > Thysanoteuthis major. Next base: position 11,407,304 of record OY735226.1, on the reverse strand, counting down.
TCGAACATTCCATCTAAATACGTTTTTAGCAAGGGGTGCTCAATTTGCAAGGTAATTTCATCCTTAAATTGGTCCCTTAGTTTTTGTCCAGCAGTATCCATGCTGTTTTTTGAAAATTCTGACGTATTAGAAATCACTGCTGGAAAATTGGAAAGAAAACTAACTTGTCATTGATCACCCCAGAAACAGTATGCTTCCAAGAAACGTTGATGATTTGACAGTTTCTTTTTAGTGGCTAACCAGTCTCCCCTCTCTTTTTTTCTTACTGTTTTTACGCCCTTCAAACGGATATATCTTTTGTTGCTTGTTAGATACCGACAAACAAAACTGTTACACAAACTGGCAAAATAGGTTTCCTCAGCTTCTAGGTTGGTTTGGCTGGCTATCTCGCGTACACCAATGGAGAGAGAGAGAGAGAGAGAGAGAGAGAGAGAGAGGGAGAGAGTGCAGGCTATTTCAATGTTTACTCCTTTTTTATGTGCAGTAAACACTTTTCACCTCCATCCATAAAGAAGTGTTTTTTGTGAGGGGTTTAATTAACAATGTTACACATCACTTATCATCTGTCTTCTAACATCCGTCGTTGGACATAGACCTTCCCCAGGATTCACAACATTTCTCTATCGTGGACGTCGCGGAGCCATTCGCACCAGCGTGTTTGTTTGACTTTTTTTGAATATTCAGACTTTTTAGAGATCCAACTAGAGAAAAAGAAATGACTTATTTATGAATGATCCCTTGTTTTGATTGATCATCCTTAAGCGACATGCAGTTGATAATGTGATGGTTTCTATTGAGTGACTAACCAGAACTGTCTTTTTTTTGTTGTTGCTTTTTTTTCTTTTTTTTTTATCGTTCCCGGTGTGATTCAAAGACAGTCTCTGCAATAAAGGCGTGATCATTGGAGCCTAAGTAATTGAAAAGAATTATTCTTTTCTTTTCCGACAATGAGGCTATTTTTTCTTTGTTGACGTTTCCTCCCATGCTGTTTGTCTTAAGAACATATGCCACAGATGTGTAAACACACACATACACAACACACAAAGATAAATATACACACACACACACACACACACACACACACACACACACGTATATATATATATATATATATATATATATATATATGTATGTATTGCATGGAAATATATGGACACATATTCATGTAAATGTCATAGACTTTTCATATTTATCCATCTTAGATAAATGTAGACTCACTTAGAGAGATAGATATGAACAGATTGGAATGGATGGATGTGAACAAATATAACTCTTCTTTATAGATTTGTATTTGTATTGATTAGATTCGACATTGTCCTAATTTGTGTTATCAATATTCTTGGTGCGTTCAAACGCATCTCAATATGACACTTTTGAGTCGGTGGGACGGTAATGTCATCAAAATATTTCATGTCATTAAAAGAACATCTGCCGATCAATTTTTTACCAGCTGCTTTCATGTCAGAATAGAATGTCGGAGTTCTCCATTTTTTGTGAGAAAAAAAAAAGCCAAAGATGTCTGAAAAAGGCCAATTATAGTTATTTACGATTTTCTTTTATTGATAATGATATTTGCAGAATATTTCCTAATTGAAATTGCGTGAAAATTATGACACAAGACTTTGAAAGGTTGGATTTTTCCTTTGGGTTATAATTTTTCCAATTGGTCACATGGTGGTCGAGCTGAGAATGTACTGACTTGCTTTTCTCCCCCTCCTCATACGACTACCTCAAATGATAGACGCGTTATTGAACTTATGGTTCTTGTATTTCACTATTTATCGTGATTTTAGTCTACCTTTTAAACCTGGATCGATAATGAAGGTAAATAGCACTGAAAATTATAATAACAATAATAATGATGATAATAATAATAATAATAATAATAACAAGGGAGTTAAGGAAAATGTGGAACATGAAAACCAGGGTAGTACCGGTCATAGTGGGCGCACTAGGAACTGTCCCTAAAACGAGATCGGGATTAGGGGGAGAATAGAGACCGTACAGACCACAGCACTACTGGGAACTGCACGGATACTGAGGAAGGTGCTAGAGATATAAGTACTGCAACGAATTGTAGCTCTGTCATGATATGCAAAAGAGAGGAGACGTTAGCTGAAGACCTGGGGAGACTTATTGTCACTCAGCCTTCAGCGATAACCACTGGGCAACCGGTGTGAAACTTGTAAATCGCAGAATTACTGCGACCTATGAGTACTGGGGGAGGAGGGCTGGAGACTTGAGGAGACTTGCTGTCACTCAAACTCCAGCAGTTACCACCAGGCAACTGGTGCGAGATTCCAAATAATAATAATAATAATACGTCATCTAATAAAATAATAATAAGAATACCTGTTTAACTTAGTTGATCAATGATACAGAATAATATCCAATCATATAAGATAAGGCAAACAGGTCTGGTTAGTCACTAAATGAAAAACCGTCACATCTTTTGGCAGCATGACGTGTAGGGATGATCAGTGAATAAGTTACTCCTCTCGCCCGGGATGGATTTATATATGGATAGATAGGTAGATAGATAGATATGGACAGATTGATACGACTACGGTTCTTTGATTGATTTATTAGACATTAAGGTTTCCTCATGATCTTCAGAATTTGATTTCATTGCCGCTAAAACATAGCACAAATTGTTAACAGCTTATGAAGACTTCCTTAAGTTTTCAACCATAAGACGTCATACGCCCTGACAATCATTGTCATATCATGACCACTGCCCCCATATGACAACTGCCTTCCGGACAACTGCTCCTGGCTAGTTCATTGATTCTTAAGATTGGCTTCCAGCAACGAGTTCCCGTTCGGGTGTAATAATTTGCATCGTCAACTGTTCCCTTTATACAAGCCTTTACTTCTACAAAAACCCCAATGGTCCTAAAAGAAAAGGGTATTTAACCAACGCATCCTCGTGAATGTCATTAGTGGACCTGAAACATGGAACCTAACCATAAGTCTGGCACTCAAGCTGACAACCATGCAACGTGCATTACAGAAAATCATACCCAACGTAATGTTGAGAGATCACAAGACAGCATGATATATTAGAGGAAAAACAGGAGCCCGAAACATCTGAGAAACCTCTAGAAAATCAAATGGTTTCGGGCTTGCCATATGCCAAAAATATCAGATAACAGCAGGAAATCACTCGAATAAGTTTCTCTATAAGATTTGTATTTTTAAAGATGATATCATAAGTTGGTTTGCATGCTGCCTGATATAAAAACCAAAACAACAGATTAAATTCTAACGTAGGTAAGCATTCAATAAAAGTGACACAAACAGCGAGGCACGTCTGTTGTTATACTTACAGATCCCTCTTCGTTGAATACGTTTTTAGGGTAACCCACGTAAGTAAACTTAAATCAAATGATAAGTATTATAAAATAGTATCAATATACAATACACATAAGACCCATATAAAATAACAAGCTACATTTATTACATAAGTTACACGGTGAAACATAGTAGAAAGGGGGTTGGTGTTTGTCCAACACTGCTGAGGTGCTATGTCAATATAACTGTTGCATTTTTAAAATCACTAAAACGCTTACATTGTAAACAACTGTTGACCTAAACAAGTAAAAATTTACACATTGTGACATAATAACAAATACTATGTAAACAGGGAAAACGCCAGAGAAAATTACATAAATTGCATTGACAGGTATTGGAGGAATAAGTGACTGAAGTGACACAAAACAATTGTTGAAGACGTTTCTTTTAATGTTTAATGCTTAAAGCTGTAAAATTTTCTAGACTATATATATATATATATATATATATATATATATATATATATATATATGCACATATGTGTGTGTGTGCGTGTGTACCAGATAGATATGTATCAGAAGTAGTCAAGCAAAAGCTATCAAAATAGGTTTCCTCGGGATCCAAATTCGGCTGGTTGGCTGGCTATATGTACATTGTATGCATTACGTGTACAGGCCGTATCAATGGAGCTAGAGGGCTGATATTTTCAACATTTACTCTTTATTATAACGGTAAAAAACGTTTTCTTAAAATTCATTCCTTTGAAAAGTTTTTTTGGGGGTACAAGGTAAGGTTATGCCAAATTGATTCCCGGGTTTGTGCCCTGTAGCATTCACGTTGTTTTTTTTATTGAAGAGATCACTACCCGACAAAAAGTGAAATAAATAACTCAAAATTGATCACCTTTTCTGCTAGTTTTTGATAACCCCGAACACAACATACTGCCACAAAACGTTGGTAGTGTAATGGTTTCTAATGTGTGACTAACCAGACCTCAATTTCCATTTTCTCTTCTTGCCTCGGCTTGTACAAAAGATTTTCGTTATCAAGTGCAGTATAAGAAATATAAGCAGAAATGTAGATTGAATATTTTTCTATGCATATTTTTGACTAAAATACTTGGTAACATGTTTAACATTCCTTTGAGTCTACTGATAACAGCTAGTAACTGCCATCAAGAGAAAATGTGCGTACTTTTTGAAATTCAAATCGTGCTTTTTTTATTTTCTGTCCATCGGTATGACACCACAGCAATTCAACTATTCGAAAAAACACAGTTACAAAAATGTAGGTTTCTCCAGTTTTAAGTGGGTTAGGCTGCCTCTCTATCTATCTATCTATCTATCTATCGTGCACACAGTGCAGCGAGAGTAATATATAAATATTTACTCTTCATGTACGCGTCTTTTATATCTCTCCGTTTGTATCCAACTGCTTTTGTAGTTGTCCTTTAAAAATCCGGACCGTTGTACTGAAAACCATCCAAAAGAAGGCGAGAAAATTACGTTATCTATTGATCATCCCTTCTCCAATGTTTAATTGATTACCCCCAACAGGACATGCTACCAGAAGACATTGATTGCGTGACGGTTCCCTTTGTGTAACCAAACCCACCTTTTATTTTTTTTTTAATGGTGGAGATGGAGACGGCAGTTAATGGCTTTGTGTGTCGCCTCTGTTTCTGTTTCCCCAGATTCATTTGCTCGGTTTGCCGTCACGTGCGTCGGGCATTGGTAAAAAAGGGGACTTGTTACCGAAATGTAAAGAGACATTATCTGAGTGTATGACTGACGAATCTCTTGAGGAGCTTCGATGGGCCTAGCAAGTAGGAAGTGGATCATGATATATACTGATTAAGTGGAAGTAAGCAGAATAAAAAGGACAGACGAAAACTGAAATTGAACCAGACCGGAAAAAGATAACGAAAGGGACTATGCAAAAAAATAGATAGACAGATTCTCAGTAAGGTCAGTGATAATCAATCAAATAATTTCCTCTTATTCGAATCAGTGCGAGATACATATGATTTATATATCAGTGTAGAGATGTGTGGAGTGAATCGCCCACAAAAACGGAAGTAGCACTCGCTAGATGCGTGGGTGCTCCCTTGGTGCGTGGGCGTTCAACGTGTGGGCTTTCATACAAATTAATCCAATCAAAACACATGCAAATACCGCTGTTATAAGGAGCAGATGGAGATAAGATACAAAGGCATGAGAGGAAATGACGTCATATCAAGAAAGACGCTGACTTCCAAGAGGACACTGCTTGGAGGATCTTTCAGTAACCAAGAACGGACAAAAATTTGTAGCTATCAATTTAGGAATATTTAGCTAAATGCACATTATTATTCAAGAAGACATTCGCAAAAATGCTATTTTAAAAAATCAGTTCTAAAACAACCCCGGCTGCGCTAGGGTCAAACTCCTTCATTAAGACCTAAAAGATAAATGAAACAAAATATATCACGCCACATTTTTTCTAAAAGTACGCATCCTTTATCAAGTCCTCTATCAGTAATTATTGTAATAAAACAAATTGACCAGAGTTATGAGAATAAATACATCATCAGTTTTTGTGCACACAACTTTATGCATGCTGTCACGATGTCACTGGTTATGGTGAGGATATTTCCATTATCAAGGCGATCAAAAATGAAGTCAACAAGACTGGATGCTTCAAAGTAAGACTCAATCCTCGACTGAAACTCAAATGAATATGGGGTTGGATAAGAAATGGTTTGTTAAAAAATGATGGCACCAGCGCAAAAAAAATCCTAAAAAATGTGTGATCAGAACGAGCAAAAATCCTGAGGATGTCATAAAAAATTCTGATTTCCATTTCTTTCTTTCTTTCTTCCTTTCTTTCTTTCTTTCTTTCTTTCTTTCTTTCTTTCTTTCTTTCTTTCTTTTTTCTTTCTCTCTTTCTTCTCTTCCTGGTCACTAGTTGTCATCACATGTCATTATGGCATCACTTTTTCTTACCCCTTTCTCTCAATAAACCGTCTGACCCATTGCAATAAAAAAGCCAACTCTCTAGGACTTTGACAAAACTCGTTAGTTGGATAATAGAGTAAAAACATTCAGAAACATTTAGATTCTGAAAAATCTTAAAGTTTCTTCTTCTACTTGAAAATATCTGAATTAGTGTATGAAAACACCCAGAATCTAGATGTTATTAATAGACCCGTCAAAACATGGCACGGAAAAGGTCATAAGAAGGTTCCCTTAAAAAAAACAAAAACAATACATCTTTAGAAAGGGTCTAGTGGAGTGCTGATTCCGAATTCAAGTCTGTAGACCAAACACAAAAGTACACAAACACAGACTTATAAAAAAAGATTGAACCCGTCACCATCTCTGTTGGCTATGGTCGCTCAACAATTCAAAAAGAAGTAAACACCTTTATTCGATCTGCGTTTCCCATTTAGTGTTGGATCATGCTTAACCTTTCTGAAAATACTGACTCTGTGAAGCCCATGATAGAGAAATGCAGCAGATCCTAAGGAAGGTCTATGTCTAATAAAGGACGTTAAAAGACTTATGATGATCATGATGATGAATGGTGAACCTTTTTGGCGACTCATTTCCATTCCAATTTTCAGTGACCGTCAACAATAGAACAATATTATTCGAGACACCGCCGGCCACTGCTTTCCTGTGACAATAATTTCTTGAACTTAATCTGAACAGCAGGTGGATAGATTGAGGTAAAAAAGACTAAGTTCGAGTCTATTTTGACTGTGTATTTGGAGACACTTTTACCAAGTCGTATTTTGTCATTTGATAACATAAAAAATATAAGATTAGTTACCCTCAAAAGTTATCATGAGGTTACCACCTGTACATGTAGTGTAATATGATGCACTTACGAGTAACGGAAAAGAATCGGAAGGATAATGAAATTCAAAATTTGTATATATACATATATATGTATTATGAATTGCATATATTATGTAGAAACTTATCTCAAATGATTTCCAGTCGTTACAAGATTAAAATATCATTCAATTTGGACAACAATTAACACTTCCATGAATACACACACACACTCTCTCTCTTTCTCACACACACACACACACACACACACACACACATACATATATATATATATATATATATAAGTAATGGACATATTCAGTCCGACAGAATTAATTATAAATTGCATTACATCATGTTGGAAATTTTTTTGAATGATCTCCCGTCATTACACGATCAATATATCATTCAATTTGGACAACGTGAGTAAAATCAACGATTTAGGAAAATGGTGCTGCTGCAGGAATCGAACCTTTGCATTACCAGCGGCTGCTTAGCTCAATGGTAATTGCAACGCTACGTTGAAGCGAAGGCCTTATCGATGGCAGGATCGATTCCTGCCGCAGCACCATTTTTTTCAATTGTTTACCAACTTGCATTGTCTAAATTGAGTGATATATTAACTTTGTAGTGATGGGAGATCATTTCAAATAAGTTTCTATGTAATATAATGCAATTCATATTCCATGATAGACAATGCATAATAGAGTACAGTTTTGGAGCAAGACGTGCTGCAACATTGAGGGTAAGCCCCTTCAATATCGAAGCCCCATGTCAACTTCCCCTTTTTCTTGTTCAGACTTAACGACAGTTAGTTGTGAAGTATCGATACGCAACTGGTACTTTCAATAAATTTCTAGAATCCCATCCATGAGAAGAAAATGAATCGCCAGAACCTGAATATTTTAGGTGTTATTTTCTTTCTTTTTCAGTCGTTTTCCAAAGGAATATATCAGTGATGTCAGGGATAGCATATATACACACCATAATAATTCTTCAATGGAATTTCTTCTACATGACTTAAAATTTAATTTTTTCTTGCTGTCGTTCGATTACTGATTTTGATGGCAAGTTCTGGATGAAATCAATATCATTTCAATTTTTTAAGACTACTTATTTCTTATCTTTTTTTTTTTTAATGGTTTTATTTGGCTTTGGTGGTTTTATTGGTGAAGCAGTCTAGGCTAAATAGTGCTCCCCGTGGGGGATGTGGGTTCGAATCCGACAAAGGCTTTGTTTTATTTTCTAATCAAACGCTTTTTTATATACTGCCGGAGGAAAGTCGGCCCGAGTAATGATTAGATTGGAAAGCAGCTGATGATCTAAAATCACGGTAAAATGGTAATAAAATTCAAGATAATAATTAATTAAAGTACTCCGTCTTATGAAAAGTACAAAACAAAACAAAATTAAAAGAAATTAATGTATTCAGTAAGAATATTGGGAAAAATATTCTTTCGTTCAAACCATTTTTGTTTTGTTGGTTCTTGGGATTTTCTCAAACTTGGAGCTTCAATCAAAAGTATATACTATATTGTTCAAGAGTGAATATTTGATACATGTGTCACCTTGATCTGAATAAATTGAAACAAAATATTGATCTGATAACAACCCAGTATATCTCGGAATTTTTGAAATGAGGTATTATTATTATTTCTATTGATATTCGGACCATCCTCATCTTGATTGTTTTTCATACAACGTTTCGGCCGTTGCACTGTACGGCCTTCATCAGGTATCATCTGGTAGATTTTGGGGAAGTAACGAACCAAACCCTTTATTTATCCGACGGGGGTATATTGACCGTACTCCCCTCTTCTTAGTAGTATTGTTATATTGTTTCACACTAGGATCGTACCTAGAACCATCAGATTACTTTACAGTAATTTGTCTGATGCTGTAACCACTGTGCTATGTGTCCATGTCGACAGATGATACCTGATGAATGCCATAGAGTGCAACGGCCGAAACGTTGTATGAAAAACAACCAAGATGAGGATGGTCCAAATATCAATAGAAATGATAACAACTCTTCAAGCTGTAGTAAATAGATATAGCAACTTACATCAACAGCTTCCATACAACTATATAAAGACAAACACACAAGTACATTCACATACATGCACACACATACGCACACACATGGCTTGGCTTCGCTTGGGAGGGTTTCCCATGTGGGTTGTTGGCTATCAGGTGGCTGATGCAGGAGAAGCGGGCTTTTTGCAGCGGTTGAAGGATAACGTCTGACTGCAGGAGGAAACTCCTGCCTAATGCCGCTGCCTCCTTTCATCTGATTTTGCCCTGCACATGGTTACCATTCCAGAAATTGCTTGGATGTAGACTCTCTGTGCCACACTTCCCTAATGCCTCTACAAGCATACGCATACGCACACACACACACACACACACACACACATATATATATGTATATATATATATAAAATGCCTGCGACCACGGAGATGAGCAATGTAAGTGCACGATTACGGATGCTCGCTCACTAAGAATGTTGTTAGCCCAGTTGGAAGACCAGAGTTGCATTAAGACTGTTTCTTCGTGTACCTGGGCTCGAGTCCCGAACGAAGCTTTTCTCTTCCTACATTCACGTGGACGGCTAAAATGATTAAAAACGTTTCTACAATCATCACAAACACATAAACACACACACACACACATATATATATATATATATATGTTTATATACACACATTGCAAGATTATCTTAATTATGTGCTGTTGAGAGAATAGTCGATCAATTCGTCTAAAAGTTTTCACCATGAAAATTTGTGGAATTAATTAAAAATATTTTCAAACTGAAACATTTCGTTTGATGTTAGATGATCGTCTGAAGTATTTCAATCATGATAATAATGATGTATTTGAAAAGATCACATTTTCTAGTGAAGTTGGCTTTATCATTCTCATTAGGTGGCTTGGGAATTCTGCTTAGTCAAATGCGACTCGGGGGTCTCGCCACGATTGGTGGTTAGCAATATAGTATTGTAGATCCTTAGCTTGTGAAGTCATTCTCGCATCTTTGTGACAGACTTAGCTAAGTTTAGTAACCATACTTAGTGTGGCTTCTTTCTCGAATTAACTACAAGATATTGACTTTTGAAGACATTATAAATACCTGACACTACTTTCAAGCAATGTGTGCTACTAAATTCAATGATATTCACCATTGTCGTAATCATCTTTCTAGGTTTTCACCTAGAGCATAAGGAGCATCTGTGGTTCAAGAGACACAAAGATGGATCTAATCGAAGATAATTCATATGAGCCATATTTCCATCACATCAGCCATTAAGTGATCACCGTAGTTAGTCAGGCAGTGCTGACATCATTGTACAAGATTTAAAAGAGACTCACAAAAATCTTTTGGCGAAAAAAAAAGTATTTTTCTCAGAAGAGAAACAAACAAAAAACATTATTATAAAAAAAAAAAAAGATTTACAAATATTTCTCTGGCCTAGTAATCTCCATGGGACTTCCAGTGTTATCCTGACCCCGACTTTAAGGAGCCCTCGTTTACGATACTTAATCTAATAAAAAAATAGATTATACAAAATTACTGTCAATTTCTTTGCCTGATTTTTTTTCGAGTGCTGGAAAATAGAGAAAGATGTGTTTGTGTGCATGTCTCTGCTACAATTGCTATTTCACTTGAAAGGAAAAACAAAAAATGATACCGATACCTAAAAAGGTCTTCTTTCACGAAAGGAAAGCATTTTTTCCAAAAACCTAGGTTGACCGTTAGATGTAAAGCGTGCTTGCATGATTCTGCACCAAAAGATGTGTGTAAGCGCTGACACAAGATTAAAATAGTTGAAAAAAAAAACAAAGCAAAAAAAAACATAGATCCAATAAAAACTTCATAACCAAATTCTTCAAATCCAAGGAACCGTTTCTAAAACATGTTTTGGGGTAAAAAGTGATGCAAACATGAAAGGTTCTAGGCCAGATCATGTATCCTGTAGCATAAAAAAAAAAATTCTTAAAACTCCCCCAAAATACCTGCAAAAATTCCCAAAGATAAAAAAAGGGTTTCCAAAGGATTTTTAGTGGAGTGCACATACGTATTTGTAACATGGAACCCAACCAAGAGACAGATCCGCAAATTGAGAAGCATGCAACGTACACGTGAAATAATTATGCTAGGCCTCGCATGGAGAGGCCACAAGGCAGCACAGTACATCCAAGAAAAGATAAGAGTCAGGGACATCATAGAATCCATTAAAAATCTCAAATGGCAGTGGGCTGGCTATGTTGCTAGAATAGCAAACAGCCAATGGACATCACGACTCACGACATCCCCTAAGATCACATGCATAACCGAGGCCGGCAGAATATTTGTCGGGGAGACGATCTAGACAAATTCAGAAAGTACTGGCCCCACGACGCCCATGATAGAGAAGTATGGTGAATCCTATGGAAGGTCTATGTCCAACGACGGGCGGTAAAAGACTGATGATGATTATAATGATGATGATGCCAACTGGTGTGTTTGATAACACTGACACAGCATAGTCATTAGAGTGAAATTGAAAAAAAATACCTTGCCCCTTCGTTTTTTGGTCTTGTCAGGTCGCTGATTGCCGCTGCAAAAGTTCAATAGAGATTCAAATAAACCCTGTATAATAGATCAGTACCTAAACAGAGAAAAAACCCTTAAGCACACAAAAAAAGTAAAATCACATTGTACAGAATTCTCAAATTGATAGAAAATTGATGTCCATAGAACTCTAATCAACATATATTTTGATTTTGGCTAATTCCACACAAGAACTGCTGCTTTTTAAACACCTGTTATGTTCATACGATTTTTCTCTAGAAAGCCTGAACCTGGAGATCATTATATTCTCACTTCAATGAGATTATCTTCATTAGTAAATATTTCGTTTCAGCAGCGAGTGCAGTACAGCTTTTTTTTATATAATTCTAACATGGAAACATTTTCATTTTCTTTTTTTCTTTGACGAAGGAGTCTGTCTTGTGCCAAGACAAAGAATTCCGCCTGGGTAGAGGAGAAAAAAACATTTTTATCCATTCAACAAATATATATATATATTTGTAGTACTTGATACAGAGACTTGATCATATGTTGATCTAATAGCCTGGTGATAAAAAACCCCAAAAAACTTGCATGTTGGATTTGATCAACACCTGTTTTAAGAAGTGTTGATATCCATACTAGCACAATTTATATATTCGTCTGGAAAGCCAATGTATGCTGATTCTTTCAGCATTCTTGCTCCCAAACGTTGCTTATTATCGATCATCTGAATCTCTTCCCAGAAAGAGTAATGCATACCCTTTTAACTCCAAAAATGTTCTGCCATACAAGATTTTCCCACATTCCCACGAGGCTACGGCTCCCTCGTGTCCTTTGATTCTGACTTTATGTAGGCAGCTTGTTTTCCTTCTTATATGGCCTTCCCCGTACGAATGGGAAGTTATGTACACAATCTGTTTGTCAGACCTTTTTTTCCCGTAAGGAGCTAACCTCAGTGTGGAGGTTGCAAAGCGTAGTTTTACTATTGGACACCATGTTATTGCATCGGCAAGCATTCTGTATCTATGCTGCTGCACCTGTTACATAAAAAATGTTCACTGTAGATATATAGTGGGTGATATTCCTCGTATTTACGGTTTTTGAAACAACCAAAGACGGGTAATTCTTACATTGAAGTACGTTCCTTATGTGACTTAATCGAATTCTGTGAATGATTGAATCACTATTGTTGACTTGATCCCGGTGTTGAAAACAACATACCAATGCTTTCCAAACGCAGGAGAGATGATCGGACTATATAGTTCAGATAAAACCACGTTTGTCTTGATTTTCTGTACATACACATGCTATATCTTCCTTCTGTACATGTCATCGGAATTCGAGAAAAGGGAAATTATTTTTCATTATGTCATTCTCTCAATGTAAATTGAATAGAAGATGAATGAGTTGACATGATCTTTGTCCCAATGGTGCATCCTTGTGGTGAACGAATCATCTACGCACTAAGCAAAAGTAAATGCATCTATTGAGTCGATCATAAGTATAGAGCTATAGAAAAGTTCCATATAGATATTCGAAATCATGAATGAAAGTGGGGACCCCATATCCATTTTCTTGAAGATATATATATATATATATATATATATATATATATATATATATATATATATATATATATATATATATATATCAGTCCAAAACTGGAAATCAACAATTCTCATACCAAGTTATCAACACGAATGTTGGCACAGGTTTTCAGAGTCAGTTTCCAGTTTTGCCACGAAATATCTGTAAAGCTTCCCCCGTTGGTTATATATTAAACTGCTTGACCAAATCAAAACTCTTATTGAAAACGAGATGTTGGTCTCCCCAATGAATTCTCTACATGGGATTATATTTTGCCTGAAAAGTATGCAACTAATTAATCCTTTATATAGTTACCAAAGGAGCTCAAATACGGAATCTAACCAAAAGATAGACCATCAAAATGCGAACTATGCAGCGTTCACTGGACAGAAACATGCTCAACACCACCGAGAGAGATCACAAGACAGCACAGTATAATTAGGGGAAAAAAACGGAAGTCTGAGACATCATAGAATCTATTAAAAAACTCGATTAGCAATGAACTGTTCGTATTGCTTGAATAGCCGACAACCTCTGGGCATCACGACTAAGAACGTAGATCCACAGAGATCTTATCCAAAACTGTGGTCAGCAGAAAATAAGATAGCGCGACGAATTAGATAAGTTCAGAGAGTATGGACTCCGCGACGCCAATGATTGAAAGATCTTCCGACAGATGCCATAACACAGTGATGATGATGACAAAAGGATATTCGTTGAGAAGCGACTCAAGGAGTAACATGTTGATTCATGTCTTTTGACTATCGGTCTCAGTGATGTGTCTGCCTTGTAAATCTACAGAAAGCTGCATATTAGTTTCTTCAGTGTTTAAGTTGTTCTGGCTGGCTGGCTGGCTGGTTGACTGGCCGACTGATCATGTATGTACCACGAGTAGAAATTGCACTAACCGGACAAAAAGGATGAAAATTTAAACATTTACTCAGTAATATTTCTGGTATTAAAAAAATCTCCCCCTACCAAATAAGTGTGGTCAGGGGGATGGGTGTCATGTCAACTTTTTTTCTCATTTTCAATTAGTCATCCCAAACACAACATGTTGCCTGAAGACGTTTGTTACG
>OY735226.1:11385473-11387973 GCA_963457665.1 Thysanoteuthis rhombus | reverse complement strand
CTTAATCTGAACAGGGAAAATATTGCCGCGAATATAAACTGGTCTGCGGTCATCAAAGTAACAGACGGATTGATATCAATTACGACTTTACTTCATTATATGTGTATATGTTTTTGTGCTTTCTGTATGAATCTTTTTTTTCTTTCTTTTGTCTCCCAACGTATCAATCAATTATTCGTCTGGAAATTGAAGTCGTTTTTTCATTCAAGTGTAAAATGTTGGTGCTTGAGATTCACGTTACATTGTCAAGACATCTGCTCCTCCTCTTTCTGCAGATTAGGATGGAAGAGGTTGACTTACACCAAAGCTGGTCACTCCCAGTGTTCAATCAAAGTTCCGGCCAAAAAAAAAAAAAAATGCCGAACTTTAAAACTCTAATACTGAGCACTAATATTGGAAGTATCAGATGAAAAAACAAAAACAAAACAAGAACCATCAATTCAATGATGCGTCCACCATCCTTAAGTCCATATCTGTGGTTTCCGGTTTTCACATTGATTGCAAACAAAGAAGTTGTAGTATCACAAATTGTGGTGGAAATACCAAGGGTACGAGGAGAGGGAAGAGAGAAGCAAAGATGGTTCGCCTGAAAATCTGTTCTGTTTTTTTTTGTTTATTTGTTTGTTTTTACAAAAATGATAATTAATTTTAGTTTAAATATGCGTACAGTTTTTATCAATAATTAATTCTGGAGTCTCAAGGTATTGTCAATTTCTTAATCAACATGGCTTTAATTCTGTATATAAGATATTTATCGCCATAAAATTGAGTGGAAATAAGAAGCTTTGGTCGATTTTAGCCACTCTTGAAAACTAAGCTTAGTTAAAAGTACTTAACAACATCATAATACGTCATTTGTTGATATTTAGAAGTTCTTTTAATGACATCACACATTTTCATCATTCCACTCTCTGTTTTGTAGATAAATAGAACCGACTAACCGACCAGAAAGCATCTACTAAAGATTTATGGACACATATAAATAAAGGTTAAATAATCAAACAACAGGGTCGAAAAACCAATAGTCATGTCATTCTTACTCTAAAAAGCATCACTTAATTGTAGGTTGTCGCAAAGATTATCATAGGGAGGAATCGGTGCGTAAATAAAAGAAAATATTGAAATAAGAAATACTAGATAACAGGTATAGTTAGTCACTCAATTGAAAAGGTCACGTGACCAATGTGTTTTGGCAGCAAGACGTGTCAAAGGTTATCAATCAAAAAATCAAGAAAATAGATGTTAAATATCCTATCTCTATTTGGATCACCGAAAAACACAAATTTTTGAGAAGAAATGTGTAAATCCAGCCAGACCCGAAACAGAGCATCAATTTAGCATAATTTTACATTGATAATTGTATCCCATATTGAAAAAACTACCGATGGTAGATTTTATGAGAGAAAAAAATCAAACAATCGTTCTGTTTTTTTTTAAATATATAATATGGTGTAAATGTTTCAATTACCAACCTCTACCAACCTTGTAAGTCACTCGATGAAAACTGTCACCAACAGCATTCGACATAATTTTGTGTTGCGATGATAAATAGAAAAATTGAAAAAAAAGTTGATCTTGTTGGGTGGTGATTACTAAAATGTACGAGTCGTCAAAAAGCAAATGTGAATGCTCTTGGATTCAAATTAAAGGATTGATTTAGCCAACACCAACATTGAAAATTGAACAACCCACAAAAAAGGTTATGCAAGGGTGGGGCTTTCAAAAAGCAAAACAACTCTTGTTTTTTTTATTTTTGGGACATAGATGAGTAAACGTAATACTCTCAGCCTTTTCGTTACATTGGTGCAACCTGTATGTATGACACATATATGAATAGTGGAAAAGAATTTACCTCTTTTTAATTTATGTTAATTTAAAATTTAATAATAGATTGGAATTGCTACCGTGGCTCTGATAATTTGTTTATTTCATTATTGTTTATTCATTTCCAATAATGCATGGTATATTAAACTGAACAATCATCAAGAATTCTTCAACTCGAAGAGGCGTTAGAACATTTGGTTTCGCTAACTGGTTACAAATTTAGAGAAAAATGAATGAATCTACCACTTTAACCTGTTGAGAGGGGCTGGCGAAAAAAAGACACCAAAGGAGATGACGGACAAGAAATTTTGCACGGTGGTTTTTGTGTTGGTAAGGGGAGAGAATCGAAAGGAGCTTCACACTGGTAATTTTTTTTTTTTCACCCGAGCTGCAACGGGAAGGAAAAGATGAAAGAATCCAAGAAACAACTGGATTAGGAAACCAACCCTTTGGGAAATAGTTTTTCAGGAATTCTTGGGAAATCTAAAAAGGATTTGATTCAAAGGAATTTAGGATAAATTCCGTAAATAAATGAGACGTTGTTGATTTTATTGCCTCCAGAGAGAATCATTATTCTATCTATCAGAGCTATAGGGAGAAAATACTTAATTTGTATAAAAATCCAACGATAATAAACATAGCTTCCCCCTGAAACTGTGTTCGATTAGTTGCTCGA
>OY735226.1:11362973-11380473 GCA_963457665.1 Thysanoteuthis rhombus | reverse complement strand
ATGTGGGGTGAGAGTTCAAGGGTTTGATTTGGACTAGCGATTGCTGCAGAGTTCCCATAGTTCAGTGGTAAGAGCGGTCGCACATTAACTCCTGGAACTTTGCGGCATAGAATGTTCGTGTGTTCGATTCCAACCTAGAATATGAGAGAGAGAGAGAGAGACAGACAGACGGACCGACAGAGAGTGAGACAGAGGAAGAAAGAGAGAGAGAAAATCACTCGTAACTAATTTATTGTCCTCTGCTTAAACCCTCAACCTTAGAATTACAGACCGACGGACATTTGGGGAATATGCAAAAAAAACCCAGTACAAAAACTTATAACTGAGTATTAAAACTCGCAAGTATATTATACATCAAGGGTGGACCAACTTCCTTGATGTAAGAGCCAAATATGATAAACAAAATGTATTTGAGAGCCACATTTCCTTCACCGAGCACCAGAGAACATAGCCTCATCCATATCAAGCTTTGAATCTAGGATTCAAATTTTGAACATAATTTCTTACCAACCAATGAAAAGAAAACTTATGTCTTAATCCAATGAGTGCAGGGTTATTCATATCCGGTAAATAAATAGAAAGCTTGAATTTTTTTCATTTTCTTTCAATATCAACCGAGATGAGAAAAAAGTTCTCACCAAGCATATCTCTACGAGCCACGCATAATATGTCAAAGGACCACTTGTGGCTCACGCCCCATGGTTCAACCACAGGCAAACCCTGTTTTTGGAACACTCCCACGAAAGGGAGTGACAGCTGTAACTGCGCATCTGCCAGGAGAGGAACGCAGACATGCGACTTTGGAATCATGTTCCTGTCTGTGTCCCCCTCGGTGGAGCATGGGACGCAAACTCTTGGTTTGAAAGATCTGGTTGGTCCTGGGGAAACTGGTCTCACCTTCAAAATTTATCGCTCAGGCTGGAGGGAAGATCTCCACATAGGCTCTGCCATCTCTGCTCCGACTGCTCTGGAGACCCTTCTCAGCAATCTTCCTCCGCAAACTAATATATATATATATATATATATATATATATATATATATATATATATATATATATATATATATAATTAATGCTCCTCTATTCAGGGTTGGGCACTCCTTAAGTGAGGTATCTCATTCATCAAACTGAAATAGATATATGGCTTAAATTCAGCCTTACTGACCGTCCAGTTCCCTAGCGCAGAGGTAGGATATCGGTCTCCGAAGCGAAGGTTTCAATCCTCATGGTACTGGATGGAATAACGGATTGTCTGTAACCACACGGAAGAGTTGTAATACAACGAAACAGTACTGTCTGTGGATGACACAATAATATATATATATATATATATATATATATATATATATATATATATATATAGGAAGAGTTTGTATGTCTATGCTTTATTGGAAGCCAAACAGTTTGATATAGATGTACTAATTAAGTGTATATACTTATTGGCCCCTGGGTAGTATTTAACATAACGAGTTATAATGAGATTGAGACACATTGACTTTCTTGGACTATATATATCTAGATGTTTTGCATTACTTGATTGAAACAACACTAAGCAGCTCACCATGTGTACTAAGGAATTGTTTTGTTGTCATTATAACCAGCTGCGATCCAAGCCTATGTCTTTTACTCAGCTTAGTCGGGTACTTCAGTTAGTATATTATGTTTGCTGGTATACTTACTCGCTCGGCTTATTTATTAGAAACAGTCGACCAAAACTGTCACCAAAAGCCAGCCAGACCAGCTCTAAAAATGAAGTAACCATTGTTGACAATTCAAGGAACCGATTTGATTTACGGTTTTTTTCTTTTCTCTCAATAGGTTAATTTATAAGAAACTGGCAACCAAAATGGTCAACAGAGGTTTCTTGAGGTTCTCGAGTTGGCTGGATGGTTGGATTTGTATCTAGCTTACAGACCACACCAATCGGGTTGGAGGGCTGAAAATTTAAGGACATCACTCCTTTAATCAACAATAAACGTTGATTTTCTTGTTCAAAACACCCTACTGAAAATACATTTTAAGTGCAGATATAAATTCAAAATGTAAGTTTATCCTAAACTGACCCCTTAGTTGGTGTCTGCGAGTTTTTTTTTTGTTTTTTTTTCTGAAATTAAGACTTTTTTTTCAGCGACCACTACCCAAGGAAAGGCAAGGGATTACATTCTTCCCCAGTTTTTCAATTGATCACACATAACACGACACACTGCAAGAAGAAGTTGGTAACACAACAACAGTTTTCTATTGAGTGACTAACCAGACCTGTATGTTTACACTTGTCGGCTGTTTCACACCCATATGTAAATAAATACCCACCACGGATACCGGCCTTGCTTAATTTGGCTCCGCGCTGAAGACACGAATTGGAGCAATGCCAACACATGAATCAGTTGAAATATTTTTTGCTTGACCAAAGTATCAGGAAAATAGGCCATCATTGTCACAAATCGAATAATCACTAAGCTCAGGTTCTCGGGTTCAAATCTCCCAGAGGCAACATGGCCAACATTTTGATATCAGAAACCGTCAACCAGAACTCTCTTCAAAACAAGGTTTTTAGTTTAGTTACTCGTTGAATACTGTCACACAACTGATATCTTTTGGCAGCATGCTATGTTGGGGTGATCAATTAAAAATTTGAAAAGAGGGTTATCAATGGATGAGTTACTTCATTTGTATTTTGTTTAGCGGTGGTCACTAAAAATTCTGAATTTTCAACAACAACAAAAAAACCATGCATATAGAAATTAGGGAATCAATTTAGCTTAAATTTACATAGCAAACCACCCCTCTCTAAATGTATTTATGGGGATTTTTAAAAGACAATAAAAAAAAGTTCTCTCTAGACATAATTAGGAGTAAATGTTTGGATTTTCTGCCATTTTTCTGACTAACATTGGTGCAGCCTGTACATGCGTACATACATAGCCAGCCAAACCAATTTACGAACTGATAGAAAACTATGTTGACATTTGTTGACAGTCTGGTTGACAGTTTAGACAAAAACTGTCAACAAAGATTTCTGCAGTTTTCATGTGGCTGGCTGGCAATGTATGCGCACATGTCACGTCAATGGAACTCAGGTTTTGAGAATCTAAACAATCACTCCTTATCAAGTCAACAAAAAATATTTTTGTTTTAAAAAAATCACCTCCTGAATAGGATTTCAGTAGAGGGTTCAATCAGCAATCTAAGTCTATGCTAAACTGATCACTTATTTCATGTCCAGCATCAATGACCCTCCTATTTTAGAAAATCAGACTTTTTAGTAATCACTGCCCAACAAAACATTGGAGAAGTAACTTATTCATTGATCACTCCTCTTTCTTTCTTCTTCAAATAATTGAATCGATCAATTCCAATAAATAAAGAAAAAAATTACATGAGAATATCTCTGTCCCGGCCACAAAAACAAACTTGGAAGAGAACTATTGATATTTTTCATAGTATTTAATCATAAAAAATTAGGAAATAACACTCATTACCCAAGGACAGAAATCACGTAGCACGGTATATAAATCTCACTATAACTCACAAAATGTCTGACCCGTGATACAAAAAACCAAGGGTTGCTCGAGCTATCACCTCAAACCTTTATGGTTACTGGTGTTACAAGGGAGCATATTTTTAGCATCTTGGAAATTTAAAAACTTTTCCCTAAATAATTTAGCGAGGGGTTCGATTTACTCAGCAGCCTTCAATTATCTGAATTTCCGAAACTAAATGTTGTTACTTCTAAACATTGAGTGTTCCAGATATCATAATCTTTGTTCTTTTTATAACATTCTAGATGTATTTAAACTATGTTCACAGTTCAAGCACTGTCCTGATTTTGGGCCAGTCTGTTTTTGTCTAATAACATTTAAAAAAATGTTTATTTGTCTGCATGTGAGTATAGACAGCGACTATTCGATAACTTACCATTACACGAAGTTAACACTCGTCAAGTATATTAGTCAGCATACAAGGCAGTGCAGTGTCGAGTTCGAATTATTTTTTTCATGACTTCTTGAAGAATCTGACGAAATGAAAATACAGAATGTAGATATTTTATCTAAATTTATAGATATAGATATCATGGTAACAGTTTAGCCACGTGGAAGTGAAAGATTTGGTGAGAAATGTGTTACATCTCAAAAATGTTGTTTTTTTTTTCGTAAAGATAGGCTTGTTATGTTCCGCCAAAATTTTGTCGGCGTCTTCAAAGAAGCACTTAGCGACGGAAAAAAAACCCAGTAGCAAACTCGAAGTTATTCACTTGTCTTGATGTCACACTAAACTGGAAAAACAACGGAATAAAACATTTCTAGTGTTAGAGGAGAGGAAGGGGAAGAGTTAGGCTGCGCGTGAGTAAGAAGGGGCAACATTTGAGATGTTTCTCAAAATATTGTCAAAGTGATATTGCCATTTTGTCGGATCACTTTACACCCGCACGAAGAATGGATCAAAATGTCTAAATTGGCTCTAGATCTAAATTTTGAATATAAAATATCCGAATCAGCAACTCTGAAGATAAGTGAACAAATTACTTCGAAGCCGTAGTTTCGTAAAACGGATTGGAAATCATTTATATATGATCATCATGTGAACACACCATGAATTCTAGTCCTTTTCGAATGTACACGTTGGGAATGGGTCCTGTTTTGATAAATAGCAAATGTATAATCAGGAAAAAAAGGCTCATCAAGGTTATCAACTGTTACAATGAATATCTGAATAAACAACCATTTTACTTCTCACCTCTACCAACCTATTCTTTGCCATTTACACAACCAGGCGAACATTTTATCATGTTTTCTGGTTCTAGTACTTAATGATTTGATATCTTCTTTTTATTACAATGAATTTTTTTTACCGTCAAAGAAGCAGATTTTCTTTTCCATCCTTCTAAAATCTTGTAAATACGTATATGGAAGAGTTGCAAAACTAGTGAGGCATTTTTCATTCTTTGCTTGAAGTCTGCAATGTCCCCCTGCAGTCTAAGGGAATAAAACTGAATAAATAATATATTCAAATATTTATGACAGGTGTATGTATGTGTGTGTGTATGTGTGTGTGTGTGTGTGTGTGTGTGTAATGAAGTAAGGATTTGCTACACAATTTATATTGTACACACACACACACACACACACACACATATATATATATATTGAATGCAGAGAGTTTTTCTAATACAATGCTTAAACCTTCATTCAGCCACTTCGGTTCATCACACAGTGTAATTAGACCAGTATTTTATTTACATACAACAGGAGATTCCTTCCACTTTGATTTGAAATTTAACGGTTCGAATAGATTGTAATTATCTACCTTGCAACACATTTAATCGACATGCCTTTACTCAAAGTATTGAGTGCCGTTGTAATACATGCATTTATGATTTGTGGTATATAGCTCACTTATCTACGCACTTGCACACATACACACACATACACACACACACACACACACATATATATATATATATATATATATATATATATATATATATATATATATATATATATAATACGTGTGTTTGTGTGTGTTTGCATATTGTAATTTAATCCAAGGGCGTTGAAAAAGATCTGAAAATTCAGAATTCTTTTTCTCCCGGAAGCCACTGGCTTGAGTACGACTTGCTAAATTACACGAACCTTGTTATGGGGAGGCACCATTTTTCTCCTGTCTGGACGATTATATATATATATATATGACTTCATCATTTGACCCCAATAACATGCTTTTTGCAGTGGATGAATATTCTCACTGTTTACATAACTGCCGATTTATAAACATTGTATGTTTGAAGACAACACCCTCCAGACACAAAACGATTTATGTACAAGACTTGTGTTGCTAGTCACTCAATAGAAACAGTCACATGACAGACGGCCACATGCTGTTAGGAGTGATCAATTTATGAATTAGGAATAAAAAGGATGATCAATGAATCACTTTTCTCACCTTTTATTTGGTGATGATCACTAAAAAAGTCAGAATTTTCGAAGTACGTCAACGTTTCCAAACACGAATTATGGAATGAATACACTTGTAAACTGAGCATCCCTCTTAAACTTTATTTTAGGGGCTTATTTTCGTAGACGTGGTGAGTAAATGTTTGAATTTTTGTCCATCTAGCCCCCTGGTACGCTTGACATATACATAGCAGGCCAATCAGCCCAACACTCTTAGAAACTGTTTTCGTTAGAGTTTGGGTTGACAGTTTCTAATATATGGCATTAATTTTCTACAAAAAGAAAAAAAAACAAAAAAAAACAACCTAGAAACGATTGCGCAATGGTTTCTACTATTCGGAGGTTTACTATAAATAATTTTTATTTGATTTACATTTTGTTTTGTATTATTCATATATTTTTGTGGGAAGCATCTGCTGCACTGATCTCAGAGTTGTGCTGTGTCGGGTAAAAGCTCTGGAAAAAAAAAGAAAGAAAAGAAAAGAAGACACTTAGGAATTCTACCCCGACAAAGTAAAAATATTGCCATCTCCTGATTACTCTGTGCAACTGATTAAAACCTTTTTTCCCCGGCGTAACAAGTGTTATTTTCCGATTGGCTTCCATGTTTTATTTACAACGGTATTAAGCACATTTTAGTCTACCTCAATACTGTTCATGTCAAAGATAGACGTCATGACAGCTTCATCTTTGTTGACAACGTAATAAATGCGGTCAATGTCGTCGGCATCAACAGACTCACTTTGACTTTGCAAAACTCTATTATCCATGTATATATAAAATGCAGTGTTTATAAAAGACTATTGTCAAAGCTGACTGCAATGCAATTTTCCATTATCGACGTGTATAAAATACAGAGTGTATAGAAGGTTATTCTCCAAGCTCAATGCAAATCCCAATCATCCATGTATAAATGAAATGCAGAGTGTATAGAAGGCTATTCTCTAAGCTCATAGCAATGTAAATCTCTTTCATCCATGTGTATAAGATACAATATGTTTAGAAGACTGTTCTCCAGGTTAGCTGCAATGCAGATTTCTATTATCCACGTATATAAAATGCAATGTGAATAGAAGGCTATCCTTCAAGCTCTCTGCAATGAGCATCTTTATTATCCTTGTATATAAAATGCAACGTGTAAAGAAGCCACTTTAATGCAAATCTGTACTATCCTTGTATACAAAATTTAATGTGCATAGAAAGCTATTTTCTAAGCTCACTGAGATGCAAATCTTTATATCCTTATATATAAAATTCAATGTGTATGGAAGGCTATTCTCCAAGCTCACTGCAATGCAAATCTCTATTATTCATGTATATAAAATGCAATATGTATAGAAGGCTATTGTTCAAACCCACTGCAATGCCAATCTCTACTATCCACTTATATAAAATGCAATGTGTACAGAAGACAGTTCTTTAGGTTCATTGCTATTCAAATCTCTATTATCCACGTTTATATAGAATGCAATGTGTATCTATATATCTTAAATAGGCCGTTCTCTACGGTACAAATAAAATAGTTATACATAGAATTGTCCGATTCTGTCAGTAACACATATAGGGATTTGTGACAACGCACAATTACTTTTGCCTGATTTTGCATGTGTTTCTGTAATAAAATCATCTATAACACATTTTAAAATCATGAACAATATTTTTCTGTTGTAAAATCTCATCCTGGCGGATGTATCGAATCACAATTGCCTTACGAATGGTTTGTTCGACCAGCCAAGTGGACAGAAAGATCCCCTGTCTATGGTCGTATGTTTTTTCAGACTGGCACCATTTCTAGGATTACAATCATGATAATTGTCATGATTACACTACTACGTTCAATCTGATGGTGGTTCCTTTTTTTCTGAAAAGTACTTTTAGGGATTTCTATCGTCATTTTAGATCAACAATGCCCAAATTTTTGTGCTTGTATTTTTTAACTAGATAATTCAACATAAAAAGATTTTTTCATCAGTATAATTCCAAATGATTTTCAGGTGAATAATTCTGGCACACTGGTTGGCTACTGTGATTCATTTACGCAAATCACAGATAATCAATATTTTTTTTTAAAGAATTCGGCGTATTTCTATTTCGTCTCTAAAATGCAATATTTCTCTCCAAACAAGTGAATATTTTAGTTACTCATCTCAGTTTTAAACATTATAGTTACGATGAGCCGGGTATCTAGTCTGGCTAGTTTCCTTATTTAATTGTTAAATTGAATGGTTTTTTTATATCCGTCTGATTCATGCCTTGTACTGCTCGTGGAATATCCGTGTCACCAAAGAACATACAAGGAACCTAAATTGTCAACATAGGTTTCTTTAGTTTTTAAGTTGATCTGGCTGTCTGGTTATGCAAATATTGCATATGGATCGCTCCGACAGAGTTGATGGGCTGGTAATTTCAACATTTACTCTCTCCTCTCGAAATAAATAATTCATTTGCTTTTTTTAACCTTACCTCTAAATAGTTCAATGTACAATGTTAGTTTATGCTAAATTGATCACTAGTTTGTGTCCACCAGCATTCATGCATCTTCTTCCAGTGATCATTGTCCAACAAATGCAAGAGAAGTACATTCATTTATCACAAGGTTCCACAATTTTCTTAATACGGCATGATGCGAAAAATGTCGATCATGTGATGGTTTTCTAATTAGAGACCATCCAGACATGGCGACTTATCTTTTTAGCAAACTCTGAAACATATGTATTTCTTTAATTCATCACTGATACGAAATATCACCTTTTTATCTCAAAGGTCTCGTGAGATTGATGACTTCACTTTGCAGAAATGTCGGTGCCTGTTGATAACTGAAACTAAGCTAAGTTTTTTTAAGCGCTTATTCCCAACATGATACTGTCAAGGATTTCGTCTTTGTCATTGTCATGTGATCATGGAATCCATCAAAAATCAAATTGCAATGGACTGGTCATGTTGCAAGAATGTCAGAGAACCGCTGAACATCACGAATCACAACATGGATCTCCAGAGATCTAATGTGAAACCACAGCCGATAGAATATAAGATGGCGAAACGAAAATCAAAATGCTATGATATCATCATCATCATCATCATCATCATCATCATCATCATCATCATCATCATCATCATCATCATCATCATCATCATCATCATCATCATCAGTCTTTTAATGTCCGTCGTTAGTCATAGATCTTTCCCAGGATTTGCAACACTTCTCTATCATGGGCGTTGCGGAGCCAGTACTTTATGAATTTGTCTAGCTCCTCTCTCCATCTAATATTCTGCCGGCCTCAGTTGCGCATGTGATCTCAGGGGATCCATCAGAATAAAATGTCCAAATCCCACAAAATATTTTCATGTTGCGATTGCGTGAAAACTAATACACAAGACTTTGAAACCTGTATTTTGTATTATTTCTATTATAGGACTACTTACTCTTCTTCCTCCCCCTCCCCAACATCCTCTGTCTACTATCACAGATGGTGGACGCATCGTTGAACTTATGGTTCTTATTTTGATCATTCATCTTATCATAGCATCGAAGGTTTTACGGAATAACATTATAGAACCAGACATTTATCCAGCTTCCAGAAAACTGGTTGATTATGAAACAGGCTTATTTCAATTCTTGTAGACTTGCCTGCCATTTGTCTTGTTTTTTGACAAGGTTTTATTACCTTTCGATGGAATTTACTTGACTGATTTTGATCAAACAGCTTCAAGAAAAAAATTCCATTAATTCCCCCGACCAATGAATCCTCCAGATAGTAACCCCCGAAGCTGCAAATCTACAGCAAAAAGGATAAACCTTTCTGCGTTCCCTTTAGACTTATTCCTGAAAGGTATGAATTCATTTTTCCTCCTACAACTAATGGTGATTTAGCAAGACGATTGGGATCTCAAGTCTGGGCTGGCAACTTCTCCGAGAGACCATTAGTACTAAATTTAAACCGGGAAAATTCGACCCCTCGTCTCCGTGAGAGGTGGGCAACTGAAACAGTAGGGAAGATGCCCCTGAAACGTACAATATCGTGTCCCTCTGAAAGAGAAGACGAGCATAGCAGGTAGGATATTGATTCTCTAGTACTGTACTGGACCATTTCTCCAGCAAGCTTGAATCTGTATCTGATACAGATATATATACATATATATATATATATATATATATATATATATATATATATATATATATATATATATATATATATATATATATATATATATATATATATAACGAGTGATTAGTGAAGAAAGAGCTAAAATGTATTTTCATAGTTAAATATCAATGCACTTCTAAAAAAAAGTCTGTCTTATTTTGATAATCTTAATTAAATTCCTCAGGGATAAAATGCAAAATATATGATGAAAACTAACATTTGAGTTGTCTAATTGTTTCTAAGATATCTATGACCCCTCTCTTTCCTCTAATATACAGTGCTGTTTTGAGATCTTTCCATGTGATGTTGAGCATTATTCTCTCAGTCAATCTTTTGGTAAGTTTCCCCAGTTCAGAGTAGCGAACCTGGGCCCAAGACTCATTCTGAAGCTGCGAAGCATTCGAGTGAATCATGCTCAACCTAGCCGTGAAGCTCAGGAACATGTTCCCTACTCTATCAGTCGCCAAATTCTCAAAACGCTGGACGAAGAGTTGTGTTTTTCCTGGGTTAAATACTGTGTTACCTGCCTCCTGGAGAGTTAATCAGCCTGGGATGAAGAGACCAGTCTGTCTAACCATTTCCTCAACAGCTGAGGGAGGAGAATTTAATCCACGTCTTTTCAAAGGGAATAAGTTTGAGGTTCGATATTTTCAATATCACTGTGGTGTTCCATTACTTTTGGGGATTGATTCAGAAATATTCGAAATGCTTGAAAAAAGAAATGGGTAAACCGGGATCGAACTTCAGTTGTGACTTCTTGTATCATTCCAGAAAGGCATGAATCGACTATTCTTTGTTCCTTGACAACATCCTCATATATCAACAAGTGTTCTATCAACTGTCACTAATCATGACTTTAGAAAAAAAAGTGCAGGCTAGAGATAGTTGAATCACCCACTCTTTTAAAATTACCTAACCTTCCCAGGTTGTGCCAGTAAGATTGCTGCAATATCCTTTGTCATTTTTGACTGATAGTCTATGGTGGAACTTTTTCTGTTTACTTCTACTGCAACTTCTACTCTGCGCAACGCCTTTTGACTACTTTTCACATCAAAGAGAGTCGTCCATATCACAGGATTAGGAATAGTAAAAGAAATTTCAGAATGGCTTATTGATGTTGAAATTGAAAACGCTTAAACATACCGTGTTCAAAATGAAGATTAAAAATAACTAAAAAAACAATTAGAGAGTTAGTATGACTGATAAGAATTAGTAAAACTAAGAATGAAAAACAAGAAAAAAACAACAACGAACAAAATAACAAAAAAGAAGCATAAACATTGGGTAAAGTCCAATCTTGATCTAAAGATGTCGTGATTGTACTCATCGGGGAAACATTCAGAAGAGAACTTATTCCACGTACCAGACGTTCTTGAGAAAGTATTTGCGTGGAACTTAGAGCGAAATTCCGTTTATTCGAGGGGATAATTGATACCGACCAAATAAGTGACATACTTCCCAAGCCCTGAATACGTCGTGTGGCCGGCAAAAGAATATGACCCCCCCCCCAAAAAAAAACAGAACATGATATCCAGTATCAGGGGATCCGTTGAACCTCCCTTTTGCACTAAAAGGGGTTGGTCTAGTTATATCACTGCATTCGTGGCACTGTTCGTACGACCCAGCCAATTTTTTCTCGCCTATCTTTACTCGTATGGGCTCCTACTTTTAACAAACCTTTTATCAATTTTACTCAGGTCAGAAGGCAAATCAAATAACAATTTCTATATGTTTTGAATTATCAAATATTATGATATATGAATATTATCACGAGTTTTCGGCAGATATATTCTCTGGCCTGCAGGTTAAATGACAGATATTTGGAGAAAAGAATTATGAGGTTGTTAGGGAAGTTCTGTAGTAATGAAATTAAAAGTTGCATTATAGTCTCTTTGTCAAGCTACACTTGAACTACGTGCACCTTGATTACTCAATGAACTGCCATTGTACAAAGGTGAAATCTGCCAGTTATATTGGCCAGTCAACTCAGAAAGGATTATTCTTATTGCTAAAACTATGGAACATGCACTGTAATATAACTGCAGCATTATTCAAACTTTTGGGTCGCACTTAGAAAAATCTGCAGCGTATAGATCATAGAAACAAACAGACCGAGTTTGAACTTCAGTTGAAGCTAATACTATGGCCCTAGAAAGGCATGAATCGAGTTTTCTTCGTTAAAATTCACGGATGTTAAACAGTGCCAAGTTTCAACCTGGTTGGGTCAGCAGTTTTCGAAAATTCTTACCAATAAATGAAAAAGAAAATCGCCACCAAAGTCATTAATTCAATAACCATCGAAATTTCAAATCATGACGAAAGGGATTCCAATAAAGAATGAGTATGCTCCAAATAAATTCTGTTTATGGCATCACTGGTGTTTTCCATCGGAAAACATTCAAGATAGATAAAAAAAAAAACATCTACAAATATCTGTACAAATTCCAGAGAATTTAGTTATTAATGAACCCAATAGAATGAGGCTACACCAAAAGTCAAAAAACCTTTTTCCCCTAAATTCAAAAAAAAAAATTTTTATGAATGGTTCTTCTGGAGTTCTGCAAATTTTCAAGTCAGATAAAACGGTATGGCCTGGAGCACAGAAACATACAAATACAAAAACAAACGCACGGAAGCTTTTTTAACCTTTTTGGGTTCTTATTTCGACGGATTAATTGGTAACATTGGTAATCTCCAAAATGTAGATATTTATATATGTTTCTCTACCCTTCAAAAACTATTTTCCAGTGGAAAACACCAGTGATGTCATAAATATAATTCATTCTCCAAAGGATTTTTCCACATGACTTCAAATTTTGACGTTACAGTCGTTCAATCATTGACGAGTTTAAGATTTGCAGTGTTTCAATGTGTTTTCATTGTCTTTAAAACGAAAAAGTACTTATGTAACAACCTGACAGCTCTGAACTAGATTTGACCTCTGTTCAACTCATTGAGAACTAACCATGAATCAGCGACGACATTGTGATAGCGTGTGGGACCGCTGATAACCAGACCAGGATGATTAAAAATCGTCCACAAGATTAGTCAACATAGGTTTCTTAAGACTTCAAGTGACTCTGGCTGGCTTGATGGTAAGCTACGTATGTATCGGTCGTACAAACTACACTAATGAAGGTAGACTGCAGAAAATTTGATGATTTACCCACTATTATCTCTGGAATAAACGTTTGTTTTGTTTGTTTTTCTTTTTCAAAAATTCCCCGAAAATAAGTTTTTAGGTGGGTGCAATTTACGATGTAAGTTTAAACTATCCCTTAGTTTGTGTTTGGTAGCATTCACGCTTGTTTTTTGGGGGTTTTTTTCATTGTTTTTTAAATTTGGACTTTTCAGTGTTCCAACAAAAGGTGAGTGAGGTAACTTATTCATTGATGACCCTATTTTCCAATTTTCTCGATCGACAAACCTTTACACGGCACATTCCTAAAAGTAGCACATCCTTATCAAATGTTTTCCTCCCGATAGTCCCCTTTAGAGCTGAAACATGGAACCTGACACCAAGATCGACCCTCTGGAAAGCATGTAACGTGAACAAGAAGGAATCATGATCAACATAACATAGGGAGATTACAAGACAGCAAAGTATGTTTAAGGAAAAAACATATCATAGAATTAATTAGAAAACTTAAATGGCTATAAGATGATCATCTTGCAAGATTGACAGACAACCAGTGGACTTCACAATTCACATTCTGGACTCCCAGAAATCAGATCCAAAAGGGGGCCGACAAAATATAAGATGGTGTTCAGAAAGTATTTACTCTGTAACATCTATGATTGAGTGGTTTGGTGACTTTTGGGGAAAGCCTTTGTTCAACGATGAACGCTAAAAGGATGTTGATTGTGACAATAATTTGATTACAATGATGATGAAGTCGTTACTCTGACTGTATCATTCCTTTGAGTTGAGAGCAAATCAAGAAAAGAGTTCAATTTCTTCTACTATTTCAGATGATTGTTTTCCATTGTATATCTATCAAGTCGTTTGTCTCCGCCCTCCGCCCTCCGTGGGCAGAAAGCCCCAGAGGGTCTCCGGCTTCGATTGCACACTTTTTGACTTAAATGTCAACGGTCTGAAACATCTCACCAGAAGCTGGGTCGATACCCGAAGCATCTTATTCCAATATGGGTATTAGGACACGACCCACCCATACGGGAAAGGATAGTGTACACTCCTTACTTTAAAAGGAAGGTGATTAACCCTACTGGTCTGGATATGACCTTTCCTTTCCCTTCTTTTTTAGTATTGTATTTATTTCTTTTTTTTTTTTTTCGAATCCCACAAAATAATCACTTTTTCGAAAATCCCACTTTGTCTATTGACTTATCTGTACCATTTTACACATGGGCTTCTGCTACTACATTTTGTCAATAGCAAACCTCCCAATAAATGATAATAAATATTTGTATATGGGCATGTTAAGATGGGCCTACATAAAACGATTGTACTACACCATAATCCTTTATTGATTCTTTTGGAAGGTTCCAACCTTCAACCCGCTTTGCCCTAGTTGATAAGGCCTGATCCAGAGAAAAGCAGGGCGGTGTGGGGCAAATGTGTTACTATGTGAATAAGCAAAACAAAAAAAAGGGGGGGGGGAGAAAAACAAAGATCGACGCATGACGAGGGTAAGTGATAATCATTACGTTGAAATTTTTCCAGCTTGTGTTCAGTCCAATTTACGACAATCCGTCTTTCGATCCAAGCAAAGTTCCGGATAAAATTAGCCGTTGCTGCACTTTTTCATCAATATTAATGCAGAAAGCAATATCTGCCGAATCTAGAATGCAAGCCAGAACAGGAAGGACAGTTGGAGGTTGGGTTGGGCGGTAGTTGGGTGAGTTGAGTCGGGTGATTCATCAAGGCATGAATCCAATACCCTGTCCACATCATCACATACATTTACCACAGTCAGTTACCAGCCCGCCTCGATCACAATGTCCGAAAAGTAAAAAGAAAGTAAAGATCTAGTCGGGTGATCCACTCGTCTAAAATGACCTTATCCGTCCAAGTATTGGCAGTAGAATGGCTGCTGTATCCATTGTCAGTTTTGACGGATAAGTGTCTGCTTTGTAAACCTTTTGCCTTTTCCTATCTGCTGTAAAGAGGTACTATACACACACTGCCTAATCATGATCGTGGCAATACGGGAGGTATCCCAGATCGCCAAATGCCAGAGGGCGCCTGTCAGGTTTCTGAGACAGTTTGACCTTCAAATAAATTATTGTTTCCTAGTGATGTAAATCGTCTTCAAACTGTTGGCCCGTGTCTTCTAAATCTTGCTTCTTGTCCTGTGGCCATTGTTGGGAGGAATATATGTTCTTGTACAATCTATTATCATGTTAGACAATTTGGTTCTTATCCATCGTTAGGTCTCTTACTTCATCAATCGCACTAATAATTTGCATTCTCTAAAACATTGAAAATTTTGTTTATACTTTAGAAACACCTACCCCCTTTTGGGAGTTTTCTGGATGCTTGCCGTTTAGTATCGTCTGTCATTTTCTCTTTATTTCGTTTAGAGAAGATTCCCCCCATATTTATTCAGGGGAAGCCATCGAATAGTCAAAGAGAAAATAATGCACCTGGACCAAATAACCAACAACCTACTAAAGAAGCTTGCAACTAGTCTGACTATTCAAACTAAGTAGAATCTTAGAAGATTGGGACACAATAATCATAATGATGCTATGTAAGAAAAAGATCTCGAAGAATCCAGGCAACTATAACTTATAACCTATAACCTCATTTGCGTTACCAAATATTTGACCAAAGTGATCAGCAATCATATCGTCAATACCCTAAATGAGAACAAACCACGGGAACAGGCTGGCTCAGGAACGAGTTACTCGACCATTGACTATCTC
Organism: Thysanoteuthis rhombus; assembly: GCA_963457665.1. Taxonomy (NCBI): domain Eukaryota; kingdom Metazoa; phylum Mollusca; class Cephalopoda; order Oegopsida; family Thysanoteuthidae; genus Thysanoteuthis; species Thysanoteuthis major. The sequence goes on along the minus strand of OY735226.1, from coordinate 11,364,486 downwards.
AATTCGTTGAATCAACTAAGAGAGAGAGAGAGTGAGAGAGAGAGAGGGGAGAGTGAAGGGGGGAAAGAGCAACAGAATGAATACTGTCCGTCGCTGTAGCATTCGCTGACTTCAAGAAGGACTACAACTTTGAGATCTTCAAAGTCACTGACTCAATCATGAAACAGATCGTAGACCGTATATTTGCCAGAACAAAGACATAACGATTGTAATAGAAAATGTAGAGCTTGAAAAAGTAAAATCTTCATGAGATCATTATCTGGAGAAATCATCGCCTAAGATTTGCAAACTTCCGGCAAAGCGACAACAACTTTCATAAATAAGAAAATCACATCGGTTGTAAGAAGGAAAGCCGGCTGGAAAGGACGTAAAACCAACATATCCTCCAGTTAGTTACCCATTTAGCAGAAAACTTGACTCTAAATTCGAGAACCATGCAACGTAAAGAAGAGAAAATCATGTTTAGCATGACATGAAAAGATCACAGGGCAGCACGTTAGAGAAATAGCGGGGTCCAGAGATATCATTGAATATAAAAATGTATTACATTTGATTGATAGTGAAGATGGAGGGATCACAAGACAACTCAATATATTGGAGAAAAAACAGGAGCTCAAGATATATAAGACCCCATTAAAAACTCAAAAGGTAATGGGCTGGTCAACTTGCAAAAATATCAGACAACTTCTGGACATCAAATCTCACAACATAGATCCTTAGAGATCATATGCAAAATTTTACACAGTAAAAATATCGGGTGGTGTGACGATTAAGATAAGTTCAGAAAGTGTTGGCTAACCTCAGCAAAGGTCAATGTCCAACAAAAGATGTTAAAAATATGCTGATTATGATGGTGAATTTAAATGGACACCCTGCTTGTTACATGATATTCATTAAATGATGATCAGAAATTCTGAGGCTGTCCGAGAACTGTTTTATTTCAAATGATTATTGTAATAAACTTTTAATTCTTGTTGATAAATTTGTGTAAATGGTAAATATAAGTGATAAATAAAATAAGTGGTTAGATTACTTACGCAATAGAAACAGACATGTGAATAAATTCTCCTGGGAGCATGCCATTCCTGTGGTGATAAATAGTAAAAAAAATGGAGCGTTCCCATCCTGTCTTTGTTGGAAAATTGATGAGTCATAATTTTTAAAAAAAGAACAAGCGTGAACCCTGTCAGACATGAATTAGGGGACCTACTTAATGAAACGTATCCTGTGAATCGAACCCCGATTGAAAAAATGCTTTTTCGGAATGATAGCAAAGGCCTTTCTCCTTGGCATGATAAAGAGTAAATGTATAAATTTTCAAGCCTTTACTTCCATTGGTGTGGTCTGTACCTGTGATACATTCACACTTACACACATATATGCATAGCCAGACATAATCATTTAAAACTGAAAAAAGCCCATGTTTACATGTTGAAGCGGGGCCAAGATCCCTGAAGCAGTATATATATATATATATATATATATATATATATATATATATATATATACACAA
>OY735226.1:11330473-11360473 GCA_963457665.1 Thysanoteuthis rhombus | reverse complement strand
ACTGTGCTATCTTATGATCTCTCCATGTGAGGTTGAACATGATTTTCTCATGTGACGGTACTTTTTATCCCCGTCACTCCCTGTCATTCCAAGGCACCTCTCAATATTACTACGTCTTAATCACGCACCAACTCCCTGCAATTCCCCACCACTTTTTTTGTTGTCTGCAAAACTGAGCTTACTTAGGTACTTGCCATCTATTTCCCTAGTCTAGATTTCTGAAGGACATTGGCGGTAGTATCATCGAATCAGTGGTGTAAGCTTGGAGGTAGGCAGTGACGCTAATTTAGCTACTTTAGCGCTAAATTTTTCTTTTTCTTGCTTTGACAGTGTGGAACTTTATCTATTTTAAAAATGTCTTCCCCATTTGGGGTCAAAGTAGGCATTTTCGGCCATTTAAGTGAACATATATGGCCAACAGTGTTCAACACTTTTTGAGGTCGATTCAGCGTGACGAATATTTCGAATTGGCAAGACTTTAAGCGGCTTGAGAATTCTTAGTCTATCGACAGTAAAGAGGAAATAAAGCAGAAATCACACTAGATGGGCAAGATGTCAGTAAAGTAAGCTTGACTTAAAAAAAAAAAAAAAGAAAATCCCTTTAGTCCTAAAAAGAAATTTATACAACCAATGTATCCTGTCGATAGTCACGCATGTTGCTGGAACATGGAACCTAACCAAAAGATTGATTACGTAACAGAGAACCATGCAACGTGCACAGGAGAAAATAATGTTCAACCTCACATGGAGGGATCATGAGACAGCTTGGTATAATAGAGAAAAGACAAGAGTCCGAAACATCACAGAAAATGTTGGAAAACTCAAATGGCAATGGTCTGGACAAGTTGCAAAAATATCAGACAACCGCGTGACCTCCCGATTCAAAACTTGGATCCCAAGATATCAGTTATGAAGCTGTGGTCGACAAAAAAAGAAATGGCGTGATGAACTAAATAGATTCAGAAAGTAATCTCTGCGATGCCGATGATATAGAGATCTGGCCAATCTTGGGGAAGGTCAATGTCCTACAATGTACGCTAACTGACTGATTACTATGATAATGATTGAATGACTAATCAGACATGTTTACTGTCGTTTTCATTAGGAAAAACAATGTTGTGAATGTGATCTTGGTTAATGATGAAATCAATTAATAATTCTAAATGATAGAGTTTTCTCACTGAATGGATTACTGCATCGGGAATAACTTGATTGATTAGAGAATCAGTTCTGACTAGTCGCTTAATAGAAACTGTCTCGTCACTAACAACCTTTGGCAGCATGTCGTTTTGGGGAGAGATAAATAAAAAAAGAATAAATTTCTTCTCTCACTTTTTATTGGGCAGTATTTACCAAAAAGGTCTGAATTCTGAAAAAATTTATATACTGCTGGATAAAGGACAAATTTAGCATAAACTTAAATTACAAATTGACCCCTCCATTAAAAACCCATTTAGTGTAGGGGGACCGAGAATTTTTCTTCTGGACACAGTAAAGAGTAGATGTTCAATTTTCTTAGCACTATAGTTCAATTGGATCGGCTCTTACAAGTGATAGATACATTTACACACACACACACACATGGTTAGACGGAAATACTCATTTAAAAACTGTGGAAACCTATTTTGATTGTTTTGGCGATTGTTTTGGTTGACTGTTTCCAAAAATACAGATCATTTGTATCACCATTTATTGATGACATTCATTTTAAATATTTATAATTATTAATATCGAAAAAATAATTGAAATTCGAGAAACATTCATGTGTTTATAGCAATTCAGTGAAATTTTTATTGGATTCCGAGAACTTTTTAATTTAATTTGTCAGAAAACTAATTAATTAAACTGGCTGGACATGTGGAAATTCCATGGATGCTGACAACTAAGATATCAGCATTACTAACGCATATATATATATATATATATATATATATATATATATATATATATATATATATATATATATATATGTGTGTGTGTGTGTGTGTGTGTGTGTGTGTGTGTGTGTGTGTGTGTGTGTGTGCTGTGTGCTAATAATGTATATCTCATTATGATTTGATCAATCTCCGTGTAGTTTGCTAGTGTGTGCACTGAAATAGCTCAACAACTGTCCATTGTACGAAGTTTATATCCGCCAGGTACGTTGGTCCATGTACCAGGAATTGCAGAGCAAATTATTAGATGTTTGGATCAGCAGTTCTCGATATGGGGATGTGTGATCGATTCACAGTAACCATCAACAATAAATACATGTTTTGTACCCGTTTAAATGACGAGTCTATGACGCTATCTGCATCTCTGGTTATATCGATGTGGTTTCAGAAGAGAATGAAAGAGAGTGAACGAAAGGAAATGTATATAATTGTAATGAAGTAATTTATCACAGATGGGATGTGTTTACGCCAACTCAATTAGTATGCAAAGGCAAATAAAAGTAATATATCCGTCATCATTATTGGCTACTTCTGCAATCGGCTTATATTCCTAGAGTCTGCTACTACTATCTTCTGGCTCAAAACTCGAAGTAATGATAGTTATAGTGAAGTATCGAGTCTTTTGTACTTCCATTCAAGCATAAGTACCGTCTTCTATGTATACCCTTATTTATAACATTGCAGAGGTGGATCGAGTGCGAGAACTCAAATAATGAAAGGTATGAAAGGGATCTAAATTTCATTGCTGTAAGATAATATTTTAGTTCCTACGGTCGTACTTACATATAAGCAGAATACATGCATAGTAAAGCGTATCGAGAATAGAAATTCATAAATTGAGAAAACTGGAAGAGGTTTACGACGTGGAGGGCTAGGGCAGAGCCCAAGTTAAACTTGAAAAAAAAGAAAAGATGATGTTTGTCATCTTCCTAAGACTATTTTGCCCTGTTGATTAGTGTACGTTTCGTATGATCCTGAATTAATATTGAATTATTAAAAAAAAAATTGCATCCCTATATAAAGACGTATAGAGACAAATGAACACACTTTTCAATAAATTTCAAACTGAATCCGTAAAAATTCTTATTAAGATCCAGATACGTGTTGACTCTATTCCAGGATAAGAATAGCAAATAAACATTCAGAAATCCGATGATACGTTTTCATATATTCACTAAATATATATTGTTGTCCTGTAATCTGTTGAAGCATCAATTAAAAGACTCTTCACGGTTCATAATGATCGGCTGGAAATTATTTATTATGAATAGAGACATATTGGAGAGTTCGTTGCCAATGTGCATAAAGTATACAATGAATACATAATACCCGCAATGACTCATGGATGTGACACATCGAATGTATTACAACAAGCTGCAAACAAACTTTTTAAAAAATTGTGAGAGCTATAGAAAGAGCAATGTTTGTGATAACTCCAAGAGATTGGGAAATATCAACAACTATCAATGGGTAGACTACAGTGAAGGACATCATACAAATAATTTTGCGAAAAAAATAGAGATGGGCAGATCAAATAGTAATATGAGACGGCAACAGATGTCGTGGAAGAATGATAAATTTGTGCCTATGGAGGGATTAGAGAGAAAGGTTTCCCTACAAGACATGGCAAATGATATCACAATCGTAATAGTCATGAAAGGAGATGGGAAAGGCTTTTGTCCACCAGTGATTGTGTATATGATGATAAAAATTGATAACAGTAATGCTATATCATGTGCTTTTCAGTGAGAGCAATAATTATGATTCAACACTACCTTTGTTGTAGTCTGAAACACGATTTATCAAATTAAAATTCACGAAGGAAAACATTGAAATGCATCATGATAACTCTTAAAATTGCTGACGAAAAAAGAATGCTTTGTAACGTTTACTTGAGAAAAAACCGATTGTAAACTTTGATCTTGAAATAAGGGCTGCTAAAGGTTCATACCGATCGGGACCCCACAGCTCCAATCATCATCAGCAGCTCTTTAGCGTCCTTCGATGATGGACAATTCAAAATACTCAAAAATGGAAAAATAAATTCTATGAAGGTACGAAGGTTTTCAATTGGCTGATGAGCTAAAAAGATCACAAACAGAATCGAAATTTTAATTGCTGCAATAAATATTTTTACATGAAAAAGTAATTAATGATTTCAAAGTTTTAGTTTGAGAAGATGAATCACAATAACAATGGTCACATACATTTGTGTCATGATTGTATTAAGCATGTTTTTGGATTCCTTTCCAACTGAAGATGATCAAAATTTCCTCTCATCAGAAGGAAAATGTTTCATAGCTTCTCATGAGAGTATTTTCTTCTTAATTATAATTGGGTAAATAAGATCCCAACAAATATTTTCGGTCGTGTTTTGATTTCCAACTTATCACGAACTTAAACTCACCAATAAACTTGAAAAAAAATTTTGTAAATGAGTGTACTTAGAAACTATTTCATCGATAAAAAAAAAACAAATCTAAGTTTGTCCTCTTTTTCTGCACGAATGATAAATAAAAGACATCCAGACGTTCATTTTTTAATTTTTTTTCAACTCGCATTCTTCACTTCAACTCTGTTCATTCTCCCCTTTCTTTTCCCTTCCTCTCTCTCTACTCTCCCCAATCTCTCTTTATCTCCCATCACCTCCTTTCTTTCCTTCTTTTCTTTCTTTCTTTCCCTCTTTTGCTCTGTTTTCCATCGGCGACAACTTCCATTTTATCTCTTTTTCTTTCTCTCTCACTCTATCGTCTTCTTCACTTAAAGTGCGTCCATGACGTCAGCACCTCTTTCTCTTTTTCCTTCTTTTCCACATTTCTTTCAGATGATTTATCTTCCTATCTTCCTTTCTTCACGTTGTATCAAAACCATACTTTCTCTTTAACTCTCTCTCTCTCACCTGCCCTTCCCTTCTCCCCCTCCCCTCTCTCTCCTCTCATTCCCTCTCTCTCTCCCTCTCTGAGTACATTCATAGACTAAGATTTGAAAGGAAGTAGCAGAAACATGCGTTTATAATTAGATGAGGTTTATAGTAACATTTTCTTTTAATGAAATAATTCTCTCTGGTGGTTGGTATATTTACCAGAAAAAATATAACCAATGAAAAGCAGTAAAAAGTACGTTGGAGTTGTGCCAAGACTATTGATGATGATGATGATGATGATGATGATGATGATGATGATGATGATTAATAATAATAATAATAATAATAATAATAATAATAATAATAATAATAATAATAATTGGGGGAACTGGGGGTAAAAGGAAGGATCAAGACTGTGCAGACAAAAGCACTTCTAGGGACTACACGAATACTATGGAAAGTGCCAGAAATATGAGATCTACGGGCTGAGCTGTTTGCCTTGGCTAAACAGAGAGAAGAGAACGGGGAGAGAAAAGGAAAAAACAAAACAAATATAAGATACCACAAATGGTGGTAAAGGCACAAACAACAGCACTGCTGTGATATGTGAGAGAAAGATGAGATGTGGACTGAAGACCTGAGGTGACTTAGTGTCACTCAGCCTTCAGCGGTGATCATCGGCAACTGGTGTGAAACTGTAAACCACAGTATTGCTGTGGACTATGACAACGTAGAGAGGAGGGCTGGAGACTTGAGGAGACTTGCTATCACTCGACCTTTAGCGGTAACCACAAAGCAACTGGTTCGAATTGCAAATGAAATACTGTGAAAGTCATGTATAGTCTTTAGATGTGTACATGAAATAAGTTTTAGGAGAAATGTGAGTGAAAAACTAAATTACTTTAGCATACGCTAAAACAGAAATTCTAACTCCATTCCGCTCCTTCTATGATCTTCAAGAATAAGCAATGGGTTGATCTATTGACTGGATATGTAACAGAATCGTTTTTTGTTATATTCATTAATAAGTACTGGGTGAACAAGGTAGACTCTCTCTCTCCCAACTGTATCCAATTTAGTTATGACCAGACAAAGTAATCTGGGAGAGCTACGGACGTTTTAAGTTTCCTTTTTTTAAAACTGATTTTTCCATGATAAATTTCATTTCATATTTTCCAAAAAATCGACATACAATGTCAGCGTCTGTTTTATTTCTTGACAAATTTTGTTTGACTCAACAACAATTATGATGAGGGAAAGTTTTGTATGAACAATCTTAACTGATATCATGAGAAACAAAAATACATATATTCATCGTCTATGTTATATGATTATTTTCCTACTATTTGGAATGTACATTTATCATTTTTTTCATAATGAAGTCATCCACTGCAATGTCTTGGAGCTCTTTACTACTAGTCCATGCATTAGTTACGCGTCATTTTTGACATATATATTTTAGTCCGAACACTCATTAGGCATATATGAACATTAGTTAGTCGGTTCGTCTGTCTATTTGCTATCTCATAATCTTAAAAAAGTAAGGCTGGGCGAGTGACCAAAAAAAAAAAAAAAAAAAAAAAGAAGGAGAATTATGCATCGTGCAAACGAGCTGGATTCTCCCTCTCCCAATTGTACCTGATTTTATCACAATCAAAAAAGTGGTTAGGGGAGAGCCTATGTTTTTTGATCAGATCAAATTATATACTACACTGTCTTTTGGCTCTTTTCTGTCAATCCATATAGATGAACTACCCCGTCATTTTTAACGGGTATATGGTAGAAAAAATATAGGTAATGTCCTTTCACAATATATATATATATATATATATATATATATATATATATATATATATATATATGCAATGCTCTACCAACATGGTATGGAGCACTTTGGTGGACGGGGAATATATATGCATGAATAAATATATCACTTGAATTCAACCTTACTGACTGTCCAGTTCCGTGGAGTAAAGAAAGGATACCAGCCTCTGGGTCTGAAGCTATGGTTTCGATCTTGCCTCGTGGTACTGGATGGGATAATGGATTGTTGTAATTCAACGAAACAGCTGTCTGTGGGTGACACAATCATATATATATATATATATATATATATATATATTTATATATGTATATATATATATATATAAATGCAGAAGTTAAAATATTTAAGAAGCTGTGAGACAGCTTGTCTAGAAAAAAAAGCGCGCCAAAACAGCTGTTCGGTTCCCAGCTTTTCTTCATCTTCTGCACATTTACAATGACGTATTACTCGTAACTTTTTTTTCCTCGGCAATTGCTGACACACAGTTATTTACGATGTTTCTCCACTCCATAGAAAGTGCAAGTCGCGATATTCCTCCGATAAACAAATAAACGCAAGGGATGGAACTAACACGTAAAAAAACTATTATATCGTATAGAATTACAATGTATATGCGTGTGTATGAGCTTGTGTACATGAATGTGTGCGCCTGTGCACACATATTGTGCGTGTGTGTGTGTGTGTGTGTGTGTGTACTTCACACATTCTTTTAATCGGATTCGTAAGTTATTTTACCTTTATTCCCTAAGCTTAATATATATATATATATATATGTGTGTGTGTGTGTGTGTGTGTGTGTGTGTGTGTGTGTGTGTTATCATTAAAATTATTTCAAGATTGTATAAAATTTGAAATACGTGAAAAATAAGCAAAAATGAACTAAAGACAAAGGAAAAGAAAAAAGATTGTTGAATCTTTGAAAAGATTTCATTTTTCTATATTCTAGAGAAAAAGGAAATAATTTTGAAGGATTTTCCCCATAAATACATTTTGATTACTGGCTCCAATTGTTAGTATTCAAAAACAATTAAATCCGACTAAATGATACAAAAATTCGTTTTCTGAATGAGAATAGGCTTTTTGATTTCATGATCACAGGATATTGCCAGTTGCAGAAATGGCATGATATTCATTGCTTATATATCCTTGTAAATCTTTTCTATATATATATACCAACTAAACTTATTTATAGATGGATCAGCACAAAGGAGACTGATGGTATTTCATCGGGTAATCAATTTTCAACTATTCAGAGATCCTAATTTCAAGTTTTTTGAAACTTCAGATCATCCCAAGCTGTTTTAACGTGTTTTGACCAAGACACAAAGTCCTAAAACTTTCTCTAACGTAATAGGTAGGTGAATCAAACAATGATATCATCCCATTTGAGTGCAAATGAACGAACAGAATAGAAATCTGCATAAGAGTTCATTGCACGGATATATATATATATATATATATATATATATATATATATATCGTAGATTATTCCCATTCAAAATGACGGGTTTATTTATGTCTAGATTGGCACTGATGAAACTAAACTATCAAGTAATTCCTCTTTTAATAATTCAATTAACCTAATTTCTGAAAGTTTAAACTCGTCTCAAGCTATTCTGAGGCGTGAGCAGACGTTTCAAGTCAAAAGAGTTCCTATGACGTAATTCATATGACGTCGTAATTGGGAGGCAAATCAACCAATGAGATCATCGCATTTTAATTCAAACAACAAAAATGAATAGAAAAATTCCGTATAAACTTATCATATATATATATATATATATATATATATATATATATATATATATATATATATACATACATATATATATATATATACATACATACATACATATATATATATATATATATATATATATATGTGTGTGTGTGTGTGTGTGTGTGTATGCGTGTTTATATATGTGTGTGTGTATGCGTAAATAAATCATTTAATTAATTTTTTATCATGAATAGAGCCACAGCAGACATGTTTCACACCTTGTTGGTGATGTTTCAAGTGGACTTTTTACACACCTCGTCGGTAATTTTTCAAGTGTACATAAGTGTGTGTACATCGTTATATATATATATATATATATATATATATATATATATATATATATATATATATATATATATATATATATTGTGTGTGCGTGTGTGCGTGTGTGTGTACGTGTGTACGTAGCCTGGTTGTGTGGTGTGATGTGTGGAAGTAAGTGTTGCATGTATGCATATGGCTTACATGTGGCGTTGGGGTGTGCTTGTGTCTTGTGTATGCGAAGTCTGTATTCAGTGCTTGTGTTGGGAAAGCGTGAATTTGTACTTGCATGGCGTGATTGTTTGTGATGCTGTCTCCCTGTTTGATGAAATAATTAAGACAATATCATATTGCCTCGAACCAACCAGTAAAGCCTTTTTGAATTTCTAGTGAGGTCATCATCATCAGCAATTAAAAGTCCACTGCTGGACAAAGGCCATTCCAATTTCATTCAATGGAAACTGCAATAATCTTAACCATGTGTTCCAGTCAAACCACTTTATCTCATCCCCCCATGTTGTGTCTTGTCTCTTCCAAATGCGTTTTCCGTCCCATTGACCAATCAGCCTTTTGCTCCACGTGATGATAACTTTTCTTGATAAGTGTCAGACTAGTCTCTCTTTGTTTATTGTCTAACTGTTTTAATCATATTCTCCACCCGAATATTTCCCTTGATCAGTGTTCTTCCTAGTATCGTTCTTTCCATAGCCCTTTTTGCGATTATAAATTGTATCTCCTTTCGTTTCAATGGTTTCCTTTTTTTTGAATCTGTAAGTCATTGCAGCAATAATACATTCATAGTAAACTTATCATATGGATAGATATACATACATATGATATCCACATGTCTACGTATGTAAGTATGCGTGAATGATAAATTCTTAATTTCTATCTCTGGCGTAATACGAAACACATTAAATGAATTAATTAATTATTTTGATATAGCATATATTACAGTAATTACTGACTATATATATATATATATATATATATATATATATATATATATATATATATATATATATATATATATATATGATACATGTACAAACACACATAGTTGGGGGAAGGAAATATTTGGATACTTGCAAAATATTCATTTAATATACTTCCGGTGCTTACATTTGCTTCAAATTTACGCAGATGATGTTTTCCGATATAAAATTACCAATTACTAAGAAAAAAGGTACGTATCTTCAAACATACAAAGCCGAATAACGATTAGAGTACTTACGTGCGTAAGCAAGATTAAACGAAGTCTCGCTAATAAGTATCCAGCCATCTCCAGTATCTCAAAAAGCGGCTGTGCATTCATGCTGTTACTTCTTTCAGATCGGACGGGACCCTACTACACTTCGTGCAAATAACCCGTTGGGTTATTCAGTCGGCAATGAGACGACACTGATCGATTTTTTTTGAGTAGGGTACCTTTCGCAAACACAATGACCAGAACATTTGATTCTTCACGCCCAGTTCGATACATTTTGGCAAAACTTTGCATCACTCAGGTGTGCTGGTTCACTTCAGGACTCAATTTGAATCCTTGCAATGCCTGGCTTTTTCTCAACGGGATTAAATATAGTAGGCAAGATAGATGAGAGCGCTAACGATGATCCCGATAGTGGACTTTGTAATGTTTTTTAAAAATGTGTGGCTAAAATAAGTGTATCAGATCCAGAATTGGTATTTTGAACAGAGATAATGCACCATTCTCTTAGATAGATCATATTATATGACTGCATATTTCCGGACATTCCAGGTTTATACATATAATCATCACCATCATCATCATCAACACCATACTAGACAATGTTTCCTCCTATTCCTTTCCATGACTTCAATTGCGCTAACCCCTGTCATCCTTTACTAAAAAACTACTTTATCTCATCCCTCTCTATCTTGTGTCTGGTCCTTTCTCATTACATTCACTTTCCCATCGGTATAAATCAGCTCACTTTTTGCTCCACCTTCGTTCATCCCTTCATGCCAAGTGTCCCGCCAATCTCCATTTTTGTTGCTTAATTGTGTGCATATATCTCACCCTACTATTTCCCCTGATTTACGTGGATCCTTTTTCTATCACCCAAAATAATCCATGGGATTGCATTTTCCATTGATTCCTATGCAATTCTAAGTTCGTTCTCAGTTACTTTGTTTACGTCCACGTCTCCACACATCCGTAATTCATATCCGGTATTATGCATTCGTTGTATACTTCATGCTTCGAGCAAGGGCATGGCAAGATGATTTTCAATATCTCTATTCATATCAAATCAACGTGCAAACATACTGAACACAGAACACAGAACACAGCTTTAGGTGAACAACGGGTTAAAAACAGGCTGGCTCGTTGGCGGACTGACTGGCTATCTATGAATGTTTCACACGTACAGGGTGCATCAATTGGGAATGAAAGCCTAAAAATCAACTCCTCAATAGGTCTAAAAGAAACCATTTTTGTCTTCCCTGAATAGATTGTTGAGGGACGTTTAATTTGCAATGGGTGTTTACGTTGAATTGATACCAGCATTTACGCTTGGTTTTCGAAAATCCAGACTTTTTTTTCAGTGATTATTGCCCAACAAAAGGCGAAAAAAATCAATTTGTCATCTCATTCTCCAATTGATTGATCACTCCCAACATGACATGCTACCAAGAGACGCTGGACGCGCGACAGTTTCTATTGAGTGACTGACCATGCTTTTTTACCAGTATTGACTTAAATGTAGCAAAGTTTTCGTGGCATTATTACTCTTGTCAATCAATTTGTGGTATTTTTGATGCAACAAATGTCACGACGTTATCCAGTGCCGTAAACAGGATATCAGTTTTAGCAGTCAATTATGTCACTCTGACCGGGGACGTGGTGTCTCCTGTTGCCAAGTCTGAAAAGAGCATCCGTTTCTATCTGTATTGTTTTTTTTGTATCATTATCAGTTGAATAACCAAACGACAACAAACAAAAACATAGGCTAGAGGTATTCTTCCCTTTTCACTCGTCTCTCCGTCTGTTCATGTGTCTTTTTCAGTACTTCTGGTCATATCCTTTGGCAAAGAGCCTTACAAGTCTAGTCAAGTACTTACCATCTAAAAATGAATCCTTCATTTTCTTCAATTCATCTTTCTTCATCTAATTTCATGAATACTCGATTCCTAATGAATAAGTGCTCACCGAATGGACTCAGCCCTTTGTTATTTAAGTTTTCTGATAAATTTCATGCTGCTGGCCTCCAGTTTCTCCTCAGATGTATTGTGCCGTCTTGCAATCTCTCTGTGAAATGTTGAGTATGATTCTCCCTGGTGGAAGTTTCATGGTTCTCAGGGCTGATTTTTTGGTTAGGTTCCATGTTCCACTTCCATATTAAGAGGATGCGTTGGTTGTAGACTTCTCTTTTCCAGGATAATATGATTTTCTTGTTTTTTTAAAGGTTCAGCTTGCTCTACCAAGGGTTTGCCAACCTCGAATGATTCTTTGCTTGATTCATTCTTCTTTCGAGGATTCATGAAAATTCGTTGTTTTAATACTTTTCTTTCTTTATATCGGCATTTTCGCAATAATTACCTTCCAGAATTTCAAAACTCCATTACATTTGTATTACGTATTATTCAAACAAAGCTTACGTCAGTGAAATATGTTTATAAATTGTTCATTTTACAAAAACTTTGTATTTGTCAATATTGTCACTGATAATATACTATTGTCGGATATGTTTATTCTTATACTAATCATTAGTGCACTGAGTTAAACTGCTCAGTGTATTTCTAACAAGTCTTAGTATCAAACTGATACAGCATATTCAAAAATATATCCTAAAAGCACAAAATAGATTAGCTGGAAATTAATTAGCTTGTACTACTCAAGAGAATAAGCAACCGTCCATACATAACCATTGACGACGTGAACATAACATCCAGTCACAAATATAATCATTGGATTTGAAACTTTTGTCAAGGCACCGACTGAACCAAATGCAGCCAAATCTCACGAATGACGAGAAAAAAATTCAACGTGGCATCATTTACGTGACTTTATTTTTTTGAGTGTTATTACGCCAACTTTTTAATACCTAGTAAATAAATTCACTGATATATTCACCAACGAGATATTTTTTTGATGGAAAAAAAGGAGTCCATTTCTTTAAATCAGCAGCATCGAAACTGTATTCCACGGCACCCTGTAGTCACGGAAACGAAGTGGCATTTTCGCAATATACTTAATTTTCATCACATAAACAATTCCTTACCAGATTTTATATATGCTTTCGTACATTTTTTTTTATCCTGCATGATAATTAATTGTTCAAAATGTACTTAACACATTGACTCTTGACTTAATTCCAAATACTTATTTTTAACGCATACGTTTAAATTGAAAACATCTTGGTTATTTATGTGTCAGTCAAAAGAGGTCCGCGTGTTTATTTTTCTTCAGTGAGTTTCGTTTTTATTAACGTCGTATTGCAATACTCAGAAGCTCGAATTTACATTAACCCCCGTGGTTAACCAACTAAAGGCTGTGACATAAGGTCGGTTTAACGTGCGGATACCACAAGTGCTGACGTGGGTAGGGACTTCTCAAAAATTCTGTCTTGTCCACGCAGCAATTGTTGCAAGGACATGCTAGTGCTGGTCTCTCGGAGTCCAGGCTAATCCTGAGCTGCTCCTATTTGACTTCATGTATCAGTACCACACTCCCTATCAGATAAAGCACCACATCAGAGTCCGGCTGATCTTAAATGGTCTGAAATCTTATCCAGAAACCAGAGCTCCTATTTAACTCAAATCCCAAGAGAAAAAAAAAGATGTGGCGTATTGTCGGTGTAACGTTGGGATACCATACACAAGAATGTGTGGGCAGGAGCTGCCTATCAAAATTTTATATTCCTTGCAACCATTGTCACAAGGACACGCCAGTACCACGCCTGATGAGACAAAACCCCCCAGGGTATGGCACAATATCAGCGTCTGTCTGGTCTTAAATGGTCTGAACTCTGGACCGGAAGCCGTGCTGGCTGTTATTAGTCGGTTCGATACTTATTTAAGATCGCCACCAGCGTTCTCCTTTATCTCGCCCACCGTCTGTAATTTCTTTTGGGAGGGCCAGGCATTGCATGGAGCCAAATCGGATCTGTGAATAAACGGACAGACCTGAGTTAATGTGATTTTTTGCCAAGATTCCTTCCACGAGACGTGAAGCATGACTATTCTGGTCACTGTGAATGCAAAGGTCACACAGCACGAAGACCCGCCCAGTATCTACTTATGGACGACTGAATGACCGATTGGAAATGATCTATTCACATGAAGCGTAGTAAGGTCCCCACAAATCAGCTGCCAAATAACAAAATGGCTGCGCAGCCTGTTCTCGAGATATTTGGAATAGCTGAATAGCTTTTAGAGACACTTCGTATTTGAATCTTGTTTACATACATAAGTACTTTGAATTCTAAGAGTTTAGTTGAAAATAGATGAGGATGTTTCATATTACAATGAACATATATATATGTGCATATATATATATATATATATATATATATATATATATATATATATATATATATATATATATATATATGCAGTAGTCTCTGTAATATATGCTACATGCGAATAATTAATTAATTCATTTAATGTGTTTCGTATTACGACAGAGATAAGAATTAAGAATTTATCATTCACGCATACTTACATATGTGAACATGTGGATATCATATGTTAGTATCTCTGTCCATCGAAACATATGTCTACGTACGATGTATCTCTTATTTTTATGTCTGTTCTGATGGGTACCCCATCAAATGAATCAAAATTTATTTAGCTTCAGTATATGTTGCAGCATATAATGTATACTGCAGATATATATCAATAAGAAAAACGTGTACCTGCACAATGTGTTAATATAATTGCAAAAAACGAGAATATCTCAACCTGAAACAAACAAAAAATATCTCTTCATAGAGGCATTTACCCTCATATAACTTGGAAAAAAAAGATTGTTCAATTTTGACACTGCATTAACATTTTCCGTTTCCCCTGGTCACCCCTGATCAACTGCACCACAGATACATTAGCTATTCTAGATATAGTAAAGATTTAAATTTCATCCCTCTAGCCCCTTTGATTCGGCATGCACACATGATATATACATGCGTATGTACATAGCCAGCCAGACCAACTTGAAAATTGAAAAAAAGGAAAAAAACGTTAACAGTTTTGGTAGACAGTGTTCGATATATATATATATATATATATATGTAAGCATTCACAGACTAATCAATTCTATATGGTGTCTCAGAGTGTCATGCTGGTCCGATCATCAGGCCATGTGCTTACATATATGTTTATGAATGTATACAAGCATTCATGTGCCTGCGCCTGTATGCCTGCGCTTTGTAAACGAATACAAATGTATAAAAGTATATATATATATATATATATATATATATATATATATATATGTTCCTTGTAATATGAAACATGCTCAACTATTTACAACTGCACTCTTAGAGATTAAAGTACTTATGTATGTAAGCAAGAATTAAATATGCATATGCGCCTCTTTAAATGTTGCCTTCCCAAACATTATGATAGGCCGACCACCTCCAATGCCTGACAGCGTAGACAGCAAACAGGGATGGTTTACAGGGTTGAATTCAAACCTGAATTCCATTTATATCATTCTGATATACAATGCACACACACATGCACACACATATATGATTTATGAGTGAATGTCTGTATATATCATTCAAATAGACAACGACACATAAATGCAAGCGTACACATACACACACATGAATACGTAATTGTGTATGTGCGTGTCCATATGTGTGATATTATGCGCGTGTGTTCATGTGCGCATATTTATTTTATTTAATCTACCACAGCGACACAAATGTGAAGTACCTACTGAGGTTCGGTCCACTTATAGCAGAAATAATCTGTAAGGTTAGTTTGCAAACTAATGCCCTACGGGGATGCGTATACGTACCTACCTACCTACCTACCTACCAACATATATATATATATATATATATATATATATATATATATATATATATATATATATATGCACTTGTGAGTGCATAAAAAATTCTTTGCCTCATCATGACTCTCAGTTTCATGCCTTTGGATGCAATCATCAAACCCTCTGACATTTGCACCCAAGGGCATGAAGCTCATTGTACATCTATTTACATATATTTTATCCCCGATATCGCGCACACTTCAGTCATAGATAACCCAACCTTTAACAAAACATCATATATATATATATATATATATATATATATATATATATATATATATATATATATATGTGTGTGTGTGTGTGTGTGTGTGTGTGTGTGTGAATATACTTTATGTAATACGGAATAACCCGAATACTCTACATTAACAATTATTTTGAAATTACTGACTTAAATAATATAATATTGTATATTTATTATTAACATAATTGTATGATTTGGCACGGCGTGAAATTTATGAAATTTCAAAAATGAAAAATTATTTTTCCGTGGAAAAATCCGAGGAAAGTTTTTAAGTCTGTTTCTGTGGTTGTCAGTCTATCTCCATCTCCTCTCTCTCTCTTTCTCTATCAATTTATATCTTTATTTATTCATACATGTATATGCATACAGTCAGCCCCCTAAGAAAAATGAGCCAATTCTACTCTACGGCCTTCATCAGGTATCGTCTGGTAGGTGCGGGGAAGTAACGAACCGAACCCTTTATTTAACCGACAGGGGTATATTGACTGCACTCTCCTATTAGCATTAGTAGTATTATTATTGTCTCACACTGGGATTGAACCTAAAACCATTTGTTACTTCCCCACACCTACCAGATGATACCTGACGAAGGCCGTAGAGTACAACGACCGAAAGTTGTATGAAAAACAACCAAGATGAAGATGGTCCGAATGATAATAGAAATTATAATAATACCTCATCTCAAAAATTTAGAGAGACAGTAAGGGGTTTAATTTACACTATAGATTTATGATAAATTGAGCTCTTAGTTTGAGTCTGCCTTTTTTTTTTTAAATCGCATTTTTCAGGGATTGCTGCCCAACAAAAGGCGAAAGAAGTTATTTATCCTTTGATCACCTCACCACAGCATGCTGCAAAGACGTGATACCTCGTAGACCTCACACACTTATTTTGGTGCCTCTACCTCTTTCAAAACAGTATGAACATACTTCTTCCCGGGTCACCATCAGCTGCATGGTTATGTTCTCCGTAATTTTGTCCATAGTCTGGGATATCATTCCTTTCAACTGGGTAAGCGGGGCCGCATGGAGCCTAATCTGATCTGAAGCAGTGGGTGACAGATTTAGGTGATGCAGTTTTTTGTCGGAAGAATCTGCACGAGTTGTGAAGTATTGGCATATTTACGCTATAAACAATCTCACTCAATGGCGGCTCACTGCCTACTGGGTAACCTCAAGGGAGAGTCCCCTCTGATTTATTGCTGAGTTACATCAAAGCCACGCTGCCGGTCATCAGAATGCTTGGATACTCCCCGGACAATATATGTGTGTGCGTGATTTGTGTGTGATTTGTGTGTGTTTTATGTGTGTTTGCATGGTTGTACGTTCACAAACGTGTTTCGTATGAGTGTTTGTGTGTGTGCTGTGCGCGTATGTGTTTGCATGTTTGTGGTTGCGTGTGTATATGTGAGTGGGTATGTTGTGTCTTTACTGTGTATGTGCGTGCATTGTATGCATGTGTACGTGTGTGTGCATATGTGCGAATAGATAAGTATGAATAATTGCATTCCAATCATAAAAGAATGAGGAAATCATTTTATTACCAAGAGTAATATTTCTAATGTGATTTGCAAAAATCGTGGAAAATATGGCAAATTGCATACTGTGTACAAATCTTCCTCAAATGTGTAAAATCTTGCATCAGATAACACGTTCCTTGTTTCAAGAACCCAAAGATTGGGTGTGGCATAAAGTTTATTATTATTGCAATGTTCAGACGTTTGCAGTATTACATATACATATATTAGCATAGTGCCCGTCAAAGATAATCTGATTTATTTCATGCTATGTAGCTGGGGCATAGATAATTCCAATTATTGCTATTTCAAACTTTTTGGGGTTTTTTTCTCGGAATAAATCATTATCTAACTGTTTTCATAGAATTATACAATTTGAAAGTGTGGTTTTCACCATATTCATTCAAGCTGAATCTTTCTTTTTCCGCTATTCATTCTGTTTTATTTGGTGCTGTCAAATCAAAGATAAAAAAAAAGAAAATAAAAGTTGAAAATGGGACGTGAATCAACGGTAACTGCTTGAAATATCAACCAAGTATTCAGACAAGAGGCGGGCAACTAACATAACGCTCAACATTGGTTCCAAAAAACTTGAAATCGAAAACAAAAGCCTTGAAGATGGAAACGTCTTCTTGTGATTGACAACATCCGATTGAGGGTCATTAATGAGACACTCCTACGCAAAACAACTCGGGGAAATTGTAAGAAAACTAATTGTTGACCATTTTACAGTCGTTCGACATTTGCATTAAATTAGAAAAGCAAAAAAAAAAACTCTATACGTCGCGCAAATGATGACCCTGAATGAAAAGCAAAAAATTTTCGTCTGTCGCACAGAAATTAAACGAACAAAGCCAGAAAACTCTACCTCACCTTGCTAAGTCACTAGACCCGTCCCTTCCCAAATATCATTTTTGCGAGCATTTTGACTTCTTCCAGCCATGGAATGACTTTAAATACCAGACAGCAGCTTAAGACACCTTCGAGGAATGGATTGGTTCTAGGATTCCAGAATTTTGTACTTCTGGATTGAATTGACTTGTTTCTATTTGGAAAAATGTGTGAAGATTCTGAATGTCCTTATTTCGATTAATAATGTCTATTCTAAGCTGAGACATTCAACTTTGAAGTTAGTGGTGGAAAATTGTTATTACTTTTGCAACAACCTAATATGTATGGATAGATTAATATTCTAGAATATTTTAATTTTCAAACGTCGTTTGAAAAGAAGAAAAAATATATGTATTATTTTATGGGGCTTGATTTTTCAAAGATCGTTTAAAAAACGTAAGGAATTTTTGTATTTTTTCATTTTTCAATTCCACCCACGTAGGATACACTGAGGCAAAGTTTTATCTGCCATTTACATAGTTTTACTGACTTTCTCTCTCTGGAATTGGAGTCTCTCGGTTCCACTGTAATTCTTGGACCTGAACGGACAAACATTACATAATACCAACAATGTTTGTGGCATTGCTATCTATTTGTATAGGCTACTTTTCCCGTGCCTTGAAAAATGACGACTTATATGAAATATATATTGATACACATTGCATTTTGTGTTTGTATATAGTATAAATTACAATTGCTGTGAGCTTGGGGAATAGCGTTCAGCAGACTATCAACAGATTTTTATTTTCTCTTGTTTTTAGTTTTATTACACTTCATATTTTTTCAATTATTTTACCTTTGATTCAGCATTTTTAATTCTTTATCAGAACGTAAAATTCTATCTGTGATCATTATGATGCATCCATTCACGTAACAGAGTAAAGACAAATATTGCAAAATGAGTATAGGTGTCCATCGTGCATTCACTCCAACCTCGAATTGGACGGGGAAAAATTTCAGCCCCTTATCTTTAGGGTGCTCTAAAAAAAGATAAATCCTAGTGTTTTCCACCTGTTACATTACGTTTTAGGTTTAGGCATTTCACTATACAATTACAACTGGGAAGTAGACCCTTACAAATGGTTTAAATTTTGGGTTGGACCCAGGAATTTCACTCGGCCACCCCTTCTTCATGCATTATAGTTGTATGTACAAAACACAATATCTCAATTATCTAAATTATCAAAGGATTTCGTTAAAAATAATTAGGGGATGGGCAATGGGCTGGAGAAGATGTGTTCACATTTTGGGGTGAATGTAGCATCTTTGCAATATAAATATATCACAATATCTCTCAAAATTTCATTGAAATTATGTGAGAGTGTGTGCAATGGACAAAGGAAGAAGTGTTTATATTCGAAAGTGGATCAACGATTTTTCCAAGGTAATCAACCCAGCACCGGGGCTCTAAGTATAGAACACAATATATCCAAAAGTTTACAGTGAATGTCAAAGGAACTATGTGTAAGGTTGAACAATCGGTTAAGGAAGGAGTATTAACACTTAAGGCGGATTCAGGATTCAATCGAAGGTATAAAAGGATTATATCTCAACGTGCACGACACAATATCTATCTATCTATCTATCTATCAATCTATGTATATATATACTGTTTTGTCATTCATAGAGAGCTGTTTCGTTGTACTACAACTCTTCAGTGTGGCTATAGACTATACAATCCAGTACCACGAGATAATATCGAAACCTTCGCTTCAGACCCAGAGGCTGGCATCACACCTCTGCCCCACGCAGAACTTGAAGGTCAGTAAGGTTGAATTTAAGAGATAAGAAGAAATCAAGCGAAGAATCACACTAGGATGGCAAGCCTTTGGCAGAGCTAGCTCAACCTTCAAAAATAATAAGATCCCATTAATCCTAAAGAGAAGGGTGTATAACCAATGCATCCTCCCAATAGTCACTTATGGAGCTGAAACATGGAACTTAACCAAGAAACAGACCCGTAAGCTGAGAACCATGCAACGTGCACATGAAAGAAAGAATAATGCTGGGCCTCACATGGAGAGACCACAAAACAGCACAACACATCCGGGAGAAGACAAGAGTTAGAGACATCATAGAATCCATAAAAAATCTCAAATGGCGGTGGGCTGGCCATGTTGCAAGAATGGCTGACAATCGATGGACATCACGACTCACAACATGGATTCCCCGAGACCATATGCGCAACCGAGGCCGGCAAAATATTAGATGGAGAGATGAACTAGACAGGTTCAGGAAGTACTGGCTCCGTGACGCCCATGATAGAGAAGTGTGGCAAATCCTGGGGAAGGTCTATGTCCAACGACGGACGCTAAAAGACTGATGATGATGATGATGATGATGATATTCCCTATCCATCAGAGTGCTCTATTCCTACGTAGTATATATATATATATATATATATATATATATATATATATATATATATATATATATATGTATCAATTTTCCAATATTGCAGATGCATTGTATTTGACATGTAAATTGCTGACCAGCATATATATATATATATATATATATATATATATATATATATATATATATATATATATATATATATATATATAGTATTAATCGAAGGTACGTATAGTATTTTGGAGGAAGTGTTCCGATATAACGCAGTTCGTTATAGTGACGTTTACGTTACCTACACGAGTAGTTTGTAAAGCCACAATGAACCGAAGCAAAGAAAACCTTTTTTAAATATTTATTTGACATCAAAGATCAAAGATGCATTATTGGCATCATAGACGATAAAAGAATATCCTGTTTTTTTTCATAAACATACTTGATGTTTCTTCAAATAGAACTTCAAAAAACTAGCTTTGTGTAATCAGTAATAACTTGCATAAATATTTGAGGAGGGGTACATCACATTATATGACGATCTTCCATGTCCTGACTACTGCGTCTCCTGTCGATCCCTCTCAAATTACCATTACTATATCTCACCCAAACGCTCTCTGACCCCCTCTCTCTGATCATGTACAAGGAAAAAAGAGTTTTGTTACAGAATTTTAGACAAAAATCTCTAGCTACTATTTACAGCCTCAGTGTGTTCTGTTGTTTATTTGTGGATGCCAATTATGATATCATCATCATCATCATCATCATCATCATCATCATCATCATCATCATCATCATCATCATCATCATCATCATCATCATCATCATCATCAGTCTTTAAACGTCCGTTGTTGGACATAGACCTCCCTCTGGATTCGCCACAATTCTCTATCATGGGCGTCGCAGAGCCAGTATTCCCTGAATTAGTCTAGTTCATCTCTCCATCTTGTATTCTGTCGGCCTCGGTTTTGCATGTGGCCTCTGGGGATCCACTTTTTGAGTCATGATGTCCATCGGTTGTTTTTCTTTCTTGCAACATAGCCTACCCATTGCCATTTTAGTTTTCCAATAGTTGGACTCCCGTTTTTTTCTCCTTATGAACTGTGCTGGACAGTTTACAACAATTTTTACATAGTAGTATTCATGTTCTTGTAGTGCACCAATCAGCCTGCGTGGTGGGTTCAATCCTAACACTTAGGACCTTGTGCCCCAAAACTTGTGAACTTATACCAGACTAATCCATGCACAACATCAAATAAGCAACAATGATTAACGTGTCGTTGCTTGGAAATTCTCTTTTCTCCTCTACAATCAAATTATAATTAAAAACAGAAACCATGCTGTGACAAACATCTTTTGGTAACGTGCTCTGTTGAGGTGATCAATTAAAAATTGGAGAAAAGATTCTTATTAAAATAAAATCATCTTGTGGGCCTTTTGTTGGCGTTTATTACTAATGAGTTCCTAGTAAAAAAAAAACGCAAAATAGGTGACGAATTTAGCATAAATATGCATTGTAAATTGAAATTTAATCAACCCAAAAAGATTTTATTTTCTTATTTTGAAAGGGAATTTAAAAAAATGTTTTTTTGCCAAACATAAAAACTTATACACACACACACACATATATATATGCCAATTATAATATCCTCATCATATATATATATATATATATATATATATATATATATATATATATATATATATATATATATATGTCCCTTTATTCCATTGGTGCTGTCTGTATACATGGCATAAACATATGTAACCAGCCAGCAAGACCCACTCTAATAATTTGAGAAACCAGTTTCGAGTGTTTTGGTTGATTTTCCAAAAAAGGACGAGTGGTATCTAATTCACAGCCAGTCGGAGCCTCTATATAACTGAATCATTGGTCAAATTGTAACCAGTACCAGTAGTTCGACACAGCTTATGCCTTTGCACATGAATCTCTCACTTGATGTATCTTTCTTTAATTGTATGTTCGAATCCAGTTATAATCTCAAAGTCATAATGGGTCAATTCATGTGAAATACATCAACAGTGCCAATGAAAACAATTTAAGGGTTTTGAAATGTAGTCGCCTATTGAGTTGAATAGCTCTCAATAAAGCTGATAATTTGAAACCAAAATCAAAGAAAAAAGGGTGTGTAAGTGACTTAAAGAAGTTAAATGTTTAATTCAATGTTATTTGCAACAAAGCCGGTTTCAAGGTAGCTACAATCAAACGTAATGATTAAAGAAACGATATCTCAGAAACTATTTCAAGATAGATGCAATTTTCATCATTCCATAAAATGTCTTTTGAAGTTACATTTAGGTTTCGAAAATCGACATGACCTGGGCCTGCACGGTCCATTCTCCACGCTTTTTTTAATCTT
This sequence comes from Thysanoteuthis rhombus, assembly GCA_963457665.1. Lineage (NCBI taxonomy): Eukaryota > Metazoa > Mollusca > Cephalopoda > Oegopsida > Thysanoteuthidae > Thysanoteuthis > Thysanoteuthis major. The sequence goes on along the minus strand of OY735226.1, from coordinate 11,337,408 downwards.
ATAACTCGGACATTACTGAAGATAGAAGGGTGGGATCTTCAGAAACGGATAACCCACTCATTTGAGATTTATTACGCTTTACATGACAAGTGTGGTTGTTTGTAGTGGAATGGGGGTGTCAGTTTTTTTTGTGTTGTTTTGTTTTTGTTTTTATTCTGAAAAAAAAATTCGGTTTCCTTTGCTCTCCCGAGTGTAAAATGAGTTGGCTAGCTCATCATACGGAGAAATTCATTTTACACCCCTGTAAGCAAGGAATATCCCATTTTTTGTGTTATTCGGGAATGTATAAATATTTTCTGAACATGTTTTCATTACATTCATTGTGTAAGCGAGACTACGTTGCCAAATCTGGCTGCAAGAAGCAGATATGCCGACATTTGAGAAGTGTTGGCTCCTTTTTTTTTCAATTATCAAAATCATTTCTTGCCATTATTTTTACCATGAAAATACATGAGTTATCCTAATAAAATTGCATTTTGTTAAAGAGTGAGTAAGTATTTTTTTTCGTATTTTAAACAAAACATGGTTGTAAGTACCTTGGAGCAATTGTTTATACACCTCCTGGACCAAGTTTTGGTTGACTTTGTTTTCCTACCGTAACAAGGACAATGAGAATCTTCACCTAATTTAGAATTGTAAACACCTTGCCGTCTTCTCTATGCTGTCATCTTGAAACAGAACAAGATGTAAAAAAACACTTGCATCTCCCAAGCGTGATATGAAATCATAACTAGGTGATTACCAGGCATTTCCCTTACACATTGAGCTAAAACTGGCAAATCCTATATCAGCGAATTTATTGCGAGCAAACAGAAGATGAATTCACATTTATTAAATGAACTATTGCGACTGAACAGAAAGTGAGGTCACTTTTAACAAATTCTAGCACAGTATTCGGCATTGCCCGAGTGTCAGATATATGAACACATTTATTTTGTGTTTAACTCAAATGATTTGATTGATATTATTTTTTATGCATTCCTTTTCGTAAACAGTTATATGAGCAAATATTTTCTATTTGTGCGCACATACATATTTTGAATAATTTTTTTGAGGTTACTGTAGTGCGTGAAGCTTTTTGTGGTTGTGTTTATTTAGTACTATAAAACAATACCAGTAGATTGTGAAGTACTGTCTTTGTCTTTCAAATATTCGATTATTGCACCTGTTTTTTTATGTGAAATTATTTCAAAAACTTGAAGAAAATCTAATTCAAAAACAGGAAAATATAATTGAAACATGACCTTCTATTTACGAAATTTTAGGTAAAAACATTAAAGACATTGACAAAATATAATTAACTATGTAACGTAGAATAGCAATATCCAATGTTATAAACAGAGTGCGATTAAATTAATTAGGTATAATATTCATTTGACTCTAGATATTACCTTTAACTTAATCAATCCAATTACATCTAATGTCGACAAATTAGTTATGATTAGAAACAAAACGATGTAGAAATATGATGGCCGTCTTCATCAGATAAACGATTAATAGTACGTATGTTTACATATGAGGCAAACATGATTCTGTTACTGACTGCTGATTAGTTAAGGGAGGAATAGACAGTGGGGGAGAGTCTATATGAGAGTGAGGGATATTTCGTGTTATTTTCTTTCTCTAAAGTTGGCATAAAAATGTTGTAACGAAAACATTAAAACAGTAAATGCCATCTGTATAAGCATAAGAAAAATGCAGACATCAGTGTGTAAGTACAAATATCATCAGAAACAATGATTTGAATTACAAAGAATATTGATATAAGCATAATGTAGAATGAGTGATACGATTGCAGCTTTCATTGAGAAGAGTTTCAAAAAAATTCTATGACTGCGTCTACGAACATAGTCCTACCTTTTCATGACATGAAATTGAAAAGCCTTATAACTATGACTATGTTAAAAAATGTAAAACATATTGAAAGGATATTGATAATAAAAAAAATGGAACTAAACTCTCTGCTTTTATGACGAAAAAATAACGTGATGAAAATCATTATTTACTTGTACGTGGATTAAAATGTCGAGCGTTTTTGTTTGCTAAGTCCTGACAGTGTGATATTGGATCTACATATATTTTAGCCGAAAGGTAATCAGTGGAAGGGAAATCCCTCAAGGTGAAAACTTCTGGAATGAATAAGTTGGGGTCCAGTTTAAAATCATAGTTTTGTTGAAAATCAAAATTTCCTATAAACCCCTTAAAACTATACAAGCCCCATGCCTTCAGTGATGAAAGGAGGTACCGCCATGCAAAACTTCATATTCCTATTTGCAAGATTGTGGTCTACAAAGCGGAACAGACTGACAGACGGACGGACTTATATATATATATATATATATATATATATATATATATATATATATATATATATATGTGTGTGTGTGTGTGTGTGTGTGTTTGAGTGTGTGTGTTTGAGTGTGTGTGTTTGTATGTGAGGGAGGGTATTGGTGATTTCCTCATATTTATGAAACTATAAAAGATAGAAAGATGCGTTTTCACCATCTGATAAATCCCAGTCCAAGGACAAAAACAATCCTCACTACTCCTTAAGGGAGTAAATAATTCATCGTTTCTTCATCCAGCCACTTTAGATCAAAGTGATATATAAAAAGTAGCATCCTTCTTGCATTATTTGAAATCGCGGACAAGCGATTACTAGACAACTCTCTTACCAACTTGGCCAAACTGACAAGTTGTATTTATCGTCGATATTATTTATCAACCAATACTAAAGTTCCAGCCATCATCTCAAGTATGAATAGAATACGCGTTGAATTATCTTTCAGCTTCCAGGCTTGCAGCATTTATATCCAATGATGGAAGTTAATTTTAAAACATCTATCTTAAAAAGACGGAAAACATTAATTGAGACAATCATTTGAAACCGATACTCACCGATACAGCAGATACATGGGACCTAACCAAAAGATTGGCCCTCAAACTGAAAACCATGCAACGAGCTCATGAAATAATCATGCTCAACCTGGAGAGATCATAAGACAGCACAGTCTATTAGGAAAAAGATAAGAGTCAGAGACATCATAGGAATTATTAGAAAACTCAAATGGCTATGGGCTTGACATAGAATATCAGACAACCGCTGGGTGTCACAACGTGGATCCCCAGATATCATCTACGAAATAGTGGCTGAAAGAAAGTGATTCGGCGTGACGAGCTAGATAAACTCAGAGAGTACTGGCTCTGCGATGCCCATGAGCGAAAGAGAGTTCCGGTGAAAGGTGAATCTTGGAGAAGGTCAATGGCCAACGATAGCCGATTACAGGGGAAATTTCTTATAATTGGATTTTATGCGAATTGAACCCTAGTATCTTAAGTATACTTGAAAAGAAAATCTATCATTCAATAGTGACTATCTGAACGTTATTCTCATTTTGTAATTGAGGTACTACATGAATTGAATAATTTCCTATTAGACGTACATAGAATAGTTTGATATTTTTTTCTTTTTCAATTTTTTAGTCTCCGAAAAATAAATCGATGTTTTACAATTTGACTATAATGCTAAATTGGATACTTAATTTTCACAGCAGCACAGATGGAAGTACGAGCTACATGGCCCTCTATTAAAATTTTCACAAACTGCGTGATATTAAACAATAAAAAGAAATAAAAACTCCGTACAGATAAAATCGGATCAAAGGGGAGATAATTCATATAAGCCATCCTCCTATCGACATTTCCATAAGAATGGCGGAAATTAAATTCCCAGTTTGGTTATAATAGTTATATGTTAGCGAAAGAGCATTATATTGTCATTTTTAGTTTCTCTCCTTTTTTTTTCGTTTTTTGAAAGGTTTCTGATTATTCTTTTGCGGCTTGAGCCGAGTTGAGTTATTCAAAATAAATTACCTAATAAAAGAGCTTTATGCTCTTTAATGTCTATCCATACATCAATAACCCCGTCATTTTTTACGGGTATATGCTAATTTTTATAAGTAATAATGGTATAATTATTACAGACTTTTGTCTTGACGTAGTCTGGGATCTATAATCCGATTATTCAGTTTTTAGTCACGTTGGCATTGGAGGGGTATGTGCACTCTGGGCTTTCTTTCTCTCTTTGTCTCTGTCTCTCTCTCTCTCTGTCTCTTTCTCTCTCCGTCTCTCTCGCTCTGTGGGTTCTGGTGTTTGTTTTTCACTATGCCTGATGCATCTGAAACGTATGGCGTATCGTTTAATGAACACTTCACAAGTGGCACGGCATTCTGTGAATTACAAAGAAAGAAATTCTGCCGATCTATTCGCTGCCGATTCTTGGCATGAAAGAAGAAACAGGCAGAAGGAGAGAAACAAGTTTGTTTTTTTGTTCCTCCACTGAGGATGTCACTCTGCCCTACGAATAGCAAACATAGTTGTCAGGCCCGCTTTTATCAAACGCTTATCGTAAACAGATAGGAAATCGGGTACAAGGCGAGTTAGGTTTGCCATTTGGTACTTTACGAGACCAAATTTGGATGGATTCGGTACTGAGCAGAGCTATTTTGTCCTGAAAATTAAGATTTGGTACTGAATTAGGTACTACACGCATACAACATAAATATACACGAACAATAGATAAAAATGTATTTAACTCCATTTTTTTCTTAGATGATCAATATTTGAGTATGACCAGTGATGACTATATTTGTCTATTGGTGTCTCTTCTTTGTGTGTTTGTGTGTTTGTGTGCGTGTGCTTTCTTCTTGAAGGCTCAGCGTCTGTTTGCGTGTGACCAGTAGTCCTGAAAAGAAGAGTATACAACCAACTTTCCCTCTTGATAGTCACCGATGGGGCTAAAACATGGGACCTAACCAAGAGACAGACCCACAAACTGAGAACCAAGCAACGTGCACATGGGAGATTTATGCCCAATTTACATAAAGAGATCTCGAAGCGGCACAGTATATTCGGGAAAAAGCAGGAGTTAGAAACATCATGGAATCCATTTAAAAATCTCAAATGGCAATGGGCTGGCAATGTTGCAGACTATCGCTAGATATCACAACTCGCAACATGGATCACCAAACATCAAATGCAGAACTAAGGCTGGCAGAATGAGATTGTTAGACGAACTGGACAGGTTCAGAAATATTGGCTCCACGACGCCCACGACAGAGTAGTGCAGCGAATCCTGGGGAAGATCCAACGACAGACAATAAAAGACTGATGATGATGTTGATGTTTCTAATATATCAGTCCGTCAGTGAGCTTCCCCCTTCAAAGAACCAGAGTGTATTATCCGGTTCTTTGTGTTTGTATATGATTATTTTCCTATTTTTATATTTAGTTACGAAATTCGTTCATTTGATGTTTCTCCGTGTTTAGTATGCTATGTGAGAAACTGTATTTGCGACATTTTTTCTCAACAGCAAAATTTCTTCTGAAGACACCCATGCCGTACGTCAAAATGCTTCAAACCTTTTGAACCTAATCTTTGTGATAACAAAATGACTTTTAAGATATAATACACCTTTTTCATAAATGTTTCATGTCTACATTATTAAATTACTACCATAATTATTTCCGATTACCTTGCCTCTTCACAAAAAAACACAATCACATGCATGCACACACACACGTATAGATATATTTTTACTGTTTTTATGGGTAGTTCAATCTATGGTAATAATGTCTAATATTTGGAAGTATGGCGCAAATAAAGAGATAGATATTTACAATTTTTTGCTACTGATCAGTTTTCCGTCATTACGATCATCAGCCAGGTATTTTTTCCTCTTTTTATCATATCCTAATATACTAGAGAGTTGTTTTTAGTTGAATTTCATTGCTCTAAGATAACAGCTATTTTTTCAGTTATTTTTTGGTTGTGTGTGAGGGGGGGTATCGGGAGGTGTGTAGGGTTCAGTGAGTGCTAAAGGGTTGGGGATTTTGGTGAAATAACTTTTGCCGGACATAATAAAGAGTAAATATTGGAATTATCAGCCATGTAGCTCCATAAGTGTACCCTATAAGCATGATGCATGCATACATACATACATACATATCCAGTCAGACCAACTTGAAAACTAAGGAAACCTATGTCAGCAGTTTTGTTGACAGTTTTAATTGACAGTTTCTAATATATCTTTGTAACAGGAAGAGTAACATTTGATAGCATGCTGACCTCGCAAGCCTGCTGAGGGGGGTGTTACAGCTCTTGGAATACGTGTCAAAGTTGTCCCATTCCGATCAAAAAATGTTTTTGCGGGCTGGTACAGGCCTCTCTTGCTATAACGAAGTTCGTTATATCGGGGTTTGCTTAGGAACGCAGTGGATGGTGGACCAGAGAATAGTTCTAAAATAGCTCCAAAATAGCCAGCTCTGGCGTCAAAATAGCTAGAACAGTCCCCAAAATAGCTTAGATTGATCGGAAGTCGGTTGTAATGAGGTTTATTTTCTTGGACCCCTACACCTGCGTTATAACTGAGAATAGTTTAGCTTACGTCTCGGGAGAATAAAGACTGTACTAATGGAACTGCAAGACTGGTTTGCTAAATTAACACTAGTTACTTGTCACGTTGATAAGATTGTAAACTTAGATGCTTCACCACAGAACAATTGTCAGCGAACTTGACCCACAGGCCATCACTACTGCAGTAACTTTAATCTTCATGGGATACCTAACACTCGTGGCCCTGTACAGGTTGATTTGGTTAATAATAGGGTGTATCACCATGATGTAGTGTTTGGCAAGCTAGCTTTACAGAACATTACTATTGTTGAGTGATTTTGATCATCTCTAAGTGCTATGCGCTTATGCCCTTGTGTCGGACTGAACAGTGTAAATTTGAATATTCTGAGACAGTGTCCATCCCAAATGTACATATCTGGGAGGGCTGAAATTCAAAGTTAATTGTCATGTAAAATATTTTTTCCGTCCGTCGTACGAAACCACGGTTTACTTCTAATCTGTGTTTCCAATTTATATATTT
>OY735226.1:11280473-11325473 GCA_963457665.1 Thysanoteuthis rhombus | reverse complement strand
CTTTGAGTTGGTCAGTGGTGATATTATATGCATAATTTGTTTTTTGCCCACCTCAGTTCATAATTGATGATTTATAGTTATTTAATCGAGAAAGTCTCAAGCATGTACGAATTTTATGTATATCTGTTTTTTTATATACCTGTAAATATGAATATCATCAGTTGCATAGATTCTTCTGCTACTGCATGTTTGTGTAGAAATGTATATCCATAAAGGAATTTTTGCCACACGGGGAGGAAAAAATTATCTTCTCTTGAGTGAAGATGGGTGGGGAGTGGCCCCACCCTCTGTGAGGAAAAGAAAAAAGCCGAAAGCGTTACACGAATTCCATCTTCAGTCTTTCAAAGAACGATGCCTGTAAGTGTATGTGTGTGTTCACATGAGACAGAAGGAGAGAGTATGTGAGGATTTGTGTATGTGTGTCCGTAGCTCAGTGCATGCGTGTGTGTGCATGTCGATCGGTGGGGTAGTGTGCCAGTATGTATGTGCTTGTGTGTGACAATGTGTGCGTATCTGAGAGTGTGTGAATGTTTGCATGGATGTGTGCATGTGTGTGTCAGCGGTTGAAGCAGTGCGTATACGTGTGAAATTGTGTGTATATGTGTGTGTCTGTTTGTGTGTGTGTGTGAGATACCTGCAGAATTCCACCTTTTTCCTTTGTGGAAATTTGCTCTTCAATAATCCTTCTGTTTTCTTTTTTTCACTCCCTTTGTGGTGATGGATATGAATAGAATAGGATATATGGATAGAATGTTACAGAAAAATGGATTGATAGATATGAATAGATCAAGATAGATACATTTACAGAATACGAATAAACATATATATATATATATATATATATATATATATATATATATATATATATATATATATATCAACTCTCCTTCCCTATCTATTTATATATAGTTGTAGATATTCAATATCTCTCTTTCTACATAGTTGTTGATGTTCAATCACAATGCTCAAGATTTAACACAGTAAATAGAGCTACTAAGATATAAAAATAAGAATGACAAAAATTTGCACCTGGCAAATGTTAACATTTCGTGGATATCGCACTTATCAACAACCGGCAATATATGTCTTTCCAGTAAAATATGAAAACCAAACGCCCATTTACATTGCGTGAATAATGTATTCTCCTGTTATTCAATCAGGTTGGAATATTTCTGAGAACCTAAAGGTTCTAACCAATAATTACTATGTATGTATAAGGACGATCCAGTGGACTTCCTTTTTTTTATTACTGAATTTCCAAAAGATGTATCGGATCCTATTCTCCTGTTTATTCTTTCTTTCCTTAGGTATACTCATAGTTCGTTATAGTGAGTTTTCAAGTATTTCAAAACCTTATATTATCTCTTGGTTCTTCAAAATGATTTCAGCAATAGAATTCAAAAGATTGAGTATATATATATATATATATATATATATATATATATATATATATATATATATATATATATATATATATCTTTATAAACTTAGCACGTATCTTTTGAAAAGGAATGTTCCTTTTGGGAATTTGATAAATTCAATACAGTCAAATTTCATCTTACTGTGTCGTGTAAGTTGCTTATCTTCCAATCAGTGTTAATGTAGTGTGTTCAGATTTTCCAGATTCTTACTACGATTATTAAAAATTTGGATCCAAATGGAATACGCCTAATTTCATTGTGTGGATCATCGGCTGTTTTACCATAGACCAGTTATGGGGAATATTTCATTTTTATGTTTCATACTGACACCCCCCTACACACACACACACAGAGACACATACACACATATGGCTTGATCAGTGAGGTTCATGGTAGTGCACCATTAACATTTCAATATTAAATCTAATTCAATGACAGAAAGTCTAAAATTTGCTCCCTCTAGGGAGCTGGCACACCTTGATGATATGGTGTTTTCACAGAATCGTGCACGATCCTTGAAAATGGGCAGACTCAATGGCGTCTCACTACTGCTGATGCATAATAATGAATAGACCTCGAGAAAGATAGATAGATAGATGGATAGATTGATTGATAGATAGATAGATAGATAGATGGATAGATAGATATAAACAAACAGATCATATCTATATCAGACTGATAGAAAGATAGATAAATACATATATGCATGCATATGATGATAGAGAGATATTAACAGACTGAGATAGATAGATAGATAGATAGATAGATAGATAGATAGATAGATATTAATATACAAAGATATATAGATATATATATAAATAGATAGTTCATATCTATCTTTGACAGATAGATAGAGACGGACTGAGATTGATAGATGGATATAAACAAACTGAGGTAGATAGATAGGTATAGATGGACCAAAATGAATAGATAGACGGGTAGTATGGTCCCCGTCTGATTGGTTGGTTAGTCTCATCAAGGCTATTTAACAGGTTCTCGAGGTATTCAAAAATTGGAGACTTTCCAGAGAGACTTGGTGTACTCACAGATGGTCGTAAGAGTGGGTTAGAAGTTGAAAATTGCGTTTCCAGTTTTTTCCCTAATAAAAACAGGTCCCGTTAGTCATTCAATAGAAACCATCATATAAGTAACGTCCTTTGGCAGCATGCCGTGTTTTGGTTGATCAATTAAAGATTCTGACTAAACTGCTGGTCAGTGAAAAAATTGCTTCTTTCGCTTTTTATTGAGCTATTGTCGCTAAAAAAAAGTTTGAAAAAAGCCCAAAAGCTTGAACGCTGGTAGACACAAGCTAAGGGACCAATTCAGCATGAACTTCCATTGTGAATTGAGTATTCCACAGAAAACGTATTTTAAGGTACAATTTTTATAATATTCCTTCGCTGCAATGACAGGTTTACTAAGCAGCTGTTTTTTTTTTTTGTGATAAGATCTAGCTTTTTCGGAACTACTCTTTTGGAGCTAGATTGATATTTTATAGTCTATCATCATTCCTTGTATCGTAAACCATCCAATAAAGGACCGCTTTATAACGGGGGAGAGACTGTATCAATGTTTATTATGTCTAGTGTACATCATGTGTGCAGGATGTAGCAAAGAAGCTAGAGAGTTGAAAATTTTAACATTTCCAATTAATGAAAAATCTGTTATGTTAAAAAAAAATTCCCCCCAAAGTAGCTTTTTGCAACTTAGGGTCATGTTAAATAGGTCTTTAGTTTATATGCGCTTGGTGAAAAATTCAGACCTTTTAGTGATCTGAAAAAACGAACAATCGATGATCACCTCTTTTCCTCAAATTTTTATTGATCACCCCGGAGAAATATGCTATTGTTTACGTGACAGTTTCAATTGAGTAACTAACCGGACCTGTTGATATAAATGTATTTGTTTTGATTAGTTTAGAAACAGAATAGCTATTTAGAGAGAAATATCAGTGGATAACAATCTTGGCGACGTTTATTCGAAGGGAACATAATCAAGCATGAAGCGGCAGAGGATGTTGGAGCTTTCCAGAAAGACGTATTATGTTACTAAATTGTTGCATAAATAAAATCAATAATTCAGTCAATTCTTATCTTACACTTCCAAGCTGAGAATATCTAAATGAATTTAAAGACAAGGTGCCAAATACTGTCTAGCATTTCTCAATTATATAACCGCAATGTTATACAATATATATGTACGTATATGTATGTGTCTGTATACCCTAGACACCTATCATAACATGATATGTATATATATATATATATATATATATATATATATATATATTTATAAATGGATGTGTACATGTATATGTGGGTGTATGTGTATGTATATATTGTTGAAGCAATTACTGGGATGAAGATAGCATCAACGTACCTTGCAGGTTTATCAAGGTTTTCAAAGATTGTATTTTCTAAGGGAGACTTGTACTAATTTGCAAATGTTGGTTCAAGAGGGGACCCCATATTGATGCCATTACTCTTTGAATAAATGCTGCCATTGCGATTTACTCATGAGATTATGCAAAAAATTGCTTATACCATATATGTGCTAGAAAACACATGTCTGGATTTAATGTGCATTGGTACTGTCCAAATGCTCAGAATCTAACACTCTCATAAGTCTTGCTATTATAATACACGGTCAATGTAACAGCGTCTTAAGACAATTAGGGGAATTGCCCCAACCTATATCATTTACTATTTGAAGGAAAATATTTTCTTTGACTAGAGAAATACAGCTATCAACACAAACCATTTTTACATAATATCCAAGTCATTAAATATCAAATAATATCTAAGTAACTGTTATTTACTTTACTTTTTACATATCTCTTATATTCATCGGACTTTTCTCGCAGGGTATTTGCATTTTGAGAAAAAAAAAAGATCTCCCCTTTCGTTAGTTTGAGTTCAAACCAATCTGTTTGGTTCCTGAGCGTTTTAATGAAAAACTGATCGATAAAAAAATTCTATAATTCAATATGGTTAAATTCTTGTTTAAAATTTGTACTGTTAGAAGACTTCAGATATTAGCAAAGTTGAAAGTCATGATAATAATCTGATACGAATGAAGAGCCGTTTTTTTTTTACACCCTGGAAAATAACACCGAAAGAGAACAACTTACCAATGCAATTGTATTTCGTTGTAGATTCAAAGTAAATTGAGATTTCTTATTATAAGACGGACAGAGATTTGGTTGATTTTAATAAAATGCCGCACGAACTCCCGACAACGTCAGCAATTGGAGTGAACACTACTACTAGAAATATTGTTACCATTGAGAAACATAGGGGAAGGCTCAAGCTAGTTCTGAATCATGAAGAACTATCAACAACAGTGGTTAACGCAATATGAATAATGGTTCAAGTACTTTTTGTGACTTTAAACAGCAATCGTATCATGTCATCTCGACGTAATGGGGAAGATTGAAAAGTTGAAGATGCATCCAATATGGTCGAGACTGAATCCTCGATAAAAGTTTTGAATGCACAGATACCAGCTAACCCTAACTAAGCTAAGAAAATCTGTTCGTGAAGTCTCACAGCATTCTCCATATTTGCTTTAGTTTTAATCAGCGGATTGTTATGTTTTCAAGGATTCTGGACTTCATATCCGTAGTTCAATAATAGGGAAACCATAATTTGTGTTTACATTGAATTTGTGACCAGTAAACCTGGATCAATGGGATATGAAGTCTTACAGTGTCCTCTATATTCATCTGACAATTGTCTAACAGATTATCATCTTTTCAATAATTCTGGAATTCGTACCTGGGATAAAAGTTTTACTAATAGTGAAGCCATAATCCACACTTTTACAGAATGTATGACCACTAAACCTAGATGCTTTTTCATGGAGATTCTGAGAAGAAAAGGTATTGTTTTAAATGAGTCATATTTTGATTAAATAATTAGTGTTTTATATAGTTTATATCACCCTTCGTCTTACTAATTTTCAAAGAACCAAACTTGGGAAACTGTTTTCCCCTGGTGTATTCTACTCTATTTCAATGCAGGCAAAGTCATTTTAACACGGGCGATGCTGTTTCAGAAATAATTCATAACTTGGGCATGCCCGTTCGGGAAGGGTCAGACTTTGTAGCGTGTATAGAAACCTGCCATAATTGTCATGTAAATAAAGAGATGATGTTCTTTATTCATGATGTCGTTAATAGCAACTATCAAAAGGAAAATGTCATCGTTGGAAGAAATAATAATCAAAACCTTAATTTAAAAGAATGCTGTAACGTTATCTAAACTATAATTTAGTCTAATCTAGTTCTATAAAAAAAAATTCGACTAAAAAAACTCTAATTCTCTTCATCTTTCTCCTGTTCTCTTTCTCCTACACTTTCTCTTTCCCACTCTCTTCCTCTCATTCTTTTTCCACTCTCAGAATAGACTTACTTATTCTAATATGATTTTCTTTTATTGTGAATCGACCACTGCCTAATATAACTAACTGTAAATCCAAACGACTTCAAATTTGACACTGCAATGTCCGGCTTACGGACTAACATATCTGGCAAATATCAACTTCGTAAAATGGCCATGGTTATTCCCCCATGCACACGTATATATACATGGAGATTCCTCAAATTATAGTGATATACATGGAAGTTGTCTTCTATGTAAAGTAAATTGTTCACATCTGTACATCATATCTGATATTATGTATTCGTAGAAAACTTAGGCATATTGGCAAGGTGCTTTTCAATGTCACTCAGGGCACCGCTGAGGATAACTATAAGAGATAGAAGAAAATATCAACACGGATCCGAGTGTGGATCAGGGTGACGGGTATTATACAAATAATTCAGCAACAAAAATGGAGATGGGGGTGGACACTTGGTGAGAAGAAAGAAGAACAACTGGAATAAAGGGCTAACGGATTGGTGCATACTGGATGATGAACACAGTGAAAAAAACCGATCATGAGAAAAAAGGGTGATATATAAAGGTGCCCGTAAGACATGGCAGAAGGTTAGCGCATTCATGGTCGCCATGGAAGCTTAAACAATGGACTTGTAATGGCTGATGATCATTATGATTGTGACTGAACTGAAGCAAGGTCGCTCTTATGAGATGTATTAGAGAACTGTCCTATTTATTGGAAACTATCAAAGAGAGAAGGATGCGGTTTTTATCATTCTATGAGACGTGACTTTAATATCCATTTAAATCTAGTTTCTTCTTTTGGAGCTTATTCACTCAGACACTACTGAATATGGAAATATGTAACTTTCATCAATAGCCAGTTCTTCTAAGATGACATATGTGGTAACTGTGGTTGTCTACAGAAGGTTGGGAATTCTTCGTTCCACGTGCTTTCACAGGTGTTTAGCTAGCTACATCTTGCTGCAAAAGTTTTTCAACACCCGTAAGTGAGGATTATCTCATTTTAGTGAAATTGGGGATCTATAAAGATTTTTTGAATATGATTTTGCTACATTCATTGTGTAAGTGAGACAGGGTTCCCTGTTTGAGCTGCAAGTAGCAGATTTTTTTTTCATCATTGAAATCTTATTCTGCCATCATTTTACCTTAAAGATATATGAGTCAACCCTAAAAATATCTTATTTCGTATTTTAAAAAAAATTTTTATAAGACCCCAAAGTAATTCCAAGTTGGAGTTGACTTTGGTTTCCACCAGTAACAACAAGGACAAGAACATTTCTCACTCAATCTAGAACAGGAAACATTTCCCCATTTGTTTATCTAGTCACATAAAACCGAACCAATAAGAAAAAAGTATTTTTTCAATATCCCATTGAGTATTAGGACCAGGTGATTGCTAGGCAGCTCTTTTATCAACTAATCCAGACTGTCAAGTTCAAAAAAAAAAAATATATATATATATATATATATATATGTGTGTATATATATGTATATGTATAAATATACGAGAGTTGCTGTCATCGTCTGGTCTTTGACACTTTCCACTGATATTAATCAAGAACTTTTGCATATAGAGTTTGGAAAAACATACAGACAAGCAGATAGTTAGACACTGCTCGTCCACCTGTTTGTTCCCTCTCACCTCATCTCCAGAAGTTCAGAATGAATTTTAAGTAAGGTATCTGTAAGGTGGGCTCATAGGAAATAGCAAAGGTGATTAAATTTAGGAGCAGATCAGGGATTTAGGTATATTTGAATTGTTCGGTTGAAAAAGAGGGTAAATGAAACAAAGAACAAACATTAGATTTAAAGAGGAGTTACTCAATATTGATTCATCAGAAGTTTTCTCCTTAGTTTTCAATATTTTCATTCGGTCTCTAGTTAGTGCACAACATTGGCTGAGGAATGTCCTCTCGTTTTTTCTCTTTAATTATTATGATCGATCCTTGTCCTGAATAAATTTCCATGATGAAATGTGTAATGTGTAATGAAGACTCGTAGACAACTTTGAGCTGGATCCAGGAATACTTTTTCTGATTGAGGAAAAGATGATAGGAACGAATAGTTGATAAAAAAAAGCTTAATTCAGGGGAAGTAACCCAGTCTTCATACATCTGAAGAACTCTTCTTTTTTTAGTTTTATTTTCATCCAGTTTTCAGTTAGTGTAAGGCGTGGGAGGAGGTATGCGCTCTCTTGGTGCTTTACAGTTTTTGTTTTCTTTTATTATTATTGATTCCTGTCCGTCTCTACAAAAGCTGGTAATACCGTGAATACACTTAATTGATCTCGTTGTATGTGTCTAGTATCTTTATGTTCGGGCCACGCTTTTTTACACTTGGTTCTATATTATTACTAAATGTCTATAAAAAGATGAATACTATTGAACAATGGATGGAAAATCAGTTTCTGAAAATAGAAAATGTGTAAGTAAACATTGGACATTTTAAAAAAAGATTTTTTTCTCCATGAAGCATTTTGATCATTGTGTACAAGACTCTCTCAACTATTGACACAATAGTATTATTTTGCTTATTCTCTCACTCCAAACAGACTTTTCACTATTATACTGTTCTTCTCTTACGCTCTTTATTCGTTTCTTTCCCTCTGGTTTTTTTTCTCTCTTTTTTCTGACTATTTTACATTTCTCTTTTTTCTTTTCTTTTCTCCTCAACAGACTTCATTATTATGCCCTTCTCTCAATTCATTATTTCACGTCCATTCTTTCATGCTGCTTACTCTTTCTCTCCTTTTCTTATCCATCTTTCTTTGCTGCCTCTTCCCACATTCTTCTCTTTCTATCCTCCCCCTTTTTCTTAATTTGCTCTTTCCCTCTTTTTTCTATCTTCTGTATAATCTCTCTCTCTCTTATTCTATTTCATCCTTATCTTTAGTCTCACATTTTTATCACTACCTCTCTTCCTCACACTCAGTTTCTCTCCTCTATCCATCTCTCTCTCTCTCTCTCTCTCTCTCTCTCTCTCTCTCTCTCTCTCTCTCTCTCTCACACACACACATACACGTTCTTTCTTTTTTTGTCACGTTAGGAAATGTCAACCAAAACTACCAACCATTTTTTCAGTTCCAAATTTTTTTGTGTGTTTTTTTAAAACTCCCCCTGAATAGTTTATTTGGTGCTCATCTGCATTTACAATTCAAGTTAATACTAAATTTGCCTTTAGTCTGTATCCGACAAAATCCATACTTGTATTTTTCTCTGATAAAAGATTTTCAAATTGATCACTGCTCAACAAAAGGCGAGACAAGTAGTTAATCTATTGTACGCCTCTCCTTTCCAATTTATAGCATCGATAGCACCCACACATACACACGATACATTACCAAGAGTATTTGGTCACTTGACAGTTCTAATTGAGAGACCATCCAAATCTGTCTTTTTTTCTTCATACGTTTTTCCGTCTTTTGTGTTCTTTCTGCCAATCCAGGATTCCATTTTTTTCTTTAAAATTTCGTCATCTCTGCAAACGAAATTGGAGGTATTTATATTCGGTCGGGTCCATCTACTCGTCATTATGTCTTTCCACCTTATTGTTTGTGTGTCTGTCCACAAGATTTCTCGAAACTGAACCTAATGAATTGCAGTCATTGGGTACTTTGGGGGATATCCAACTCTTTTTTGTCCCAAAGTCCATTGCAATAAATTGCATTGAAACGAGAAAGGCCTAGTAAAATGATTTGGAGATGTGTTTCTGTTTTTTTCTGTTGTACGTTAATTCATAAGCTCAAGATTGTCTACACGTTTTCTCCCGATATTCACGAACAATTTCAACGGAATTTTGTTGAAGATTAAGCAATATCCTACGAAAGAAATGAATAAATTTGGGGTGGATAATATACAATGAAGCCAACCCCCATTCCAGCCTGATTTTGGTGTTTTGGGTTCCGTCTTTCTTCTCTCATTGTCTTTGTGTCTTTTATATCGGGACATGCGGAGTGGCCGAACTGTTAACGGCTCAGACAATGGGATCGGTGACCTGAGTTCGGAACTGTTTGTGTTCACTTCACAATGTTGCCCCTAGGAGAAGCATGAATCAATCTCAACCCCAACCCCAGGCTAACCTTTTTATTGCACTCTTGTTGTTCTTTTCCTCCCACTCTCACTCCACTTATTTGAGAATATATTTCTTTTTTTTCTTTGTCACTCGGTCGCTTTCTGTCTTTCTCTTAAGCTTTCAGTTTGTCTCCCTATCTGTTCTTTATTTCCCATCTCTTCACTTCCTTCTCTCTCTCTCTCATTATCTCCCCTCTTTTTCTCTCTCACTGTCTTCCTTTCTCTGTCATTGCTTAGCTATTCTGCCCTCTCCTTTTCATTATTTCGTCTTCCCCCTGATTTTCCATCCCTCTCCTTTCTGTCTCCTTTTCTTTTCTTCCTTTGTCCCCTTTTTCTAATTTTTTCCACTCTCTCCCCCCCTCTCTCTCTCTTTCTGTATCTTTTTCTTCCTTTTTTTCTCCCTTTTCTCTTTCTCAATCTCCCCCTCTAACTCCCCTGTCTTTTTTCTCTCATCTTCCCAACCTCTCCACCTCTCTCTTTTTCAAATTTCCTCCTCTCTAATTCCCAGTCTACCTTTCCATTCTACTTTCTTCTCCCTTGTCCTCTCCGTGTCTTTCTTTCTTCCTAAATCGTTTTTCTTTTGTTGTCTCGTTTTTCTTCAATTGAATTCAAAATTAACTCATTTTGTAGACAAAGGTTTCGGGTGAAAATAAATTTGAAGGATATCTCAATGATTTGAGATGTTGGTGAGACTAGAAAAATCGATAGATATGTATGGAGAGATACATATTCGATAACCTGAACTTAACTATATGAATGCCCAGTGCCTGTAACACCAAACCCTCGCCACTGAATGAGGATGGATATTGGATTCCTTGAACAATGTGTCTGTTCTCTTTTACTTGCTCTGATTGGTTAGTGAGTTGGTTAGCAACACATTACTGCGTCAATACAGTAATACCGTGTGCTCAGCACTACCCTGTTCAGTGAGACCCTGTACGGTGAGACCCCGTTCAGTGT
This sequence comes from Thysanoteuthis rhombus, assembly GCA_963457665.1. Classification (NCBI taxonomy): domain Eukaryota; kingdom Metazoa; phylum Mollusca; class Cephalopoda; order Oegopsida; family Thysanoteuthidae; genus Thysanoteuthis; species Thysanoteuthis major. The sequence continues at coordinate 11,314,619 of OY735226.1, read as the reverse complement.
AACCTCGCTTAAAGCTGATTAGCGATGAATGGCCTCTGTACTGCCCCTGCAGACAATTGAATGCCCCCAACATGACTTGGCGACGCGTATAAGGATCATGGAATGGCCAATTGTCATAAGGCGGCTACACTCCCTGGTTTGGGATCAAAATTGGTTGCCTTTACGAACATGGAGAGTTTAATCTGCCCTACCCTCGGGGGACGTGGTGGATTTATGTCTTTCCAAAGGGCATCAGTATGAAATGAACATAAATGGCCCCAACCATATCTTGATATTGATTACATGAATATCATTACTCTATTGTAATTTAATACTTCTGTAAACATTGTTGACATGGACATAAATGAAAGTCGACAATTGTGATCATTCTTGTTTCAAAATGGCCACCGCTTTGGTTGTATAGTGGCAGACGCTGATGCAAATCCAATGTAAAAAAAAGTAAACATCTATAACAATATCACTGATCCTAAGAATAACTTCAATCTGCTGCTCCATCCTCAACTAATCTTGACCCTAAAATTCGAACTCTATAACCACTCCCTCTGCAACTTGCGTGGTGGTCATTCTAAAATGTCGAAAGTAACAAGAGCCAAATTTAATTATGAGAATTTTCAACTTCTTCCGGAAAGTTACAAACTGATAGAGCGTCAAATCAAACATATCAATCTTACTTGCTACACAAAATGGCCTTCCAAATTGTTTCTTCACTATGATACTGTCGGATGAAATATAATCTAAATCGATACACTGGTGATACATGCATATATATACATATATACATGTATATAATAATTAAATAATAGTGTTATCCACAGACGGCTGTTTCATTGTATTACAACTCTTTAGTGTGTCTGTAGACTATCCATCATCCCATCCAGTACCACAAGGTAGGATCGAAACCTTTGCTTCAGAGGATGGCATCCTACCTCTGCCCTACGCAGAACTGGACGGTCAGTAAGGTTGAATTTACGTGATATATTTACTCACGCATAAATTCCCCATTCCCCAGAGTACTCTATTTCTATTTTGGAAGAGCATTACATAAGCTTATAATGAACGAGTTACCTCACTCAAAGAGTGCTCAACCCTGAATAAGGAAACGTTAATTATAATGATATATATATGCGTGTGTGTGTGAGAGAGAGAGAGAGTGTGTCACAGGTCATTCGAAGCATTATTTGGAAATATCATGACAACACAGTTTGTTATAGACAAAATTGGAGTCAGCCATATCATAAAATCCATTAAAAGACTCAAACGGCAATAGACATGTCATGTTGCAAAAATGTCAGCCAATTGTCGATTATAACAACTCACAGCTTGGATCCCCAAAGATTAGGTATAAGATTGTGGCTGGCATTTCATATTTGTCAGTGCATGTGTATGTATGTGTGTGTTTATGAGTGTCTGTTTTTTTTTATACAGTAGGAGACCATCTACTACGCTTGCAGAAATCCAGCATTACCAACAAAAGAAAAAAAAACGGCTTTTTTATTTAAAAGGTTTATTTTGAATCAGGTGGGCTTCATATTAGTTTGCCGCTCGACCGTTCTTTGTTCAAATTTTGGTGGTTTAGTTGATCCGTCTTTATATGAAGATCATTGGATATTGATTGAACAGACTTGGTTTTTGAAGTGGGTTAAGTTGTTTGTGTTATAACCAGATTCATTCCTTACTTTTCTCGTATTCTCTTTTCACCATACATTTTTTATTTTGGGACTTTTAAGTGAATAGATAAAGATCAAACGGACACCGCTTTAGAAGTGTATCAATTTTGAATCTGTCAAAAATACAATTTCGTCCTTCACTCTCCATTGTTTATTATATATTGTGGGCACATATCAAGCCATGGTCCATAAATCCGGAAAATTTAGAAATTCAGGTCAATACCAATCAAGAGTTTGCCTGATGAATGGCCCACTCCTGTATTTGATCTGCAAGAAAGTGTGCTTAATTTTTGTATTTATTTACATTCCTGAGAGAGTATATCTTCTGATCAGAGAGTGAATAAGGGTTGAAAATATGTTTGCTACCACGTACTTTAGTACTATACGTATACGTGTTTATATGAGGGGTGTGTATCTGTATACATATGTGCGGGTCTGTATTGTTAGTGTGCACATTTGCCTACGCTTGTTCACCAGAGCCCTAAAGGGATAATAATGAAGGGCTGAACAGTGTGAGAGCTCATTCATTACAACTATGAACGGAACAAACAGGCCCCACGGTCTCTTATTGAACTCTGGCATTAATTAGCGAAGATCTGTAATTTCTTTGATTATATTTTTGTATGAATGGCAAAACTATTGCAAACAAGTTGATTTCATGTAAATAAATAGATGGATATCAACTGAGGAAAAGAGTGAGACAGAGAGAGGTACAGAGAGAGAGACAGAGAGAGAGAGAAAAAGATGTATGGGTTGACATACATTTGTATTGATCGATGGAGGGAAAAGAGTAAGAGGGACATTGAAATATATATATATATATAATATGTATGGAGAGAGAGAAATGTATGAGCTGAAATAAATTGATATATATATATATATATATATATATATATATATATATATATATATATATGGATAGATAGATAGATAAATAGATAGATGGATGGATAGATAGATAGATAGGAAAAAGAAAGGGTTAATTAGATGAGAGAGGGAGAGAAAGCAGAGACAAGGAGGCTAAAATACACACAAGAAGAGGAATCGAAAGAGAAAGATGGACTGAAAAATCTATATATGTATAGACGTTTATATAGATTTATATATAGAGAGAGAGAGTGAGAGAGATGTATGGACTAATATACATTTGTAGATAAAGAGAGAAAAAAGATATATATATATTTATATATATATATATATAGAGAGAGAGAGAGAGAAATGTATGAGCTGAAATAGATTGATATATAAATATTGACTGATGTATATATATATGTATATATACGTATATATATATATGTATATATAGAGAGAGAGAGGGAAAGAGAGAGGAGAAATAAAGGAAGGCTGAGATATATGTATGTACATATATACATAGAGATAGATAGATAGATAGGTAGATAGATATAGAAGAGTAAGAAGTAATTAATTTGATGGGAGGATATGTATAGATTGAAATAAAGGTTATGCTGAGATTGAAATAACTGGATATATATGTGTGTGTGTGTGTGTGTGTGTATACATATATATAGACTGGAATATATGGAGAAAGGGAGAGATGGGAAGAGAGATGTGGCATTTCCCATGCACACATTCACTTTAATCTTACACGTGTGATATATTTTGATATAGAATTAACATTTCCTAAGAAATTAATAACAAGCGAAACGCAGAATAAAATATCAATAAAAGTAGCGTCGGGAAAATGTTTTGGGACACTATCGAAAATTCACGATAAAAATGTAATTTAAGAATGCCAGTCTTTCAGTGCCGACATAGACACTTTTCAAATTTTCCTGCTCTACTTGTCTTAGGTATGATTTCATCAAAGTCGTCCTTCACTACTTTTTCCTCCTTGAAACGAGGCAGCCATGGTTGAAATAAAGAAGATTTCAACCGAACAGAAAATATCGTAATTAAACAACGTAAAGAATGTTTGAAAAAGTGGGCCACTGCCAAGATGTTTAATATCCCTGTCAGTAACATTGGATCGATTATTTTGAAGTGAAAGAAGTTTGGCACCACCAAATACTTCCCGAGATCTGGAGTTCTGCGGAATATTTTTCAACGAGCAACTCGAAAAATACTAAGAACAGTCAAAAGGAATTAAATGGCGACTCGAGAGTAGATTCAAGATGATTTGAGAGTAGCTAGTACATCTGTTACTAAAAGAACTATTAGTTATGAACTACTCAGGAATGACATGAAATTCATTACGTTACGGAAATCATCTTTATTGAAAAAAAGGCATCGAGATTATCATTAAGTTCGTTGTGACCATTTACAGAAGCATGTATTTCTTTAGAATAGTCTCCGAATAAATGGATCAAAATTTTAATCCTTTGGTAAAAACTAAGCCCATCTTGTTTTGAAAAAAGGATGAACATGCTTATAATCCAAAAACATCATCCCCACAGTAAGGCCCGAAAGTTGAAGTATTATAGTTTGGGAGTGGTTCTCTTTCAATGGTACGGAGCTGCTTCACGTGATTTGAGGAACTCTGAGTGGGGGATGTATCACAGTATTCTGAGAGCTAATGTGTTTTTTTCGGTGCTGAAACTGGCGCTTGAAGGAGGCTGAATCTTTCAACAAGATTATGTTACGTAATAGATGCGTGGGAAGCATAAGTTGAGCACTTCGAAAACGACGTTGTATGACAAAAATATGTGTGCGTGTGCGCCCATAATAAAATGACGGTATGTGTATGTGTGTGATGTTGTTCTGTTCTCATCCTTTTTCCAGAGAATGAATGGAGCCAGGGGTCAGGAGCAGATGACATTTTCCTCAAGATACCTAGCTAGTAAGGGGATGATTTAAGGATTAATATTGATAGGGGTGATGAAAAATAGAGAACATATGAAAGCATGTGTATGTGTGAGTATTATATAAGTGATACATAGGTAGATATATACATAGGAGCATATATGTATGTACATAAACTCCCGAAATGACAGAGGAATAGTAGACATTTAGCTGGAGATAGGAATATTTTTTGGCGTAGTAAGTTGGGTTGGAGCACAGTTAACCTTTGGCCTTAAGGGCCGGTAGGTTCGTTTTGGTATCTCAGAAAAGGGGGTGATTTTAACTAAATTTTGCATATCATTAGTGAAAATGGACATTGCAGCATTTTAAATGCAGGAATCTTTCAGTGCTGTTGCATCTGATCACTCCATCAAGAGAAAGATATAAAATAATACATGGATTATTTTCATAATTACATTTCTCGTTCTTATTATGAAACCAGCTTATATCTCTCTACAGGTGTAATGTTACCCATTTTGGAAGATTCTTCATCATGTTCCAAACGATTGGATCTGAATACAAAGGGTTTTCCAGAATATCTCATCAACGGTGTCGGTACAAGTGTAATATATCATCATCAGTCTTTTAACCTCCATCGTTGGACACAGGCCTTCACCAGGATTCACCACATTTCTCTATCATGGGTGTCGCGGAGCCAGTACTTTCTGAATTTGTCAAACTTGTCTCTCCATCTAATATTCTGCGTGCCTCGGTTGCGTATGTGATCTCGAGGGATCCATGTCATGAGTCGCGATGTCCATCGGTTATCCGCCATTCGTGCAGCATGGCCAGCCCACTTGAGATTTTTAATGGATTCTATGATGTCCCTGACTCTTGTCTTTTACTGGATGTACTGTGCTGTCTTGTGGTTTCTCCATGTGAGGCCCAGCATAATCCTTTCATGTGCACGTCGCATGGTTCTCAATTTACATGTCGATAAGACCAAGCAGACAACATTTGAGGACATAGTGGCTGGTCTCTTCAGCGAAAGATTCGGTGAAAAGTTCTCTGCCAGCGCGCTTTGCTGAACTAGTCGATATCCTGACTTGAATCGAATCAAAAATTCATGGTGATGCTTTTAAGATCGAATTCAACAGAAAGAACCCAGAACCATCAACAATACGAAGGTAAATTGCAGGGAAAAGTCGACCAAGACTTCAAAAAAGTATTGCAGAGGTTTTCTGAAAGGTTACGACAAACGTTTCCCAGCAGTAATTGAAAACCAAGACTATACAATTACGTATTTAAACATGAAACAAGTGAGTCTTAATTCCTTTTTTTCCTCTGTTACCTTTGTTTATATTTTATACTGCATTGCATGTTTAGAAATGTGTAATTTTCCTTAGTAATTGTTGATTTTAAATCAAAATACATCACTCGTGTAAATTTCAAGTAAATACGAGATCTTGAAGTATATCAAATGAATATTTTATAAGTGTTCAAATACTTGTTTCCCCTCATTGTAGATATCAACAGACTGAGTTAATGGGATAAATCTGAAAAATAGCAATTTCCAACTAAGATATTCCAAAAAGGTTATTCAATGTACAAGATCTAAATACTTCTTTAAGGATGAAAATGAAACGACTTGAATAGACAGCGAAAATAATTTGAAAGTAGGTATTTCAATAAATGCTGAACAATTGATTTATTCCAAACGGATACAATGATACCTGGCACGTCGGGCTTACTTACAGGAGGTCCTGGGCTTGATTCCTGGTATGAGCAGAGAGTGTGGACAGTTTTCCATCTGGAAAACCCAGAACTGTGTGGTTAAGGTGGAAGTATCCCTCCAGTGCACTAGCATACTGCCAAGGGGTTGGTCATAAAAACTTGTAAGAATAAAATTTGTCTTGGTCAGATCTGAAACTTGCATGGATCTCGAAACAGAAGGTTGCAAAGGAAAGTGGGACTCGTATTGGAGTTGTCTCCCTTTAGACTGACGCTCTACGCTTCCTATATGCATATAAAAAAAATCCCAAACTCTTCGTTACGATGTATCTTTCTGACAATTGCGTTTGACCCAACGGTTGTATGCAATAGATATCTCATTCCAGACGGTTACAGGACATAATTTTGAAAAAAGATCTTCAATTTCCGAAGCCCAACACGCATTTTACCAGTTTAACACAAAGTTACGTTTAGATTTCGAATTACGGAGGCTTAAAACGGCTATAGTTATCGTAGCATATCTTTTTTTATTTACATAACCAAAACTAAGCTAATTGAAATTATTATTCCTTTTTTTCACATTCACTGCATTTATTTTGATAAAGGATCAATTCTGTTTTTTTTTTTTAGTGTTCTGGTGATATTATATGCAAGGTAAATAAAATGTTGTTTTTCTTTCAGAGAAAAATGCAATATGTGTGAACCAGACCAATCCTTGACAAAACTACCATTGTATTAATTTCAACTACTTATTCCTTTCATAAAGTAAATAAAGCCTCATTTTTACTATTTAAATATTAGGTTGCCTGCCTTCGAAGAATTTGCAGATGAAAAAAGAGTTAAACCGATTCTCAATTGGGGCAAAAAAGGCTACATTTGATCCAGGTGCTTTGGAGCCTACGTTGGCAAAACATTGGATCAATTCTTGACTCGAGGTTTCACAATCATGAGCTCCATGTTTTTCGACCAAAGCTCCATATATTTGGGGATAACTGCCTGGAGCGCAGGTATTTCCAATGGTTATAGACACAACCAAGTCAAAATTGTATGTAGCGCACAAATGTTCATAGATGTCTACATTTCACGCCTTAAATTTTGAATATGCATTAACATTTTAACTTTTGAGTATGCATTAACGCATACGTAAGAATAGATTCCTCCATTTAAAGATAATGTTGCTGATGAAAAATATCTCTTAAGTACCATTTGAAACAAATGGCTTTTCCACTTGAACAAATTCACTCACATTTGAATAAAATCTCACTGAAATTGATGAGACGTAAACATTCTTTCACACTATTAACAGCTTTGAATTATTGTCTCAAAGTAAGCGAGAAAATGTATGTAGACTGCTTGAACTCTACAGAAACATGGGAAAATATGCCCACAAAAACCATTAAGGCTTCCAATATATATATATATATATATATATATACATGAAATTAAGAATCACCATGAAGAACTGAATTTTCTTTATACACCAATTTACACATGCTTTATCCTGAGACCAAACATTCTCCGAGCATGAATACAAAAATTATAGCTAATATATATATATATATATATAAACTTTCCTGATGCGTATAAAGACAGCAAGGTTCTTTTACATGCAATATGGCATCTGAGTCTCAAATCAAAACATAACACGTGGTATTCACTAACGGGGGCAAAATACATTTTTAAGGAGCCATGCTGAAGTTGAAGGAACTATGATATCCCTCTGTTTGGATCACTCTTTTTGGTTTTCTGACACGTATAAAATGACTTTATAGTTGGACGACTAAATTATTTTCATTAGACGTCAGGGTTCCGTCACTCTTCTGGCCCCAACATGCTCGATTGAACCCCGTTTGTTACCAAGAAAATATGCTCACATGGCAAATTGGTTCATGTAAATGTATGTGTATGTGTTTCTTATGTACAGCATGTGTGTAAGGTAGGCAACAACAGATATTTAGCGACAATCGTAGAATGATTTGAGAGAATGATCCTTGAGGATGGTAAGGAGCACATATGCGTATATATATATATGTGTGTGTGTGTGTGTGCTTCTACATAGGTGCATGTACCATATGTGCATCTCATGTGCTTATATGTATACATCGGCATCGTATACATTGGACAGTATTGTATCTATATTGCTCTTCGTTGGGTATCTCTGCAAGTCGAGGTTTTAAGATTTATCTTTTAAGCTACGAATATAACTGGCGTCCTATGCATAACATTATTGCAGTAAAGCATTTGGAATATTGCGTACAGACTTGGGACCCATACGATAGACATGGTAATTGGAATTCAAATTTGAAATTGGAGACAGTACAAAGAAGAATTACCAGAATGAATAGTGGCATGAGAGAATTAAGTTATAAAGATAGACTAGAAAAGTTAGGCGTGTCTACTTGGCTTGATAGGAAGGCAATTGAAACATTCAAGATAATGAATGGTTTTTAAAATTTAGAAGTTAGATAAGAGGAAAATTTCTTCGTCAAATACGAAACCCTGTCGCAAAAACTGATTGATTTTCCTCTCCAGAAGGAATTTGCAATGCTAGAATAGTTTATCATCTTATGTAAAAAAAAAGTAAAAGTAGGAATAATTTCATGAATAACTTGAAGACAAATTTAGATAATATGAGATGGGAAATAAATTAATAGTGCAATTTTGTGAATTGTCAGCTGAAATATATAAAAGAATTCAGGAAAAATAAATTAACAGAATGTGCCGGGTAAATGTTTCTCTATACTGCTAAGCTTGTAAAAATGTTTTTATTATTTCTTTTTATCAAGTTTCATACATTTTTATAACTTGGCTTGATGTATATTTTAATGTCGAATACGTATTTTCTTATGTAAATTGTTTACGGAAATGCCCACAGAGGCATATTTATTTGATAAATAAATAAACGAATAATTAAATGTTGCACCCGTGGGTGCATATTTAAAATGCTTTTGTAGAATCCAGTTCCTAGTTAGATATTATCTGCGATCGTTGATTTTCTTGTGAGTCAGCCAGATCTTTAAGAGGCTGTTGAAAGTTGGAAAGTTCGAATTACGGTGAAGCAGCGAATTCTATTTATTTTCAGTTTTTTTTTCCGGTCGTCAGATTAAAATTCGAAACAACGTGGCCATTACTTTAACTTTTTATCTATTTTATCTGATGACGTATTGTAAATGATCATTCTTAATTCGACCTTTATCTTAATTGTTAGTGATTTTTATTGCAACTAAACTCAGGCTACGTTCCGTTCAGCCGTAAGTAGATAAATCAACAGAGCAGAGTTAGATAAATTTCCATTACTTCAGCAGTAAGAGCGGTCGTACGTTGAGCGAGCCACCCTCCGACATTGTGGGGGTTGAATTTGATTCCAACCTGGAACTTATCCTTTATTCCAATCCACGTTGTTAATTGATTTATTCATAGCTGGAAGGTACCCAACCTGACTTTAGATAAAAAGCAACAAAAATTGAAATTGAAAGTATGAAACAATGATTCTCATTACTTCATCTATATGTAGATATTTATACAATAACCAGCTAATAAAAAAACATGGTGTAGAATGGTTATTTTAAGGATTTGACTTAGACTGGCACTTGCCACTGATTTCCTGTGCTAGAAATGATCACAAGTAAAATGCTATGGACTGGTTATGTTGTAAGAATCGCAGACAACCGATGGACATCACGACTAACAACATATATCTTTTGTGATCGAATGTAGAAGTGAGGCCAGCAGAATATGAAATGGCGAGACGTTCAGAAAAGCTTTTTGATCATTTTAAGTCGTTTGCAAAGGAAACCTACCTTGGACAATAAATCTCCATAAAATCCTCAAAAGAAGAAATCAAGTAGAGATTCACTCTAGGTTGGCAAGGTTTTGGTTGGGCATGCTCAACAAGAAAATCCCACTAGTCCTAAAAAAAGGGGGGTATACAACCAATGCATCTTCCCAATAGTGACCTGCAGAGCTGTAACATGGAACTAGCAAAAAAATTGACCCTCAAACTGAGAACTGCGCAACGGATACAGGAGAGAATCATGCTAAACATCGTATGGAAGATCACAAGACAGCACAGTATATTAACGGGAAGACAACGATCAAAATATCATAGGAGGCTCAACTGGCTGGTCATGTTGCAAGAATAGACAACTACAGGACACCAGGACTCTCAACGTGGTTTCCCTGTGGTCATATTGGAAATTGTGACCGAAAGAGAGTCATTTAGTGCGACAAGATAGACAAATACAATTGAATAGAATTGGTTCTACAACGCTGATGATATAGAGGTTTGGCGGATATTGGTGATATGATGATGACGGTGATTCTTTTAATCGTTTTGTGAAACTTCTTATACATGTCAATCCTCACGTGACCCAGGATTCTTCTCGTGGCTTCAAAAATGTATGCTGTGCCTGGGCTTTGGGATTAGTTGTATGGGGCCATCACATCTCCATTTTATCAAAAGAGGGTGATCATTGCTCACTCTGACGCCGTCATGATACTGTTCACTACGACTGGGCAATACTAATTCTTGCATACATGCACGTGTGTGAGCTCATTTCACGTCCCTGTTCCAAAATTCCACCCTCACTGGATGAATGTAAATATTCACTTAGTTTATAAGTTCACTCTATCACCAATTTATTACTTGATAAACCCTGGGATATTGCTCGGTATTTTGTTGTCAGTGTTTTGGCTTCAAAAAGCAGAGTCAAAGGAGATAACCCATAGAAACTAAGAAGGGATATCTATAATTAATTATTTTTCATTTACTTTAGATAGAATTCTCGAGAGCTGTTGATCAAATCAACTCCAAACTCGACACTGGACTGCCTTGTATGCTGTTAAATGTATCAGGTGAATGTCGATTTTGTACAGTTGACAGTTGTTGAGTAATCGCAACACGAGCACACTCACGGAGATCTTTCCAGTCGTAGTTAAATTTAGCTATTCCGCTACCAATGCGTTGGTTAATTATTGTAATATCGATTCCATATCTCTTCAGTGAATGTGCTTTCATATGCTAATTATCCTATCTGCTTGATTAATTTGCCATGGTAAAAATATCATAATTGTTTCTTCACTTAATAGTGAATTGATTCACGTCGCTTCAGCCTGTTCTTATCATTGAAAACTATTGAACACATGCCGTCAAAAATGACAGCAATTTTCAAGTACTGTCTATAGATTTGAGAAGGGTCATTAACATCAAAAGAGTTTTTTTGGACGATCGAGCTCGTTTTTGCTGCTTGTGTTGTTAACACAACCTTTGGCCGATTTATTCTACAGTCTCCCTCAGGTGTACTATCCGATTGCGATGGTGGTGAACAGAAAGAAAAAAGAACTCGACATTTACCGTATTTCATATTGTAGCGTGGGATTCAAGTGTCTGAAAAAGTCTTTGAATATCCAAGTAATTTAGCATTGTACTTAATAAAAAATTATAGCGGGTCACGTTTATATGATATTCTGTAACATTTGTGCACTTGGTACAAAGGTATTCGTTATTAGCCGTGGCGAGCAAGTTGGTGTCGATTTGTGGTGGCCTGTGTGCGTGAAATCAATTATGACCTGAGTGTAAGTTTCATGTTTTTACTGCTGATAGCTACAAATCATTGTATAATACTACTATTATATGTATCTCGTTATGGGAAAATTATTTCCAGACATATTCTTTTTTATTTACAAGTTCATTTTTAGGTCAGAAATCACTTACTTACTACAGCGTGCGGTGATGGTAACGGGCAGAAAGACAATGAAGAGTGGAGTGGTGAGAAGAGGAGCCAGGAGGGAAGGAGGGAGAGGATTTGGGAGAAGGGGTAGACAGACTGCACACACCAACTCACATAGAGAATCAACGAGAGAGACACGCACAGACACAGTTGTAGCGGGAGATAAATGTCAGTGATGGTGTTTGGTAGAGGATTGAGGGTTGGCTACGCAGTCCACTTCCCGACATTTACCTTTACAAACCATCACAATTCTGCGTGTATCTCTTTTAGATTCTTCATGTGAGATGCACCGGCGACCTCCATGATTCCCTCTTCCTCCCCCCATCACTGCACTCTTCTACCTCTTACCTTAACACAACTGAAAATTTTCTCCCTCTCCCCCAACAAGTCCTTCTTGCTTGTTTGGGGATAAGCTCAAAAGACGACTACCCGAACACGACCAGTCTACAAACCCGACGAACGTTGACTAGCTAACTCGCTTCGATACAAAAAGAAAAGTACAAAAAATACTTTGGGGAGTGAACAAGTGCTACACCCGCAGAAAATCTATATCAGGAATAGCAGGTGAAGTGAGTGGCGCCACTTCGGATGCTTGTCGATTTCACAAATAGCAACCCTAGAAGATCTTCAAAGTCTTACTGAGAAAGAGAAATTTGCAATATGTTCAGCCCGGGCAAGAACTGATAATACAGAGGAAAGCGCAAGGGCAGTGCTGTACTTTATTGTACATTTGTAAAAACCTTATGAGGGGTAGCACATAAAAAAGAACCTTAAGAGGAAAACATTCCAACCAGTCACATCTGATGGTCTGATAAAACGGTACACAGGAAATGTTTGTTATTGCTGGCGATTGTTAGTGATACATCAGAAACTGTCAAAGAAAACTGTCGTCGAAACCGTCAACAATGGTTTCTTTAGTCTTTAATTTGGTCTGGCTGACAGGCTATGTATATATCAAGCATACCAACGGACTTTGAGGGTAGCATTCTAATCGCGCCTTACTTTGTCTAAAAAAAACATTTTTTGTTTTCTAGTAAATTCCCTCTCTGAGTAAGTAAAGGGATTCAATTTGTGATGTAGATTCATGCTAAATTGGTCCTTTGGTTTGTGATCGGCGACATTCATTCATTTTTTTCTCAAATCAAACTTCCTTTCAATGATCACTGACCAACAGAAGGCGATAAAAATAACGTATTTATTAATCACCCCATCTCCCATATTTTTTAATTTGTCACTCCAAACACGACAAACAGCCAAAATACGCTTCTCACATGAATGTTTCTATTGAGCGACTAACCAGACCAGTCCCTTCCTTTCTCTCTGCAGTAAGGGGAACGCAGGGATTAATGTAGTCTGGAGAAAGGCAACGCCCTAAATCTGCATCCCATTTTTTTTTTTTTTTTTTTTTACTTAGGAAGTATCTTTCAAAGGAAATGCATTTCTTAGATGCAGACTAATGATAATGGCTGGTGCAGAAGGTGAATCACATTATCGTGATAAAATGCAATATAGCATGAAAACATTCGTTCAGTCGCATAAATGCTTCCATACATTTGTATCCCTCTTCAGATGTCCGTATTTTGGATTTTGGTTTCGTACATCTATGGGACCACACTTTTTATCCCTGTCAATTCTTGATAATACTAATATTCAAATATAAACAAACGCCTCACTATTAACCGCCACTTCTTAAAAATTCAAGTTCTCAAACATAAACAAACTTCTCGTTATTCCCTGTCACTTTTTAATTATGCTAGTTTTAAAACATGAAAAAAAATCCCCGTTATTTACTGCAACTTCCTAATACCAGTAATTTCCGTACATAAACAAACCTGTCATTTCCTGCCACCTCTTAATACTAATAGTTCCTAAAAGTAAACAAACTACTGGCCATTCTTTTTTACTTCTGGATGATACTAATTCTCAAACATGAACAAACCTTCTGTCATTTCCTGCCACTTTTCAATACTCCTGGTTCTCAAACATAAACAAACTCCCTGCCACTCCCTGTCACTTTTTAATACTACTAGTTCTTAAGCATAAACAAACTCCTTGTCATTCCCTCCCACATTGTAATACTACTGATTCTCAAACATGAACAAACTCCCTATCATTCCCTGACACTTTTCAATAGTTCTTGTTCTCAGACATAAATAAACTCCCTGCCACTCCCTGCCACTTTTTGATACTATTGGTTCTCAAGCATTGACAAAATTTCTTATCATCCCCTTCCACATTGTAATACTACTGGTTCTCAAACATGAACAAACTCCCTGCCATTCCGCGCAACTTGCTGATAATACTGGTTCTCAATCATAAATAAACTCCCTGCCACTCCCTGTCACTTTTTAATCCTACTGGTTATCAAACATAAACAATCTCCCTGCCATTCCCATCCACTTTCTGAAAACATTAGTCCTCAAACATTTAAAAACACCTTGTCACCAACTACAGTAATAACTCACATGACGCAATTAATACTTTCAGTAAAAATGCTGCATTATTTGAATCCGTACTGATCGGGGTATTGTTCCTATAGAAAAAAAACTGATGTTCAAATTCATTTTGCCGGAAAAATCAATCTAATTACTTATTAATATTTTCTGGTGATTAAGAGTTAAAACAAAGACAAATTGAATGAAAACTTTCATTTAAAAAATGTACTTTTTATGGCTAAATTTGTCTAATGGAGATTGGATCATTTTATTTCTTGTTTATCTCCCTTCTTTACCTCCAAAGATTCTCGATTCATAGAAAGGAATTCTCTGAAGTTTGTCGGGCATAAAAGCTGAGCTGATTGTTTTGATCATTATTTGATAATTCATATCCATTCTACTAACAACTTTATTCAAGTGCTTGTGAAAAGCTATTTTTCATCGGGCACATCAATTTGAACCAGTATGTTTTCCTAAGATACATTAGAAATGTTATCATAAAGGCCACCATATTTTGCGATTCTTTGAAATTTTTGAACAATGAAAAAATGTATTTTTTTGGTGATAATACAAAAAAGAAAGAAAGTATTGATTCACCAAATTTGAATCTAAACTTTTGTTTGTCTCCCACGAAATTTTGACACAACGTACTGAAATTTGGAAAATTTCCGATGATTTTTATTTTTCTACAACGTAATAGCAACAATATGAAGTATTTAATGTGAAAACCAGCTTCTAAACGTAGAATTTGTCGCCTGAAGCGATGATGGCCATTATTTTCAGAACATAAGTTAAATAACATACGCAATTGTTTTCACAATTAATAGATTGAAAAAAAATCCACACAATTATGAGTCATTCTGCACTAATTCTATCTTGAGACACAAATAATAAACTGCATTGCAATAAACCACGCACTGATTGAAACCGGAATGTGCGACCTATTGCATTACTAATAGTTCTCAAATATAAACGAACTCCCTCTCATTCCCTGCCACTTAATTAGAATGATAGTTTTCGGGCAGAAAAAACGACCTGCGTTCCCTGCTACTTACTTATGTGTATGGTTCTCAGACATAAACAAACTCCCTGTCATTCACTACCTCTTAATAATGATAATAGTTTTCAAACATAGAAAAAACACCCTGCCCTTACCTGCCACTTTCTAATACGGATATTTATCGTACATAAACAAACTCTCTGTCATTACCTGCCATTTATTCATGCTAATAGTTCTCAAATACAAACAATCTATCATTACCTTCAACTCATTAATACTAATAGTTGTTGAACATAAACAACGCCTGTGCAATTCACAATCCTGCAACGTATTAAGTCCCCTTACGCTGGCCACGGTAACAGCTGTCCCTGTTCTGGGCTTCTCAAACCACATAGTCTCGGAGTTATTTTGCGCCTTATCAAGATAAACACGTGATAAACACCCTGGGTGGCCTAACTCTTCTGATCATACGCAGGAAGGAGCTAGTTGGATTCATGCTATTCCCAAGGGTATGCTCCAGTGTCAGTCTCAACTGGAGTTTTAACTCAGCTCACCCAGTCTAATTTTAAGCTTAGTTGACCGATTGGCTACTTCCTGCCATTATTTCGAAGTAAAACAGAACTGGAGATCATCCAGGGAGTTAATACTATTTTCCAAATATAAACAAACTCTCTGCCATTCCCTGCCACATATTTTAATAACATTAAAGAACTAGAAGTACTGAGAAGTGGCAAATATATTTTTTGCATCGAAAAAATTCCTTCAACATGTGGCAGGGGATGACAGGGTGTGGCTCGCGCACATTTTCCCACATAATAAGATTTTAATGAAATTTAATGACCTTCCATGGTCAAGGAGGAATTAATTAAATTTTCAGTCGGATCAACTAATTTTTACAGTTACCTCCCTTGAATCATAGCTATATATTCTGATTATATTGACAATGGCGTTGGCAGTGGTATGAGTTCCTTGGATGATCTCCAGTTTTGTTTTACTTCAAAATAATGTATGCCAATTAATACTACGAACGTTCGGCCTTCGTTACATCATTCTCGACATTCGAGCATTCGTTATCGATCTTTCTCGATCAATAAGTTAAGCTATTGCATCGATTTCTCTCCACGTAGCCAGGGCAAAAGTTGATGTGACCAGACATTTTTCTGGGTTTATTCTTTGTTAGATTGATTCAAAAGTTCTCAGCACCATCCTTTGCACAATTTTAGATTCATCTGGAAAACGTTTTTTACGTACAATCCGATACTCATAATAATCATTGATGAGAAACTGTCCAGTTAACACTCGATGGAAATTATCATATGACCTATGTCTTTTGGCAGCATGTCGTGTCGTGGGTGATCAATTAAAACATTGCTAGAAAGGGTGATTAATAGATGAGTTTCTTCTCTTGCCTTTTGTTGGGCAGTGATCACTAAAAAGTTTTCAAGAAAAAAGTGCACACTAACTAGGAACCAATTTAGTATAAGCTTACATTACAAAATGAACCCCCACTAAAAACCCATTCAGGAGTAATTTTAAAAAATTAAACAAGGAAAAAATAGGAGTAAATAGTTGAGTTTTCAGCCCTCTATAGCTCCAGTGGTGCGACCTATACATGCAATACATACATGCATAGCTAGGTGGACGCCAATCTAATAACTGGAAAACATGTTTTGGCGGTTTCAGTAGGCGCTTTCTAATACTATGTGCGAAAATCGAGTCAAGTATATAGTTAAATTGATGCCATTGTAATAGTGTCAGATTGCTAATTCAGCTCAAAGAGAATCTGATCCATAAAAATAGCGATGAAGATCTGGCTTGATTTGAACCCGAACCAAGACAGCAGAGAGTCCCGTAGGATAATCATGACGCTTAGTTAACTTATTACGAACAAGTGTAAAAATCAAATTTCAAATTTTTCCCAAATGCTCCATGGTTTTACGAAGATTCATTGCAATGAAATAAGGGGGCAAAGTTGTAACATATTTTACCTCACCGAGGATTGTTTTAAATTCTTAACTTCTATTACCGTAAATTCTATAAATTTAGTTGATTTAAAGTTTATAAGGTTTAAAAAACACTCAAGATTTATCCTTATAACTATAATAATCTAGCCAAAAAATCATACTTGAATAAATTGTCTTTTATACTCAACGCAATTCTTACATATTTATAAAAAACTACCAAATGTATAGAAGGGTCATATCATTCTCAACATTTCCATACTTCGTAATCTTTTGATGAAACATTCTATAAACTGTTCCAGGTTTAATAATTGTTTTCGAATCATTCTAAGATAAAATAAAACAAAAACAGTATTGGGCCGATTTTTTCTTATACGCTCTGGAGAGAACATATTCATTGGAAGGTTTCTTTTAACTAATATTTCACCAATAAACTAGACGTCAGATTTCTAGTAATAGGAAAAAAGCAATTATCTTTTTTTTTAGATGAGTTATTTCCTATACAGGGAGAAAAGTTATAACCTTTCCCCTCAAATACATTCTTTCCTTAATGCACATTACCATACGTTATAACTTTCTCCCCAAGACTTTTTCTCTCATCACTTATTTTCCAGTCACTAATTTTTACCCCAAAATGTCAGTGTAAGAATTCTTCTATGAATCGTAGAAGGAATAACATTTCAATGAGCACACAGATACTACGCTTTGATGCTATGCACAGATCCTGATAGCGACACTAGGCAGCACACACATGCCCGGATCTTAGGTAGAAAAGCTGATCAATACGCAAATATTTCTGTAATTTTTTACAGTTACTATGCGGATACCATCGTAATTTTCAAAGTCTGCTCTATCTGGAGAGCAAGTAAGATGGGTCGAGTGGTGTTTGCAAAGTGGTCGTAATCTCTATTCATGTGATAATTAGTCCAGCTGCTCAGACGTCCAAAATGAGCGAACGGTTCACTTTAATAAAAAGCATGGAGATTTGCATAATAAGTAACGCCCCAGGTTGTAAAATTCGGGACTATAGAGCAAAGTGATATTCATCGACTGATCCAAGAATTGTGCATGTAAAAAGTATTGCACATTGAAACAATGTCTAAATTTAAGATTATTTTCAAAACTCTTGAATTGAATTGGTTTGAAATATCCTGCAGTATGGACAGGGCTTATTTGAAGGAGGCAGCTGCTGTTCCCCGACATCGTTTGGTCCTTCCCAGCCTCGATGTAATTATTACTCACTCTCATAACCCTGGCATAACCGTAAACATGTACGGTACTCAGCTCGAGGTGTGAATATTGCTTGGCCCCATATCTAAAAATGTTACACCGAAGGGAGTTGCTTTTCAGGCTTTTATTATAAAAAGGAACGGATTGTATTGTTAGACATATTTGAAAGTTTTTTGGTTTAGAATAACACGGTTTTTCTGATGGACGTCAGTGTAAACTGAGGATGCTTTTAGCTGTGTGGCAAAAAAGTGATAAGATCGGACAGATAGTTTCCAAATTATAGCATTTTGAAAATCAAATTAAGAATTTTTCCGTTCTTTATTCATTATTGATGGAATATACTAATAGTTCCGGGCGCATTGTATTCTTACAAGTTAGGGTCGTCTCTGTGCATGTGTATGACTTGGTTATAAGGCTGCATTCTTAATTTGGAATACACTATCTTTTTTCAATATTTAACAAATATTGAATCGGATCCTAGTTCGTTTGATAAACTTTTTTTTTAATATTGAAGCTTTACTCATATCTTATGTGTTGCTTGCCCGTGAAAGTTTTTTGTCAAAAATGTGGTCTAAAATCCTGTGAGGATCGGACTTACTTTTGAGAAGTAATTCTCTGAAAGATTAGCAATTCTATAACGATTTTCAGTCTGTGTGGACTAGTACATATTCATCAAGATTGACTTAGTTTGATACAAGACTGCAATCATAGGAGACCTTACTCACAATCAGAAGAAAATGCATTCTTCTGTCTCTAAAGATTAGGGTTTCCAAAAATGGCTTCCACATAATAAAGTTTTATATAAAAAAAAGGATATTCCTGACTTTAAAAATAATACGTTAGAGGATGTGTTTTTGTTTTGTTTTTTTTTTATTTTAAGGTCTTGTTTATTGATTTTTTCATATGAAATCCTTCGCTATAACAATTTTTATTTCATTTCATCATTGTCATCATCCTCATTAGTCTTTTAACATCAGTTATTGGACATACACCCGCTCAGGGATTCGCCAAATCTCTCTATCGTTGGTGTTACGGAGTCAATACTTCCTAAACTCATTTAGTTCGTCATACCATCTTTTATTTCATTGTCCCGGTTTTCGTATGTGATCTCTGGGAATCCATGTTGGAAGTCGTGATGTCCAGCAGTTCTCTGTTATTCTTGCAACATGACCAGCCCATTACCACTTGACTTCTTGTATCGAATCTTTGATATTTCTGACTCCTTTTTTTCTCTCACAAATTGTGCAGTTTTATTAGCTCTCCATGCTATTTTAAGCATGATTCTCTCGTGTGCATATTGCATGGTTCTAAGTTTTAGTCAGGTTTCATGTTTCAGTTATGTGACTAATGGGAGGATGCTTTGGTTTTATATCCTTTTCAGCACTTTTCTGATTAAGTTTGCCCAGTCAAAAGCCCCTCGCCTTCAAGTGATTCTTTACTTGATTTCTTCTTCTTTTGAGGGTCTCATGGATTTTCGTTGTCCCAAGTAGATATCGTGGTCTACCCTGAACGGTTTTGCGTCTTGTTGTTTGATTTTTGTCTTTGTCTCAGTGGCAAGGGTCGTTTGCAAAATGTAGGTATGAGGTTGCTGAGAAGACTTCATAGTTGGCATCTAACTCCTCTAGGGGAGTCCCACCCCTTACTTCTGAATCAGAGTTGTCTTTCACCCAGTTTGCCAGAACTTGAAAGTCCAGTTAGCCCTACTATTTCACCCATGACTACAACTAAAGTATATATGTTCATACTTTTGCCGAGGGCAATAGTCTGAAGTGATCATAACAGTTTCGACTGTCGTCTAAAATCGGCCTGCCCATTCCATTGTCCACAACACCATTCGCACCTTGGAGGTAGTTGATACTCTATGGCGAACACAGGTTGTTGATGGAACCTGTTAATAGTCTATGGCAAGGCGCCTTAACCGAAAGGTTTATTTATGTAAAGGTCAGTACGATCGTAACATCTCTCATTTCCTCCTTTATGCACGAATACACAAACACAGACGAACAGATATTTTACTTTAGGCAGCCTGGAAGTACTTCTTGGTGTTTTCTAAAGCTTTCATCTATCAGTTTTTTCCTTTTTTGTTTTACCCTTTCCTGAGACTGTACACTCATTGTTACACCTTTTTAGACCTTTCTCTTTGTATCGTTATTATCGTCACATTGTTATTCCAGATCACAGACCAGTCACCTGATATTTACGAAGTTTAGCTTTGTAAGACTAACGGCCTCAGTAACACTAAGCGATTTTTGTTCCTATGTAGTGAGTGGCATTTTTTCCGATTGATTATGTTAAGATAGAAATAGAAAATGGCTATCATTTATTTCAAACTTTGCTTCGGAGGCTAGGACAATTATATTCAAATGTAATTGCTTCTTTTTGCTCTGTGAACTGCACCTGGAAATCTATTGACAACACAGATTTCAAAAACTGAACAATTATTATTGAAATAGAAATAATTTCTTTGTTTTTTCTTTGAACCAAATGACAGAGTTCAACGAAACGAAACTTGAGTATTGATATGGGCTTATTTGTTGCAATACGAAGAAGGTGCCCATTGCAAGTCGATGTTTGGTTTATACACAAATTTCGAAATCAGAAAAACATTCTTGCGTATCGAGCAAAGCTTATCAGATGTTATTGGCAAAAAGCTAGATACCCCATCCATTCTATTAAAAAGAGAGATACAGTTAAAATCGTTAAAAGTGAATTCATTTCATGAATTTAATAGCAATTGTAGCCAAAACAATATTTTGGAACGCATTTGATTTTTTGGAAAATACACATTCATTCCGTTGATTTAAAAGAAATTCAACGAGAGTCGAAAAAGGTTAATGAATTTTATCGTGATGCTATTTGTGTTTGTTGAGAAGACAAATTGTGAAAATACGGTTTGTTTTGTTTACAATCACAAAAAAATGAAGTATGAAACTTCCCCTTGAGGAAGTTTATCCTATATGAATAACTATAAAGATAAGGTCCCCACTAATTCCCGGTGATTATCTGAAATTTCAATCGATTCAACATATTTCTACCGTTTGGAAGATTTCAAAAACTCGACTTCTTTCATTTTGTACCCTGATAACTTTTAAACGTTTTGGAATCGACTATGGATACACAAAGGGGCAACATATTTGGCACAGATTAAATTCTGCAATCACAACTGAAATTGGTCATGATTTCAAATTTTCACACTTCCGTTCACTCTGTGTTCAAAACGGTCCACAAATAAGACGAAATTAGAGAATTTTTGAAATAATAACAGATTTAAGATTATCAGCTGCGAACATGATGTATTAATAAATTTATGAAAACCTGATTGTAAAGAATCACACTTTCATTCACGCAGTGTTAGAAACAATGCACAAAATTATCATCACACCCCTTCTGCGAGAATTAGAATAACCTTTAAGGATAGGGTAGGATAAAATTCAGGTAATAACATAAAGCCAAAAATCATATTGGAAATTTCTTTGCTCCCCTCATCTAAATCTTAGGCATTCTTTCTTCTTTTTTTAATTATTATAGCGCATTTTGTTTAGCTGATGACGGACAAACCAAACTGGAATTCCTGTACTATTAAAATCTGTTTTTCTTCTGTGAATATTGGGACAAACTGTTCAAGTTTTTGTTTCGATAAAAAATGTTTTGTTATGATCGTTCCATTTGCTACCTCAGGAAATACTTGCTGAGAGACCAACTCAACAATCTCTTCTTCAATGCAATCAGTTAGGAAGTTGCTCCAAATGTTACGTCGAAATATCCGTCGGAAAACATTTCATAAATAACCGAGGGACATTCGGGGTATACAGTTGTTCAAACTACTAAATCGTTACCTTTTTATGGAGTAAAATAAATTTGGAGTAATTTTCCAAGCCATTTAAAAAAAAAAAACAATAGTTTACAAAGATTTTGAAATAATGTAGATAGGTTCAGAAAGTACGGAAAGATCATAAGCTTACAAGGACATTCATAGGATTTATTTGATGAGAGTATTGTAACATATCTACTGACATAGGAATTTGTTCATCAGGTCGACATAGAGACACATATTACTTTAACCTAAAAAAACAGGTACAACAAGGATATAAGAGTTCATACAAACTCTTCACAGCCTACCTAGAGATGATCTTCGAGAACTTATACTGGGAGAACAAAGGAATCAGAAAAGACTGCAAATACCTAAGCAACCTCAGATTTGCAGACGACCTCATACTTTTCACTGAGAACCTCCAAATGATGCCGGGCAGACAATAAGAAAGTGGGTGTCGGCATAAATTGGAATCTATGGAGCTTGCACGATATATATATATATATATATATATAGAGAGAGAGAGAGAGAGGGAGTGAGAGAGAGAGAGAGAGAGAGAGAGAGAGAGAGAAAGACCGCACCATGTGTTAGAAAAAACACAGGAGTCGGAGATATCATAAGAAAACTTAAGTGGCAATGAACTGGTCATGTTGCGAGAAAAGCAGAAAACCTCTGGACATCATGACTCACAACGTGGATCCCCAGAGATCAGATCCGAAACTGGGACTGATGAAATATAAAATGGTGAGAAGAAACGAGACAAGTTCAGAAAACACTGGCTCTACAAAGCTCACGTTTGGGAGGCCCGCTGAATCTTTTAGAGGGTTTATGTTCAACGACTGATGCTAAAACGATGATGATGATGATGATGATAAACATTGATAATGTTTTATGGATTTTTAGATAATTTTGAAGTTGATGCAAGATCATTGTTTATAATCGGTGATACCTGCATGAGCCTAAATAAAAAAAATAATGAATTATTATATTTGAATGGAAAATACTTAAATTCGCCCATTTTTCTATTGGAAATACTTGGATTGGAATTTAAATTTTCTTGGTCACAAAGGCAAAATTTGAAAAGAATTAAGACCTTTTCTTTGCTTTTTAGACTTAATCGATCAGAAAAAGAAACAATTATTACTCAGAAACAAAAAAGATCTTAAAAAGTTCCACAGTTTTACAAGCAATTACCAAGAATCAAAATCTGTAACGAATGCTTCTTATCCCCTTCCCAAGAGACGACGTCGATATTTTCTAAGTTTAACTGTGTCTGCTACAAGGCTACAGTGATGAGCATCGAGTGAAAATCAAAATCTCAAGCTTGGTAGCTACTCTTTTATTCGGGTTTGTGAACGATAAAGCATACCTTCATTTGGATGATCACTGCTGCTGCAACAAGGGAAGATGCAAGACTCATGTCAGGTTTCCGAAATTGAACCTTTATTTTTCGTATTCAGCCGACCAAAATACATTGATAGTATTCGTTTGAAGACCAAACAAAATTATCTCTCACAAGCGACAGAGAGTGCATGTCGAGTCGAAATAGATAGATAGATAGATAGATAGATAGATAGATAGAGAGAGAGAGAGAGAGAGAGAGGGGGGGGATAATCAGTCATTCTATTGCCAGTGGCCAGGGGCTGGCTGCTCGTAGACCGTCCGACCTTTATTCTCGTCTGGTCTGCTATTCTACTATTCTGATGACCAAGCTTTGGTCTCCTTTCTTATGGGCAAGAGTATTTTCTCTATTGCTATCTATTTCACTGAATCAACTTACACTCTTCTTTTACCTGATTCTAGATCTTGATCATCTACCCTTATCTCTTTTATTATCTTCCAGCTTTCTTTCGTTTCTCACACAACTAAATTCCTGTCTATCTTCCTTACTTCCACTGTAAGTATCCGTATACAACGTCCCTTTTTTATCAACCCTTTTTCACTTGCTTTCACCAAATATCTTTTTTAATTAATTGGCCGTGACTGGCTATCTATCCGTGGGGGTTCCTAGCAATCACGCTTTATCTTGCCAATTCATCAACTTAAGATGTTTCTAATGTCCTTTTTGGCGTCTGAAAAGGGTTACTCCGTAATTTATCTTATCTCTGACCAAGAATGTAAGTATACTTCTGATATACCCACGCAAAAGTCCCTATTTTTCTTTCAAAACAAAATCAAATATTCAAGAACAAAACGAACTATTCAATTGAAAAGTCCCAGTCAGGCCTCATATCGTATCATTTACTCTGTCTGACTCACAAAAATGGGGCAGAGATCATATGCAAATGTTGCACCCGGCGAAATAAGATAGCGTGATGAACTGGAAAAATTCAGCAAGTATTTGCCCTGCAACGCCCATGATTGAGTGATATGGCGAATCCGTGGGTAGGTCTACGTCCGACGATAGACGTTAACAGGCTGCTGCTACTGCTGCTGCTGCTGCTGGACCAAAACCAAGAACCATGTCAGTACTAGGATGGGTTTTCTCTTCGAGGCACTAGGTAGTGTGACCCACCTGAAGCCTTTGGCCGGACTGAGCACTGATATCTCAGAATATAGGAAAACAGAGAAATACATTTATCATTGCGTACCTACATGCTGGAGACATGGGATGTACACAAATAAACATGCACATACGCACACTCAACCACACACACACACACACACGCATACACTGAGTGCAAAAAAAGTATCTGATAAATTTTTCGAGAAGTTCATTCATTCAACATCAAAATTAGCAGAATTAGGACGAAAGATATCTGATATTTGTATAAATATGCTTTTTAATGTTCAATCTTGTTTCAGTATTCTTTTTCATTTAGAATTATTTTTAATATTTAGACAAATGTCAAATTTGCAACCATATAAGGATGTTGAAAAATTTTTAAATATATGAGATACGCTTGCTCTTACTCTCTTTCTCTCTCTCTCTCTTTCTCTGTATCCATCTCTCAATGTCTATCTCTCTATGTCTGTATGTGTGTGTGCGTGTGTGTGTTACGAATACCAAGAAAGTTTCCTGCCTTGTGCCATACCCAAGAAAGCTGATAAATGAAGAGTAAACAGATCTGGTTAGTTACTCAATAGAAACTAACATTTTTAGGCAGCATGTCATGTTGGGTCCAATTATGCGATCAATTAAAATAATCCGATACGGGATGACCAATGTGTAAGATATACTCTCGCCCTTTATTGGACCACTGAACAGTCCCAAATCACCAAAAAGAAACACGAACGCTAGTGGACACAAATTGAGGGACCTATTTAGCCTGACTTTAAATTGCAAATTGACCCTCACCTTTGAAAATCTTTTGTATTCGGCATTTTAAATAAACACAGAATTGTGCTTTGCTCATATAAAAAGTAGTAAATGTTTAAATGGTCAGCTCCATAAATGCGACTCACGAATATATACGTACATACATGTATAGCCAGTCAGCCACCTCGCTAGACTAATTTAAAACCTTGAAAGAAACATATGTTGATAATTTTGTTGGCAGTTTCGCCTGACAGTTTTTGACAGCTAAATAAAATCAAATGAAACAATTTATCGATATTTCGATGATGCCAGCAAATCTTCTGAAATCTCCAGCACTTTTCACAATATCTCTGCAAATCTCAGCCAGCCGGTCAGCTAGCCAGACCCACTTAGAAGACTGAGGTAATCTATGCTGACAGTTTTGGTTGTCGGTTCGTAATGAAGTGTGCATATTCATACAGCAATATGCAGCTGTCATCGCTGTAGTGCCACCGAAAAAAGATGCAATGACAGTTTGGGGATATTGTCGTCAACTCCTTCATCTTGTGTTTTTTTTCTTCTCGTTTTCAAGCAAAAGAATTCACATCTTTACGATTCTTATGATTTGTAATTAACATTTTTTCCTTCTGTCTTTTAACACCATCATCGTTTTAGGAGTGTATGTTAGAAATCGTCAACCAGAACTGTCACTGAATCCGTCAACATAGGTCTCT
Organism: Thysanoteuthis rhombus; assembly: GCA_963457665.1. Classification (NCBI taxonomy): domain Eukaryota; kingdom Metazoa; phylum Mollusca; class Cephalopoda; order Oegopsida; family Thysanoteuthidae; genus Thysanoteuthis; species Thysanoteuthis major. The sequence goes on along the minus strand of OY735226.1, from coordinate 11,288,344 downwards.
TCATCTTTTAAGTTGGTCTGGCTGACTAGCTGATATATTAGTCGACCAATGGGTTGTATAAATTTCAATGCATATTCATATAAAACTGTGTAATGCGCCAAGTATATGCGCGCAGGCTAACAAGGGTCGAAAAAATGGTTAATTAAAACTGTTAGCATCGACTCAGGTTTCTACAGCTTTTAAATAGGTATGGTGGGCTGGTTATATCTCAGCAGAGCATACTGGTAGCACCAATGGCGTTAGAGTCCTGAAAATTCACACTTTTACTATCATGTCTATAAAAAGTGGGATTTTTTTTTGCTTTTGCACCCCATCGGTTCTCAGAGCTGGGTTCAATTTACAATGCATTTTTATGCTAAATTGGTTGCTTAGTTTGTGTCTGGCTTCATCAGGCCCGGTTCTGGAAAATTCGGACTCTCCGGGTACCCAACTGGAGGCGACAGAAGTTAATTACTTATTGATCTTCCTCTTTCCCAATTTTAATTTATTACACTTAACACGACAGGCTGCAAGAAGACGTTAGTCACATGATGGTTACTATTGGGTAAATAAACAGAAACGTCTATTTTTGGGTGTGTGTCTCTCTCTCTTCTGTAGCTGGTGGAGTGCGTGTGGGACCATTAAACATTATTCTAAATTGTTTCGCTTTATTGTCAGTTGTACTTGTTCTCCTTCCCCAAGTGTGGTTTGGGGACAACACCCAACCCGACGATACAAAGACATATGTGCAGAACAAATAGATCAAATTACTTACTATTATTTGCACTTTTCCATTTAGTATCTCCCAGCACAATGTATGAAGGGGGGGTAAGTATTTATTTTTTTTTTTTTTTTTGTTCTTCAAAAGTAAACAAGTAATAGAACTGAGTACACGTGGTCAACAAACTATTAAAAATGAGACAGACTACTGCAAGGGTCAAACTCGAACCCTAACTTCTATTCTGACCGAAGCCGATTACTGCATCATTTGTATTGTACAAGCAATGGATAGAAAATGATTAAAAAAACGTCATTACTTTTCTCATTAAATGTATTTATTTATTAGAATGGAATATGCCCGTGCATATCTGTACATCAAATTATCGGCATCATCTAAGACTTGTTAATTCAGCTCAGTCAGTAAGATAGCTTCCTGGCTGAGTTCAAAATCACGGTAGGCAAACATGACTTCTACATATCTGTTTACATTCCTTAATCTTGGTGAGGATTGTTTTTGCTGTTTCTGTTGTTGTAAGGGTAGGAAAATAATATAACTCCCTGCTTTAGAGTTTGGCAATTATGACCATCAGCACAAAGGTTTCAAAAATATTTACACACTCGGTGTCTGTTCAGAAAGTATCCAGCCATTTATCATCAATGAAAAAATGAGAGATCTAGGGCAGTAGTCCCCTTCTTCATTCGGGATTGCTTCCAGCTCTGCTATAATCTAGAAAAAAAAGTTAATGTATTAAATTTTGTGAAAATGAATGAAAAATGTACCGATTGCCTTGAAAACAACATACTAAATTCTTCCAGAGCAAAAATCGCTCAGCAAGGAAGGGTTTTCGACACCTTTAAATGGAAGAAAAATAAAAGGGCACAATCAAGTAATCGTAAATATGGGTCTAACTGATTTCAGGCACCAAATCGACCAGGATTCCTATGAATACCGAAGACCAAACATAAATGGGTACATACACATTAACAACTAAAGAAGCTTGCAATGTGTGCCTGTTGGAAATTAATTCTCATGTTTGGGACATTTCTACTGTATTTGACTCCTGCCCAAAAAACAATGAATGATATAAAAAAATCAAGCCTGAAAGTCCGACCATAAATGTGCAAGTCTTCTTCTTGAATGAAGATCACGCCAAGGACGTAACTTCATTTTCAAGTTTATATTCAAAACTGAGTATAAAGTATCTTAAAAGACTCCAAAACATTTAGATTCTTCAGATATGTGTAAAAGAATATAGGAAATATATCAAAATATCATTAATAAATCAAATGTTACTTTAATTTTCAGCCTTTATTAGAGACGAGCAAGTTTCCATGAAATCATCAAAAGGAGAAGAAATCAAACAAGAATTCCACTGGGTTGGCAAACTTTTGGTAGAGCTAGCTCAAGTTTTCTAAAACAACAAATCCTGCTAGTCTTTGAAGGGAGGTTATATAACCTATGTATCCTGCTGATCGTCATATACAGAGCTAAAACATGGAACATAACCAAAATATTGACCCTCAAGCTATGCAATGTACACATGAGAGAATCATGCTCAATCTCATATGGAGAGATCATTAGACAGCACAGAATACCAGAGAAAAGACAGGGGTCCGAAACATCATGGAAACTGTAAGAAAACTCAAATGGCAATGGGCTGGACATGTTGCAAGAATGTCTGACAACTGCTGGATATCATGTCTCACAACGTACATCCCAAAAGATCAGATGTGATGCTGTGGACGACAGAAAGTAAGTTGGCGTGACGAACTAGATAAATTAGGGAACTATTGGCTCGGCAATGCCCATGATAGAGAGGAGAGGTCTGGCTAATCTTGAAGAAGGTCCATTTCTTATGGCGGGTGCTATGAGACTGTTGATGATGATGGCTGTAAAGCCCCTTTTTTTAAGGTTACGAGTGTCATACACAACGAGGAAGGACATTTGATCAACCTGCATCCCTCTACCAGAGGGATCCTTGCTTCCTTCCAGCCTTTAATGAGACGGCTGATACGTACCTTCCAGTCCAACACACAGCTCAATATGTACTCAATTAGCTGCTTAGTACACAAAGGAATTAGTACCTATGGAGTTTTCCCCACTCATACCAGAGATTGAACCTGCGATCTCTAATTGAGAGAGAGATGAGCTAACCAACACACCATCTTAACGGACGCAAAGACAAATAAATTTAAGAAAAAATAATACTGATTTTTATTTCAAACGATCTAAATAGCAAATTTTGACGTCTAGACGCTACCAAAAATCTCTGTATTCAGATGAAAAACATCTAAATCATCAGACATAACTAACTCTTCAGTATGTTGGTCAGTGACGATGTTCGGCGCGAGAGACGCTAGAGCATCGAAAAAACAAAAACAAAACTAACCAATAAAAACAAGCTATCAAATATCTATTACAATCGCCATGAATATTTTAAACAAATCTAAATTGTGAAAGGCAGTAATTCTATTTTATGCATAGATGAATTCTCAGATATGTATGCTTATGCGTAAACATCGCTTAAGTAAGCTCCGTAATTTGAAAAGAAATACTTTAGCGTATTTCATGAAATAGATCAGGGCGTTTTTGTTGTTGCAAAGGTTCAGTTCACTTGAAAATTATTTTTCTAACACATAACTGAAAAGGAAGGTTACTTACACTTGTATCATTCTCTTTTGTTGTTTAGTTTTCACACCAGCAGTGCTTTGTAGCTGTCAGAGGATATCAAGTGACATCAAGTCTTATTGATAATTCGCATCTCTCCTAAGTATTCGAACCGTTTTCAGAAGAGCTGTTTTTTGGATAGCCTCTAATCAACTCCGATTCTATGTTCCACCAGGCTTTTTGCATGATTCAACGCGACTGTTCTCAGGGCTCTGTTCTCATTTGGCACTATTGACATATTCATGTTCAACAACTTCATTATGAGGAAATAATTATTCTTGATAATTAATATCAATGCTTTGACTCATTAAATTTCAACATCAGCAGTAACTGTTGGTTTCTACTTAACCTTGAGTGACAGTGGTTCTCGTTGATACCCTAGAACTCTCCTCAGTACTCTTGCCAATTTTGGCACTGTTGTCATCTGAATGGCCTCAGCTCTTCCCTCGATCACTAGTTTATCCAACCTCCTTGGTCTCTGAGTAATACTGGCACTACCGATACCCCCATGTTCCACAGTTTCTTCAGCTCCCTGGCAAGCTCCAGATACGCATCAAACTTTCCAATTCGATTCAGCTTCACCCTGTGGTCTGAAGGGACAGTGAAATCCACTATCGGGCACATTCTTTTCTATTCTGCTATCACATGATCAGGTCTTCTGGACTGGATAAGAAGATCTGTTGAATGTAAATGTGTCAGAAGATTTCATGTGATTTACTGTCGAGGACAATTTCTTGTCTTTGCATGGACCATTGGTTTATATGGCCTAGATGCTTGCAAAGTTCTAGAGGATCATCCATTTAGTCATACTCGCTCTTGTAACCTTACTGAGATAATTTGCTGCACTCATTTACTATACGGTTGATTGTCGCATGTTCATCTAGGCATAGACTACATTAAATGTTTTTTTGTTTGTTTCTGTCTTTTCAATCTTGGCCTCTTGTCTACTTGATGCTTATGTCGTTGTTCTGGGTCGCTATTTAGAGCAACTTAGTTTCTCGCTATTAGGAACAACTTAGTTTCTCTCTTTATGTTTCTTCTAAGTGACCACCTCGATTGAGTTGCAATTTCTTGGGGCTTCTTCCCGAGCTACCCATGTAGTTGTTTTTCTTCCGACGTTTCGATTGTTGTTTTTGCATTCCCTGGTGTCCATGTGTTCCTGTTATTTTCATTATTGTCCTGTCCCTAGTTGCAGTAATTAGTATTGTCATTTTCTGTCTTGTGTAATTTTCTAGTCCCTTGATTGCAGGGTGAACAAAGTCTTCGTTGCTAATAAGTCCTTTCTTACATACAATCGGTCGACATCGTCTCATTATTATTATAGATACTAGTATATCAGTGCTTTAAAAATGACGGCATATATGAAATTCTGGACACACAATGTATTTTATACACGTGGATAATAGAGGTTTGCATTTCAGAGAGCTTCGAGAATAGCTTTCCATACACACTGCATTTTATAGATGTGAATAAGAAAGATTTGCATTGCAATGAGCTGGGAGAATAGCCCTCTATTCACATTGTATAATATATACGTGAGTAATAGAGATTAGCATTGCAGGGAGCTTGAAGAATGGCTTTCTATACACACTGCATTTTTTGTACGTGGATAATAGAGATTTGTATTGTAGTGAGCTTGGAGCATACTTTTTATACTCATTACGTTTTATATACGTAGATAATAGAGATTTGCATTGCAGTAAGCTTGGAGAATAGATTTCTATACACACTGCATTTTATAGACGTAGATAATAGAGATTTGCATTGCAGTGAGCTTGGAGAACAGTCTTTTATACACACCGCATTTTATAAACAGGGGTTATAGAGATTTGCATTGCAGCGAGCTTGGAGAATAGCACTCTGTTGATAATGACCTTTTTTTCAAATTTATTTTTATTACTTTTGCTTTTTTTTTACATTAAATTTGGCACACTTATTATGCCTTATTACGTCATTGCAACACGAATGAAACTCTTTTTTTTAATCAGTTGCATTTCTTTTGGCGAGATTGGAGACATCTTGAACTGGTAATTATCATGTATAGATTGTCAAACTGTAGTCTACGTCGGAGCCTAGATTTGACTTTGTTTCTCTTACGTACCAGTAACAACATCAACAACGACAATCTTCACCTGATTTAGGGAAATAAAGTCTTCATAATTTGTCTGTTCTGTCACGTTAAACCAAACCGATGTATAAAATTGACATATCAAACAACAATTTGATATGTTGACCATTTGGTAAGTGGCTATCTTAGCAACAAGATCCAAATGACAATTTCCTAATCTTCGAAAATCTCTTTAGGGCTCATCTAAGCATGCAACTGATGATGGACACTGGTCATCTTTTCGTTCACCAATCTTTTAAGTTCTTTGGCACGGTCTCTTCATATCTTGAGTTTCTGCCAGTCTCCTGCAAGAACAAGATCAACAACTAATTACTGACGGATCTTATTTTCTTTGTTCATGATAATTGAAAAAAAAAGGAAAAAAAAACACTTGTCGATAGAAACCGTCACGTGACCAATGTATTTAGGCAGCATATCTGTGTTGTGGATGGCCTATCATAAAATTTGAAAAAGTAGTGATTAATGAGTAACTTACTTTTTCACATTTCGTTAGGCAGTGATCACTGAAATAGTGAAAAAAATTCCAAAAAGCGAGCGTAAACATTGCTGAGAACATGAAAATTACATAGCAAATTTGACACCCACTAAAAACCTTAAGGGGGATAGAAAAAAAAAGAGAAACTGTTTTTCTCTATATAATATGGTTGCAAATAAGTAGCTATAGCAAGTCTCTAAGCAGTTGTTTTTGTACATTTTTATAAGTATATGTGTATATATCATTTATTTTTAATGTACATATTTCCCTAAATTTGAATTTTTGTCAAGCCATTATGATTTATAATTATTTTGAGACTGCGTTTATTTTCGATGATAATTTTGTGACTGAAATATATATATCAGTCAGCAGGAGATCTGAAGTAAACAACCTTCCTTATTCCGCAGTTTTGTACTCTGATGAAAATATGTCTGCTTGCCCCAAAACCTGAGCATGCAGCGTATAGCTAATCATGATACAAACATATACTTACTCGTTCAACTCCAACAACCTTGAATGACTGTCTCTTGGAATCAAAACATCTCCTATTTGGACAGTTATTCATAATTGTGGCTTATATCACGTAGGTAATAAGAAATCTGATGGCTAATCTTGTACCGTTACAGAGTTTTTGTGCATCCAAATTTCCGTAGTAACGTATTCGGCACTCCCACATTCAGTTGCAGATTGTGAGATGGGAACACCAGCGGGTCAAAAAGACTTTAGAGACTCTGTTTGATTGTTTACAGTATCGTTAAGGTCAACTACAATGTCAGCGGATTCGTTTCTTCTGAATTGGTCTAGGAGCTGTTGAATGTTAATGGTATTGATATCATGCACAATGTCAAGATTGTACGTTCTCAAAGTCAGTCATGATTACTATAATTCTGTAATAGGTAGAATAAACGTTTAGTAACTTTTCTCTAGATGTAATGGCAATAGTTCCACCGTTTTCTTTGGAATTAGGATAGCCACACTCTCAGGACCATTGACCAGTTGAATCGAAACCTTAACAAACTAACCTGCTGAGACATTCCTATTTCTTGCAATTCTCATGTTAATAGAAAAGTGGATTCCTTCCATTCATTTCGAAGAATTGAATTATTTGAGGCATATACTCTCTTTGCCCTATATTAGTTGTTTCGTTTACTTATAGAATTATGGGTATAAATATAACTTCTACTGCAGGACTGAGGACATTGAAAAAGTACATAAGATATTTGGAGCCCAGACCCGGGTTTACATTTTCACGGGTCACATTTGGACCCCTGTGCCCAAATCAGTAAATATTTGTTGAGAAATACTAACGTTGTTTCAAGACATAACAATCAAAATCAAAAACATAGAACTGGAAAAAGTGTACCACTGCATCTACCAACGACAATGAATCTCCATGAAATTCTCAAACGGAGAAAAAAATCAAACGCGGTATCACTCCAGGATGCGAACTTTTTGGTAGAGAAAGATTAACCTCTTTGAACTAGAAAATTCTGGTAGGGCTAAAACAAAGAGTATATAAATAATGTATCTTCCCGATAGTCACCTATGGCGCTAAAACATAGAAGCTAACCAAAAGATTGAGCTCTAGACTGAACACCATACTACGTGCAGAAAAGAGAAAATGTTCAACATAACTATGGCAGATACCACTGAACGTTATGACTCTCAACGTGGAACCCCTGAGATCCCATGTAAAACCAGGACCGGCAAAGTATAAGATGACGAGAAGAACTAGACAAATTTGGATTGTATTGGCTCTACAATGCACATGATTGAGAGGTCTGGCAAGATTTGCACAAGGTCTATTTCCAATGACCGATGCTAAAAGGATGATGATGATGATGATAGTTTAGTTGTCCAGTTTTTCAATTTTTCTTTTATCTCTCTCATATTCGGTTTCC
>OY735226.1:11222973-11275473 GCA_963457665.1 Thysanoteuthis rhombus | reverse complement strand
AAATTTCATTACTTTAGGTCCCTTTTGAGGGTTTAAGAGCGAAAAAGAACAAAAAACCCCAAAAACCCCGTTGATGCTAAATTTATGAAATGAAAGCTAATAGTTTGCAGTAATTTTTGCCTTTGCTAAATTCCTAGCAATGCATCAATTTAGCTTTTTCGTTAAATATGCCCATCTCTGGTTACAGCATAACTGTGTTAGTAGAGTCAAATTGTGTCGCGTGTTAGAAAAGCAACTTGCATTGGGCAACTTACAACTTCTGTTTTGAAACTTTTCAAATTATCTTCGCCAACATCTTTCCTTTGAAGGATTTATCGCATAAACACCAGTGATTTTTCAGATTACTCTCAAAGTATTATAGCTTTTTCTTTTATCTTTTGAAGGGTAAAGTAAGTAGGAGGATTGAATCGCACCACGTCGACTTGACTCATTATTCTTTAATTCTACAAGCCTGTGTATAGTGTTATCATTTAGGAATTTTAGAATAACGAAAACATCCATCGCTATCCGATTCCAGACATTACTTATAGAATGACCTGACACACATACATGTACATATGCACACACGCACAAATATATTTCTGTATTAGAGGAAAGAGTATTATCCGACAAGATACGTATTATTAACAACAGTAAAAAGATCATTCATTATACTTTCTTGAAGAGCGATAACAATGTCATGCAAAGGTATCATAGTAAATATAACGCTGCAAGGTTCCAATGACAACAAAAAACCTATTACATTTCAGAATCAGCATATCCATGTATGAAAGATGTGATAAATATCGAAATAAATATAATCAAAACGCGTCCCAGAAATAAAGTATAATCAAATTTGCAATATTGCCAATAAATCGTATTTGACATGTAAATTGGCGACTGATATATATATATATATATATATATATATATATATATATATATATATATATATATATATATATATGTGTGTGTATATATATATATGTATGTATATATATATATATATATATATATATATATATATCAAACCACTTTTTTATGACCGTCCATGTTGATACAACAGTGAAACTTTTCGCACCTACTGTCAAAATTAACCAGGGCCAATACACACACATGTTAACAAATATTCTTTTCTTATTTACGTTCAAGAACGTGCATATCTAGATTCAATTCATGGTTCACCAAACAGTTGGAATCCAACGCTTTTGACTACGCCCTTCTTCCATAGATTCAACATGACAGCGTTTTGAGCCTTCGTAAGCAAAAAGTTGAGTCTTTCGATCCCTGTATACAAAGAAATGACGTTCTTTCGGTACTTCTTATTCATTTGAAATAGTAATTCTATTATTCCATACCTTTCCCCTAGTAAGTTTAAAATTACAGCGAGCTAATTCAAAAAAGTACTATAAGCAAATATTGAGTATCATAAGATGAACGAAGCGTCCACCTCCTTCAAGTCCATATCTATGATTTCTAAATTCAAAGGGATTCTTAACGAAGTGGTTGAAATACAAATAGTTGTGGTAGCAGCAGTAAGAGGAGGAAGGTTAGTATGCTCGCCAGGAAGTTTGCACTGAGTTCCATATCTACAATTTGTTACTGTTTTTTTTCAATTTTCTCGCTGTTTGTTGTGAAACCCTTTTAAGAAAAAGACATTTACAGATTCGGAAAAGTTATAAACTTTTCGTAGCAGGTTCCTCATTGTAATAAAGGGAAATACTTTTTTTTATTTTGTTGTTATAATTAATCCACTTCAAAAAATTTTTTTCTAATATCATATGAGTAGGTATCAAAAAGTTCATTGGATTACTCAATAAAAAGTTGCAATAATAGTGAAATCTACTTCTGGTTTAGCCTCAATTATCTCACTTAATCACGAAATTGTTCTAATAAAATTATTATTGACCAAAATTCAATCTTTTTTCTTTATGGAGACACGATTCTTCTTGTACGATGAGTAGTTCGACGACCTTTTAAATTACATCATCATTTAAACGTGATGATTTCCAAACATCAAGCGCCTGGAGTTTGTGTCACAACGCATATTAAAATAGACCCATTTTAAGGAAGAATGGAAGCTTAACAGAACGTGTGGATTCGATTTTGACTCTAAAAATCTGTAACGACACCATTAATCCCTTTAGGAATGTCAAGATGGGATGTCTAGTCTTGGTGTGAGGGTACGGTGATAGAGAAATAGAAAGCTGCACCAAAAAAAATTATCACCTCAGCAAACAGAAAATACCTAACTTGAGAATTTGAATTCCTGACTCAGGGAGGAAGCTTCTAGACTTGTTGAGTCAATCGAGAGCCAAGAAAAGGTGACCAATAAGAAATATAATTTATAAGACGGTGCAATTCTACAAAAATCTATATCACTCTAAACAAGGGACGTAAGACAATGAACAGTTTATATGAATAGATTGAAGATTTCTCTGACGTCACTTCAAGGGAGGTGTAACAAGCCAACAAATAAATAAAAAAATGAACAGTCCCCAAACAAGATAACATCACCAACGTCCGACTCAGAAAAAACTGGTTGAGTCATTACCAGAAAGCTTGTCATCCTATTCAACTTATTTCCAAGACAGGGTGAGGTCAAAGAAGATCAGGACACTGCAACCATAATGTTATCAGAGAAAGAACCCAAGAGATCTAAACAGCTACAGGTCAATAAACCTACTCAATTGTAACAACAAACTTTTTACCAACGTGATCACTAACCGAATCACCATAAACTTAGACGAAAACTAACCACGAGAACAGGCTGGCTGCAGAACTACAAAACCGCCGACTATTTCCATTCGATAAATCAAGTAAAAGAGAAAGCAGCAGAATATAAGATGCCACGCACTGTAGCATTCGTCGACTTTAGAAAAGCCTTCGATTCAGTGATAATCTCAAAGTTGTTGATGCTACATACAGCAAGTCGTAGTCTCTGTATATTTCAAAATTTTGTTACATATCTACTGAAACAGCAGTTCACTTATTAGACTACTTAAATACTCGGAACCCTTTCAGATAAAAAAAAAAAGGCAAGACGAGGGGATACCAGCTAACCCCAACCTTTCACAGATTGCATTAAGATGAACATCTGAAACTTAAACTGGGGACATACAAGAATTGGAATAGATGCTGATAATATTGTCCTTTTTGCTAAAAACGTTCTCGATCTCCAAAGGCAAACTCAAGGAAGAGTGCAAAAAAGTTGGTGTTCAATAAAATCTTCAGGAAATAAAAAATGTCATGCATAACAAACTTGTTGAGACTCAAGATACAATAATCCAAATTGAAAACACAGATATGAGAACACCTTATCTCCCTGAAGTCTCGGGAAGAAGAAGAAATGAAGCAAATAATCACTCCAGGTGGCGAGTTCTTGGTTGAGCAAGCTCAACATTTAGAAAAAGGGAAATCACATTTGTGATAACAAAACAGCACAGTATATTAGAGAAAGAAATAAGCGTTGGGGATTTTATGGAATCGAATATAAGCTCAAATGGTAATGGGCTGGTAATGTTGTGATATTGGCACATAACTTATGGACCACAGACAATATATAAAACTGTACCCAGCAGAATATAAGATGGTATAAGACAATTTCTGAAAGAATTGTTTCTGCAACGTCCATGACAGAGAGATCTGTTGAATCTTGAAAAAGGTCTATATCCAACGACAGACGCTAAAAGACAGATGATGATAATGACAAGAAGGTGCTAAGCATGAGGAGTGACCAGAGATAGAAGGTTAAGTCTTTGGAGGCGGAACGATTGAAGCCGAATACAGACAGACCATCATTGCAGAAAATACGAAATCACTTGAAGAAGGGATGTGTCTGATTTAGGAAAGAGAATGCATCCATACATGAAGAAGTAATACAACATATTGTAGGGCATCAATAAAAGCTACAATTTCAATGAATAAATGACCAAAATAGCATTGAGAAAGATCCAAGCCTATTGAAAAAGTTTATAACTGCCCGCAAACTCTTTTGAGAATTTGATAAGCTACCTTCAATATCTGCATCAACCAATATTACCGATAAATCACTCTCTTTGTGCCAGATCCATACAACAAAATGGATTCTGCTGTCATCAAATGTCACTCTCTATGCAGATGGGACAAATAGGCAGAAGCAGCAGTATCTTGGTCAGCAGATGATATTAAATGATTGGACTATGGACAGTCAAGGCTACTGAAGTTGCATCTGAGGATTCCAACACACTGATTGCAACAGCTGTCAGTCTACTTGATGAATCGTGTGGCATTTACTCCCTCGTCACAAATAGAGAAAAGAGAGTTATTTTTTAGTAGCTCTTTGTGATAATCGCCGATCTGGTGTCCCAAGGAGCAGTAAAGCTACAATAAAAAGTTCTGATCTCACCAATCAGCAACCTTGCAGACCAACACTTACACCATGTTTCTTTACAGCAAAGCCTATTCCTGAAAACGCCTATCAATTTTTTTGGAAGCTGTATTGAAGGACTATAGAATAAAAACATTTTCAGTGATTTCCTGTCATTATGTAAAAACTGGACTCTCTCGTCTGAATCGACTACAGCAAGTCTTATTCAAGCCTCAGCTGACGCTTTCAAACCTGGATTCTTCAATGAAAAGCGTCACCAGTCCAAGATTATTGGCTATCGTTCCAATAGATTCAGCTGTTTGTTTGAATATGTCATTGCAACTCTTCACCGCTGAACATTCATACTGCCTAAAAGATATTGGTACTCCCTTCAATGTTTGTGTTTGACAACAGGAGAATCATCTCTATGAAGCAAAGAAAGATTGAGAAAGTGGTACCCAGTGAATCAGAGTACTCAAACAGCCTCGGCTGCTATGATGATAATGAAAGAGAACCACCCAGACTCGACTTTCAGTTACGACGGCCAAGGCCGATGGGTTGTTGTTTATTATGACCTCACATCTGGCCGAGTCATTGATTTCGCATCTCCTTCGAATGCAGTTGTTAAGTTTCTATCTCCAACGAAGGACAGAGAAGATTATTTCCGATGGCGTCTTTCAAATGATACTACCTCGGCAAAATCTACATCAGTTTTTCAGATGGGACTTTGATGTAACACCAGTGTCAAGTGATGAGAGAATATGGTACATTCCAGGAGTGTTTACCTTTATGAAGAGATACAGACAGCAAATTAGCATTGAGGAAAGAAGAACAGGGGAAGAGACGAAAGTTTCCTTGACATGACAACCCCAACTGTCACCCTTATCTCTTCTAACGGAAGTATTTTCACTTATTCCAATCTTTTTATTCAATTTGAACATAAATGATTTTAAACCTCCAAAATAAAGATATGTTTGAAAGATTTACCAGTAATGCATTTTAGGAAAGCAGATTACTGGGTTTTGATGGGCGTTACAATCTATTCTTTGACTTGTCAATTATTTCATAATTTTTTCAAAATTGTCAGAACTGTCCATCTCTGGCAAAGAAAGATTGATATTAGAGAGGAAACATTTGTTTTTACTGAAATTCTCACCCGAAAATTAGTCGAACTTCTATACATATAACTCCAATGTGTAATCTTTAGGGCATGTTCAGGTCGGCTTACTTTTGACTGTATTTTGACCTACCGTCAAATTGCACAGTCGGCTGTTTTTAGATAGTGCGCTAAAAAGTTCCCACAGTGGTGTACAACTGAAAAAAATTTCTATTTGTTGTGCTTTGAGACATATTAGATATTTTCAAGGAGGTAATACATAAATCTTGAACAGCCTAAGTTACCCTTCTGCGTCTTTTCTCATAAGTATTATCTTCCTTGTACCTGAAGACAACTTATAGGACATAACATTAATATTGATATATCATTTGTTTGAATCCTAAGTGATCGGCTATACATCGTGCTAAAATGGCTCTGAGCCCAATAGTACGCAAAGCTGAAATCCCAATAAACATCGAATTGTCATAACTCACCAACTAATTGAGCTACGAAGATAAATCAGAAGTTATCATTTCTGTAGTCTTGTCAAGTTATATCTGTCTGAGCTAAAGGTTTTTAGATATATTGAAACAAAGATTGCAGTCGTATGGAAAATTCCAACCGGGTTTTTGTCTTCGCAATTCATCTATTTCGAAAGAATCATTTCCTGATATCATACAAAGTTAGTGAACACTTTTTCTTAACATACAACCTTTACATATAAGAATGGTATCTTAAACAATTTATGTGTAGAACCGATTAATTAATTCTATTCGACTACAAATAACTACTACATTAATGTCCATTTATATACATTTATTGGACTGTACGTGAAGGTACATTTTCAAATCATGGCGAGCTATTACCAAGTGTGAAAAGAACTTTGTCCTCTGTAACCATTTGTCGGTAACCTTTTTGCTTTTGACGGGAAAGGTCGGATATGAATGAGTTGGCACTGAGCCAAGTGAATGACATAAAAAAGCTTGAAGTATAAGAATAAGAATGGATAAATTTAGTTATATTTTGCTTCAAATGAATGAATAAAACAAGCAAGAAAATCATTTTCAACGTACGATCGCAATCAGTAATCATAGAAAATGAATTCATAATCACATGTCCTTTATCGTCCGTCATTGGACATAGACTCGATTCTGTATTTAATCTCTAGGGATCCATGTTATGGTTCGTGATGTCCATCTGCTGTACGACATTGCCATTTGAGTTTCTTAATGGATTCTATGTCATACTCGTGTGTTTTCCTCCAATACACTGTGCAGTGTTCATGTCTTATTTCAATAAAGACATCTTTTAAATCTATTGAAAACATAAAGAATATCTGAAAAAATGCTTATGAACCGGTCAAAACCTCTTCATTGTAATTTGCTTTTTCCTGTTTTAAACTATCAACGAACAACTGACTTATGTTGATATTTGGTTACTATTAATTCTGCTTGTTCTTTAATTCACAAACAACCGATTAAAAACCCTTACCATAACTGTCAACATAAGTTTCTTCAGCTTTTAAATTGGTCTTGCTGGCTATGTACGTATCACGCGTTCAATTCGCGCAAATGGGGATAAAGGGACCATCTATGCTTGCTTTTTGAAGATTAAGACTTTTTAAGGATAACTGCCCAACAAAAGTCGAGAGAAGTAACTTATTCATTGATCGCTCCCATTTTCCAAGTTTTTCAATTGATCACCCTGGCAAGGTATGCTGCTAAAATCTGACAGTTTGTTTTGAGTGACCAATTAGACCAGTTATTGACACTTTTTGTTTTTCGTTTTAAAAACAACCAATTTCCCAAAGTCTTACATTAATGTGACTACTAACAACCAGTTTATTACCCAAGAAGAGTTAATTTAAATAGTAACACATTTTTCACACTTTTTTTTGCTATGCAACTTTATAGTAATTTATGCCATCCATGCATGAGAGACAATTTCATCTCCACAAAAAATAATACATCTTAATAATCACTCAGCTGGTGTCGGATGCAGTTACATTAGTGAACCCATTATATATTTAATTTTACTATGCCGAGCCGAACCATTGGTATTATGACGCTTTTGGTGGTCCATCTCAAAGGAATCAGCAGCTGCTCTTTGTCAGAGTAACACACACACACACACACACACATATATATATATATATATATATATATATATATATATATATATATATATATATATGATCCTGCATCGTCAAATAAATTTTGGGTTAACCTTCGTACGTACGCCCTTTGTTTAACAAGATGTATGATGTATAATACAAAATAATATTCATGTATGATGAATTATGATATTATCATAAAATACAAAATTACAGTCTTAAATGATGAAATGAAACTATATGTTAAGATCATAGCTTGAGGTGCTGGTAATATGTTGATATTACTGTTTTGTTTTTAAATCCCTGGAATGATTACACTGTACACAACTGATGATCCAAAGAGAGAATATTCGCTCATAGCTCTATAGTTTTCTAGATTTTAAACATATATATATATATATATATATATATATATATATATATATATATATATATATATGTATATATATATATATATATATATATATATGTATATATATATATATATATATATATATATATATATATGTTGACACTACTTTTTCACACCAATAAACGCACACACAGAGACATACACATGCACACAGACATGCATATGTATATATATATGTATATATATATATATATATATATATATATATATATATATATATATATATATGCAGAGATATAGATATGGATGTATATATAGATATATTCAGATATACAAAACAGGAACGAGAAATGTAAATTGGTGCAAAGTTGTCAACCGAATTTTGATCTGAATTTTTTCATTGGAAAGGTCCGTCAAGGGACAAAAATTTAAACATGTTTATGTAGCAAATGTCATTCCTTCATAATTAAAGATTTACTCAAACTAAATGTTCTAGTATCGATCACTTTTATGAAATGAACCCATCACACCTGGTATATTGGAAGTACATTCATGCCTTTAAACATAATACAAAGGATTCTGAAATAATTCGGTTTTTTGCGATTACAATCTTGAGAACTGATACAAGACATTGTGAACCAGAACTCACCAAAACTGTAGGTTCTGTCTAGTTGGTCTCGCTGATTATGTACATATCACAAGTACAGGACGCACTAGCTGAGCTAGAAGGCTAACTATTCAAATTTTTATCCCTTTTATACGAATAAAACATTTTTGTTAATTTTCAACACCTCTCCCCCCCCCCACTAAAAAAAAGGTTTGTGGTGGGAGGTTCAGTCTACAATGTAGGTTTGTGCTATATTAGTCCTTAGTTTGTCTCTGCTTTTGAAAATCCAAACGTTTTTGAGTGATTACTGCCCAATTTATTTTATTCGTTCATCACCCTTTCCTCTAATGATTTAATTGAACATTATAACATGCTGCCAAAAGACTTTGGTCACCGTACGGTTTTTATGGAGTGACTAACCAGACTTGTTAAGTCATCATCATCATCATCATCAGTCTTTTAGCGTCCGTCATTGGACATAGACCTTCCCCAGGATTTGCGACACTTCCCTATCATGAGCGTCACGGAGCCAGTACTTCCTAAACTTGTCTAGCTCGTCTCTCCATCTAACATTTTGCCGGCCTCGGTTGCGTATGTGGTCTTGCAGGATCCATGTTTTGAGTCGCGATGTCCATCGACTCTCTGCCATTCTTGCAACATAGCCAGCCCACCGCCATTTGAGATTTTTAATGGATTTCATGATGTCCCTAGCTCTTGTCTTTTCTTGGATGTACTGTGCTGTCTTGCGGTCTCTCCATGTGAGGCCCAGCATTATTCTTTCATGTGTACGTTGCATGTTCTCAATTTACGGGTCTGTCTCTTGATTAGGTTCTTGTTAAGTATTAGTTTCTAAATTAGACACATTTTCTCCCTAATTCCATTGAGGTTTCTCTAATTTTGCCTAAGATCCAGCAGACTTAAATCATGGTGTAATCGATGTTGATTTTGGTTGACGAAAAGTTCCATTTAAAGCAGTGTAAAACAACTTTGAAGTACGCATATATCATTTTGTTGTTTACGACTAACTTGGGGCTATTTTCCGCAATAAACACTGAATTTAAATTTTAAAAAGATACTTGAATTATTGCAATGCATTTTTTTTATTATTAAGACTCTATTATCAGCTTTTTTAAAAGAACTCATCAACTAAAGAAAACTGACCTCTTCTTTTATCGATTCCCATTTCATGTGCAGAGACTATGAAAAAAAGTCTGAGATGGGCCTCAAGTACGCAAAAAAAAATCTTTCATTTTATGCTAGCATGTTTCGCAGAATATTCATCTGGTCTATGCTCTTAAATCTAAGCAAATCGTAGCGTGACATGTTTAATGCGTTAAATAGCAACAGACACTGGCGGTCGATTCTCTATCGAGTAGGACTACCTTTGGCTTTCGAAAAAACAAGAACCATAAGTTCAACGATTGGTTCACCATCCGTGGTAGCTGTTGCAAGAATAGCAGACGAGGAAAAAAAGCAAATAATCTTTTTTGTGGGGTGGGGTGGGGGGTCAATTGATTCTCATATTGATATATGGAAATATTCTGTGAGTATTATATTTGATAAAAATCGAGAAAGGCTATTTTTGGTATTTGGGGCGATATAGTACTTTTTTCAAATGCAAAAAAGCGAACGTAATACTTTCTTTCATAACATCACCTCATTTGGTGAAAATGATCAGAGTAGATGTTCTTTCAATGACATCATATTTTGTAATGATATAACACCTCCTACCTCCCTCCTTCTTTTCTACCTATTTTTTTTAATGTAATCGGAAACCAACGACCAACCAACCGGCCGACCGACCAGCATCTTATTAAGATGCGAGACGGCATCCAGAGAAAACAATATTGTCCCCCCCCTTCTCCTTGGCAATGTGGTTGTTTTAAGTCTCACTGATTCGTAGGCTCTATGGCATATCACACGGGTGTTTGACAACACAACCACCACAAACACCTTGATTATCTGCATGTTAATTGGCATGTGCTATGTTAATGTGCCTGGTTAAACCTGACTGTGACTGGCAGACTTGATTACAAATCGGGTATGACAAGAGGAATTGTCTGTCTGGCATGCAATTTTGAATAATTTATAAGGTTAGCCTTAGACACCAGAATATGACAGCAATGCATGTATACTAGCTCAGCTTTTGTTCGTCAACCCGGAGTAAATTTGATGTCCTCCAACTTGCAAGCATTTAGATATACTAGCAGACACCACATCAAAAATTAGCGGTCCCCATTACATATTAAACAGTTAAAATTATTAATAATTTTACTTTGATCTAACCCTAAGAATTACTTTTTATCATAACTTTGAATCGGACCATAAACCTACGGTAAGGATTAAACAGCGTAATTTTTTATGCAAAAATATTCTTTAAAGCAGATTAAAGTTGGTATGAAACTTAAAAACTTGTCAAAATTGATAATAACACAGCAATACTTCGTCTAAGAATGAATTAGAAATTAAAGAAAAGATCGTAGTATCAAAAAGACCACTAGGTCTCAATTGTAAACAACAACACTCATGGGATATCGATTGTGAAGAGTAAGGTTTAGGGTATAAAATAACCCTTCACTTGATTATGAAGTCAAAATTGATAATAATGTTGCAATACTTTACCGGAGAATAGATTAAAATATATGTATAGATATATATACGTATATATATAAATATATATATATATATATATATATATATATATATATATATATATATATATATATATATATATATATATACATATATATACATATACATATATATACATATACATATATATATACACATGCATAAATATATACATATACATATATATATACATATATATATACATATATATATATATATATATATATATATATATATATATATATAATGGCTGTATGCAAGAGACTACTAAATCTTAATCGTAAACATCAACAAGCGTGGAATATCGGTTGTACGAGAGTTAGGTTTAAGATGTGAAATCCCCTTTTAATTAACAATCAAGTTATCTTGGCTGAATTGTTAAGATCGACCAGACGCTATACTCGACCCCGTTTGGCTAGATGACATGAGTTCAATTCTCAGTATGGGTTATATCTTCAGTTTCCGTTGTCGTAAGATTACAGTCCGATTCAAAGTTGTGATAAAAAGCAACTGGAAGTTCAGATGACGTTCAAAGCTACTCAAAATGAATAATAGTGTTGCAATACTCCGTCCAGGGATAAATTTGGAAAAAAATGTTTTTTAATCAAATTGATTAAAATTAATTAAATTAAATTTTTTAAAATAATAAATATTTTGTAATTGTAACCCAACGTAAGCTTTCAATCAATCTGTCCAAGGACATGCACAGTATTCATGAATGAAAAAATCCCATTAATCGGGAAAAGAAGGTTTCATAATCAACGCATCCTCCTGATGGTCACCTATGGAGATGAAATATGGAATCCAACCAAAAAAAAAAAAAATGGCTCTAAAACTAAGAACAATGCAACGTGCAAAAGTAAGGATCATGTTTGGCATTGCATGAAGAAATCAAAAGACCTCACAGTGTCTTGGAGAAAAAAGAGAACCCAGAGATATGACCATTTAAAAAAAGATACTCAAATGGCAAAGTGCTGGTCGTGTTCCAAGAATATAAGGCAACCACTGGAAATTACGACACAACATATGGATTCTCTGGGATCATAAGCGGAACTGTGGCCGACAGTCAATACGATGGTTGGACATTTTTGACGGTGTACGAGATATAGGCATCACAACGAAGAGATTTGGCGAATCTAATAGAAGATTTATGTGTTACGACGGCAGTTAAAAAACTGATGATGATGATGATGATGATGATGATGATGATGATGATGATGATGATGATGATGATGATGATGATGATGATGATGATTGCGCTGCGGCCAACGGTTTGAGAATCCCTGCTAAGCAGATATACAGTAATCATAGAAAGAATTAAACGGACATGAAGTAAAATTTTTGTTCCGTATAATCGAGATATTCAGTCGACATTTTTATTTATAATTCTTCTAGTTTAGACCCCGAAGGCGTGGAACGTTGAGATGTTGATACTTGATTATACAAGATTGTCTATCTTAACTTGTGCAACGAAAGAAATTATCCATTGGGAGGTTGTTTTTCAGAGGAGTCTTTCGGCATAAAGACGTAAAGAACGCCATGATTTCTGTCTGTTGCCTGCCCCCGGCTGCAAAGTAAACGACGAAGCCGACGAAGAAGAAGAAGAAGGGTACGTGTATAGAATTTTTCCAGACCATTTTTCCTGATGTGCAAAACGCTAAAGATTCTTGTCTGTTAATGGAATTTTATTGATTAACCAGACTTCCAGCAGGATTATTTTAGCGTACACAATGGAGTCTCAAAGAGAGATACAACATGGCTGAGACAGAAAAGATACATATAATCTACCTTGCAATCATAAAATACGAATTTTTTTCTTCTAGATTACAGACAGTACTCTAGTCTCTAGAAACATAAACGACGGTGTCTAGTACATGAGAAATTCGTTTTATTGGGAAAACTTTTAAATTTCAAGAATATTTTTGTGTACACAATGGAGTCTCTAAGAGATATACACCTGACTGAAACTGAAAAAAATACACATAACTTAGTTCGCAATAAACACATCAAAATATTCTTTTCTTCTAGATTACAGACAGTACTCTAGTCTAGTTTCTGGAAACATAAAACGGTGTCTAGTACACACAGGATTCATATTAATGGAGAAACTTTTAAATTCCAAGATTATATACGTATACACAATGGAATCTCTAAGAGGGATACAACAAAGTTGATATTGAAAGGACTCAGAGAATCCACGTTGCGATGAAACATAATTTTTTCTCCCCTTTTTGTAGACAGACATTGATCTAGTCTCTGGAAATATACAATAAATGCACGGACACGAATGAATTCATATGTCTCGTTAGCAAACGTGAAAGATTTTTTCCGCTTACAGACAGTAAATCAGTCGTTGGGAACAGATTATAGATGTAGGATTTATATTTTTTTCATCAAAATACTGGGGAAAAATGATTAGTCACTCTATAAAAACCGTCATGTGACCATAGTCTTTTGACAGCGTGCTGTATTGGGGTGATCAATTGAAAGTTGGAAAACGAGGAAGATCAATTAATACATTAATTTTGTTAGACAATGATCATGGAAGAAATCTGAATTTTCAAAAAACACGAACTTAGGGATCATTTTATCATAAATTCAAATTGCAAACCAAAGACCCCCTCTAAAAATGTATTTAGGGATAGTTTTGGAGAAAAAAAAACGTTTTTATAGACACAACAAGGGGTGAACGTTCAAAAGTTCAGCCTTTTGGCTCCATTGCAGTCTGCACTTGTGGTACTTATATACATTGCATGATAGACGAACCATGATGACGGTTTTCGTTGACAGTTTCAAATTTTTCCTGTAATGAAAAGGATATGAAATCTTGATCGTATTAAAATGCCATTCCTATCATCAGAGAAACGTTATAACCATTATAACACAAGCTGAGACGCCCAATCAATCAGGCTTAACTAATTAATGCAAGTAGCATAAATATTTGATTAAACAACATCATCAGCAAAAACAGGGAAGCCCTGTGCTAACACCAGACGAATAGCGTTAGCATACGGAATAGGGTGATGATCGTGTGCCCAACCTACAGATTTGATGTTTACGCAATCCTTCAAAGGAAAAAAATATCGTAGACGACATTAGTATTGTTCAATCGAGGTTTTTGGAAGCAAAAACTCTCAGTAAAACCTCACTATACGCGCCTAGATTTAACGTATGTCGTCTTCAACGAACACGTCGACGATAACGAAATTGTCATTCCTAGTTTCGTGATTCAATCTTCTGGGGTCTTTAGATCAAGATCAAAGTGTAGTGGCTGTTCTTCTCAAATCAACAAAACATTGCATTAACTTCCAGTTTTTTTTTTCCATTTTAAAAATTGATATAGTTGTAATTCAACTGTTTTCTTTGAGAATTTCAATTCAGTTTAATTACTTTTTTAATCGAAAAACAAGAGATGTTATGAATCTTATTCATTATCGCCACTAAAAACCATGCAATCTTGTTTTAAACTTTTAAAGTTCACCCAATCCGTATTTCAGACCGAAAAGTCAAATAATTTGATTTCGCTGAACCATTTCAACTCAATATAACTTTCCAAGTCATTTTCAAGTGATTATTAAATTTTGTATCACAATACATCTTCGTTTTGAATTTTTGTAATTAATTCATTGTGTTTTGTACATAAATCAGTATTTTATAAAATTCGAAAAAAACATTCAAGAAATATATGGAATACAATCATAATATAACTTTTTGTCGATTGAAAAAATATATATTAGAGTTCTAGGGAGAGGAATCAAAGTACAACTATATCAACATTCGAAATTGGAAACAGGAAATTGATGTTATGTTTTGTTGACGTAGGAAAAAACAGATTTAATTCTTTAATTTTGGACTAAAAGCTGCAAAAAGCTGGACCATGAAACTAGGATAGTGCTTCGAACTTTCTCATTATTTTCATTTACATAACGATGTAAAGTAAGCTCTAGAATGCAATGAGGTGCAAACGAACTGCCTATGAACGTTCGTTAAATGCAGCAAGCTTTACTGAATGAGGGGTAACCATCAGGCATGATGAATATTCGGCTTCAACGATAACTTCTCCCAATTAGTTCGTCGAAACGAGGGTTTACTGTTATAACTGCATGCTGTCAAAAATGACTGCATATATGAAATATTTGGATACAGATTATATTTTACATACGGGGATAATAGAGATTTTCATTGCAATAAGTATGTGTTAACCAACTTGATCATAATATACATGATTTTCATCACTTAGTGTGACAGAAAACAATTAAGTAAATGATTAAACAGGTCTTCTTAGTCACTCACTAGAAACCTTTTCGAGATCAACATCTTCTGACAGCATACCTTACAGGGGGTTATCATTAAAAAAATTTGAGAGAAGGGGGGGTCATTGAATTTGTTACTTTTCTGTCTTTTGTTATGCGAAGATCACAAAACAAGCCCGAATTTAAAAAAATAGATAAATGAATAAAACAAGCCAGGTTGCTCCTGGGAGACCAAAAATGAATAAATAAAACAAGCTAGGCAGTTCCTGGGAGAACAGTTTAGCATACAATTACATTGTAATCCCTCCCCAACCATATCTTGAGCAAGAGTAACGTTTATGAAACAAAATAACTGTCTCTTGTAGATATGATAAGGAGTAACGGTTGGAATTTTTCAGTCTTCTGGTTCCATTGGCGCAATCTGTATGCGAGTCACCCACATTCATAGCTAGCAAGCCAGTCAAACCCGCTCAAAAACTGAAGAAACCGGCGTTGACAAATCAAGTGCCAGTTCTGGTTGACTGTTTTTAATACGCATGACATAACATTATATGAACGTATAATAAGTATATTTACTTAATTCTTCTCTGTTTGCACTTATGTATCTCATTGGTTAATTGTCCTTCTTATTATGACACTGCATTGACAATGGAGATTACGTCTCAGAAACTCTTGAAAATGTATGTTTGATCACCCATTGAAATAACTTGTGTTGAGTTGACACGTAAAACATACTTAACATTAGAATACTTGATTTATCAAAAATAAATTACCAAATGAAATATCTTTAGGCATCCTAATACCGATCTATATTTAAATACCACCATCATTTTTAACGGGTATATGTTAGTATATTTTATATTTAGACTAGTTTAGACGTTATGATCGAATATGTAATAAATCAACAGAATATCATCAAACATAAGACATGATTGTATCTAAACAATTCTTTGCAAAAGAATCTAGTCGGTTAATGGAATTTTATTGATTAACTACACTTGAAGCAAGATTATCTTAGTCTACAAAGAGAGATAAAACATGGTTAAGATACAAAGAACCTACCCCAGAGTGATAGCATAAAGAAGACCTTTTTTGTACCCCGAAAAAAAAGACTATCATTCATTATTAATGTTAGTCGTACTTGAAGTCGTCGCCGTTTTTTTCCAATAGGAAAACTTCATTATTCTTCAAAATATTTCAATAAAATTTGTATGAAGGCTTGTTGAGGGATTATAGCTAGAGAACAGTGAGTTATGGCCAATCCGATTGTTTATTTACATTTTATAAGCGAAATAGGATACCTCAGACTTGACAGTCCTAATGAATAACTGATTCGACCCCTCTCTCTCCGTGTCAATATTTCCCTCTCTACATATAAAAACGTCAACATACTTAATTTATCTTTATTAGCGACACCAGTTGAATTATTAATGACGTGAGGAATCTAATCAGTCTCCTTCTCTATCTCTCTTACTCAATGTCTCTGATAGTCTTGCTTCCCTCCTCCCTTAACTTTCCGTAATACATCTGAATATGCATTAATGAAAACACCACTATTCAAGGTATTCATGCAGAACCAATAAACGTTCCGATTTCAGATAAGTATATTTATTTGTTTCTTTCCTAATAAAGAACACAGTCTATGCACATTGTTTTATCTCTGAGGATTGAGTTGAAAGAGAGAAAAAATTGGAAATAGTCTTTTATTACGTCATCAAAAAATATCTTTACTGTATATTGATAATCATATAAATAGACTCCCCTCCCCATCCGATATAAAAACCCCTAAAAATATATATTTGGGGTTGGTTTTTGGAGAGAATGATCTTATAGAATCCATTTTTTGTGTCGTAATTTCCAGTGGTTGTCTTATATTCTTGAAACACGACCAACAGAAATTTTATGGATTCATATCGAGTAGTTTCTGTGGTAAGCAAGTCCAAACAGACGAGTTTTTGGCAAATTATGATGAAACGAAGCTAGATGCAAAGAAATTGCAAGTGTAGCGTTTCTTTCCTCCTTTTTCTCTTTTATTCTTGTTATTTCAACCTGGATTGGGGAAATCTCTCTCTCTCTCTCTTTCTTTCTCCCTCTCTCTCTCTATACATACATCTCTCTCTCTCTCTCTATTGGTCTCTCTCTCTCTCTGTATATATATACATATATATATATATATTTATATATAACTTCTTAATTACATATACATCTCTCTCTCTCTCTCATACATATATATATATATATATATATATATATATAAAATATATATATATATATATATAAAATATATATATATATATATATATATATATATATATAACCTAAATTCAGACTTACTGACAGTCCAGTTCCCTAATGCAGAGATAGGATATCAGCCTCGGGGTCTGAAGCGAAGGACCTCTATATCAAGATTTTTTTCCATCTGGCCTACAGTCAGAAATTTTGTTTCTGGAAAGGTATACAACTCTGCTTCGGAACTGCAACATTTATATTATAAAGAAAAAAAAACGTTTAGATTCCAAGATTATTTCATCGTACACAATGGAGTCTCTAAAAGAAACACGATTGATACACAAAAGATGGAGAATGTACGGCGCAATAGAAACTTGAAAAAAGATTCCAGAGAGCAAATACCTCTGCCATCATTATTGACTCTAAAAAACTTAGTGGGACTTCCATAGGAATAGAGCACTCTGGTGGACGGGGAATTTAACCCATAATAAATATATCCCTAAAATTCACCTTTAGTGACCGTCCAGTTCCGTAGCTTAGAGATGGGATGTCGGCCTCCGGGTCTGAAGCCAAGGTTTCAATCCTGCCTCGTGGTACTGGATGTGATAATGGGAAGTCTATTGCCACAGCTGTCTGTGGATGACACCATAATATTTATGCAATGTTTATATGCATGCAATTTAAGTCCGAAAATTCTCAGCCCATGAATCACCTTCCCAAAAATTCCTTTGAGAACTTTTGGAGATATAGTACATAAATGTCTTATTGATTAATTGATATATATCTTGATAAGAAAATGAATTCGTGATCCGACTCCGAATTCTACCATTTCTTTCTTAGTTCAATGTAAACTTTTGGAGATATTGTATGGAAAAACAGAAAGACGGACAAATGAATACATATTCCTCTTCCAACATCGTTGATCGAGGCTGAAACCTCCCCCACTCTCGGTGACAGCCAGTAGTTCAGTCTCTTGAGACAAATACATCCAATACTGTCTTATAAATGCAGCTTTTACAATTCTTTAGAAAAATACCTTTTTAAAAATCCCTTCACATATCGAAGGAGAATTTATTCTTGATAGCATCAAGACAGTTGTTCTCAAACTTGACTCTGTGACGTCACACTCAGAGATGAATTAGATTTATGTGTCACTATAACCTTTTGCTCCATTGAAATATGAATATAAGAGGTTGATATCAATGAAATCATTAGCGAACCACTACATCGATAAATTGGGGCGGAAGTTGGACAGAGTACCTATATTGGATGCTTGTAATTGTGTATTTGAAAAAAACCCAAAAAACTACTGCAAGCTTGTTCAAAAGATGCACGTTTGGGAGTGGCCGGACTCCATTGTGTCGTTAAAAACAACAATCGAAATGTGAATTGTATCGTTGATAGTAATAAAAATGATAACAAAAATTTAAATGCACTTATGTCATCTAAACTTTAATTTCTATTAATCCATTCGGTCCCATAATTTAACAAAAATCCCTAGCCTCATCCCAACCACTCTCTCTCTCCCTCTTTCTCTCCCCCCTCTCTCTCTCTCTCTCTCTCTCTCTCTCTCTCCCGCACACATACACATAGACACACACATACATTCATTAAAAGCAGTTTTTTAAAATGCTGCCATGTCATCTATCTAGAAATCTACGTCTGCCAATGCTGATGAAAAATATATTCTGACAAAAAACTACATCAATTTCAAGATAGATTTTCATTGGAAATCGAAACCACTCCCCCTCATATCGAGAACCGTACATCTAAATGACCTAAAACTGAACACTGCAATGCCAAGTCAATGGACCAACGTTAATGTCCAATATCAACTTCGTACGAGGGCCGGATTTTGAGTTATCTCGGTGCGCGCGTGTAGACACACACACGTGCGTGCTCGGAGATTTCTTTAATTATAGCAAGATCGTTCGGCACACTTGGGAGATGGCGTCATTACACAAGCAGAAAACATCCAGTTAATCAGGCTTAATTGATTAACGCACGTAACATAAATATTTAATTAAACAACATCATTAGCGAGAAGAGGGGGGTCCTTACCTGGCAATGGGATCAGTTTCCTAAGGGTCTCGTTAGTTCGATTCTGTGGCACATGGAGAGATCATAAGACAGCCCAGTATATGAGAGAAAAGACAGGAGTCCGTGATATCAGAGATAATATTAGGAATCCTAAATGGCAATGGACAGGATGTGTTGCAAGAATATCTGACAACCAACGGATGGACATAATGGTTCACAACATGGATCCTCAGAGATCATATGCAAAATTGTGGTCGACAGTACTTTTATCGCGCGGAGATCTAGCAAGGGCAGATTGGCCAACTTTATTTCTAAGTTTTCACTGAAAATCGAAAAAACAATCAAGAATCATCTAAATTCTACACACACACACACACACAAACACATATACATACATATATACATATATATATATATATAGATAGATAGATAGATAGATAGATAGATAGATAGATATAGATATATTATGCATAATTGATAAATCTTCAACATTCATTTCATTAAAATATTACTCACTTTTTTTCAAATCAAAGTTGCTAATTGAAGCGTTTAGAAAATGAGTATTGAAGATTTAAAAAAAATATAAAGTGAGTGAATTTTAGAATATGCATGACTACGTACCGTTGGAATCACTGTGACATCATCATTCCCTCCTCCAACTTCCACACGTGAGCGATATCAAATACAAACATCTAATTCATAGAAGGAGTGGGAGGGAATGCTCCATAAAGATTGTGTGGGGCGTTTGATATGTCTATTCTCAGATCGTCATTCAGTGACGGCGATCACCGCTATAGATGCTAACAAATCTAAAAAGCGTTCATCAAATAATGGCCGTGGGACAGGCATAGATCCGACAGTGATACATCATCAACACGGTGTCACATCATTATCTCACATGAGGCTTTTCGGTTCTCTGTCATAACATATAAAAAGTATTGCTACAAAATCATTAAACAAAAACATTATTAACCAAAAATATCACTATGTGAAACTATTGTTTTCTGGAATCTATCTACGTCTATACACTTCTCAAAGTGATGTTTCCACTTTTCTAACCTTCCCCTGGAGAATTGTGTGATGTTTGATTTACAACGTATCCAAACGGCAGTTTTGGCCTCATCGAATGACTTTTAAATATTTTTCTAGTCTCTGTTACCAGAAGAAGTCTGACCGAGCAAAACCAGGGCTGTAAGGTGAATCGAGTAATGTTTCCAAAACAAAGTTTTCGTCGGACAGTCCTGGAAACCCTAGTAGAATGAGTGGATACTTTTTTGCAACTGAAAAAAAATCATCCGTGCAACTTAATCATTGGCCGTTTTCTCACCAACAGAGTTTTTAATTTTCTTGAGCCTTGTTCATAATAATCTGTTGTTCCTTCGAAGAAAATATATCCAGATTACCCTGATGGAATTCAGAGAATAGTCACCATCACCTTCTGACTTGACCTCTTAGCCTTGAATTTAAACAGTCAAGCAGATTCTGATTGAATTGCGCTCCCTGGATTGCATTGTGAGATTCAGGACTTGTCTCCAGTTAAGATTCGTTCAATAAAATTGTCTTGCTTTAAAAAAAAACCGATGGGAAAATTAGCTCTTTGAACAAGCCAAACTCGATATTGAAAATGCCAAATCATATGAGATCCTAATTTCAGTAGGAATTCTCTCCATGGTGCTTCGAAGGTTTTCTCCCAACAGTTTCTGGACTTGAGCCATAATTTTTTCATTTGTCGAGCAAGAAGGTTTCCCCTTGCATGGCTCATCTTTGAAGTCTTTCTGACCCTCCTCCAAAACGCTTGATCCATCTGTATCTCATTTTCGACGTTGTTACTCCATATATGTAAAACATGGAGTAACATCGTCTTAAACATGTTGCAAAGCTTCAATGATATCTATCTGATATTTGGTAATATTTGATTTTAGCTCTGACCTCAAATTCATTTCTTCTGAGGCACAAAATGTATCTCAAACGAGACGAAAACAAACAAATTAATGAAAGAACTTGTCTGTAACCATCCATATATCCCAAAGACATGTTTAAACCTGTAAGTAATTCAGTGCATATGTCCGTGTATAACCTGGAATAATACAAATATACCTTAATTAATGCAGTTAATTCGTTCTCAACAATTTCCAGACTGCTAAAAACACACTCACTATGCAAGTCCTGTTATAATTCAATGTGGATTTCTTTCCAGCTAATACTTAGTTACAAGTGCATACATATCTTGGCCGTAAACATAAAAACTCGCACAATTCAAGATCGCACTATCAAGGTATTTCTCTAGCATCAATACTTTTTGACTCTTTCTATTACATGTAACGATGCCATTTTAAAATATATATCAAGTCAAGTGCATACTTTGGGGAAGTTCTTACTTTATTTACGTAAATCTCTACATGTTGTTAACCCTCCTACTTCGTCATAAAATTGCAAAATCAAAAGAACTTCCCAAAACTCTAAACTGTTATCAAATATTAACCGCAAAATAACCGACTAGTTATGCAGTAAAAGTGCAAAATAATATCCACGAAGATTGTAAATTTTCTATTCCAGTACGACCGTTTCGTTTTTCGTCTATTAAATCCACATGACGTGAGTGGTTGAAACATTTTTGAAACAGCAGGCTATTGGCTTGATTTCAAGTGGTTTGAAGGTTGTGTCTCGTAGAATTCTTGAGAATAAATAGTAACTCTTCAACATGCAGAAAATACATATTGCAGTATGTAACCGGAAGATAATTCCTCCTGCTCGGCGAACTAGAAAAAATATTGCCGACATTAAAACAAATTACAGTGTTAATTAATTTCAGATGTTGAGAGGCCCAGATAAGAGCCAGCATCTTTTTTTTTCTAAACATTTCAGAGAGTTGTTCAAATTATTTTGGCTATTAGAAACCGTCGGGAAAAACTGTCAACACAGGTTTCTTCGGTTTTAAGTTGGTCTGGATGTTTTGCAGGCTATGTATGTATGTATGTATGTATGTATGTATGTGTGTGTGTGTATGTAACAATGGAGCTAGATGGCTGAAAGAATAAACAATACTGCTTATTACCCCTGGAAAGGTTTATAGTGTCAACAGAGATTTTTTTCCGTTTTTTAGTTGGTTTGGATTGTTTGATGGCTATGTATGTATGTATGTATGTATGTATGTATGTATGTATGTATGTATGTGTGTGTGTATGTATGTATGTATGTATGTATGTATGTATGTATGTACCAATGAAGCTAGATGGCTAAAAAATTAAACAGTTCTGCTCATATGTCTCGAATGAATGTTTGTCTTTAAGGAATCCCCAAAAAGGTTTGTAGAAGGGCGTTTGATTTGCGATGTGAGTTCATGCTAAATGGATCCCTGGCCTTCTGAGTTGGCGTAATCATCAGCCATAACTGATACCAAAACTGTCAACAGAAATTTCTTCAGTTTTCGAATTGGTCTGGATGGTTAGCTGGCTATGTATGTATGTATGCATGTATGTATGTATGTATGTATGTATGTATGTATGTATGTATGTACCAATGGAGCTAGATGACTGAAAAAATAAACCGTACTGCTTATTCTGTCTAGAACATTTGTCTTCTAAAAAAATCCAAAAGGCTTATAGTGTCAACAGAGATTTATTCAGTTTTTGAGTCAGTCCAGCTTCCTCTCTCTCTCTCTCTCTCTCTATATATATATATATATATATATACATTATCCACAGACAACTGTTTCGATGTATTACATCTCTTCCGTGTGGCTATATACTTTCCCCATCCAGTACCGCGAGGCGAAATTGAAACCTTAACTTCAGACCCGCAGGCCGAGATCCTACCTCTGGTCTACGGAAATGGACAGTCAGTCAGGCTGAATTTAAGCGATATATTTGTTTACACAGAAATCCCTCATCCACCAGAGTGCTCTGTTCCTATGGAAGAACATTGTATATATATATATATATATATATATATATATATATATATATATATATATATATATATATATATATATATATATATATATATATATATATATATATATATATATATGTTTCCCCAATGGGGTTAGAGGGTTTTAGATAAAAAATTTATTCATTATTATATCAAGAGAGAATAGTTATTTTTTTAAAGAAATTCTCCCTTTAGATAGGTTTTAGTTAGGGGATTCAATTTACCATGTGACTTTATGCTAAATTGATGCCTCAGTTTGTGTTCAGGAGCATTAATGTGTATTTATCGAAAATCGATATTTTTTCTTTTATCACTATTATAAAAAGGTGAACGTAGTAATTCATTCATTGATCAAGCTTTTTTTCAATAGTATTTGATTCATCAACCCTAACATGGCATGGGGCCACAAGATGTTGGACACATGACGGTTTCTATTCAATGACCAACCAGACCTGTTTTATTTAAATTTTCTGCACTACATGTGACTGTTGAGCAATAAAATCTAAAGGAAAAACAGAAAGAGATTTTTCGTGGAAAGATGAAAATGATGACACCTGGAGAGGATGGAAAAGGTACTGTGTGTTCAACAAATTACACGCAAAGTAGATCTTGAATAACATTTTATTGCATTTTGAACTGAGCTTTCAACTGTAGAAACCACAGATGCGATAAAAACCTTTCCACAAAATTTGAGTTTTCACGCTCCAGTTGTGTGACCACACGAACGATTCGAAAAAGGCTTGGTTTCCTGATTTGAAAGCCGGCTCCTGGACAGGCATCAACCTGCCCTAGCTGATTCGACTTGCATAAACCACGATCGATGCTAACATGGAAAAAAAAACACCAAAAACAAACGATGCATTTTCTGACTGTTTGCTATGTTTAGTCTAAAGGCGGAAGGGTTGGTCTCTTTTAACAGAGATTCGAAAAGCAGGAAGAAAGAC
The DNA here is from genome assembly GCA_963457665.1 of Thysanoteuthis rhombus. Classification (NCBI taxonomy): domain Eukaryota; kingdom Metazoa; phylum Mollusca; class Cephalopoda; order Oegopsida; family Thysanoteuthidae; genus Thysanoteuthis; species Thysanoteuthis major. Next base: position 11,250,951 of record OY735226.1, on the reverse strand, counting down.
TAAGTTGAATTAAGATTTTAAACGAGCACGAGGGACGAACCTTAAACACTGGTGATTCCGCCACAGCCAAGCAGCTGAAGGCACTGAGCACAACAGGAATAAAGGCAGATGTGGTGGGGAAAAATCAATTATTGAAGCACAATTGTACTCCGATTTGAAACATGACGATGGCTCTTACAGAAGAGATGGAGCAAAACACAACTTACCTCTGTAAACACTCCACGGAACATCTGTGCGATCATGATAGAATTTTCAGCTACAAAGTCGAAAAAGATAAACACTTGAATCGTTCGTGTGATCACGCAAGTACAGCCTGAGAAGTTCAATCTTGTTTTTCGTATAGTTTCTACAGTTGAAACTTCAGTTCAAAATCTCGATGCAATGAAAAGTTATTCAATTTGTTTATTGTTAGTATTTTCTCAGAATACCCTTATTGCCAAATAAGACCATTTTTTTTTAAAGATATCGTTCATTTTTTTGCAATTAAAAAATTTAAGTATAACGTATCTAATCACCAATACTATTTTATTACAATAAATTAGATGAATTAAGTAGTTTGCTGAGGAGGTACGAAGAGAAGCGGGGGAGAGATGGGAATTAGATAGTTTAATCAGTGGGTGAGAAGAGGGAGAGGGTAGAGAAGGAAATTACATAGTTTACTGCAGGGATGGGAATCCTGCGTATGAAACTAATCCATGTTTGTTTAACCTTTAGATAATATCATGAACCAGCATCGAAGATTGGAAGAGATAAGAAGGAGAAGGAGAGGATTAAGGCCTGGGTCGAGAGAAAAACAGAGGTATAAGGTAATAGATGATATCAATTGTCAACACCCATGGAATTTCAAAAGCTAGTTTGAAAGCACCCAGAGAGTGCATACGTTTGCTTACACCTTACACTTAAGAAACTGAACAAGAACAAAATATTTAAAAAAAACAACAACAAAAAACAAGGGGAAATATTTACATGGAAAAATATCTTGTTACTTCCTTTGAAATTGAAATTTGGTCTTTTCTGTTGACCATTTATTTAACCCTTATTATGAGCACGAATGGCACACTGATCGGACATAGCAAGCTAACCAACATGATAGGGTGATATTAGTGCTTCCAACATACGAGTAGGGTTGTTGGTTTATAATATCGGACACGAAGAACAAGAGAATTAAATGTAAATGGCAATGGTACTATAGAGAAAAGACCAAGTACCTATTCAGGCATATCATACCTAGGTACACATTTTAGACGAACGTGATGAATATGTCAAACTAGCATATGCCAATAAAAAATGACGGGGTTATTTTTGTATGGATCGTTCACGATATTAAAAAGAATGTGTCAAAGTACCTGATGGCCATCCCGAAAAGGACTGTTTTGGAAAGAAGGTTGAACGCTTGGATAAGTGTTGAATATTGGTATCATATATTACATCAAAATTTGAAGTCATGGGAGAAAAAAAAATTCTTCAAGAAAGAATATACTCAGAATAAATTTTATTCTTGACATCGTTGGTATTTTTCCACTGGAAAACATCTGAAATGGAGTAAAAAACATCCATAAATATCTAGATTCTTGGAAATCTAGAGGTAAAACCATTAGAATAAGGCCCCTCAAAATTAAAAAAAAATGTTCAATTTTTTCTTCTATAAGGGAACTACTGAAATAATGATGCCAATTTTCAAATCTGTTGATAAAACAGTATGGCCAGGAGCACTGGCAAAAACTAAAAAGCACAAGCATATATTAAAAAAATTGTAGTTTGAGGCTGTGGTTGTTCATTGGCTTGACAGTTTCTGGACTGACCTTGTATACAGCCATGCGTTGACTTACGTCCAGGTTACACGTTCTGGTGCTATAGCTACAACTCGATCTTGATAGAAGTCAACCATTATAGAGTGAAAAAAATGATACAATCTGCACAACATAGGATACCATGACATACACATACATACACACACACACACACACACACACACACAGAGACAAATATATATATATATATATATATATATATATATATATATATATATATATATATATGATCCTACATCGTCAAATAAATTTTGGGGTAACGTACGTACGTACGCCCTTTGTTTAACAAGATGAATGATGTGTAATACAATATATATATATATATATATATATATATATATATATATATATATATATATATATATATATATATATGGTACAAATCAGGCTAGCAGTATAACATAATATAATAATATATCAATAATATGAAGCCACTTCTGATATGTAATGGATTTATTTCATAGAGTGCTCGATACATACAACATTTTACTCTTGAAGTTAAGTTGTTTCAGAGTAGAGCTGGAAATAAATAGTAGAATCCAGATTCGCTACACAAACTAGCTCATGTTTCTGCCCTTTCCAGGCCTCATCAGGCAAATGATGAGACTCAGGGAGGGCAGAAACATGAGCTAGTTTGTGTAGCAAATCCACATTCTATTACTTATACTCATACATATATATATATATATATATATATATATATATATATATATATATATATATGAACATCTATATCATACATGCATTTTCCTTGCCTTTCCAAATAGGAAGGAACAATCGTCATCCTGTTTCTTTTTTCAAAGCCATTAGTTCAACTAAGCAAGGTGCTTGCTTCTTTACCTCCTCCTCTCTTTCCTTTAAAACAAGACATATAAACTGCGTTCTCTTCAGCAAACTAAACTAAATTAAACTTAGAACTTTAGAACTATGTTCCCGCCAAGAACACTTTAATAATAAAACTGATGAGCTTCAGGACTTTCCTGGGGCAACTTCTTGGGCAGATCGTAGAACAACCCACTGACTCCTGGATAGACATCCATAAACAACGGTACCATACCAGAGTATACTATACTTGGTTGGACACTCGTTGAGACGACGTTGAGGAGCCCACTATAACCATTTCAAAGGACCAAAGGAATATTAATATAACTAAAATTTTCGTCATGCAGAGAAGAGCCATAGAAATGCGATGATTGGCATTCCTGTCATTCGGAGGTAATGGCTTATATACCTTCATAGGGATGTATCTGCAATTGGACGTAAGTCAGTCCGCTGTAAGTTGACCTACGACTGTAATATGGAAAGGAAAAAAAGGTGATAGATATAATGCTGATGGTAATGAAAAAGTGGACAGAGACGAATAAATGAAAAGAAAAAAAAAACGGAAAGGCGGTCGAAAGACAATTTGGAACCTCACCCGAACTATCACTTTTTATTCGACAGGAAATTGTTTGGATAAGGTTCTTCAAGAAAAAGAGAGATAACTAGAGCAGACACAGTACGCGATAGGAGCGTAAAGCATGATCTATACTAGCTATCTCTTTTTTTTGCAACCCTCATCCAAACGATTACCAAATTATCAAGGAACAATTGATTTGCAAGTATTTGAAGATTGTCTTCGCAACTCACTATTGTCGTTCAACAAGGGGGAGTTCACTGCACAGGTATACAGGGCAGAAGCTCGGGGTCCTAACGATGTTAGGGGCTCTAAAACTTTATTAGAAAGATAGAAAATCAGGTACATCTTATTGAATAGCAGACATAAAGAATAATCTGTGAATCAATGTTTGTATTCATGTTCAAGTAAATTATTGACTCGATTGAATGTTGGTATAAAAACAGACGAAGCCAAAACATTGCTCTGCCCCAAGTATTTTGAGGACGGCCCTGTAATTCACTCTTTTAAGCGAAATGAAGCATTTTTAAAAAACAGATTTGTTGCATATTTGTCGTTACATAAAAGTGTGGAAGACGAACGAACAACAACAACGTCCTCAATTAGAAGGTAAATTCTTTTTTTTTTTACTTGAACATCCTGAATTTCATAAGCACTCTATCCAGCGGGATTTGAATCCAAAACAGTGTGTACGAGGTTGGTAAGTACTCATTACAGCGACAAAGTGGTTCATAAAGTATTTAAGTAATGCTCTTGATATTATGGTATCCTGTCAACCAATTAGTATTGACTGAAAGACAAAGTGGGAACATACACACACACATATATATACATGTATTTGTATGTGTTGGGGTGCTATTGGTGCATATATGTGTCTTTACGTATGTGTATAAGTATATGTAGATGCATATATATACATATATATATATATATATATATATATATATATATATATATATATATATATATATTATTGTGTCATCCACAGACAGCTGTTTCGTTGTATTACAACTCTTCAGTTTGGCTATAGACTATCCATTCATCCATCCAGTACCAAGTATATATATATATATATATATATATATATATGCTTATGTATGTATATATATTTATGGATGTTTATGTTTGTATGTATATATATATATGTGTATATATATACGCGTGTGTTTATATATGTAGATGTATATATGTATGTGTATATATTCCTTATATGTATGTGTGTATGTCTATATATATATATATATATATATATATATATATATATATATAATACTAATTAATAATTGCGTCATACATAGACAGCTGTTTCGTTGATTTACAACTCTTCAGTGTAGACTATCCAACAACATCAGGTACCATGAGATAGGATCGAAACCTTCCTTCAGACCCAGAGGCAGATATATTATCCTTGCCCCTACCTGAAACTGAACTAAGCAATGTATACTTACGTATAATTCCTTGTCTACCAAAGTGTTCTATTGTAGGGTTGGAAGAGCACTGCATATAGCAGAAATAGACTGATGCCCCACTCAACAGTACTTAACCGCAAAGATATATATATATATATATATATATATATATATATTTATATATATATATATATATATATATATATATATATATATATGAAATTAAATATGACAGACAAGGAACATCTTTCAAATCTTTTACTAATCTTTTCATGTTTTTGTTCATATGAAGGAATCTTTATTTTCAATGGATACAAATTTTGTCTTGAAGGTGGAGCGCTTTTGGATAGTTAAAATCAAATATTTTCCAGTTTTTAAGCTGGTCTATCTGGCTGGCAGTATATGTATATATTATGCATAGCGCATTAATAGAGCTATAGCACTGAAATATAATTTAGTCTTTATCATGGCAATAATAACACATTTTTTTTTAATTCTAAAAGTCTTTGTTGAAAGTGTAACTTTACAATCTACAGATATGCTAAATTTCCCCTGGTTCTCGACTCTATCATTCCAGACATGGTTTTGATAATGTGGATATTTTGATGTGTCTAACAAAAAGGAAGAGGTAACTTATTCAATTGATAACCCTTTTCCCCAAATCACCGTCTTTACGAATTTTGCCAAATTTGTTAATTACATGACTCTTCCTATTGATAGACAATCCTGCCCTGTAGATATATTCATTGAAACAAAGGATCCATTCACTTGTACCAAAACAATAAAGATCATTAAAGGATTAAAAAGACGCTCCTTGTCTGTCAAATGTAAAAAAGAAAATGTTGAAGTATATCTGTTGCCATGTATGTATATATATATATATATATATATATATATATATCGTACAGAGATATATATCCGGTGAATGTCAACATTTCGGGTATAATGCCTACTCCAGCAACCAGCAATGTGTTTTGTTTTTGTAATCATGAAAACAAAAAATCCATTCCCATTAGAACGACCCATTTTTCTTTTATCCAATCAAGTTTCATTGTTTTTGAAAACAAACAAATCTCTCCGATTAATACTTTTGTATATTTCGAGACGATCCTTCAGAATTATTTCCCTTTTCTCTAAAATACAAAACTATGCAATCTTAGCCCCAATTTTAACAATATTTTTCTTTCACTTTATGTTTATCTTCAGTTCGTTTTTGTTTATTTTCCATGTACTTTAAATCTTATACGATCCGTAGATAATTCGATAAAGGCTTTCCAAAAGAGATATTTGAAAGAATTAAGTAGAATTTTGCTGGCAGGAATCCACAATGAATACTTTAAACGATCGAATTTGAAAAAAAAAAACACACCAATCTTTCGAGTAAAATACCATTCTAAAAACATTGTAATCTAATTGTAAATATGAAAATTAAAAGATCAAAACGATGAAGAAGAAGATTATTATTTGCGATTTCACATCAGGCGCCTGGTGGTTACCGCTGGAGGTTGAGTGATAGCAAGTCTCCTCAAGTCTCCTGGCTTCCTCTCGTCATTCTCATAGATCACAGTAATACCGTGGTTTACAGTTTCACAGCGGTTGCCCAATGGTCATTGCTGAAGGCTGAGTGATATAAAGTCTCCTCAGGTCTTCAGCCCACATCTCTTCTCTCCCTCACCTATCATGCCAGTGCTGTGGTTCACATCTCTGTTTCCATTTTCCTTCTTCTGTTAGGCCACTGCTAACATTTAGTGTTGAAATCTTTATATTTCTAGCACTTTCCTCAGTATCCTTGCAGTTCCCAACAGTGCTGTGGTCTGTACAGTCTCCTTCCTTTTATCCCAAGCTCCTCCTGTTTCGCCCTCAGTGTCTTTGAGACAGTGATCACTGGCACTACCCTGACTTTCATATACCACATCTTCGGTTCTCCAGCTAGATCTTGGTATTTTCCTAGTTTTTCACTCTCCTTCCTCTTTACTCTATGGTCTGCTGGTACAGCCACGTCTATTTTTTGGCAGGTTTTTCTCTTCTCGTCTACGATTACCAAGTCTGAGTCTTCTTGCTTGTATGAGGTGATCGGTTTGGGATAATTTGTGGTTTCCATTCTCCAGGGGCTGCCTCTGGTTTGTTTTGGTACCACTTTTCCGTATTATTATTATTATTATTATTATTATTATTATTATTATTATTATTATTATTATTATTATTATCATTATTAGCAATCTCACACCAGTTGCCTGGTGGTAACCGCTAGAGTTTGAGTGACAGCAAGTCTCCTCAAGTCTCCAGCCCTCCTCTCCTAGTACTCATAGGTCGCAGTAATTCTGCGATTTATAGCTTCACACCGGTTGCCCAGTGGTTAACGCTGAAGGCTGAGTGACAATAAGTCTCCTCAGGTCTTCAGCTAACGTCTCCTCTCTCTTTCGCATATCATGACAGAGCTACGATTCGTTGCAGTCCTTATATCTCTAGCACCTTCCTCAGTATCCGTGCAGTTCCCAGCAGTGCTGTGGTCTGTACGGTCTCTATCCTCCCCCTAATCCCAATCTCCTCCAGTCTCTCCCTCAGCGTTTTGGGGACAGTTCCTAGTGCTCCCACTATGACCGGTACTACCCTGGTTTTCATGTTCCACTTTTTCTTTAACTCCCTTGCTAGGTCCTGGTATTTTTCCCTTTTTTCACCCTCCTTCTTTTTTACTCTATGGTCTGCAGGTACAGCAACGTCTACTATTTGGCAGGCCTTCCTTTTTTTGTCTACTATTACTAAGTCCGGCCTTCTTGCCTGGATGAGGTGGTCAGTTTGGATGTCAAAGTCCCACAGTAGTTTGTGGTTGTCATTCTCCAAAACTGCCTCTGGCTTGTGCTGATACCACTTTTCCACATGGTTGAATCCCATTTGTTTACTTAGTTCCCAGTGTATCATAGTTGCTACTCTATCGTGTCTATGCTTATACTCCTTCTGGGCGAGTTGGCTACATTCACTAGTTATGTGGTTTACTGTCTCATCTCTTTCACCGCACATGCGGCATTTGCTGTTTGTCTGTGTTCTGTCGATTTTTGCTTTTATGTAGTTTGTCCTTATGCTTTTGTTTTGGGCTGCCATGATGAGCGATTCTGTTTCTCTCTTAAGGTTTCCCTTTCGTAACCACGTCCATGATTTCTCGTCTGCTATATCTTTTATCTGTCTTTTAAACTCGCCGTACAATTTTTTCCCTTCCCACTTTTCTTTTCTAGTTTGCTGTACTGTTCCATTGTTTTCTACTTTATTGTTTGTTGCACTATCCCTCGCGCTCTTTATGATTTCTTCACTATTTGTTTGTACATATCTATCTAGGACTACTTTAGCTCTCTGGACACAATCTTCTATGCTGATGAGCCCCCTACCACCTTCTTTTCTCTTAACGTATAGCCTATCTGTATCATCCCTAGGGTGTAATGCTTTATGCATCGTCATAAGTTTCCTTGTTTGCCTATCCATTGATTGGAGCTCTTCCTTTGTCCATCCTAGGAATGGTCCTGTATACCTAACTACTGACACAGCCCAGGTGTTCATTCCTTTTATTAGATTTCTGCTATTTAATTTGGTTTCTAATATTTTCCTTATCCTTCTGAGGTATTCTCTCTTAATTTTCTCCTTCATCTCTTCCCGTTTTATCGTGTCACATTCAAGGACACCTAGGTACTTGTATCGGTCTTGTGCAGTCAATGCCCTAATCTTGTTGTTGTCCGGAAGTTCAATTCCCTCAGTCATTGAAAGCCTTCCTTTGTGCATCACCATGATTGCGCATTTTTCAATCCCAAACTCCATTCCTATGTCCTCACTATATTCCCTCACTTCATTGAACAGAGTCTCAAGCTCTCCCCTGTTTTTTGCAAACAATTTAATATCGTCCATGTACATTAAGTGGTTGACCTTTCCTTTTGTTTTAGAGAAGTGGTATCCTTTCCTGTTTTTCAGGATTCTGTTAAGCGGTATCATTGTTAGAACAAATAATAGTGGGGACAACGAGTCTCCTTGGAAGATTCCCCTTTTTATCCCTACCTCGGCTAGTTTGTCCCCTGCGGCTGTCAAATCTACTTTCCAGTCTTTCATTGAATTACCAATGAATTTAACCACCGGTTCACTAATTTTGAACATTCTAAGGCATTCGAGTATCCAGCTATGTGGAATCATATCGTATGCCTTTTTGTAATCTATCCATCCCATTGCGATATTCTTTCTCCTTTTCCTTACTTCTTTTAAGATCATCTGGTCTATGTAGAGTAAATCGTTTGCCCCTTTGGTTCCTATCCTACACCCTTTCTGTTCTTCTGGTAGTAGCCCCCTTCTATCCATTGACATGTATATTCTCTCTGCTATTTGCCCGGTCAGGATTTTCCACATAAGTGGTAGGCAAGTGATTGGTCTATAGTTGCTTGCTATGTTCCCCTTCCCCAGGTCTTTTTGGATGAGGGTGGTTCTGCCTTTAGTCATCCATTCTGGTGCTTTGCCGTCATTTAGACAATTTTGGAGTAGGTGGGTGAGTCTGCCGTGTAACGTGGTGAACTTTTTGAACCAATACCCATGGATCCCGTCGGGACCCGGTGCTTTCCAGTTGGCTACTTTCCTAAGAGTATGTTTCAATGTGGTTTCATTCAGTACTATTGGTTCTCCCTTGTCTATATCTTCTAGTTCTTTTCTCATGTTTCCTAACCATTGCGGTGTTACATTGTGTCTTTTTGGGTGCCCCCATATGCTATTCCAATAGTTCTTGGCCTCTGTGGCATCTGGTTTTATGTCCTGCCTTCTTTCCCCATTTAAATCTTGGTAAAACTTTTTCTCATTGTTTTGGAATGTGCGGTTTTGTGTGTATTGGGCCGTTCTTAGTCTGTATCTTTTTAGTCTTGCCTCTTTAGCTAGTCTTTTCTGGTGTAACTCTTCGACTACAGTTGCGATGCCTTTTTGCGCTGCCTTATATTTGTTATAAAGTCTTACTCGTGGTCTGTCTGTGTGTGGTGTATTTCTAAGCAGTACTTCGTCTCTCTGTAGTTGGGAGATCTGCCTTTGTAACCTTCTCTCCCAGTTAGGTTTCCCTTCCCTATTATTGCTCAGGTTCCTATCTTGTGTTGTGAAGCTTTGTGCTACCATTTTCGCCCCTGCATAAATTAGGTTGTTGAGTTCTAGGAGGGTGTCTGTTTCTATGTGCTGTAAGAGGCAGTTGACCTGCTCGGTCACTTCTCCGACTTTCTTTCTTCTTCTTCTTCTTCTTCTTCTTCTTATTATTATTATTATTATTATTATTATTATTATTTATTTATTTATTTATTTATTTATCTAATCATTCAAATTCCCTCCCCAAAACAACTTATTATTATTATTATTATTATTATTATTATTATTATTATCATTACTATTATTATTATTATTATTATTATTATTATTTATTTATTTATTTATTCATTTATCTAATCATTCAAATTCCCTCCCCAAAACAACTTATCGACTATAGAAGGCCCCCACTTTATCAAGATGTCCAAATCACGTTTATCGGAAATCTGCTTTCCCGCCAATGCATAGTATTAAGAGAACTACTACTCATCACAACCCATACCCTACGATTTACCCACCCCAACTACCATACGGGCATTTCTGTAATTTTCACTGCTCTACTTAGACCTACAAAGCTCTAATGAAACCCGGTACTAAGTACGTCAGCCATTACACTCTTTGAAAAAATATGTTGGAGATATACTACGTAGTTTCAAGCCTCTTCCTTTTCCATATTTCCAGTTTCTCTACAATATATATTGCAAACTTGCAATAGAAGAACACTATTGAAATACACGCAAGGCCTCAAAATCATTAACTAATTCATACCATGAATTGTATTAAAAACAACACTAGCTCACAACAGCACTTCAAAACACTGTACATTCTGCTTGAAAGGGAAAATTGCATCACTCACCTTCCCTGATCATCATGAACTAATGCTGGTGGTTTTGAAAGAAAGGAGAGAGACGAATTATCATCATTATTAACAGCAGCAGCAGGAGCAACGGCAGACCTCTAAAGTCGGTCTTAAGACATATACCTTCCACAAGATTCGCTACGGTCGTCAATGACTCTGTTTAATCGTCAGAACATCTTATTATTTGTCGGCCAAAATTTAGCAGATGATCAGTGGGGATCCAGACCAGTTGTCTGACATTTTTGCAACACGATCAGCCCGTCGCCATTCGGGATTTCTTATGGTTCTTATGATATCCCCGACTCCTGTTTCTTCTCTAATATGACATACAGTCTTGTGAACTCTCCATGTAACACCAAACATAATCTCTTGCGCACGTTGCATAGTTTTTATCTCGAAATCCAATGAATCTTTCTAAATGGACAGAAAAGAGCCAGAAAAGCTGATGGATGACAATTAAAGGGAATATATGAAGTATAGTAAGATAGTCTTTAGAATGTTTTAAAGAAGTATTGAAAAAAAAAGCTAAATGAAAAGACACGAACAATAGAAGCGAATTTTAGAATCATCATCTTTCAATGTGGGTAATGTCTCAAAGATAATGTTTTCTGAATGCATTGTATTCGGTGAAAAGCTCGGAAAAAAACAGATAATACATCGTTGATGGTCAATGGAAGGCAGATAATTTTTTTCTGTGAAAAAAGACGATTAAATTCAATTTACTAAAGATCATCTATTTCCTTTGGCCAAGAATATAACTCGTTTGTCTACGGCTTTTCACTCTTTAATCAAGCTGAATTAATGTTTTCCCTTCAAATACACACACATATATATATATATATATATATATATATATATATATATATATATATATATATGTGTGTGTGTGTGTGTGTGTGCGCGCGCGTGTGTGTGTATATGTGTGTCTGTGCGTATATATCCTTTGGTAAAAAATACAATTCGTTTGTGTAAGGATTTTCACTCTTCAATCAAGTCGAATTAGATGTGTGTGTGTGTGTCTGTGTGCTTGTATGCATTTACATATGCGTGTGTATATATATATATATATATATATATATACACACACACATATATATATATATATATATATATATATACACACACTTATATATATATATATATATACACATATATATATGTATATACCTGTGTATGGATACAAGTCTGTAGTCATGTGTATATATACATGTGTGGTAGGATGAGTATCAGAGTGAAATGATAATTCAATAATTCAAATACTTGTTGCTTTCAAATGACATTCATTATATTTCTCATGAATTATAATCCACCCCAATACACTGGATGAATGTATATATATATATACGTATATATATATATATATATATATATATATATATATATATATATATATATATATATATATATATATGTGTGTGTGTGTGTGTGTGTGTGTGTGAATCTAAAAAGATTAAATAAATACAAAGTATTCTAAAAAAAATAAAAATATTATAATTTTATCATTGTACAGAAGATGCATAAGAACAAGTGTTGTAAGTCACTCAATAGAAATTGTCAGGTGATAATCTCTTGTCTGCGTGTCGTGTTGGGGGTGATGAACTGAAAAAGTCCAAAAGGGATCAATTGATGATTTAGTTGATTCTCTCACCTATTATTGGTCAATGATCACAAAGAAAGGTTGAATTTGAAAAAAAAAAAAAAAAACCGAAACAAGAAGAAAACCAAACAAGCGCCAATGCTATCGAACACTAAATACCACCAATTAGTAGACATAAATTTAGCTGAAACATATATTGGAAATTGAAACTCCAATAAAATCCCATAGGGGTATAAAAACTACAGGACCGTTTCTCATAGACGTAATAATGAGTAATGCGCTATTGGATGGAACGGCCATACGCTTGATACATGAATAGTCATACAGCCAAACAACCAGCTGGACCAACTTAAAAACTGGAGAAACCTTGGTAGTTGCAGTGATGGTATTGGTTGACAGTTCCATTACAAAACAATTCTGAAAGTCAGACCATACATAAAGTTTTTAAACACTACTTTCCTCCCTTGCGTAAAAAAGCAGCCAGCAGTCAACGAACTCATATAACCTATTAATAAAACTGACCATAAACCAGTTAAGATAGAAGATAGTAAGCCCCATCACATACAAGCATCACTCTAATAAAGGGTGTGGGAGTGAATGCCCTGGGGATGGTGTGAGATGTTTGCTATGTTGATTTGTCATTCAATTATTCAATCACTGACGGCTATCGCTACAAAAGACGCGTACCTCTAATGATTATTGACCGTATTTATCAATAAATCTAAAATACAAGATATGAATCGAAGATGTAGGATGTTTCTTCCTTGAATAAATAGATCAAGTCCCTGTTTACCAATCATAAGTTCAAATTGCAGTCGAGTTTTGTTAATTTTATGCATCAGTTTCCTTCTGGGTGACAGTGTGACCGACATCTGCTCAAAAATTCCTCAGAATCAACATCATCAGTCTGTAAACGTCCGTCTTTGGACATAGACTTTCCTAAAAATTCACCAGATATCTCTATCATGGACATCGTAGAGCCAGTACTTTCTGAATTTAACTTGCTCGTCACACTATCTTACTTACTGCCGGCTACAGCCTTGTACCTGATATCCGGGGATCCATGTTATAAATCGTGATGTCCAGCAGTTATCTGAGATTCTTGCAATATGTCCAGTCCATTGCCATTTGAGTCTTATGGTCCCTCTATATGAAGTGGAACATGATTCTCTCATGTGCATGTTGCATGGTTCTCCGTTTGAGGGGCTCTCTTTTGTGTACGTTCCATGTTTCAGCTCCATAAGTGACTATCGGAAGAATACATTCGTTGTATACCCTTCTTTTTAGGACGAGTGGGATTTGCTGATTCTTGAAAGTCGAACTTGCTCTAAAAGCTCATCAACTTTATGTGATTCTTCGCTCTATTTCCTATCGATGACTTCATGGAGACTCGTTGTCCTACGTAATGTAGTCGTCTCTCTACTTTCTCTAGCTCTGCATCTTCGATTCCGACCATTGTGTCTCTGTCCCGGAAATGTTAATTGTTCATGTCATTTGTTTTGCCGAAGTTCATCAGGCAGCCAACTTTCTTGCTTGTTTTATTTCCTCCTTTTAGTATCGTTTGGAAATTGTGATGGTTCTCAGCAAAGAGGATGATTTCGTCAGCAAATCTGAGGTTCACTTGGGTATTCACCGTCTACCCTGATTCCTTTGTGTTCCCATTCCAAGTTTCGGAAGATCTTCTGGAAACGGACTGTGAAGAGTTCGGGTGAGTTGGTATCACCTTGTCTCACTCTTTTTTCTTGTTGAAAGATATTAGAGTTTTCATGTAGCCTGATGAAGGAACAGCTGCATCAGGAAAAAATGTTGCAGTACTCTGACATATAAGGGGTCTACACATTGTTGTATCATTGCATCAGAATAAATAGACAGACAAAAAGTCTATGCAGGCTTTGATATACAACGACTATCATGTACCCATGTGAAAACGGTGCGGTAATTTATATAGTGATTGGCACCAAGGAGCTTAAAGATACTTTGTTAAGTAATTTATTTCTAATAGTTTAAGTATCCTAATTTGAAGATTTTCAAGGTCTCAACTCAGCACAAGCTATTTTAAAGGGCGACTGGACATAAAGTCTCAAGCATAGCATAAAACTAAAACTGAACATTAAACATGTATTCCAGTCATTCATGAATCCTTTTTTTTTCTTTTCTTATAGTTTCAAAAGATCAGAATTTCTCTGACGTATTCTTCCTTAAAATGATGATAGACGATCGCTCTTTGCAGCCTTTCAATTCTTTTACGTTTGTATTATGTATTTCAAAAAGAAGAATCTATTATAACTTTTTGGTTGTATCAGGACTCTGACACAAAAGACAAGTAACCAAATAAACATACTAAATGTGCATTTATGGATTTTATAAAATGATTTTTTAAGATTGCAGAGCCAATACTTTTAAATTAGTCGTCCATTCTCCATACTTTTTTTAAAGTCCCTCCCGTTATATGTGAATTTCAACCTTTCAAATTTATTACTTGTGTATAATTCAGCCTCAAATTTTTTCATAAAAATTGGATCTTCAAAACACGACCATTGTATTGTACACCACTTGAGCTTTTTAACCTTTTTCTTTGCCACTTGAGCAAAACACACCACACAGACGATGTTTTTTTTTTTTTTTTGGTGTGGATTTAGGGAGATAGTCAAGTTGGGCACCCTCTCTTGCTTAGGTAAAGTGCAATTGACAATTTTTTCCCGTTATCCAGATAAATAATTTTATTGACGGGTAAAGCAAAACAAGTAACCCCAAATGATAATAAATCAGTCTTAGAAATAAAGAATAGTTAGTTTTTATTTAATGCCTATAAGATGTCGTCTGTCTCAATCTTTATAAATCTTTCTATTTATTGGTTCTGTGGTAAATTTCTTTAACAATTTTTTCTCTCGTAATTCTTGTACTAAAAAACACAGCTCAACCGTCAGAGGGAAATGACAGATCACATAACTTTCATGTTTTTGATGTTTAAAATTGTTCCTTGTTTTTTTTTTTTTCGCATATTTATTTATCAAAATATTTCCCTCTCTCTTGAGTAACCTGAATCCGCCCCCGGTTTTATAATCACCGAATTCTTTTGTTCTAGTCCCAATGATAGTATATATCAAAGACATCAGTTAAGCGGGTATGATTGGTCACTCAATAGAAACCAGCGCATTACCTGACGTTTTTTAGCAGTTGGCCGTGTTAGGGGTGATCAATTGAATAATTTGAAAGAAGAATGGGCCATACATAATTGACTCTTGTTCCCTTTTGTTAGGCAGTAATCACTGAAAAAGTTTGAATTTGAAAAAACAAAAACAAAAAAAAAACATCCGACCCTTGCCTGACACAAACGAAGAGATTAATTTAGCATAAACTTACTTTGTAGATTGAAATCCTCCATCCGAGCCAAAAGCATATTTTTGGGGATTTTAATTGTTTCAATTGTTTGCCCTCTAACTCTTTTTGTGAAACCTATAAGCATAACGTATATAGATAGATAGCCAGCCAGCTAGCTAGACTGACTTGAAAACTAAAAAAAACTGTGTTGATGGTTTTGATGACGGTTTATATTATCGATTCCATTTTCTCTCCTTCTTTTCCTAAATTACACGTACAATTTCTTTTTTCTTTTATGGAATCGGAGGTTTTATGCGCCCATGAATACAATGTATGTGTCTTACTAATGTGTTGGAAAATAAATAACTGAATTCGGGAAGCTAGAAACACAAACAAGTTTAGCATCCATAAAGGAAGTCATTTTTCAAAACTGCAGTTATTCATATCAAAACTTCAGGCAAACAACAAGATATATTTAAAAAGAAAAACAACTCACCTTTACAGCCATTAATTGCTCTGTACCGTAAAAATTTGAAGTCTTGTAAAAAAAATTCATCAAAGAATAGATATGGTCATAATATATTTTATTTATGACATCTCTAGCATTTTCTACTGGGAACCATTCGAAAAAAAGTTTTTAAAAAAAACAAAATATGGAATCTCTAGATTTTGTAGGATATAGATGTTATCGATAAATCCACCGTAATAAGCCCCACTAAAAGTGCTCGAAAAGTTTGTTTTTTTTTCAAAAATGAAAAAGAAGATTGAATGAGTCAACCAGAGTACTGACAACAATTTTCAAGTCCGTAGGAAAAATGGTATGGGCTGGAGCATCGGAACACAAACGAGTGGATGCAGATATATAAAAAAAGGATAGAACACTTTAGCCACATTCTGGCAGAGATTATTCATTTCTTTTCTATAACATCGATACAGAAATTTGAGTCCTTTCTATGCAACAAAATGTTTGAAAGGTCGATCAAGTTTGTCATGATGAGTTTAAAGGTTAGAGGCGTACCTGGGGATGAGGGATCGGAGAGTTCTTGGCCTTTGAGTGCTAAGAAATGCAATCGGGGAACTACTATTTGTAAAACTATCCATTTAGGTGCCCATAAAATGTTTGGAAGAAAACCCTCTTCATCCTGCAGAAATTTTCCCTTTGCGACAACCCCTTCCACTGATTTGCAATGCATTTCGATTGAAAAAATATTTTTCTCTACTTTCTAAACTGGAATTATTAACAACGCATTATTTTAACATAGGACGATGGCGTCTGCAAATTTGAGTAAACGAAGAAAGCAAAAAAGTCGGCCTACACATGAACTTCAGTAAAATGAAATTCACATGAAACAATTGCATGGAGAATGAAAACATAACTGTTAAAATCGAAGATGAAAAACTGGGGAACGTAGACCTCTACAACCACTTAGAACAACGAATCTGTATGAAAACAACAAAAGGAAAAGAAATACAGTAAAGATTCACTCTAGGATGGCAAGCCATCGGCAGGGCAAGCTCAACCTTCGAAAAAAGAAAATCCCATGAATCTTAAGAAGAAAAGTATACAACCAATGTATCCGTCCAATAGACACTTATGGGGCTGAAACATGGAACCTAACCAAGGGACAGACTCGCCAGCTGAGAACCACGCAACATGCACGTAAGAGAAACATTCCCATCTCACATGGACAGATAAGAGGACAACGCTATGCATCAGAAAGTAAACAAGTCCAAGACATCATAGAATCTATGAGAAAACTTGAATGGCAACGAGCAGGTCATGTTGTGAGAATGGCAGACAACCGATGGACATCACGACCTACAATATGGATCACCAAAGATCACATGCAAAACTGAGGCCGGCAAAATACCAGATGGTGAGATGAACTAGACGAAATCAGAAAATACTAGCTCTGCGATGCCAATGACAAAGAAATGTGGTGGATCCTGGGGAAGGTCTATGTCCAACGATAGATCACAAAAGACTGATGATGATGATGATGATGATGATAATGATGATGATGATGATGATGATGATGATGTCGACTTTAACAAATGCTGACCAATCTCTTTATAGAAGAATCCTTGGTAATTTCGTGTCTGTTTATTGTTTCTTCGTCCATGGATTTAGAAACTTATATGAATCCAACCAGATACCTGAAAGTAAGCTGAAGATAACTTGCAAATAATAAGTTGAGATTATGTTATTTATGTTTGTAATTATTTAAATTGGTCACTTATTTTCCTTTCTATCGATGATATTAAGGCATTTAACTTATCTGAAGCAAACAAATACTAATCTAATATTTTCTTTGAAATTTCGTTACATTCTAACAATACTATCGTTGCTTTAAACTTTGGAGCCATTATTACTTCTTTGTTGATTTTTTCGACTTGTTGGTAATTCCGTTATTCAGATATCAGATTCATAGAAGCAGAATAGAAATAAAATGCAAGGGTATATTTTCATACACAGTGAAGAAAAAGTGAAAAAAAAAAAACGTTAAATCCGTACTGTCAGTTTGAATATTTCTTCTGTCAACTTGATATCACGTTTACCGTAGCTAAATATTTTGATATAATGTTTCTAATTCATATAACTGCAAGATGAAACAAACAAACATTTAACTTGGTATTGTAAATTATTTCCAGCATATATTCATGCAACTGGACGTTAGCCTAACGGATTCGTTTTATCGGACGTTCAATCAACTTGCTATATCTGTTAGCTTTAGTTCTGAAAAAAAAGAAACAACAACTAACGAAGGAGACTTGGGATTTCTCTATAGCAACATAGATAAACATTTATTGATTTGTTTGGATTTTTTTAGTTGCCAAAATTGACATCCAAAACTGCCATCGAAACTGTCAGTATAGTTTTTTCATTATTGAACTTGGTTTATATATATATATATATATATGTGTGTGTGTATATATATATATATATATATATATATATATGTGTGTGTGTGTGTATATATATATATATGTGTGTGTGTGTGTGAGTGTGTAGAGCGAAGGTTCCAATCCCACCTCGTAGTATTGGAAGAGATATTGGATAGTCTGTAGCCACACTGAGGAGTTGTGATACAATGAAACATTTGTTTGTGGATGACAATCATTAATCATTATTATAATTAACGCGTCCTTCCTCAGAGTTCAGCACTCTTTAGGTAGGGGAACTTGTTCATTTTTGGCTATATAGCAATGATCTTCCAACTCTGGATTGGAGTACTTTGGTAGACAGGAAATAGTGCGTAAGTAAATATATCGCTTAAATTCGGTCCTAATTGCAGTCCAGTTTGGCGTTGGGCAGGGGTAAAATGCCAGTCTCTTGGTCCTAAGCAAAAGTGGAACTGTTTGGATATTGGATAGTCTATAGCCACACTGTATTTTTAAGTGTGTGTGTCTCATAGTTCTCTGCTCATTCCCTCATCGAGGATGTTGTATGCTAAAGTCATCATCATCAGCAGCAGCTTTTTATCGTCCGTTGTTGGACATAGACTTTCCCTAGGATTTGCATCATCTCTTTATCATGGGAGTTGCAGAGCAAATACTTTCTGATTTTGTCTACTTCATCTCTCCATTTTGTATTCTGCCGGATTTGGTTGCAAATGTGATCACTGGGGAACCATGTTGTGAGTCGTGATGTCCAGCAGTTGTCTGCCATTTTCGCAACATGGCCAGCCCATTGCCATTTGAGTTTTCTAATGGATTCAATGATGCCCGTTTTCTCCCCGATATATTTTGCAGTCTTGTTGTGAATTGACCATAATTCTCTGAAATGCACGTTGCGTAGTTTCAATTTGAGGTTCAGTCTATTGGTTAGCTTCCTTGCTTCAGCTCCATAGGTGACTATCGAGGAGTTTGATTGGTTGAATACCTTTCTTTTCATGACTAACGGGATGTTCTTGTTTTGAAGGTTTGTTTTGCCGGAAGCTAGCCATCCTGGAGTGATTATTTGCTTGATTTTTGAAGATTTCATGGGGATTTTCTTCCCTAGGTAGATGTAGTGATCTACTTTTTCTATTACTGCATCTCTGACTTCGATCGCTGTGCTTTTGTTCCCAACACGATTTTTGTACTTGACCTTTGTTTTGCTTAAGTTCATGTGGAGGCTGACTTTATTGCTTTTTTCGACTAGTTCATCTAGCATTTGTTGGAGGTCGAAAAGGTTCGCTGCAAAAAAGCGATGTCCTCTACAAATCAAGGGTTACCCAGATATTCTGATTCCTTTATTTTGTTTCTGAAGATCATTTAGAAGCAGTCTGTGAGGAGTTTGGGTTAGCTGGTATCATTTTGTCTTACCCCTTTTTGGAGCTGGAAGGGCTTAGAGTTTTTATGTAGCTCGACAGAAGAGGTGATTGTATGTATGTTGTAGACAGCTCACGGTATACACGGGTAATTGTTAGTAAGACTCACTTACACGCATATGGTTAACTCACTGACGAAGATTCAAGGACGACGCTTTTCCAATAGCAGTTTTCTATATTTAAATATTTCTGATTTAATTTCAGATGCTTAAATTTCCTTTCCTGGTGATGAAATGTTGGAAATCGTTATTTCGTTTTCGACAACTTTTTTATCATTTACCTTCATTTCAAAGTTTAGTTGCTTCTTTCGAATCAGAAATTATGATGAATGTTATTTATTTCTACATTTATCTATATTTCCATTCCTTGGTTGTTAAATCTAATGTGTGAAAAATGGATTGCCTAAGAAAATGCAATAATTAAGTTAAAAAAGATGAAGAAAACTGAG
This sequence comes from Thysanoteuthis rhombus, assembly GCA_963457665.1. Taxonomy (NCBI): domain Eukaryota; kingdom Metazoa; phylum Mollusca; class Cephalopoda; order Oegopsida; family Thysanoteuthidae; genus Thysanoteuthis; species Thysanoteuthis major. The sequence goes on along the minus strand of OY735226.1, from coordinate 11,230,712 downwards.
GCAAGTCATATATGTGCTGATAATGAAAGATCATTTTGAGTTATTACACTTAATTTAATTCAAGGTCTAAAACAGCTTTTTAAATTGTAAGTTACCCAATTCAAGTTTCAGGTGTGAATTATGCATATAGTTTTTTAAGATAGATTTCACAAATAAACATTTTGTTTACGCTATGAAAGTTTCATAAAATAATAGTGAAGTTTTTAAAAGATGAATTTTACAAAGTTTAATTTACACAAAAAAGGTTCGAAATACATCAAATGCAAATATAGATGTAAGTTGTAGATGATTCTTCTGTGGTTGTTGTCGATTTACAAACAGACAATTACATCTGAACTGAGAAAGTTAAAAGACTTGAAATTTAAGTTACAGGTCTCTTCTAGGTTTATTCAAGATGCAAGGTCATGTGCAATCGCTTACAAGTACTCAATTTGATTTTCCAAAAAGTAAATAGGTTGCAATGTCCTCTCACTTAAGTCAAGAACTGATCAATACAATCCGAATTAAAATTTTGTTCTTTCGCCGGGTATTGTAGATCTAAAAGTAACGCTAATATAAATATATTCATAAATATTTTTTTTAAGTAATGGGATATTTGTCTGTTTTTTTTTTTTTTTCTATTTAAAAACATTGATCCAAATTCTTTACTCATATTTTTTCACGAATGGAATTACAATCTTCATCTGCATTTTTCATTCAGTTTTTCACAAACGGAATGAATATTTAAAAACATTTATTCAAATTCTCCATTCTTTTTTGCAAAATGAGCCCTCTGTCGACGATTGCCAGATTTCTAAAAAATATATTCACATTCCAGTAAATTTTCAATTTTTGTCCTTTTTGTTATTTCAAAGATGTCGTCAAACTATGTATCTCGGTGAATTGTATCTTGATGAATTATACATCTCAATAAATATAGGTAATCTGCTGTTGGTAACTTGTTGTCGGTAAATCTTCTGCGACCCCCAATTACAAATCACCTAGCCTGCTGAAGCATCTTTCTGATTACGGTACATGGTATATCCCAATGGTTACCAATCTAGGTACAGACTCGACGTCGCTTGAATTTAGTTATCTTACGAGAACCAGTGTCTTCATCATAATTTGACCGTGATATTTGACCACCAAGGAGTGGTTCCTCAATCCTTGATCTTGTGCAGGCTGTTTCGTGGCATTGAGTACTATTTTTGAAGTCTTTTTTTATGACTCAGCAGTGGATTGAACAACGACCTACCAAACTGGCGGTGAGCACTTTACCACTGGGCCAGGGTGATTGCTTCAAAAAAAAATTGCAGCTGTTAATTGACGCTTCGGGGAACACAAATTGCTATACTGAATTAGATCAACAGTGGAGACATCAGTTTTGAAGCGACGCTGGAATGAGATTAACATTACAATGCTTTTTGTTTCAACATTTTCTGGACATTTTGCGTCAGTGACACATATTCACTAGACTTGACACCATTACTGCATTATTTATTTAAGTAGTCATTCACTGCAGGTCTGTGTTAATACGGAATGCATCGATCAGGTTAACCCAAAGTACTGCTGCTCCTTCAACACTACCTACACTTTTTGGCACCCTTTCAATGGCGTCTAGCGCTTTGTATCTTGAGTGTGCTGTGAGCAACAGATGCATAAAAATGCAAAATTATTTAAGTGTCTTTAAAAAGCAACGGGCAGTGAAAACGTTTTTGGACGATAGTCCTATTTGTAAATTGTTGAGTTTCACTCTCTAGATAACTCGATGTTACAAACAGCAGAAAAATAAAAATGAAATAAGAGAAATAATGAAAAAAAAATTGATTGGACACTATTATCCACTGATGGTAGTGTCGAATCCAAGTTCTGTTTCAATGTTCTCTGATTCGTACTTCCAGGACCACCTTCCCTATATTGTGTCCCAAGAGTTTCGACTGCCCATTGTTTTTTGATAGACACCGAAACATTCTTTACGATTTTGTACATCCGTAGCACACGTTACATCCAAGATAAAAAGCATGTCACGCCAATGCACCCTTTTACAGTGTGTTCCTTATGGGTAGCTGCACAGTTAACTCTTTCAGGACTGTATTTCATTGTGTATAATCTGTAATCATAGGTAACCTGCACTTTCGACTGAGCTTCGATTTCAAATTAAAACTGCATCTATCCCATGTACGCATACGTTTACATATGGATGTATAACAATCGTTTCGATGAATAATACGCATCTGGATATCTTAGCTCACAACGTTCGGGACAAAATGCAGGTTATACAAGGGGAAATACGTTAATCTGTTAAAGTGTTTGAGGTGTGAACTTGTCATATTTTGAAGGTTCAAAAACAGATATATCCATGGTTATACATTTGCCATTTGGACGTTTATTAAGGCTAAAGTTTTACCATCAGTCTAAAAAGAAATGAATATGATATGTATACCACGGATAAATGAATCATCATAGCCTTTCCATGTACCTGAACTAATTACCCCCAAAATTATCTAAAATTATCAAAAAGTTTAGATCTATTTCCTAAACGATGTAAAAAAAAAATAAATACCAACACAAGATTTGAGCATTGTTGGTCCAAAATGACCGTAGACACCCAAAGAATAATTTTCGAAAAATTTAAGATTCTTGATGATGTTTATTGGTGTACTTATGCCAAATCCCAATGCTCTCACCCCAAAACGAGACCAGGTGCACCCGGACACAGACACACACCCACAAAGAAGTTGGGTGGGCAAACAATTTGTTGGGCTACAGTGGCTCGATATTGTTATTAAATATTGAGTAATGCACCCAGAAATAATCGATTATCGTGGTCCAGTAGCAGAGTGCACGTCTGTTTAAGGAGTTCGTGGTCCAATCTACTGCTGAGTCACTCATAGACTTCAAAAATGTCATTCAATGTTTCTACGCTAATATATATTATATTTAATAAAAGCCTTTTTTATGTTAATTCAAAAATTCATCCCCCAAATACGTTTACAGTTTGGGTGTTCAATTTGCAGGATGTGTTTATGCTAGATGGATCCCTTTCTTTGTGTCCAGCCGCATTCATGTTTGAAAATTCAGACAACAAAAGGCGAGAGAATTGAATTATCCATCGATCACCTTTTTTCTACATTTTTTCACATTGATCACCCCAAACACAATATGTTGCCAAAAGACTTTGGTCGCGTGATGGTTTCTATTGAGTGACTACGCAGACCTGTCTTGGAAAAAATGTGATTTACATAATCTAAATATAATGGCCGAACGTTCAGCTCTACCACCAAACCTTCACTTGTTGGCAGCCCTCCACGCAATGGTGGTCACAGGGATGATAACTAATGTTTCTTGAGAGTAATCAATGGAAAATGGGGGGAATGGGTTGATTAATTAATAAAGTATTTCTCTCGCTTTTTGCTGAGCTGTTATCACTGAAAAATCGAATTTTTAAAAATAAAAGCGTTCACACTGCCGGACACAAAGTAAGGGGCATAAATAGTGAATTGAATTCCAACCAAAAAACTATAGGGGGTGGTTTGAAAAAAATAAGATAAAAAGGTTTATTTTACGCATAATAAGAAGTGAATATAGGGATTTTTAGCCCTCTAGATCCATTAGTGTGGACTATACACTCAACATATAGCTGGAAACCTATATGATTTTGTCTATGTTGATGGTAATAGTTTTGGTTCTCGTTATCTTATAGTACCTGTCTTAGATAAAATTGTACTGTGTCGGAGTCATTATCATGGAAAAGAAGTAAGCAATCTAGTCCACAAAGATCAATTATGGATATCCTTGCATTAACACATCAGACAACAATTTTTGAACTGACCATTTTGAATGGCTGACAATGGCAGGATTTTTTAACAATGTTTGATAACAGTATTTGTGATCTAAAAGATTTAGAGCCAATACGGCAATTAGGTAGGGATGGGATTTGTGATTATTGTTAGGGTTTATAAGTAGGTTTAATGTTGAGATTAGTAGATAAACTTAGAGTTAAGGTTCATAGGTTGGTTCAGAGTTCGGGTTAGCTGTTGAGGTTAGCGTGAGGTGTTACTTTGTTATCTGTAAATTAAATATAACCCGAAACCAGCTTTAAAAAAATATTTAGAAAGTTTTAGCCAATCAGAAGTTGTTGATTCCGATATGGATTTGCCTCATGCATCTGTACAAGGATAGCCAAGTATTATCATTGTTAGAAAGATAAGTTTTCCTCTTCAGTTTCTCTGTGAGGATCTAATGAAAATCTGTCAGTTTCAGGTCTGCTTCTCTTCATCTACGATAATTCATTGAATTATTTTCCTATTGCTCGAAGCCAAAATGGCTTTCATGAAGACTGGTCAGCATAGACACTCAATAGAAACCGTTGCATGACTAATGTCTTTTGACAGCATGTTGCCGTAGGGGTTATCAATTAAAAATAATAAAAGGGGTTGATCAGTTGATGAGAAATTATTTTTCTGACCTTTTGTTGAGCAGTGATCAGCATTCGGATTTTTTTCTTTAAACTTGAGCGCTGCTTGATGCTAATATATCATTAACTTACATTGTAGAGGAACCTAGTTATGAAAGACTTTTTTCAAAAAATTATCGATTCTACTGAGTATGATAAGGTGTGATTGTTCAAACTTCCAGATCCCTGACTATCTGCCAAACCCATTTAAAAACTGAAGGAACCTATGTTGACAGTTTTAGTTGACAGTTTTTTCTCATTAGAAATAATGCTGATGGCAAGGACTGGTGTTCAAATGTCCGGAATATCATGACAGAAAGATGGGAGTTTCACAGTTTGAAATCAATCGGTTCATATCGGGCACGACAATGACCAAAAGATAAATCTATTGATGAATGGCTCGTGTCAATGTTCTTTGGAGGTTCCTGGATACCTCAGAGGGCTGAGGAAGGACCAAAAGTTTTGCAGCCGAAACACACACACACACACACACTTATATATATTACTTAATGATTTTTTCAGTTTGAAAGAATACAAAAAAGGAAGAAATAGAAAACAGATTTTATCCATTCTTTATCACATTTAATCACAGAAGTCAGTATTTAGATATAGATAGAGCTATTAATGCATAAAGATGAAAATTATGAGGATATATACACGGTTGCTGGAGAGTGCGATTGGAACGAAATGTTGAAATTCCTAAACAGTAAGGAGCCTTAAGCTATTTTTGATAATTTTGAACGAATCAAGTACCTCGATTTTTGTGTTTGTTTTTTTCCTGAATTAACTTAAGCTATTTTAAGGATTTATTGGACAAAAACTCCGAAAAGAAAATGTTATGGAAGTTATAAATAACCACTGATATTGTACCGTATTAAAAAAAAGTTCACTGGAAAAACTTTTTTCATTGTGAAATAAATTCGAATATTTTTTACAAATTTTGAACGAATATGATGAAATTTAAACAATCTTGTATCTGAAAAAAACATTTGCAGGCGTACACCTCTTTCAGATTTTTTAGTTTTTGTAATGCATTCCTGATTTTTATGTCACAACTGAATCATTTTAGTAGGACCCTTTGATTATATTTTTTATGATGCTAATCTATCCAACATGGACCAATCAATTATAATTTTGGCTTTTGAACAGGATTTACGCAGGGGATGCAGCCACACAGTTATACAATTAAACATATTTCTCAATCATATATATATATATATATATATATATATATGTATACATATATATATATATATGCATTTTAAAGAGAGAACTCAATCAAGTGTGACAAAATGTTACAATTGGCAATGATACAGTGAAGAAAATCTCTACTCATATGATTCATATATATACATATATATATATATATATATATATATATATATATATATATATATATATATATATATATATATCCGCTGAAACAGAACACATCCAGATAACATATATATATATATATATATATATATATATATATATATATATATATATATATATATATATATATAGATATTTATAAATATAAAACTACGAATGTATAACTAGATTTCCCACTGCATATGTGTAGCTATACATATATCACAATATATATATATATATATATATATATATATATATCACAATATACATATATTTACTTTTATATTACAATATGTGTACATATACCACAAAATATGCATATCACAATATATATACATATAGATATCACATATATATATATATATATATATATATATATATATGTATATATATATATATATATATATATATATATATATATATATATATATATATATCAAAGTATATATTTGATATATGTATATGCACAAACACACATGTGGTATTCACTTGAAACTCTTCAAGATAAAGTCATTTCCGTGATATTAGAATGGCTGTGGTATTGTATTTCCAACAATGAAACTGAGCAGCTGATTCGTTCTGTCATTACCAGTATATTAAGCGACTGCAATTAACATTCCTTTAGCTTGAATGAATTGCTCATTAACAAACTACAAAAAAAGTTCAAAATACTGCTGCTTGGTTAGTTTTGAACCGTACAAAATGCGTGTCAATTAGGAATGGCATCATCAGTAGATATCTGGATTATGGTAGAAGAAAGAGTTGTGTTCAAAATTTCAATTACAATATTCAAATGTCTGCATGATATGTGCTCTTATGAACCTCGTGCACTTATTAACATCCGAAATCTACATGATTTGACCTTTGAACTTGTCTTTGTGAACATGGTTCATGGATGCAGTGATTTAGTCTATATAGTACCCAGACTTTGAAATTGGCTACTCTATTTTACAAAAGTAAGTGATTCTTCGCTTTCCCCAAATTTTTCTTCGGTAAGTGTTACATTTTAACTGCAATGAATATACAATTTTCAAACGCTTTGTCTCGAGAATATTGCAGCACAGAGAACCTCGAGAAAGGACGCTTTCTATGATTGCATATTATTATTATTATTATCATTATTATTATTATTATTATTATTATTATTATTATTATTAATAATATCATCATTATTATTATTATTAACAATTTCACACCAGTTGCCTGGAGGTTACTACTGGAGGTTGAGTGACAGCAAGTATCCTCAAGTCTCAAGACCTCGTCTCCATTCTCTCCTAGTCCACAGCGGTACTGCGGTTCATAATTTCACACCAGTTGCCCGTTGGTTTTTGCTGAAGGCTGAGTGACAGTAAGTCTCCTCGTCTTCAGCCCTCCTTTCATCTCATCTCTCCCTCACCTATTATAGCGGTGCTGTGGTTTGTACCTCGACCACCATTTGCGTGTTTCATGTCTTCTTTTTTTTTCTCTTTTCAGCCACTGCTAAAAGCTGGGGGCGTAGATCTAATATTTCTAGTACTTTCCTCATCATTAGTGCAGTTCCTAGCAGTGCTGTGGGCTGCATAGTCTCAATCCTTGTTTTTATCCCTAGTCCCTCCAATCTCGCTTTAAGTGTCTTTGGTACGGTTCTGGGTGCTGCTATGATTACTGGTACTACCCAGACTTTCATGTTCCACACCTTCTTCGGTTCTCTTGCCAGATCTTGGTATTCTTCCAGCTTTTCACTCTTCTCTTTACACTATGGTTTGCTGGTACAGTCACGTCTATTGTTTAACATGTCTTCCTCTTTTTGTCCACGATTATTGGGCTGGGTCTTTTCGTTTGAATTCGATGGTCCGTTCAGATGTCAACGTCCCAGACTTTGCGGTTTTCCTTCTCCTGGACTGTCTCCGGTTTATGTTGGTACTACTTTTCTGTATAGTTGAATCTCATTCATTCACTCAGTTCC
>OY735226.1:11200473-11217973 GCA_963457665.1 Thysanoteuthis rhombus | reverse complement strand
ACTGTATTCCATCGAATTTAACTAGAAAGAATATCTTTTAGGGTTAGTTTTTAGTGCTAATGATCAATGTTATTGTTAAAGTTTCATATTTGCTTCTCTCAATTGAATGAAAAATTGAGATTAATAATGAAAAATGATGGAATAGTTTTTCTCTGTCATTTCAGACATTCTGTCTCCACAACAACTCGTGAAAATACCAAGTAATATGAAATTGCATAATTTATGCTTTTATCATCGACGAAATCTATCACAGTAATCTCCCTTGCATAATATGACAAAGCGGTTTTAATGTACTTATTCCAAATGTTTACATATTCGAGAATCCTACCCGTCCAAAATGCTACCCGCAAGATCACCGTTTCTCAGTTATAGATAGAAGACATCATACATACAATAAAGCAGAATGCTGATGTATCTACGATTAATCGGGAGTGTGGAAATTGAGCATGTAATTCGTCAAAAAGATAGAAACTGTCACGTGACTGTGTTGGGAGTGATCAATCAAAAGAATTCAAATATGAAGGGCTGACCAATAAATCTCTCACTTTTTATTTTCTTATAAAGGGATTCGAATTTCCGAATCACTAGAGGGCACTAAGTAGAGATCAATTAGCATAAACTTACATTGTAAAATTAAGTACGCACTAAAAACCTACTGAGGGGAGGAATTTTCTAAAAAAAACAAAAACAAATGATAATTTCAGCACTATAGTTGAATACGTGTGGCCTGTATGCGTGATATATACATACTAATATAGCCAGCCAGACTAACTTAAAAACTGAAGAAACCAACGTTGACAGTTTGGGTGACAGTTTTGGTTGATGGTTTCTAATTCTTAAAATTACTAATATTTCCACAAATAACAAATTTCACTTAAGTTTTAGTTTTTGTCACTAAAACTGATAAGATGGGTTTTCAAGTAGGTCTGGCTTGCTGGTTATTTATAAATCGATTTGTATACCACTTGTGCAGGCCACAACAATGGAGCTCGAGGGCACGAAATTTTTCCTCGTTATACGTAGAGAAAGCGTTTCATTGTTCTTTGAAAGTCCTTTCCTAAATAGGTTCTCAAGAAGGGGGGTCATTTTACAATCTTAGTCTACGCTAAATTGATCAGAAGTTTGTGCCCAGCAGTTATTCGGAAATTCAGACTTTTTTTTAGTGATCACTGCTCAGCAAAACACGAGGGAATTAACTTATTCTTTGATTATCCTTTATTTTAACTTTTTCGATTGATCACCCCTAATTCGACATTCTGCCAAAAAACGTTGGTCATGTGACGATTTCTATTTAGTGACTAACCAAACATGTTCAATTTTGATTTCATTTTTCAACTTCTTAAGAGTAGCTAAACATTATCTTGTATGTAGTTATTTCGAAATCTATCAGTAATAAACACCAATTTCAGTTGTTTTCTGTTTGTTTGTTTTTTTATTTAAAACATTTTTCAGAGTTGTTGACGAATTGTACAATCGACAAATTGTCCTGAAAATGCATTTCCTCAAATATCTAGAATGTCATAAAGAAAGAGAATAAGGAATTTATCGATAATACATACGTATAATGAGTTATTGAGTAATATCAGTGTGTGGATACGTATTAGTGGATAAGATTGTATCAAAAAGACAATATGGAAAGAAAGCTGAATTGTTCGTAAAAATAGAGCAATTCATTAAAATAGAATATGTCATCTCAAGACTTCATCAGAATATAAAGAAGTATAAAATAATCTATAATATCAAGATGTTTTCTGAGAGGACATTAATCTTGTTGCTTACACCAAGAATGGCTTTATTGGTGAATAGAAATTCAGGCCAACTTGCCTCATCTAAGGCACCATGATGGGGAGTCAAATTTTGGTGTCAGCAATATCTGTGTTCTAGTCGGCCAAGTGTGTGTGAGTGTTCGGCTTAGATGTAGATCGAGAGTTGTCAAGGATGTATTTGATGAGTCGATCTCCAGTTGGTGTTAACACTTCCATTGATCGATATTGCTCTTGGTTTAAGTATTAATTCAGTCCAATGAGGATCATTGCAGAAACCGTGATGTTGAAATTAATGCAGATTTATAAGTATATGATATCGTAACATAAGAAGAGAAGCAGTATTTAATAAAGTAGATCCAGTGAGAACCACTGACATGAAACTATTGCTCAATAGGTGTAGTACACGTGTGGTCTTGCGTCGTACTTATGGTTGCTTCGCCGAAGAGCAATTGTTACAAAACTTATTTCATTGACCATTTCTATGGTAATGAGTTTAAAACCCATTATGAGACCGACACTTGTAGCCCTGACACATGAGTAAATGCTGGATTTAAAGGCAGATGCCTCATTTGACACGTAAATGGTTTGCGATACGCATTTGGAGTTTTCATTTCTTTTCATTTAGTTTTGTGTTCTACTCGCCAAAACATCAACTCTAAACAGTGTGGTTTTCTTGGTTGGCTGTCCGTAACACAGGACTCTTCCATCCAGTTGTAAAAAATACTACTGATAGAAATAGCTCCTACCAACAATTTGAATCTATTGGTTTTTCAAGTGAAATAAAATTGCTATAATTTACACTTGCGTAAATCACGTTTCCGGGCTTCCAACCACTCAGCTACCCCGGTCCCGAAGCCTACGAATTAGTACCCCAAAAGGTATCTCTAACAAGCTCCCCCCTCACATATGAGCAGGTTCAAACAAATGGTGGAAAAAAGTTCTTTAGATGATGCTCTTTCAATATATGAACATACAAAAAATTTAAAAATCACAAAATTTTTCCAGCAAGTACAAACGCACACCCCAAAGAAATCGACTCTTTTGCGAAATTCGACTTAAACATATGCCCTATAGGTAATTTGAAACAGTTGATTCCAAATACGCCATTGCTTCCGTTCTGTGATGCATAGTTTTCGGTATAGAGTACAAATAAATGTCAGTATTTCATAATATACTAACTGGGGTTCCCAAGAAAATAAAACTTCAAATCTAACAACATGGAAAGGAAAATGATATATTATAGAGATTTGATTGAATTCAATTAGTTCAAAAGGTATTCACTCACACCTTCACATTCAAGGACATATCTACGCAGGCTGACGCAGTCCAGAGTTTACTCTCAGATCATGTGATATTTTTTTTTTTCAAAACAGAATTTAGGCGCTCACTTTTCGATTAGTACTTTGAATGTCGTAGAAGACAGTAGATTTTTAGATTGTGCTTGATTTTTATTGATAAGTTCTTTAGATTTTTTTGCCGGGTTACGATCAGATTCCTTTGAACTAAGATACTGCAAAACATGAAAAAGCACTGAGAAATGAATGCATTTCCGCAGTTACCTACTACAGACGAAATGTATGGTCACAGTTTAGCATTTAAGTTACATTGTAAATAGAATTACTTCTAGAATAAACTATCTTTTTATATATGATAACGTACAAATATTTGAGAGCTTTGAAAGTGTAATAGGTTGTGAGCGAATTAATTATTTAAAGAAATCAAACTTTATTTCTATTGATATTCGGACCATCCTCATCTTGGTTGTTTTTCATACAATGTTTCGGCCGTTGCACTCTACGGCCTTCGTCAGGTATCATCTGGTAGATGTGGGAAAGTAACGAACCAAACCCTTTTATTCATCCGACGGGGGTATATTGACCGTACTCCCCTTTTAGTATTCGTAGTATTGTTATATTGTCTCACACTAGGACCAAACCTTGATCCATCAGATTACTTTACAGTAATTTGTCTGATGCTGTAACGACTGCGCTATGTGTCCATGTGGACAAATTCAGAGATATACTAAATCAAACATCCTCCGTCGCAGCTTGAACTTTGGTCACTCGATCCAATTTTCTGTGTGTTGGACATTGAACCTACAATTTTGAAAGAAAAGAACAAAGTTCCAAATTGAAACCTCACGAATAATGACGGGAGAAGCAATTAGAAAACAACGTCTGACACCCTCAAAATGTCTGTACGTTCAATTAAATGAATAGTACAGAAATGCTCATCCAAAATAGTTATGGCTTTACACGTCTAATTTTCTTTGAGGAAATCTCGGATTGAATTTTTTTTTCAGAATCCACACAATTCGACTTACATATGCATGCTGTAGATAAAATGAGTCAGGCTATTTTCGGAATACACCTATGGCTCGACTCTAATACGTAGTTATATATATATATATATATATATATATATATATATATGTATATATGTATATATGTGTGTGCATATATATATATATATGTATATATATATATATATGTGTGTGCATATATATATACATATATATATATATATATACACACACACACACACAACTAATTTATTGCAAAGACAAGATAAGACATCATAAAATATTTGGGAATGATTATCTTTAAATAAAAGCACCTTTGTTTTATTTTTAATTTGCTAAATAAGATAGCTGTAACCACAGCAATGGCTGCTCGTTGAACGAAACATTGCCTGAGAAGGCAAACGTTAGGTATCTTTTAATTAAACATCAGCTATCGGTATCAGATTTGATTTTGAAGTCTGCGAAAGAAGCACAAAAAGAATATCAGAATTTTCAGGCAGTCTGGGCTGAAACAGCAATACAGAAAAATAAGATGAAATTGATAACTTGAACCTTGCTTTATGAACGGAGAAAGTGAAATAACTTTCTCAAGACACACTGATTAGTCAGAATTTAACAACGTTTGGTAAATAAATGAATCAAAGTCTTCTAGCTAACCCTTATTTAACACTACACTTGGGATTTAGGTAAAAATTCATATCATAAGCATTTCCCGGCAATTACTTTGAATTCAGATCAAGATTTTTAAAAGAAACATTGATGGAAGAATGAAAGGGGATGATAGGTACATTTTAATATCAACTACAGTTACGAAAAGAGATGCTTTGGGACTTTTCTCAAACCTTCTCATCAAACTAAGCCACCATATCGTGTGTAAAGAATTAGAAATTTTGTAAAAATACCTGAGAAGGTCAGAGAACCGAACAACTTTCGGTATTATCTACCGTGCGAAGTGCGTTTGCCGGCCTTTTCCTAATACAGGCTTCTTAAAGTTTGGGGACTTGCGAAATTTAAATAGAATTGATTAATTTATGGAAGTTGCCAGTCGAGGGGGTCTTATTAAACGGGGGTTATCGGATCACTGTCTATGACCATCAACAGCGATTGCTTGCTGAGATCCATCCAATGAAAATAGTTAAACAGTAACAATTCTCTTTTAAAGGCATTTGTTACGACATTAAAACGCGTAAGTTCAGAAAATAGAATTAATGGTTGCAAATTACTTATCATTTACTGCATCTGTATTGATATTTTTTCTTGAAGTTCTTTCAAAAGTATTAAAAATCACTTTGATACATTCACAGACACACACGCACGCACACACACACACACACACACACACACACACACACACACACACATATATATATATATATATATATATATATATGTATATATATATATATATATATATATATATATATATATATGTGTGTGTGTGTGTGTGTGTGTGTGTGGTTCCCGTAATATTGGTATGATTTAGAAGACGTCATATCAGCCACCAATATATCCAAGAATTTATATCAATTATTATTTGGACTATCCTCATCTTGGTTGTTTTTCATACAACGTTTCGGCCGTTGTACTCTACTGTATAAGTTTGAGTCAATGAATTCAATTTTTGAAGTTTTACTTGATAATACTGCAACACTTATCTTCAAAGAGGGTAAATGTTACTACAGAGTGATTAGAGATGAGTGACACTAAGCAAGCGATCACTGTCAATTAAATGATTCATGTCTTCAAATTCCAATAACTTTAAGTGACCGATATTACGGAAATGACTTGCTGGAATTACACCCTCCTCCAATACGAAGAGCTGTAATATCGGCCATGTTTTTTGTTAAATAAAGGATCTTCAGAATCAAAACCAGTATTAACACCCAAATGTATTTACACTAATTGTTTATATTCTAATGTATAAAATAATAGGTTTGGTGGATCGTTCAAAATCCACAATTTGTCACGAATTGTGTTTAGGCTAAGATGGCCAGTGAACACTCCTGATACGGAATTCGAAACATCGTGATAGACACCATTTTTTACCCTTGAAGTTCCAAATTAAATGATTAACCCCATATTTAGAAATCACCGGGAAATGTACTCTCATCCAAAGTTATTGATAATTATTCTGCATTGATGGAAGAAAAAGGGGCAAAAATGGGAACAATACCAGCAAGGTCTCTATCAATACTCGGGCTTCACCTTGGTTCACTCATTCGTTTGGATGAAATTATTAACGTAAACCTTACTTTGAGTGGAAAAAGTGAAATAACCTTCTCAAAACCTATGGAAAATTCAATTTTGGCAAAGTAAGTATAAGAAAGTCTAGCGACAAATCCTTTTTTGACCCTGAAATTGAAATCTGTGTTGAAAATTACTCCACAAGCCTGCTTTCAGCTTAAGTTTTTGAAAAGAAAAATTACTTGTGCAAGGGGATGACACGTACCTTTTGATATCAGCTATTTTTATCAGATTTGATTTGGAAGTCTTCTGGAGAAATGCAAAAAAGGATCAGGCAGTTAGGTTTGGACCAATAATAAAGAAAAGAAGTTAAATTAAATTTTGTAAACTTCACTTCTGCGTAAAAATAGTGAAATGATATTCTGAAGTCATCGGGAAAAGTAAAAATCAGACTTTGTTTTATAGAAATGAAAAAAATAAAAATAAATCAAATGACAAACTTGATTTTGAGCCAACGATTAGATTTTGCAAGGAAATTTACTCTATAAGTATATTTTTTGTGGTACTAGTACTTTTGTTACATCCTAGTCATTTGCTACCTCGGAAATTTACGTTCCGGTCATTTGCGTCTCACTAATGTGTGTCCCACTAATTTGCATCTTGGATAATCGTGTGTCAGCCATAGGCGTACCTTCCATCGAATATTTTTGGCTTGTCGGTCATTTGTGTACCACTTACGAGAAATTGGCCACAGTATGAATGCTTTTTCATTTTGGATGTACAAATAATCAAATACAAGCTGCAATGTAAGGACCAAAACTTGAAAAAAAAAATCTCGTAGGAAATGAACTACGAACTTTTTACTTTTTTTTGGTACAAAAAAATATGTTTGTTTTTGTACTCCTGGGCTAATTTGCTGCACTCGCTAACTACGCGGTTGATTGTTTCATCTCTGCTGAGTGTACATTTGCTGTTCTCTTCAGTCTCGTCTATCTCATCCTTTATTTTGTTGCTTTCTTATTTCTTTGTTCTGAACCACTATTAGACGCAATCCAGCTTCTCTCTTTAAGTTCCCTCAGCATGACCATTTCCGCAACGATTGATCTGTAATTCCTTGGGTTCGTCTTCTAAAATGCCAGTGTATTTTCTCTTCCCAATTTTGGATTCTTGTTTTTAGAGTTTCCTTGTTTTTCTTGTCTTCTTGTTTGTTCTGTGGCAGTATCCGACCGCTGTAATCAATATTTTCTTATTCTGCCCAGAATAATTTTCCAGTCCCTTGATTGCAGAGTCAGCGCAATCCTCGCTGCTAATAAGTCCTCTCCTCACCTCGTTTCGTTTAACATACAATCTGTCAACATGGTCTCTTGGGTGCAAGGCATTATGCATTGTCATCATTTTTCTTGTTCTGTACTCAAAGTTTCTTTTTATTTTTTTTCTATTTTCTGGTTATTGTTGTTTTATCTTAGCATTCAGATCGTTCTTGCACTGTATGATCCTTAGGTAAGCAACATTGATATGGTACCATGTCTCTTGGAAGCATATACACACGGAACAGAGCATATATATCATCTGGGTGCTTTACAATATGAATTCATTTTAAATTATTTTACCATAGAAAAGCATTAAGAATTATTCACTTGACAACATTGAAATTCAATCATACATCTGCAAACTTTCCTACCAAAGTTATAAATATATATTTGCAATGCTCTTCCGTAGGAATAGAGCACTATGGTAGACAGGGAATTTAACGTATAATAAATATATCACTTGAATTCAGCCTTACTGACTGTCCAGCTCCGTAGCTCAGAGGTAGGATATCGGCCTCGGGGTCTGAAGCGAATGTTTCAATTCTGTCTCGTGTTATGGGATGGGATAATGGAAAGTCTATAGCCATACTGAAGAATTGTAATAGAACGGAACAGCTGTCTGTGGATGACACAACACACACATATATATATATATATATATATATATATATATATATATATATATATATATAAGAACAACTATCAAATATACAACGAACATACGTATATTTATTCATGTATTCGGTAGATCTTCGAAAAAGTGATCAATACTGTTAGTAAAGCAGTTATAAGATGAGTGAAGATGTGTTTTATTAGATCAGTACAGATTGTTCACTCTGTTTTACTCAAAAGAGATTTTCAATTAACTATCCCTTCAAGTGAAATAGAATGTACAATCTGTAATGAACCATCGAATTTTTTTTACTCATTTTCTAAATATATGTGTGTGTATGTTCGTTTCCGTTCATGCGTTTATAATTTGAAACTCTATTCGAAATGACCTCCTGTTGGTACGTGGGTAATAAGTTACTCGGCCTACACAGCGTAAAAAAATTAACAATCAAAGAAAAATGAGGCTGTTGCCGGAATCGAAACTGCAGCCGATAAGGTAGCCGCTTCAACGTAGCGTTGCTCTTATCTGTTTGGTTGAACAGCCCAAGGGAAAGACAAAGTTTTGAATAACTGTCTCTTGCTCACTCCTCTCGTCTTGTTCATTCTCACACTTCTTATCTACACTATTTTGTATCTAACGCCGATAATGATACTATCATATCATCAAATATATATATATATATATATATATATATATATATATATATATATATATATATGTATGTAATCCGACCAAATATATGCGTTATATTATTTGAAACTCTGTTTTAAATGACCTCTCGTTGTAATACGGTGAATGAGTCACTCGGCCCAGAGAGTGTAAATAAAACCAATCGAAGAAGAATACAGCGATGATATAATAAACAATCAGTGAAAAGGGCTTTTCTTTAACTGTTTATTTCTTTTTACGCTGTCTTACAAACTAATGAAAAGGTTTGATTTTTCATGCAAAACAATATAAACTTCATTCCCATCATCAAAGGCAAAACAGTACGATAAATATTAACCTTTTTTTCCTTGTAACTGAGTCGTCTCTATCAGAACCCTGCAACCAATGAAAACAAATTAGTTTTTTTAACTACCGTGAATCCCCAGAGATCATACACAAAACTATGACAGGCAAACTATAAGATGACGAATTTGACAAGTTCAGAAAGTATAAGCTTCAGGATGCTCATGATAGGGAGACCTGGTAAATCCTGGGGAAGATTTATGTCAAGCAACAGACGCTGATGATGTTCTTGAACATTACGATAAAGAACAATTCTCCCTGTCAATAATTTTGAAAAGTTTTAACTTTCATCTTAATTTTTAGTTGCTTTCTATCACAACTTTGACTCAGACCGAAATTTCACTAATTTTATTTATGATAAAAAAAGAAACTAAAATTTACGATGAGAGTAAAAATAGATTTATTTTTAAATATATTGTGCTACGGTACTTTATCAGAATGAATTGAAATTGACTATAGATAGAATCTCAAATAATCTTATTGCAGAAGCATGAAAGAAGATTTTGATGCTACGGTTTTTCAATTATTGACTTTGATGAGAAGCCATGTATAATGATTAATACATCCTGTCTTATAAAATTCAAACGAGCATTGTTTTCGTTCTGGGTATCATCACGGGGGGAAAAACCAAGTCAAACCGGGCCTTCAACTTGGACTGAAGTTGGATGATACATTCAAATCCCAAGTCAACGACACAATTAATCTGGCATCGATAAAGAGACAGAGGCTTTGTCTTTGTCACTCTGACGATGAAATTCCATCGATGTTGATGCAAATAGAATTTCAAATCTCAGTTGAGAAAAGCGACAACCACAACAAAACAAACCAATTAATAAAAAAAGATAAATGAAAATGATTAAACAAGCTTGGTTAGTCAGCTAATAGAGACCGTCTCGTAACCAACGTCCCATTGGGGGTGATCAATCAAGAAAATAGAATAAGATGGAGATCGAATTATTCCTCTTGCCTTTTGCTGGTCAGTAATCACAAAATAAAAGTCTGAATAGCAAAAAACAAACTAAAAAAAAAATTAAAAATAGACTTAATCTACATTTTAAATTGAACCCCAACAATGATTTATTTATAGGTAGGGGTAAAAAATGTTAATAAGGAGCAAATTTTTACATTTACAGTCGCCTAGCTTAATTTTTGCAGCCCATACGCGTGATACATTCATATGTATTCATCAAGACGGACAGGTAGTGGGGCCAATTTTAAATCTGACGAAACCATTGATGTATATGTGCTTTGCATCCAGAGTATGCTCTTGGGGACGGATTTACAAAATACAGAGAAGATATTTTTGTATCAGTTAAAGGCGATGGACAAAAAAATCTTGGTACAAAGTAGGGAAGGCCCCGTTTGTATCGTTCAACACCCTGGTCTATTCGGTATTACAAACGATGAACAAATGTAAAGAAATGATGGAATTATTGAAAAGTATTTTAGTGATACAAAATCTTAAGATTTCTGTATTTAGCCCATGAATAGCGGAATATAAAAAAAGGGGGAAAAATGGATGAATTTGTTTTTTTAAATACATCCTCAAAAGCTTTTCTCTGCTGACACACTTCAGAGTATTACCCGTCAGAAAATATTTGTACTTTCCCTAAGTTGTACCGGAAAGTCTTTTATTGCGCCTTGCCTTTTACAGGCATTAAATATTTAAATATTTTTTTCAGTTTTCGTGTATCCCATAGCCCTGATACAAATCACCAATGGAAGAAATATGTGTTGACAGTTTTGGTTGACAATTTCTGAAAATGAATAAACAAGCGGGTCGCTATGTTGTCCAATAAAGAACCATAATAAAATATTCTTATTTTTGTTAATCTTTTTTTTATTGTCAACGAAATACACAATGTGATTGATCCATGTGTTTATCAAAAATACGGCGATCTCTCAAGTCATTTCTCCCCTTTCTCTATCTGTCATGTGACCTCCCAAAGGGAGGTAATTGGGGATACTTGAAATATCTCCCTTAGCTTGTATCAACTATCCGACGCAAATTAAAAATTGAAATAAGAGATGAAGAAAATCAAAACAACCCAATGCATCGTCCTTATCTCCACTCCTTACGAACTAGATCCAGAACCACCAGAAATCAAATCCTCTTCAGAATCGGGAGATGTTGTTTACAACATTAAGGGAAAGAGCTGAAAATAACAGGATTCGTGATGAAGTTGTAGAATTATTGTTATTAAAGGGGAAATTGCTATTTAATGATGATTTTGGAAAGGAAGTATGTTTCCTGAAAACGTTGGCTTTATGATCTATTTTGTATCTTTCTTTCTTCGATCTAAATGGCTTTAACGCAGCGAATGAGGTGATAATTCTATACCCGTAATTAGTACAAGTTATATTGAAAAACAGATTTATTACGAGAATGGAATGCAAAAGAAACCTTCGTCATTCCAACGTAAAAAGAATCTACTGAGGAAAAACAGAATTTTGGGTTTGGTGAGATTCTAATAGAATTCTTTATTACGCATTGTTAGAGCCTGAATTACCGCGAGCATTTGCAATGTTACTATTTATGTACTCAACAGAGCGGATTGACATTTTGGTGTGTGGTCGAACTACAACTCAAGTCGGAGGATGATTTTTATCATCTGCCGAAACAATATTAATAATTACCCTCACCTAATTTAGGGGATTAGACCGATATATAAAAATAACTTACTGGTAAGCAGCTCTCTTATCAATTGAGCCAAACCATATCTACGAGGATTTAGGTTACAAATATGAAAGGCTTATTCCACTCTCATTAAATTTTTTTGACTTGTTGGGTGGGTTTATAACATATTTAGAGATGATTGCACATTTAATGCAAAGTCATTTTTTTTTTTTGCAATTTGCCTTGATGTTAGTTATGAGCATTTCATTTTCGAAATCCACGGCGGGCAAGAAATCCTGTCATTCATAGATCGAATTATTAAAAGGAATGGGAGTTCTGATGTGGTTGTTCAATATATCCAATCCTTTATCGATGTAATCATTACAAGAAATAAATGTTTAGACGTATTTTGTTTAATAAATCCTTTACATAATATATCTAATCATTATAGAAAATTAAATTCACCATGTATTTTTTAAATAAATCTAATCCGTTATACATGTAAGCATTGAAGACAACGAAACCTTCAACGTATTTATATAATAAATCTTATCTGTTTTATTTATAATCATTTAGGGAATGAAAGTCACCACGCATTTTTGTAAATGAATCATATCCATTATTTATGTAACCATTAGAGGAAAGAACGTTTTGACGTATCTGTTTAATAAATCCAATCCAATATACAAGTAATTTAATGAAGAAATGAATGTTTCAACGTATTTTTAGTAAATTCGATCAGTTTCATACGTAATCATTAGAGGAAATTAGCGTTTTGCCTGATTTGTTTAACAAGTGTTTTCAGATGTATATGTAATCGTTGGAGGAATAAAGTTTAGCCGTAATTATTCGATAAATTCTATCTGTTATATATATATAATCATTAAAGGGACTGGAACTTTGGACTTATTCAAGCGATAAATCGTATCCGTTGTATGCGTAATCATTAGAGGAAATAATTGTCTTGCCTGATTTGTTTATTAAGTCTTTTCTGATGTATATGCAATCATCAGAAGAAATGAAAGTTTGGCCGTTTGTACTTAATTATCTTATCAGTTATATATATAATCATTAAAGGGACTGAAAGTTTGGACTTATTCATTCAATAAATCGTATCCATTATATGCGTAATCATTAGAGGAAATTATTGTTCTGCCTGATTTGTCTATTAAGTCTTTTCTGATATATATGCAATCATAAGAGGGAATGAAAGTTTGGCTGTATTTAATCAATAAGTTCTATCTGTTATATGTACAATCATTAAAGAGAATGAAAATTTGAACTCATTCATTTGATAAATCGTATCCGTTATATACGAGATCATTAGAGGGAATAACTTTTTAACGTATTTTTGATAAATCTTATCCGTCTCATACGTAATCATTTGTGGGAAATGTTCTTAGGCGAGATTTTTTTTTGATAAGTCTTTCCCGTTATCCATTTATTTAATAAACCCAATCACATCATATATCTAATCATTAGTAGAGAATAAAGTTTTTGAAGTATTTTTTACAGCAAAACCTGTCCATTATACATGTAAACATTAGAGAAAATGGAATTTTTGTCGTA
The DNA here is from genome assembly GCA_963457665.1 of Thysanoteuthis rhombus. Lineage (NCBI taxonomy): Eukaryota > Metazoa > Mollusca > Cephalopoda > Oegopsida > Thysanoteuthidae > Thysanoteuthis > Thysanoteuthis major. The sequence continues at coordinate 11,204,601 of OY735226.1, read as the reverse complement.
TTTGTTTCATTAGGTCTATCCGTCGTATAAGTAATCATTAAAGGGAATGGTCGCTTTAACGTATTCTCAATGAATCATGTACGTAAACATTATAGGGAATGAAAGTTCTTAGTGTTCCCGCTCAGTAAATCCGATCCGTTATAAATATAATCCCTTGTGGGATTAAATGATTTGACGGGTTTTTCAATATATCATATCTGTTATACACGTAATACATTAAAAGGATTGAAAATTTGACCTCTTTGTTTTGTGAATCCTTTTCTTCATCAATGCAATCATTAGAGATGACGTATTTGTTTGATGAATCCTAATTTATTTTGTATATGAATGAAAGTTGAGATATTTGCCTAATAGGTCTTAGCCATTATATGCATAGTCATAAAAGAGAAAACGGATTCTGATGTATTTTCCTTCCATAATAAATCCTGTGGTATCGTTGTTAGTATCATCAAAATAAATTCCTACACTGGTGTCACTATTGGTCAGCAATAAAGACTTAAAAATCAGTTATTTGGACCAATAATTAGATAAACCAAACCACTTCCAAACAATTCATAACAGCTGAAACCCCTTTGATGTTGATCGTGATCAAGGGAATGGTTCATTAAGAGCAATGAATTATTCCTTTTCTTATCGTACCTTGCTTTTCGTATATGACCACGTGTATGAGTTACCCTGTGAGAATTGAACTCACTTTTGAAGAGGATGGATATTCCAGACGAGCTTGTTAACCATCACAATACGTAGGGTTCCAGTTATGAGTGATGAAATATAGGCCATGGAAAGAGATCGTGTGAAGAGATGAATGAAGATAAAGAGAGAAAGAATAAAGGACAAAAGAAAAACAACGAGACAGAGAAAGAAAAGGGTGGAACAGAAGAAGAGAGAAAGAATAGAGAGAGAGATAGAATAGAGGCTGAGATGTGCAAGTAAAAGAAGAAGAAGAAAAAGAAAAAAACAAAGAAATAACCATGTCGTGTTTAGTGGGGGGGGTACGAGATGTACGACATTTTGACAACGTTTTTTTTTGTATGTGAAATGACAACATCCGATTGGCTGATATCGTCGTGACGTTTTTCTTGCGTGGACGCATTTCCGGATCACCGTTGTGGTATCTCTCCACTCAACCAAACATGACTAAGAATTAATAATGTTTGACGAAAGGAAGACGGAAAGAAAACAACTATGGATTTTTGACTGATACGTGTTGATTCCGGAGGCGTATAGCGTTTCATAAATTATCTCTTCTATTATAGACTGCAAACACTTACAATAGATTACAGATAGAGGCGAGATACGATATTCAGATGTCCATAATAGCTTATATATATATATATATATATATATATATATATATATATATATATGTATTTATGTATGTATATTCACATGCACGAACACACACACACACACACGCACACACACACACACATATATATATATATATATATATATATATAGATATATGTATATATATATATATATATATATATATATATATATATATACATAGATATGTGCGATCGTAACGAGTTTAATAGAAAATCTATGAAGCTCTATTTCATTGATTTTTTCACTAAAATATGGAGCACTGTGCATTTTTTACAGATATGTTAAACACACTTCCAACCTCTTAGATTGCCAGATATATGTCTATATATATATATATATATATATATATATATATATATATATATGTATATACATATATATATATATATATATGTATACACACATACACACACACACACACACACACATATATATATATATATATATATATATATATATATATATATACATATATATATATATATATATATATATGCACCAATATATACATAGATGAAAAAATGAGATAGAGAGATATGCCAGTGTGCCATTGCAAAGTTTAGTGCTGTCGCAGTCGTCATAAAAGGGATGGGAAAACCTTTGTCCAGCAGTGGGCTCACAATGGCTGATGATATATATATATATATATATATATATATATATATATATATATATATATATATGTGTGTGTGTGTGTGTGTGTGTGTGTGTGTGTGTGTATTCCTGAGTGAAATCTATTAGAAGTGTAAATAGTAGACAATCAATAACAATGATATTGTCAACAATAACAATAACAGCAATAATAAATGCAAAAGAGAGTAGAAAACCGGTGAAATACCAGGATCTAACGAGGGACCTGAAGAAGGTGTGGAATGTCAGAGTAGAACACGTAACAGTAGGTGTACTCGGAACCGTGCCAAAGACACTGAAAACGAGATTAGAACCGGGGATAAGAGGGAAAATTGCAACTAAAATGAACACAGCACCTCTAGTTACTGCACGAATACAAAGGGGATTATTGGAAATGTGAAACCCACGACCCCCAGCAGATGGCAATTGCCTAAAAGCAAAGAAAAAAGCGTAGTGGTGGCCGTATTAACCACATTGCTACTGTGATAGGGGAGGGCAATATAAAAAGAGGGTCGGAGATATGAGGGGGCTCACTATCATTCAGCTGCGAACGATAACCACTAGGCACCTAGGGTGAAAAGGATAATAACAATAATAATAATAATAATAATAATAATAATAATAATAATAATAATAATAATAATAATAATAATAATAATAATAATGATGATAGAAGAAGAAGAAGAAGAAGAAGAAGAAATACCCCTCAAGATCGACAGAATACAAACAAACAGCAATTGCTGCCTCTGTGAGGAAGAGATTGTGACCGTAAACCACGTAATTAGTGAATGTAGTCAACTAGACCAAAAGGAGTATAAACACACACGATAGAGTAGCAACAGTGATACACTGGGAACTGAACAAACGAATGGAATTCAACCACGCGGAAAAGTGGTACCAACACAAAACGGAGACAGCCCCGGAGAATGGAAACCACTAATTACTTTGGGACTTTGAAATCCAAACTGATCACCTCATCCAGGCAAGAAAACCGGACCTAGTGATCGTAGACAAGAAGAGAAAACCCTGCCAAATAATAGACGTGGCCGTGCCTACAGACTACAGGGTAAATAGGAAAGAGAGTGAAACTCTGGGAAAATCCAAGGACCTGGCAAGAGAGATGTAGTAGATGTGGAACATGAAAGTTGAGGTAGCACCAGTAATTATAGGTGCACTTGGAACCATACCAAAGACACTGAACGTGAGATTGGAGAAACTAGGAGTAAAAGGAAGGATTGAGACTGAGCAGGCCACATTATTGTCAGGGACTGCACGGATACTGAGGAAAGTGCTACAAATATGATATTTACAACCCCAGCTGTTAGCAGTGACCCAAAAGAGGAGGAAGAAATACATACACAAATGGTTGGAATTGCTGTGATGTGTTAGGGAAAGATGAGAGGAGGGCTGGAGACCTGAAAAGACTTATTGTCACTCAACCCTCAACGACAACCACCGGGCAGCTGGTATGAAACTGTAAACCACAATACTGCTGTCGGCTGTGAGAATGTGGAAAGGACGACTGGAGACTTGAGGAGACTTGCTGTCACTCAAACTCCAGCGGTTACTACCAGGCAGCTGGTGTGAGATTCCAAATAATAATGATATTAATGATAATTATAATGATAATAATAATAATAATGATGATAATAATAATTGTTTTTTCACGTTAGTGTTTCTATTACTGGAAAATGAAGGTAAAAAAAGAAATTCCCTCTAAATACTTCCATATCTATCGATCAATCAATCAGTGAAACAATCTAAAATCTTAACTTGGTAAATAAAGATGGCATTTACATCCAAACATTCCTATATGTGCCTGTGATGTATTAATAACACCAACCCCCCCTACACACATACATACATAAATGAATATGTATGTATATATATGCGTATGTACACATTTATCTTTACATACACCACTTTTTTCTCCTTCCACTCCTCACTTTAGCCACCATCCACCTCTCTCTTTCCCTATAAACTCATAATAGAACCTTGGACGTATGCAAACACACACACGGGGATATAATAATTATCATAATTAACGCTCCCTCATTCAGGGTTGAGTATTCTTTAAGTGAGGTAACTCGTTCATTATAAGATTAAGCAATACTCTTCCAACTTGGGAATTGAGCACCCTGGTGGATGGGAAATTCTTGCCTGAGT
>OY735226.1:11192973-11195473 GCA_963457665.1 Thysanoteuthis rhombus | reverse complement strand
GGATTCAGGAGTTTTCTTCTGAGTTAGATATATCAGCCTTTATTTTTCAATTACATATCCCAACGAGATCTCGATGAATTTCAATGAAATTCTGTGATGAGGTACACAATGGATTATGGGAAAATGATTATATTTTTGACGCAATTCATGCACAATTTCCTCCCCTGCATCGAAGTTATGTATCTTGACGACATACTATCACCGAAACATCATGTTTGTACACACAATATTTCCGAAATTATTTCCACGATATTTTACGATGGGATGAACAAAAAACTATGGGAAAGTGATTCAAGTTTTGGGCGAATCCATGCGCAATTATCCCCCCTTGATTATGACGTTGGCTGAGTTAGGCGCTCTCCATGTGCTTTCTTGTTTGATTTTTTTTTTCTTTTTTGTCTTTTTCCTTGATTCATTTTTTCCTTTCTTTTCGCTCTCTACCAACCATATTCGCCACCCTCCCCCTTCTCAAACCTTCTGGACAATTTCTTTATTCTATTTAAGTCGATTCCTGTCATACCCAACCTGGAAATAGCCCTTCTTCCAGGCATGCATTTCTTCCTCGAACTTTTCCGTCGTTGCCTCCCACACACATTTCTTTCAACCTCTCACTGTTCCTCTGCAATACCGGACCTCTTTTCTTCATTTGAAATCACATTTGAATCTTTGTCCTTCAACAAATTATCATTTTGTCATCACTGTCAATTGGATCCCTTTTTCTGTCTGTTTTTCACTCTGTCTCTCTCTCTTTCTCTCTCTCTCTTTCTAAATATATATATATATATGTGTGTGTGTGTGTGTGTATATATATGTATAAACATATATATATATATATGTATGTATATACATATGTTTTTGTATATATATGAATATGTATGTATATCTATATGTGTATATATATGTGTGTACTTATATGTATATCGATAAACGTGTATATATATGTATATATATATGTGTTTGTAAATATATAGATATATAGATATATATGCATATATGTACACACACACAAACACACACACACACATATATATATATATATATATATACATATATATATATATATATATATATATATATATATATATATATATATATATATATATATATATATATATATATATATATATATATACATATATCCAACTTACACATTATTAAGGTGTCTTAGAAACTTGTATCTAATTCTTCAGAGTCAAACATTTGCTGTTAAATTTGTTCTCTTTGGAAACTTAGTCTTTTAATCTCTAAAACGTACACACATGCTACTGAAGATGGTGACCCTTCCCAAAACATGTATGGCACACGAATCAATTAATTTGTTCATTCATTAATTAGATAATAAAATCTCCATATACTCTTGACTCCTGAGTTTGCCTCATTCGTGATACTTGAAATATATATATATATATGTATATTCATATATATATATATAATTATATATATATATATATATATATATATGTATATATATATATATATATATATATATATATGTGTATATGTATATATATATATATATATATATATATATATATATATATATATATATATACATATATATATATATGTACAAGTATTCCAAAAGATGGGTCCATTGAGTGTAAGAGATAATCAAGAAGTAGGGAAATGCGACACCGGTCGGAGATTATCTTTCTAATAACTTGGATATTTTGTGAACATTCATTTCTCTCTTGATAGTCTCATAGAATCCGTCCAAAGAAATCTTTTCCGTTAGCCAAGAGACACAACTATGGACATTTACCTGTTACCACCATATACTAATTATCCACTTCCTCAATCACTTGACCCCTACCCTTTTTATCCAAAGGAGAAAGGAAAAAAAATGTAGAATATCCCCCTCCCCACTATTCTTTCCATCACCCTCACCATCAAAACAGATATTTCAAACGTCTTTCAACAAAGCAATAAACAACCCTTTGCTCCTTTCTCCCTGTTAACTATTCGAGAGTGGACCATTTCGCACCCTAACTACTTTTACTTTCTTTCGCTTATTCAAGAGTTTAAGGAAAATTCTGCCTCCTAATGACCCTTCTTTCCCTGGTCCCTTCAAGGGTTAAAGGACAATTGTGTTTCCTACCTACCGTACTTTCTTTCACCCGTTAAAGAGTTAAAGGACAATTTTGCTACCTTCCGAAGGTACTTTGAATAGAACTTGCTTTCTCTCCAACCCAACCTGTAAATCTCCCTTTTTCTCCATGCCTTTTCTCCCCCCCAAGCCTTTTCTTCCTTTAACTTCCCCCCTCATTGCCTCCCACTCACTTCATTTAACGCCTCCTACTGCACCTATGCCAATTCAACCCTCTGCTTTTAGTTCTCAACTTAGCACTTTTTGCGCTAATCTTACCAGGTTTCTCGTTAGAACAACACGAAAATTCCACATTTTCACTATTTTGACCTATTTCTAGCGCTAAATGATTTTAGCCATTATCAGCCCATTTCTAGCGCTAAATGTTTCTAGCCAATATTAGGCTATTTTGTA
>OY735226.1:11025473-11187973 GCA_963457665.1 Thysanoteuthis rhombus | reverse complement strand
CTTTTAGTACATATTATCGATTAGAGTCAAAACGGGAAATGACTGAAGCGCGCACTCTAACGAGCAAGTACTTTTACGGACACTGACAGGTTCATGACACTTTGGGGCGTTAAAAGTATGACAACATATATATATATATATATATATATATATATATATATATATATATATATATATATATATATTCCTTTATATCCCTATATATATATTCCTTTTTTTCTACTTTCTTTCCTTTTCCTTGCTTTCTCCCCCAATCCTTTCTTTCTTTCTACCCTATTTCCTTTCTTTTTCTCTTTCTTTTTCTTTCTTTTCTTTCATTCTTTCTTTAAATCTTTCTTCTGGTCTCAGTCACTTTCCCTTCCTTTCTTTCTTCCTTCATTTTCTATTTCTTACATGCTGTTTTGTTTTTCTTTCGTTTCGTTTCCTTTCTTGCTTTTTTTTACCCTCCGTCTTTCATTCCTCATCTTTTCCTTCAATCATACCAGTTCCGAACTTTCTTCTTTTCTTTTTTTTTTCGTTCCTTTCTTTTTTTTTCTTTCTTTACCATCAATCCCTCGTAAATCTTTTCGTTCTTCGAATCTTCCTTTTGGACTTCCTCTCACGCCTTTTTCTTTCTTCCTTTCCTTTTCTTTCCTCCTTACTCTTTTAAATATCATTCTTTCTGTCTGTCGTTCTTTCTTTTTTTTTCCCGTCTTTCACCCTTCTTTTCTACTTTCTTTTTTTTTCTCACATTGATCAGCTTCTTTTCCCATTCTCTCTTACTTAATTCCTCCTCCTCCCCCTTCTCCTCTTCTTCTTCTTCTTCTTCTTCTTCTTCTTCTTCTTCTTCTTCTTCTTCTTCTTCTTCTTCTTCTTCTTTGTCTTGCATTTTCTTCTATACTCTCATTCATTTCCATCCCCGTTTTTCTTTCTATTGACTTTCCTTTTTACTTCTTCCGTTCCTTCTTTTAATTCATTCCCGTTTTTTTTTTCTTTCCTCTTTCCATTCGTGAACAATCGTAGCCACCAGTGTTGGCAAATCTATTGTCCCTTATATTACATGTGTTTGTCAGTTTGTTTATGGGTTTGTGTTTTTAAGCGCTCCAGCCCATAAAGTTTTGTCTATAGACTTAAAAATTGGAATCAGTAATTCACTAAACCCCTTCTAAAAATGTTTTTATTTCCATTTTTGGAGAAACGGAGGATTGATTTTTTTCAGTTTTCGGGGAACCTATTTCAACAGTTTTAAGAATAACATTTTGTTTTCCAGAATGTAAATGTTTCTAGATGTTTTTTTGTTTTTTTTAAGATGTTTTTCAGTGGAAATAAGATCGAGTTCAAGCGAAGAATCACACTAGGATGACAAGCCTTGGGCAGAGCTAGCTCAACCTTCAAAAATAAGAAGATCCCAGTAATCCTAAAGAGAAGGGTGTATAACCAATGCATCCTCCCAATAATCACTTATGGAGCTGAAACATGGAACTTAACCAAGAGACGGACCCGTAAGCTGAGAACCATGCAACGTGCACATGAAAGAATAATGCTGGGCCTCACATGGAGAGACCACAAAACAGCACAGTACATCCGGGAAAACACAACAGTTAGAGACATCATAGAATCCATAAAAAATCTCAAATGGCGGTGGGCTGGCCATGTTGCAAGAATGGCAGACAATCGATAGACATCACGACTCACAACATGGATTCCCCGAGACCACATGCACAACCGAGGCCGACAAAATATTAGATGGAGAGACGAGCTAGACAAGTTCAGGAAGTACTGGCTCCGCGACACCCATGATAGAGAAGTGTGGCAAATCCTGGGGAAGGTCTGTATCCAACGACGGACGCTAAAAGACTGATGATGATGATGATGACATCAGAATCAAGATTTTTTTTTAGCTTTATTTCAGATGTTTTCCAGTGGAAAATGCCTGTGATGTCATAACCGAAAATTATTCTGACCATATTTATTCTTCGATGGAATTTTTTCACTTGACATCCAAATTTCAACCCTGCGTTTGTTCATTCATCAATTCTTCTTTCTCTTCTTCTCTACCTTTCCTTCTTCCTTTTCTTTCTGGAGTACATTGCTATTTTTTCTTTTCGCTCTTTCTTTTCATTCCATCTTCTTCTTTCTTTAACTTTCTCTTTCTTTTTTCACAATCAATCTTTTTTCCTTCTTTCATTTTCACTTATTTTCCCCTGCATCTTTCTCTTTATTCTTTTTCTCTCATTTCTAGTCACCGCAATCCACACCAAACCAGTTTAGTCACTGTTGCTGGGTTTCTATCTATCTATCTATCTATCTATCTATCTATCTATCTATCTATCTATCTATCTATCTATCCGGAATTATCTGCTCATTATAGAAACTTGAAATTTTGAACGCCCTCATCCTACGTACGGACGACTTTTTGTTCTTGGAAATCCACATCCAAAATAGGATTTTTTCGGGGAGGAGGGGTCAATATGCAATGTTAGTTTACGCTAAATCATTCTCTTATTTGCGTCTGCTATTTTGGGGGGGGAGGGTTGGAAATACAAACCTGTTTCAGTGATCCCAAACCAACTAAAGGCGAGAGAAGTAACTTATTCATCGATAATCCCTTTTCCCAAGTTTTCAATTGATCCCCCCCAATAGAGCTTACATGGGTGCTATAGAGAGTGATGGTAGTCTATTTCTTTATTTCCTTTTCCATTTTTTCCATTTTTTTTACATATTTCTTGTTTCCAATATTTCTTTCTCTCTTCCTTTTTCTTTTCTTCCTTCATTTTTAAACGATTCTGAGTCCTTTTTCCTCCTTCATTTCCTGATGTTCTTCTCCTATTCTCTGTTTATTCTTTTATTTATCATCTTTAATTCCTTTTCTTTCTTTACCTTTCCTTTCCCTTTGTTTTCCCTTCTCTCATATCTTCTTTCTTTCTTTTTATTCTCCTTTGTGACATTATGGGGGAGAGATGTGCTTGTTTGACACCTCTGCCTCTTACTGGTTTGGCCAGCCCACAATCCCCTACAGTTCTACAGCATTATCATGATCAGCAGCTGTAGCCTTTTAGTATCCCTTTCTCAGAATTCACCAGACTTTTCTATCTTAACTTAGTCAGACCATCTTATATATTTCTGACTTTCTTGCAACATGACCAGCCCATTGCCATGGGAGTTTTCTGATAATAGATTCTATGATATCCCTCACCCCATGTTATGTTTAGCACGTTTTTTTTCCAAGTGTATGTTGCATTGTTCTCAGTTGGAAGGCCAGTCCTTTGGTAAATTACCAAGGTTCAGCTCCATAGGTGACAACTGCATCGGTTGTAAACCTTTGATTTCAAGACTATTGGAATTTTCTTGTTCTCAAAGACTTGGCTTGGTTTACCGGAGGTTTGCCATCCAAAAGTGATTGTTCACTTTTCTTTCCTTCTTTTGAGGGTTCTGTGGAGATTAATTGTCCTAGGTAGATGTTGTGGTCTAATTTCACTCCTTTCCAAAACCCTGAGAATTAATTTTTCGGATAATTGAGAATTCACTTGTTCACTTATGGCGTTAGTTTCGTGCACTTCAACGCTGATTATTGGATATGTTTTTCTTCATGTTTTATCGTAATGTTGGGGTTCGAGTAAGAGTTAGAGGCCAGGTTATGGATTTGGCTTTGCAAAAATATAGTTTATTATTCGTTTAGGCTTAGATTCCCCTGAAGAAAACACTGCTAATCTGGCAAAAGCACTGAGAGAGAGAGAGAGAGAGAGAGAGAGAGAGAGAGAGAGAGAGAGAGAGAGAGAGAGTAATTGAAGTCCATGGTCTCCTATGACGAATGAACTGTAAGGTTCCAGAATTAGACCTTCAAACATTTCCTTTCTCAAAACTGACAAATTTTCTCAAAGATGTAAAATCTGATGGATTAACTATCACAATAAGAAAAAAATCGCGAAAACATTTTCTCCATTGGCTATTCAACTCAGTCCACCAATTTTATTTATTTTGTTTCTAAACATTGGTGTATTATTATGGTTTCTTTAGCTTTGAAATGAGTTTTTTTTGTCATATGAGTGCAAACGGAAACCCTATGATAATCAATGATTTTTCTTTGTTAAAATCAGCTCTCAAATGTGTGACCCCCGTAACCCTGTCCACAACATCTAGCAAGCCCGCATACCGCCTTCCACCAAAAAACTCTTTAAAGTAATTTTCCCTAAACTGAGAATTCATGCGCTCACTTAATGCCTTAGCAGCCTGCACATCAAAGTGCACGACTGGATAATGTTCGATATAGCATTAGGGTAAGTATTAGGCTTAGAGTTAAAGTTAGGGATTTTCTTCTTAGAAAAAGTCCTTTAATTATCAGAATAGACTTGGATTCATTGGCAGAAATTCTGACATAAGCACACAGAGGAAGAAAAAGATATCTTCCTTCAAAATTAAAAGAAAATTCCGAAAGGTTTGAAATTTTAGTTAGATATTTTAAAGCACATCAAATTTAAAAGAAAAAATGATTAGAAAGAAAAAAGTAATTTTTGTCTCCATCAGGTTTTATCTTGCTCCTAAACACTGTATTGTATATCTTAATTATTTCTTTAACGATAAGAATAGTTATTTTTATGTGAGCACGAACACAGAACCATTACGATTTTTCCTTTGTAAAATTCAGCCTAAAAATGCATGCTGTTTGTGAATCGAGACATGATTTCGAATATGCCTTTTTTTATCCACCGTGATCCCTCACTGGTTAGGACAGCACATACATCGGACAGACTTGCACAGGCAAGTGCATAACCTCAGGCAAGCCTGCCAACACCTTCATGAAACCTTCAGAATTAATTTTTCTCAAAACTAAGAGACTATGGAATTTGAATTGTACTCATGATTTATGGTCGTGTTTGGGTTTGGATCAGGTTAAAAATTACGGTTATGTTTTCTGCTATTAGAAAAATACGTTTTATGGTCCGTTTGGGGTTAATAGTTTGCACGTCAACGTGGATGATTGAATTCAAATTGTGACCATGTCCTATCATTGCATTAGGATTTGGATTAGGGTTAGTGACAGGTTTATGGTTTTTGCTAACAAAGAACGTGTTTTATTATCTGATTAGATTGAGATTCCCTAACAGAAAAATACTGCATAAGCCCCAAGGAGAAGGGCGATTCACATCCATAGTCACCTATGAATAATGGGAAGTTACCCAGCAGTTAAGCATTAAAGTTATATTTTAAAAAGAACCCCTCTCCCCTTATAAAATCTTCAAATGTTTACTTTCCCCAAACCTGATGAATTTACAGAAGGTCTGGACGTCTGATAAATTGAAAGCAAATGAAATTGAAAGAAAAAAGAATTGAAGAAGAAAGTGAAATTTTTGCCTCCAGATTTTGAACACGGTTTACTGATTATACTTTCCTTGATCCTGATCGAACTGGTATATTTTTGCTCTCACTAATTTCTTAAAGGATTTTTCCAACTGAGTGCAAACGCTGACCCCAAAAGAAACAACAATCTTTCTGAAAATTCAGCCTTATAATGAAAACTATAGGTGAAGTTTGACCTGTACATTTCGAATGTGCGTTTTTTTTTCACTCTGTGATATGCAGTTCTTGACTTTTTAGACTACAGGCACATATATGCTATGATATCTTATATGATAGAGGCTTGGGTACCCGGCGTTGCTTGGAAAACTTCCAAATTTAGCAGCACTGAGAATCAAATTTCAGAGATACTTCATGAAATCAATAAGTGTTGAGAGTGTCCTCGCGCATATCCCCTCTTTCCACCGGTTAGGCCAGCACATACCCCCAGGCAGAACAAAGAAAATTTCTGATAACAAGTGGGAACAGACCAAACCTAGAACAACTGAATTAACAACAAAATTCATATAAAAAAGACACTCTGGCATTGGGAAACAGATTCAAGTGAGAATAAAACACTATCAGAGAGGAAACATACCACAAAAATTGATGGACTGACTAATTACTGATCGCAAACATACCTATACAACACCCTCCAAACTTATTATTTGTAACTACCAACAAACATATCTTCCCCGTTAAAAAGATAATACAAAAAAACTTACCAAACAATGACCCACCACAAACACTAAAAAACATTTTTAAAGAATAGAAAAATAGACCCACCCTGAAAAAATGTCTTAAATAGCGATCTAAAATGAACCAAATCGCCCACCTGAAGAAGCCCAGACACCTTTAGTCAGATCCTAAAAACTTGAAAACTATTTTTCTTTAAACTGAGAATTTATATGCTCACTTTTGGCGATAGTAGATCGTGCATCAAAGCGGCCAGTAGCATTTGAATAGTACCCATTTTTTTGTTGCTTTCGGATTTGGATTATAATTAGTAGTCGAGCTAGGTTTTTTGCCAGGAGAAAACCATGTTTTATTGTCAGCTGAGAGTTTGCTTCCTCAAAAAACTACTGCAAAACTGGCATAAGCCCTGAGAGAGAAAAAACGCCCATTATCACCTATGACGAATGGAATGCAAAGGCGCTTTCTAGCATCATAGCTTCATTGTAAAAGGAACCCCCTCTTATAAAGCCTTTAAATATTCCCTTCCTCTAACCTGATAAATTTACAGAAGTTACAAAGTTATTATAAATTGGAAGAACAATGAAATTCAAGAAAAAATATCTCCACTGGTTTCTGATATCGGTCTGCCGATTGTATTTACCCCGTTTTCTGTGTTGGTTATCTCACTGATTTCCTCTGCTATAAAATTAGTTCTTTTTTTTCTTATGAGTGTGAATGCAGTCGCTACAAATATATTTTGCAAAACTCAAAATGAAAATGTGTTCTGCGGGTATTCCTCTATGATGCATTGCTTAAGCTTTATAGGATTGCCAACACACGAACACAACTTCTTTATCATATATAGTGCCAAAGTTATGGCAGCCCTGATATAGAGATGAATCCATATTCTAATGCAGGGTTAGGCTCAAGATTTGTATTTTAACTAAATTATAAATAGAACCACTTTTCTAAATTTGATTTTTTTTTAAAATCAAATCCGACAAATTCTTGGATGGTCAAATAGATTAAAAGCATTTAAAATTGAAAGAAAACTTTCTCCATCGAGGTTTGAATTCGGTCAGTAAAAAATATTTCATGTGCCCTTTATCACTTGGTTGAAGATAAACCGTAGTTTTGAAGCTTACGAATTACTGATCATACAGAAATTCTGATGAAATCATTTGCCTCACCTAACAGGGGTGTAGGTTCAAATAAATGGTGACAAAAACCGCTCACAGATGAAGTTGGATCAAAATATACGTATAGTTTTATGGGCCTTACTTTAATAGTTTTTTGAAAAATCTGAGATAGAAAAAATCTAAACAGCGTGTATGAACGCACACCCCAAAGAGATCAACATCTTTTTTTTTCTTTTTTGCAAAACTTGACTTCCAGGTACGTGCTGAAAACAATTTTTGCCAAAACAATAAAAACAGAAAAAGATGAAGTAGTGTTAAAATGCCGGCATCGATGAAAATTTCTGATATCAAGTTGGAAGAGACCGAACCCAGAACAATTGGATTAACATCTAAGGTCATATAAAAAAGAAACCCTGACATTGGAAAACAGATTCAAGTGGGCATTAACACTCTCAGAGAGGAAACATACCACTGATGTTTTGACTACTTACTGAAAACAAACATGCCTTTGCGATACCCTCCTAGTCTATCAGTTGTAACTACCAACAAGCACATCATCCCCATTGGATAAAAAGATAAAACAAAAAGTTAACAATGACCCACCACTAAGACTAAACAGAACATCAAAGAAATAGAAAAATAATATATATGTATATATATATATATATATATATATATATATAGAGAGAGAGAGAGAGAGAGAGAGAGAGAGAATGAAAGGAAGCCAACCTATTAAAACTGACCCACCATGAAAAAATGTCTTAAATAGGAATAAAAAATAAACCAAATCATCCGCCTGAAGAAGCCGAGAAGGGCAGAAAAAAAATGTTTGTTTAGCAAAGCCCTACTTCATTATATTGTTCAAGCTTTACTCTAAACCAACTTACTGTTTGATGATGAATGTATCGAGCACATTATGAAATAAACTGGTCACACGTCGCATATCGTATGATATTATATTTTATTCCTGATTTGGATTATACATATGTGTATGTGTATTTGTGTATGCGTATGTGTGTGTGTTTGTGTGTGTGTGCGTTGAAATCAGTTTTATATTACTGATTGTTTCATTGAAAAGGATAGACAACGAATTCTGAAAAAAACAAACATTCTAATTAGCTTTTTTGTTTGGGTACAAGAGGACAGATGACTGGTTTTAATGAATGTATATATATATATATATATATATATATATATATATATATATATATATATGTATGTATATATTTATATATATATATATATATATATATATATATATGTAAATCCATGATATACGTATACATCATATCTGGCAAAGAAAAGAACAGACGAGTGAGAACCTGAGTGGACCACACTCCCACAGCTACTTTGGGTGAACCACTCTCCCGTAGCCACCTAACCATCTACGTGATAATAAGACCAAATAGTTTTTACACCAATTTTTAACCTTCTGAAGAACTCACATATATAGTCGTAAACTTTACACTGTAGCTGAGAAATAATTATAGTTCAGAGATTTCGTAATTTTGATACAAAGAGTCCTGATCATCGTTCGATGTCTCGTCGTGCAAGTAAGTTACTTTCCGACTCCTATCAATATTAACTTCAAGATATTTTGTGTTATACACAGAATATTGAATTTAGTACTAACATTTAATTTGAGATGTTTATGTATTCTTTTGGTTGATTTTTACCCGTCATCATTTATTCACTTCGCTATATTTATTGTTATATTCTATTCCATTGTTATCTGATTGCTGAATTAGGTGTCCTGGATTACATTGTACGAGTCAATTCAGTTTATGTGGACCATCATCTGTGAAATATATGCGTTGATAAATTATAATCAGAAAATTATTCTAAATCCCGTCACAGCCTCTATATTCTTGAAAAATAACTGGATACATCGAATACAAGTGAATAAATTTTCCCAGGGTAACACTGATTTATATTTCTTGAAAAATGTGTAAAATGTATTTTCTAAGTAAAAAAATAACTAGCAAAGTTAATTAAAATACATGAAACGGAAATGCTTTTTTCCTGTGTCGTATTGGTTAAACTTCCAATCATATGCAAGATATTTTATTTGTGAAAGAATGTACTAGTATTTCATAAGATAGCTCCAATAAATGTAAGAGATAATTAAGAAGTAAGAAGAATAATTTATTTTTAATAACTTGGATATCTAGTAAAAAAGTTTTTTGTGTACATAGTTGTATATTTCAGCTCGAAAGAAAAAGTCTTGACTAGTATCAATGAGATTTTCATTAATAAATAAATAAATAAATACACATATATATATATATATATATATATATATATATATATATATATATATATATATATATATATATATATATATAATAAACCTTACCTCCAAACACCTCACTCCCGAGTCTGTCTCATTCTCTACAGTATACATTATATATATACATATATATATATATATATATATATATATATATATATATATATATATATATATATATATACATATATGATAATTGTTTCATCCACGGACAGCTGTTTCGTTGTACTACAATTCGACCATCGACTATCCAGCATCCAGTACCATGAGGTATGATCAAAAACTTCGCTTCAGACCCAGACATTTTATCTCTGCTCTACGCGGAACTGGACAGTTAGTAGGTCCCAACTAAGCAATGTATATTTACTCACGCCTAATTTCCCATCTACCAAAGTTTTTTTTTATTCGAGTGTTGGTAGAGGATTGCATATAGCAGTAATAGACGGGTGCCCCACTTAACAGTGCTCGACCCTAAAATGAAGGAGCGTTAATTACATCAATAATAATAATAATAATAATAATAATAATAATAATAATAATAATAATAATAATAATGATAATAATGTCCCAAAGAGACTGAGAGCAAGACTGGAGGAGCTCAGGATAAAAGGAAGGATTGAGACAGTACAGACCACAGCACTGCTAGGGACTGCACGGATACTGAGAAAAGTGCTAGAAATATAAGGACTGCAACAATAAATGTTAGCAGTGCCCCAACAGAGGGAGGAAAATGAAAGCAGAAATGTGAACCACAGCACCAGCATGATAGGCGAGGGAGAGAAGAGTAGTTAGCTGAAGACCTGAGGAGACTTATTGTCACTTAGCCTTCAGCAATGGCCACTGGGCAACCGGTGCGAAACTGTAAATCACAGTATTACTGTGCTCTCTGAGAATGAGGAGAGGATGGCTGGAGACTTGAGGAGACTTGCTGTCACTCAACCTCCAGCAGTAACCACCAGGCAACTGGTGTGAGATTGCATAATAATAATAATAATAATAATAATAATAATAATAATAATGATAATAATAATATATACGTACTATATAAACGATTGAATCAAACGTAGTGAAAAACACACTTTTCTCATTATTTAATGTCCTTTTCTCATCATTTTTATTCCAGTTTGATAGAGAAGACGTTCTTCCAACTCTTGTCTACTACCGTTCAAAGTAAATCGACCCATGTGCTTACTTTGGAATTTTCGTTTTCCCGCTTTAAATTCATTCATTCATCTTTTTGTTCTCCTTTTTATCTCTTTTCCCCCACCCTTCCATTTTATATCTAAGGTTGGCTCCACATTGACTGCTCCAAATGGACTGACCTTGGTTCTCAGTTAGAATTTTCGTCCTCCTCCTTGTTTCAATTTCCTTCATTTTACATGTGAGATTGGCGCCTAGGAATTTAATGAGATTCTGGCATTACAGTTCAAATGAAAGAACTCCCTGTTCAAATCATCTCACTGTCGCAGTTTCCGAGTGCACTTTTTATTTTTACTAATAATAATAATAATAATAATATCGAGATTTAAATGGGGAAAGAAGGCAGGACATGAAACCAGATGCCACAGAGGCCAAGAACTATTGGAATAGCATATGGGGGCACCCAAAAAGACATAACGTAACACCGCAATGGTTAGGAAACATGAGAAAAGAACTAGGAGATATAGACAAGGGAGAACCAATAGTACTGAATGAAACCACATTGAAACATACTCTTAGGAAAGTAGCCAACTGGAAAGCACCGGGTCCCGACGGGATCCATGGGTATTGGTTCAAAAAATTTACCACGTTACACGGCAGACTCACTCACCTACTCCAAAATTGTCTGAATGAAGGCAAAGCACCAGAATGGATGACTAAAGGCAGAACCACCCTCATCCAAAAAGACCCGGGAAAGGGGAACATAGCAAGCAACTATAGACCAATCACTTGCCTACCACTTATGTGGAAAATCCTGACCGGGCAAATAGCAGAGAGAATATACATGTCAATGGATAGAAGGGGGCTACTACCAGAAGAACAGAAAGGATGTAGGATAGGAACCAAAGGGGCAAACGATTTACTCTACATAGACCAGATGATCTTAAAAGAAGTAAGGAAAAGGAGAAAGAATATCGCAATGGGATGGATAGATTACAGAAAGGCATACGATATGATCCCACATAGCTGGATACTCGAATGCCTTAGAATGTTCAAAATTAGCGAACCGGTGGTTAAATTCATTGGTAATTCAATGGAAGACTGGAAAGTAGATTTGACAGCTGCAGGGGACAAACTAGCCGAGGTAGGGATAAAAAGGGGGATCTTCCAAGGGGACTCGTTGTCCCCACTGTTATTTGTTCTAACAATGATACCGCTTAACAGAATCCTGAAAAACAGCAAAGGATACCACTTCTCTAAAACAAAAGGAAAGGTCAACCACTTAATGTACATGGACGATATTAAATTGTTTGCGAAAAACAGGGGAGAGCTTGAGACTCTGTTCAACGAAGTAAGGGAATATAGTGAGGACATAGGAATGGAGTTTGGGATAGAAAAATGCGCAATAATGGTGATGCATAAAGGAAGGCTTTCAATGAGTGAGGGAATTGAACTTCCGGACAACAACAAGATTAGGGCATTGACTGCACAAGACCGATACAAGTACCTAGGTGTCCTTGAATGTGACACGATAAAACGGGAAGAGATGAAGGAGAAAATTAAGAGGGAATACCTTAGAAGGATAAGGAAAATATTAGAAACCAAATTAAATAGCAGAAATCTAATAAAAGGAATGAACACCTGGGCTGTGTCAGTAGTTAGGTATACAGGACCATTCTTAGGATGGACAAAGGAAGAGCTCCAATCAATGGATAGGCGAACAAGGAAACTTATGACGATGCATAAAGCATTACACCCTAGGGATGATACAGATAGACTATACGTTAAGAGAAAAGAAGGTGGTAGGGGGCTCATCAGCATAGAAGATTGTGTCCAGAGAGCTAGAGTAGTCCTAGATAAATATGTGCGAACAAATAGTGAAGAAATCATAAAGAGCGCGAGGGATAGTGCAACAAACAAAGTAGAAAGCAATGGAACGGTACAGCAAACTAGAAAAGAAAAGTGGGAAGGGAAAAAATTGTACGGCGAGTTTAAAAGACAGATAAAAGATATAGCAGACGAGAAATCATGGACGTGGTTACGAAAGGGAAACCTTAAGAGAGAAACAGAATCGCTCATCATGGCAGCCCAAAACAAAAGCATAAGGACAAACTACATAAAAGCTAAAATCGACAGAACACAGGCAAACAGCAAATGCCGCATGTGCGGTGAAAGAGATGAGACAGTAAACCACATAACTAGTGAATGTAGTCAACTCGCCCAGAAGGAGTATAAGCATAGACACGATAGAGTAGCAACGATGATACACTGGGAACTAAGTAAACAAATGGGATTCAACCATGGGGAAAAGTGGTATCAGCACAAGCCAGAGGCAGTTTTGGAGAATGACAACCACAAACTACTGTGGGATTTTGACATCCAAACTGACCACCTCATCCAGGCAAGAAGGCCGGACTTAGTAATAGTAGACAAAAAAAAGAAAGCCTGCCAAATAGTAGACGTGGCTGTGCCTGCAGACCATAGAGTAAAAAAGAAGGAGGGTGAAAAAAGGGAAAAATACCAGGACCTAGCAAGGGAGTTAAAGAAAATGTGGAACATGAAAACTAGGGTAGTACCAGTCATAGTGGGAGCACTAGGAACTGTCCCCAGAACGCTGAGGGAGAGACTGGAGGAGATCGGGATTAGGGGGAGGATAGAGACCGTACAGACCACAGCACTACTGGGAACTGCACGGGTACTGAGGAAGGTGCTAGAGATATAAGTACTGCAACGAATTGTAGCTCTGTCATGATATGCGAAAGAGGGAGGAGACGTTAGCTGAAGACCTGAGGAGACTTATTGTCACTCAGCCCTCAGCGATAACCACTGGGCAACCGGTGTGAAACTGTAAATCGCAGAATTACTGCGACCTGCTAGTACTAGGAGAGGAGGGCTGGAGACTTGAGGAGACTTGCTGTCACTCAAACTCCAGCGGTTACCACCAGGCAACTGGTGTGAGATTCCTAATAATAATAATAATGATAATGATAATGATAATAATAATAATAATAATAATGATGATGATGATAATATAAATATAAATATAAACTGACCAGAGTGATAATTCGAACTCAGATTCCTAATATTCACCATTCAGATTCAGTATATCAGAATTCATGCTTAAAAACAATTACAACAAAATGAAAATAAACTTTTATTCTTTTAATCTCCTTGTCTTTCATCATTTAGATTAATATACAACAAAATGAAAATTCATGACTATATATATATATATATATATATATATATATATACATATATATATATATGTATATATATTAAAAATAACCTATGCAATCCTCCTAAGATCATTAGTTATTTGAAATTTTCACTTTTGAGAAATAATTAAACGAAAAGTTGAGATGATTCGAAACTCACTTATCTTTCCTGTATTTGTCCATTCAAATTAGCAGATTCTATCAAGTTATTTTGATAAAGTTTGTTAAATTTTCTGTCATTCTATATTGTTACTTTTGTAAATTGTCCTAATATTTTTCGGCGATTCATTCCTTGTTCAACTTCATTAATTACTAAATGGGCGCTTTTTCAATCCAATTCTCAGTTCTTGGAGTTGTTCTTGCTATTCCTATAAACTTAGACAATATGGTTCCATGAGATATATATGCTACTCTTATGTCTCACGTGCACAATAGAAATGAGAATGTACCCAGTACATCAAAAAGATTGTATATAGTTATCTCATTTACAATCCACATATCTAGGTCAAGAAACATTGACTGTGATCCTTGTATGTTCTGGCTTAAGTGCCTGATCAGTTGGGTATATATGTCTGTAGTTATCGAATTTATTTGTATCATTCGAGCAACACATATGTACAGAGCGTTTATATCTGTGAAATTTATGTGACCTTTTGATATCATTTTGAATTAATGCCAACATAGATTTATATTCGTATCAATGTAAATATAAGGCACTGATAGGCACTGGGTCGATACCCATGGGATTACCGATTGTTTGTTGGAGTAATCAGTCACCCATTTCAAGTAACTTCCATTAAAATTGGACACACAGTTGCATTTACTCTGTAATAAGGTTTTATATGGAGTGCTGAGATATGTTGTGCTAAAATCGTAGGTAGAAATGGATTTATTTATTTTCCGAGCGTCTATACAATCCATTTTTTCCTTTATTTGTATGGATTTGTTTATTACCCTGAAGAGATTTAAGTTACTGTAAATCTACTTTTATGTGGAATTCATGTATTTAATTGTATATAAGTTAGAAGATCTTCGATATTGCTCTACATAGAGGTTTTGTGCACATGAGGTCAAGTGCTATAATTTTAAAAGCCTGTAACAAATCGAATACTAGTTAATTGCTAGTTTTTAAAAAAAATCTATGACCAACCTTTGGGTTCAATGTTTTATACAATTCAAAGTTATTGAAGATGATTGCTCTAGATATCTTATTTGTCACGGTGATCCCCAATTTCCTACTTCTAACTGTAATTTTTTGATATAGTAGCTCTGGAATATAAATACAACATTGTTTGTCACTTTGTCTATCGGAACAATGTTAGACTTATAGTGAAGCTCTTTAAGATAGTCTAATATTTGTGGATCTGTGAGTGCAAGATTAGTCTTTTGTGGATGTTTGAAATTTTAAATATGTTCTGTCTTCTTATTGATAACTTTAATTACACTTTCATTCTAATGAATGAACGTGAATACTCCTATTTATTGCTTATTTGACATAGAACCAATTAACGAATCCAGGTTTTTTTTATATAATTCCTTTCTCACATTTATCATAACTGATCCATTTCAGTTCTCTATAATTTGGACCTTTTATAAAGATTTTTCTTCTCAATTCAATGTTTTTAACTATTTCAAAATTACAAGTTAATATCTGGCCTCGGTCTTTCTTACAGAATTGTGATGTTTGGCATTGACAAATTGGAGTCTCTATTGTTTCTTCGTTTTTCCCAGCTATGCCTTCAAATTCTCTTTCATAACCAAACATGTTGTGCCGTGTCGTTGGTTGTAATCTGTACGTTATCAATGGATTATGTTCGTCTATTCTCAGCTCATTTGGAGGCTTTGCATAATTCTCTGTTTCTTAATTTCTTATTCTAATGTCACCGAGTTCTCTGTTTATATAGGTAAAAACTCATACATTATTAGTAATCCTATTTTCCTTCTTCGGTCGGTGGCTTATGGTATTTAGTGTCAATATAGTCTACGAAGCTTTACAGCTTTTAGCACCGTATTTGTTTAAAATTTCGAATTTATACCATTTCGTCAAAAAATTCTAAATATCTGTAAAAGCAATTCACGTAAATTTTTCAGTGTTTTTCACGTTCTACACGGAATTAGATGAGATACTATGTGTGAATTTGTATTGTTTGGATCATCAGTTATTTACCACGTAATAGTTTCAGGGATTTAAAAGCAAAACAATGATATTTCCATGGCTCCCAAGCAGTATTGAACTGAAACAAATTCCCTTTAAGCGACGATTTTGATATTTACCTTTGTTATATCATTTTAGGACCTCTTCATAATACGAGGATTCTTTTTATATATAGGGTATCATCGTACTGTATTGTATGTTAGTGTTATTTCATACTATACACCATTTATTTTTTCGAAACTATCACTAACGTAGTTTATTTATGTAAATAATTACGGAAGATTAGATAATATGACTCTACACATGTTTTTTGGTGAAACCACTTTTCAAAACTCTTCAAGCATTGATTTAACACTACATGTGTTGAGTTTCTCTACCTAATTTTTTTGTAATTAATAACTATTGCTCTCTTTCGATTTTAACACATTTAGCACTTTTCATTTAAATCATATTAAATTTCAAAATTTCTGTTTCACTAACTCCATCCTTGAAATATTTTCAAAAGGATTTGTATTAAATATATTAATTATTATTATAATCAACGTCCCCTTTTTCAGGGATGAGCACTCTTCAAGTAGGTCAACTCGTTCATAATGAGCTAGTTTAGCATTGCACTTCCAACTCTGGAATGGAGCACTTTGGAGAATTGTGTGTAAGTAAATATGTCACTTAAATTCGTCCACTTCTGTGTAGTACAGGGGTATATGCCAGCCTCTGGGTCTGATGCTACAGTTTTGATCCTACCTCGTACTACTGAACGAAATATTGGGTAGTCTATAGCCACACTGAAGAGTTGTAACACGACAAAACAGCTGTCTGTTGATGACATAATAATTAAATAATTATATATATATATATATATATATATATATATATATATATATATATATATATATATATCAGTCGTATAAGTCCACTGTGTGACCATGACATTTCCAATATCCTTCCCTAACGTGCTAATCTCTGCCAATTGTTACTTGCTAACTTTTGTCTTGTTTTCCCTACTGCATTTACTGTCCACCATACATCAATCATTTAAGGCTTTTGTTCCATCTTTTGTCCGTTCTATGTGCTATCTGCCCAGTCCATTGCTGTTTTTGTTGCTTAATTACTTGTACGATATCCTTGGCCCTGTTCCTCCCTCAGATACTCGTTGATCTTTTTTTATCACTCCCTAACATTATTCCCATTGCCTTCCATGTTATTCTGAGTTCCTTTTAGGGAAGGCCATAGATAAATTGATTTGCATTTTCTATTATATTCATGTATATAGCTTTTGGAGACATGCACTCAGTCTGTAAAGCGTTAAAACTTTAAATACTGGATAAGTAGCATTATTCTAGCATATAAATATTTTAATGTCATTACAGCCGATTATTTTCTAATATATTTCAATGCAATTAATGTCAGTTTTTTCAAATGGTTTTATGTTTTACACAGAATTAGGTATTAGAGTATGCAATTTTTTTCCAGTGGCACTTGCCAGTTGTTTACCATCAAATTGTTCTGGCGACGCAAAAAGAATATATATATATATATATATATATATATATATATATATATATATATATGTATGTATGTATGTATATGGTAGAATGTGGATTTGCTACACAAACTAGCTCATGTTTCTGCCCTCTTTGGGCCTCATCAGGCGAATGATTGTCAATGTTTTTATGTCTATTTATTGGGAATTTGGAGAGAATGTTGTGAGTGTAGTAGTGGGTGGTATGCGGATATTCATTTTGTCAAAGGGGTTTGAACTCCATATAGGGGTCATTCCTGCAAGGATGCTTAGTAGTGGTCTGGGAGTATTTCTTATCTTGATCTAGGTATCTTGGCATTGGGTTTTATTGCCCCAGTTGGTATTTTCTGTAGCTGTAGTGGATAGTATTAATCTTGAAGTTTAATTTATAATGTGTTTGGGTATGTTTGAAGGTAAAAGATGGCGATGGAAAGTTTTTAGGATGATGGACATGGGGACGAATTGTTTACTTTACTTTTTCATTTATTGGTGTTGTTTCATGTTGATTAAAAGAAATTTAGAGCGATGCCTGCACTGCATTATGGTCTCATTCTTTCTATTCAGTAGGTGCTCCTTGTTTTTTTTGTTTTTTTGTGATTCTAGTAAAATTCAGAAATTCAAATTTTTCATCAAGGCAGAGATTGCAGGAATTTTTTAAAATTTTGACATGCATTAGATTGTCTAAGAATTTTCCACTTAACTGTTGGCTTGTGATTCATTTGGTATAGTTCCAAGTAGTGGGTTGATAGGGACGTGCTGTTTTTGTATCTTTCGTTTGTGAACGATGATGTGTGGTTGGCTAATCTTAATGCTTAATGGTGTGTTCGATATGCCAATCTAATATTTTATATCTGAGGGTTTTCCCTGAGTTGATATCCCAGCCTGGTATACTATGTTGGATCCAAGGCATTTGTTTTGCAGGGGGCAGTTTTTCTTGCTTAGGCAGTTGCAGTCGGATTTTTTTGTACTACTGTTTTCTTTACTTCTATCATTTCTAATAATTTTATCATTATGCTTAGTAATGATCGTATTGAAATTTTTTGTACAACTAAAACTAATTTTCAATGTATTTCTATTAAATATTTTGCTAAGTAAGTGGTTTAGGGGGGAATGTTTTTCAATTAGTCGAATGAAAATTTTGCCTAAGTTCGTCCTTACTTGTAAGTTATATATATATATATATATATATATATATATATATATATATATATATATATATATATTGCTTTTTTATAAGAGTCGAAACTCTGACGTCACGAACCCTGCACAGAATTGAACACAAGTTTTTTCATACTGCGCACACTTTGTTCTTAATCTTTTAGCGACTGAGAAACAGGACACTGGGTATTATCGAACGATAAAGGTGTTTCATTGTTTATGAGAAGCGTGTTCCTCAGAGCAAATAATTTTTGCATTACTTTCAATTGAACAATATCGAAATCGATGACGATATCTACTAAGCTTAGATTATTCTGGCGAAGGGTCACACGTGTGTTTCACACTCACTGCACTTGCAAATCGGTACACAAAAAGATTTGGCTGACCATTCAGTTATGATGGGTGCCCAGGAATGTCTTCACTTGTCTTGCGTAATGTCACACGTATAGAGCAGCTAATAATGATAGAATTCACTACCATAGAGATTCGGCCAACCATTAGGCTATGATAGATACAAAATTGCATTGTGATTGTAGAAGTCATTTGGGTTCCTCTATCAATTATTCATGACTAGTTTATTTGGGCCGTCAAAAATGGTGGCGTATAACAAGTGCTATTATCTGTTTTTTTCTTTTTTGGATTATTTTAGGATTGTTTTTAGATTACTATTCAAATTTTTTCAAGATTATGATTTTAGATTTCTTGGGGTTCCTCGAATATATCGTACCTAAAACCCCCAATCCCCCGCTGCTGTAGGGTCTTCAGGTCCAATTCGTCGCCTCTGCAAATATGAATTATTGCATTTTATGTGTCCCTATGTGGATGAGGATGATAAAAATTTTGCACCTCGGAGAGCTGGGAGAAGAGCATCATGTTGACTTCAAGTGGATTTCGATGGGAAACGACGCCTGATCAATTCTCATCTACTCGTCTCTTTGATGACCATTTGGTTTCCAGAAGTCAGAATTTGCGCCAGTGCAACGCCGATGGCCTACTTAGGGTCGATATTGCTAAGCACAAATCCATAAGATTCTTTATGTGGTCTCCCAAAATTACTCGGCCCAGTCTTGGAGAAGTAGTATGCCCAAGGGAAGTGCCATCCCATGCACTAAAAGAGTTGGGTCAGGCTTGCCCTGACGCCTTCGTGATGATAGTTGCGGGGACTGGATCAATTTTTAGCAGAGTACCCGTAACTGTATTAACGAACTTGTGTCTCAACTTGCTCTTGTGAGAAAGCAAGTAAACACGACGTCCTCTTGGTATTTTCTTTTGATAACTCCTGGTCTATTTCTTTTTTCTTCGTATTCTACTGATGAATGCCTTAAGATCAAACATCACTTAGTCGGATGTCTCTGATTCTATTGATCTGGGACCCTTGCCTTCGTCTGACCGGTTTTCGGACGTCCGATAACTCATTAGACTGATAATTGTTAAATAGCCGATTATTTGAGGGCCAATGAAAATATAACAAGTGGAATTTTTTCTTCAAACTTTTATCCCACTTTCTTTTTGATTCCTCTGTCTCTGTCCTAGACTGTCCAGTTTTGGCTTCTCGAGAACATATAAAGTGAATAATTAGCCGATTGTTCGTCGGTCAATCAAAACATGAACATAATTCTATTTTACTACATCAGTTGCATCTCTTAGCGTGATAGAAGATATCTGTACAATGCCAATTATCATGTATCGATTTTTTTACTTGTATTTATTTAAGCTTATTTTTGTTGCTCTATTTCTGATCAATGCTGCTGATTAAGGATCATGGAATGACGATCCTTGGATTGCAATTAAAAGCAAATGAAATCAGAATGAAAGAAGTACGAATCACAAATTGATAATAATTGACAATTCTTTCTTCAATAAATTCATGTGCTATTAAATCTGATACTACAAAGATTAAAGAAGTACGATGTGTCTCGATACAAGTCCAATTTTCATCCTTCTAGCGCTCCCACTAAGACACAAAATTCGATATTACTAATTGACGATTAGGGTACGTATCAATGCTTGAAGTGAACCGGCTATCGTAATCACTTCGCGCAATTCTCATTTATTCGTGTCTTATAGGATCAATAACTGACCCTCCAACTAAGAAGTAAGACATCAGGAAATTCTTACTTTTTTCATAGACAATCCAATTGATGATGGTAGACTATCGATTCGCATTTCTGCTGTGTTGGGGGCGCACGTAGCAACTGTAACGACTCATCAATGATACCAGGGTCCTCTGTAAAAAATTTTTACGGGAGCTTTATTTATCTTATTAGATGATGTATTGTAAATCTTTTCGTTACGCCACTATTTACCGACATCATAATTCTAGTAGTCTAGTGGTAAGAACGATCGTGCGATAGGCGAGTCACCCTCTAGAGGGTCGTGAGTTCGATTCCCAACTGAAACTTGTCCTTTGTACCAATTTGCACTATTGATTTATTTACTCGCTGCTGAAGAGAGCTGATAGATAAAACACATAGAATTACTAGATCTTTTGGAACTTTTTCAGACTAAATAACTGCACTGATCAAGTTATGTTTGTATTTGAATGTGAACACACAACTGCAATCTGTTATGGACTTGTCCAAGGTTCAACAGTAAATTCTAAAACAGGGATACCATTTTTGGAATTTTTGTACCAAATTCATACTCTTAGCTTCTTTCGGTATGTTGGATACTACACTCAAGAGATTTGATAAGTTTTGGCAATTTTCTTTTCAAATCTATATTTTATACATACTAACCTGTCTTAAGGAAAATGATAGAAATACTTGTTTTTTTTTTCAAAATAATTTATTTCAATTCATTAGCATTTAACATTTTTCTTTCAGATTAGTACTGACAACTATTTACTTTCATATCATGATAAGAGTAAATGATTAAAAATGTTGGCATTTTCAAATTGTATACTTTTTGGCATATTTTGTTACGTTTGGTGTAAGCTTTTGAAATCGTTTGATATGTTTCGTCTAAGCTTTTGGTATAATTTGGTACGTTTTGGTTGAGCTTTTGGAATCGTTTGGTATATTTTTGTCTAAGCTTTTGGTATAGTTTTGCACGTTTTGTCTAAGCTTTTAGTATAGTTTAGTACGTTATGTCTAAACTTCATTCTCTGAACTTCATCTCAAACCATTCAACTGACAAATTAGATAACTGATTTTGTCCCCAAGTTGCTTAGCAACGCAACGGAGTTCACAATATCTACAGAGATAAGTCAATGGAATTACTTAGGTATATCTTCAACAGGAAAAAAAAGTACAAGTTGTTGGATACACAACCAATTAACTGAGCTCGGGGAATATTATTCAATATCTCGAAAGCAGGCTGATATCTTATACAAGACATTTTTGAAAATTGAGAACAGTTATCATTTATTGGGAAGTTTAGAGATTTGAATTGTAATTTTGGTGTTGGCACTTAGAAACAGGGAAATGTACTTGTTAGTGTCAACTGCTTTGATTGGCCTAGTACGATGAATTCCCCAAGAAATATTTCTTTGTAGGAATTAAGTACTTTGGTTCACCATTGAAATGAAGTGTGTGTAGAACAACGTTTGTATATATTTTTAGTGCTGTTTGTACATAAACTTTAGTCAAATGCAACAACAGAATGCACACAAAAGAAATACGAATATCAACAGATAGTCTTCTATTGAGAAATATAAACATTTTATGATAAGCAAAAGTGTGTCCTTGTGATACAAAAAGAAACATTGATAATACAAATTAACTCATGATAAACTTATAAGTGAACATGAGCAATCAGAAACTGTTGAATGAAAAGAGACGATAAAAATGAGTACCATGAGAAGTTAACTTCAAAGCACATTTAAATGAATATGAGAAAGGAGTTATGTCTATTTTCTGCAGACGGGCTAGTGTACGTTTACACATTGGTGGGCTTGCTTTTAAACCCAAAGATAGAACATTAAACAGAGTATAGGGAATCGGTGAAAATCTATCCGCTTAAAATGGCTAGCCATTTGTGTTAGTTTTATATTTTGATTCATTCAAAGAGAGATTATTTCTAGATTTATCTCGTTTCTTACTCGATGAAGATGTGTGTCTACATCGATACTAAATTCCGTATTTGTAAACTTCATGGGAAATATATAAAATCTTATTTTCATTTCATTTGGACACAGCGAAAAGTTGTTTATTAGCGAATATCTCTGTTACATACGTTGTTCTCTTTCTTTTTTTCTACCTTTCTTTCTGTCTGTTTCCTTCCTTTTTTTCTTTTTTTGTGTCTTATCATACCATGTTGATACGTAATTTTCTCTTTCCATTATTTCTCTGTTAACATTTCAATAATGTCATTCTCGTTTTATTTATTTTGTTTTTAATATTGATATAACTTTCTTTTTTCCTTTCTTTCTCTCTTTTTTCCCGCCATTGGTAAAGAGATGACTGTTCAGATCAACACATAAACACTCAGTGTTATAGTTTGATACATAAATTTTATCGTCAAATTTTTTCTCTCATTGCTTAGCCAAAAAAAAAGTGAGATAAACATTTTTTTTCCTCTAGATTCAATGTGAAACATGATAAATCTAGAAATAACAAAAAATGACGTTGAAATGCTACAATGTTCTCAATAAACGTTTCTATGGATTCTTTATACGCGAAAAGAATTTTATCTTCAGGCTTCGATAAGAACAAACTTGTCAGAAAATATCCTGACAGGAAATTAGAAATTTCAAAAACTCTGCAAGTCCAAAATTTTGAGTGAAATACAGATTTGATATCGATCAAATAAAAAAAAAAGTAAAAAGTAATACGGAGACCAATTTCGCTGCTTTCAAGTTTTCAATTATAATTCAATCTTAGATTAAAAAACAAACAAACTAACAAACAAGGAGGCATACATAGAGCGCATTATCACTAAATACTGAATAAAAGTTGCTTCACAGATAGTTACGTAGTAAGGAGACTAACAGTAAAAATCCCTTGATTCATCTGCAGATTGAATCCATTCATGGCCCACCCTTCCTTCAATGTCTCCAGAAATCTCTGTCGGCCTTACAAGTATTTTACGGGTGAACATGAGTGAAAAAAATGGAAAAAAGATCTTTTAATCGAAATAAATATTCCAGGATCCTCACCCAAGTTTAACCAGTTCATTCTTACTCTATGGTCAAATCTCCGAGGAAGATTAATCTAAACCTTTGGAGATATTTCGTGGGAAGGACGTATGACTACGATGTAAGGGAAGAAAAATTCTTGCATCCACCTAAAATATTATTTGATTCTCCCGTAGCCCGATACCCACGAGAAATAAAAAGCAAAAGAAGTAATTTATTTATTCATCATCTTTTTTCTAATTTTTTCATCCCTCTATCCAATACAACATGCTGCAAAAAGGCGTTGATCACGTGCTGGTTCCTATTGAATAACCAACCAGACCTGCTTTTAAAAAAAATCCATCTGTATGTTATAATACATTGCTCCCTTTTGCTGTACTTTCGCCCCTATGGGGATTATATCTCTCCCGTTGAGAATGTCCACACTACGTAAATTATTTGCCCTGAGAAAACAACTTGCTAAGCACTGCACTAAGAGCCTAATTATCTATCTGCAAAGCTTGAAATAGCCTGGCATAAGCTCCGGATGGAAAACACTCACTTCATTAGCAAAGTAGTCTATTAAACCAGTTTGCTAAACATTGTGCTGTATAGCAGGGGTAACAATGCAGAATTTTTCCCTCAGATCTTGGGGTTATACGACCCATCTGTATTTTCCATAAGTCAAACAAATGTTTGAGATTAACTTGTGTGTAAGTGTGTTTAAAATAACACCTGATTTGATCACAGAAAATACTGAGTTGTAGGCGTATTTCTCTTCGTATTAGATTTAAAAGCTGAGTAAGTATTTCCTCATATATTCAACACTTCTTTATTCAACTTTATTAGTTTCCTATCCTTTGAAATTCAATCATGACAATGTGGGATTTGTTTCACGATGGCCCACACTAATCGTGTCAGGAACAAAGATCCTCCTACGTTGTATTAGGACTACACTTCTACGGCTTTGAAAAAGTTAATTAAAATGAAAGATTTTTATTTACTATTCTTCCTGCCTCAGCTATTTTTAAGCTGATAAACAGTCTCATTGCACTTATTATACTACAATGAGATTCAGTTCAATGTATATGTTACGTTGCATCGGCGAAAAAATACCTAATTAGCGGAATTTTACCTTTGGTTATGGACAAATAATTAAAAACGTAGTTTTGACTCGATCAAAAGTTTATTTGATAAAAAAATATAAAATAAAACAACCATTTTTTTTACGATCAGAACTTTGTGATCAAAGTGAAATGTACTCTTTCTTATCAAAAGAAAAAGTAAACACGCAGTTCTAACTTTCTTCTTTACAAAAATACATTAATACGTAGTTTTAATTTGAGCAAAACTCTATTAAATCAAAACGAAAATATTAAATAATCACAATCAAAGTTTATGAAATCAAAGTTCAATCGAAATTTTTTAGAAAAACTAAGTTAATATGTAGTTTTAACTTTTGAATGGTGGAATTGTTTGTACTTGACATTCGAATGCTAAAAGAAAATAGAAAATCAGAAGTATATATATATATATATATATATATATATATATATATATATATATATATATATATATATATATATATATAGTTGGATTAATACGTCTTTAACCAGACACCAGATGGTGTTTAATCTGAGACTTTCAATCTTTGATTTACGTGACAATGAAGAAGTCTATGTTGAAAGAAATTTTTTTGCCAAATAAATGCTTTTTCCATCAATATACCCCCGATATATATATATATATATATATATATATATATATATATAGAGAGAGAGAGAGAGAGAGAGAGAGAGAGAGAGAGAGGGAGAGAGAGAGAGCGATGTTCTATATGTTATTTGTAAATTATGAGCGTGTGGAGTGGAGTGGCGTAGCAGTTTACTGCGCAGATCATGAATTCGAGCGCGTTCACATGCACTTTGCGCTAATGCTCTTGGGAAAGGCATGAATCGATCCGTCCTCGCTCAATTATGGTTGAAATAGCCATGAAGACCGGGCCCTCTAGCCTTTGAAGTCAACCTGTCAAACCAAGGCGTTGAGCCTCCGCGCTCGAGCAGTTGGGTGTCACCTTTAACGTCCTTTTAGCAGACCCTGCAAACAAGCTGATACCAAACGTATCGTTTTCCCTTTCCACTTTGGATTACGCCTGCAATGCCGAAAAGTGAGATTTTGTCGATTGAGCTTCCAATGATTTCCATCTGCTTTCGTCCTGACTTGCAACCTGGGTAGGTCAACCCTGTCTTCCCAGTGTCTATTGAGACCGAACGAGGGCTATTATAAGTGTTTCAACTGTTTTACTGCTTCTGAAAGAAGTGATATCCGAAAGGTGTCCATTACTGACCTCTAACTGTGATGACCTTGTCTTGAGTTAAATATGGCTTGAGTATCGTGTCCTGTGTGTGTTGTGAGAGATTGATGATGCTAAGAGACACCCAGAGAAGAAATATGGTTATTTGGAGAAGTGTCAAAATTGAGAGCGGAAACAACTTCTTCAGAAGGTAAGTGACAATCTTGAACTCACGTTGCAACGGTTAACATTGAGAGTCGTTCTGTTTCTTTATTTTTAGCCACAGTTAATTGAATTCCTGCCACATCATGTTCTACTTGACCCATTCAAACGTATACTGACTTGACAAATGTTTGTGCACTGCGTTTATTGAGAATGAAAGTGAAACAACGAAATACGTACAATTTGGGGAAGATTGGTGCTATGCAGTCTTTTGCGCTTCAATTGCCTCAAATCGATTTTGGGGTGCAAATAAATCATACATAAAACAGCATAACGTGCGACTCCAACGAAAAACAAAACCTGGACCGAGTTGTAAGACAAATGTCCAATAGGTTTATAAACTGTTTTACAGTATTTAATAATGACACACACACACACACACACACACACACACACACACACACACACACACACACACACACACACACACACACACACACACACAATATATATATATATATATAAGTGGGAGTTGTCACAACGTCTGTCCGTCTATCCATCAATAGAAACAAACTACAGATCAGTAAAACTTAAATAAGTTTGACATGGATACTCGGTGGGCCTAAGTGAAGGTTTTAAAGTGAAACTTTTTAAGGAAAATATTAAAAAAAAGGTTTTCAGAGATTTTTGTTTAGAGTGTTAATATAATGCAAGACAGAATCCCCACTTTTTCTCCAGTATACATTTATACAAATACATATGTTCATATTGTATGTATTTAAATGTCAGTTAGTTGGTCAGGTGTGAAAGGGAACTTTTTTTCCTTTTCAGACGAGAAAGTGAAGGAGAACTACTAGATGAAAAGCGAAACACCACTTTTCCGGTTCATTGGAGCAAAATTGAAAGGAATTGTTTCTCATGTTGAGGAATCAGAAATGAAAGGAGACTTTTCCCATTTTTTCAAGGATCAAATGTGAAGGTTACCTTTTTTATCATTAAGGGGTCAAAAATGAAGGGAAGGTTTATCCCCTTTTCTGGGTTCAAAATAAAAAGGAAACTTTTTTTTGTCTGAAAGCCGACGTTGACGGGTATTCAAAGCTTGAGAAGTAGATACAAAGTCTGCTGGGGAACCATCGATTGCCAATTGATTAATTTCAGTTACCACTTATCGCAAAATGATATGTTCATACTTAGAGATGGAAACCAAATTAATTCTTTGATTTTTTTTACGCAACCTGATTCCTTTTCCGAAGATCAATCATGTTCATCATCATCATCATCATCATTAGTCTTTTAACATCCGTCATTGGACAAAGACCTTAACAAGAATCTGCCACATTTTTCTAACATTGGTGTCGCTGAGCCAGTATTTTCTAAATTTGTCAAGTTCATCTCTCCATCTGGTATATTGTCTGCCTCAATTTCACATGTGGTCTCTGGGGATCCATGTTGTGAGTCGTGATGTCGATCAGTTGTCTGCCATTCTTGCAACATGGACAGCCAATTGCTATTTGAAATTTCTGATGGATTCTATGATATCTCTGACCTACGTTTTCTTTCTGATATATTGTGCTGTCTTCTGATCTCTCAGTTTGTATGTCTGTCTCTTGGTTAGGTTCCATGTTTCAGCTCCATAAGTGACTTTCGGGAGGATGCATTGGTTGTATACTCTTCTTTTTAGGATTATTGGGATCGTTTTGTTTTTGAAGGTTGAGTTTGTTTTGCCGAAAGCTTGCCATCCTAAGGGTGACTCTCTGCTTAATTTCTTCTTCTCTTGTGGATTTCACAGAGATTCACTGTCCCAAGTAGATGAAGTGGTCTACTTTCCCTAGTTTTGCATCTTCGATTTTGACAGTTATGTCCTTATTCTTGATGTGATTGTTGCACATGACTTTTTTTTTTTTTTTTTTTACCAAAGTACATGCTTTTGCTTCCTTCGTTTAGTTCATTTTGTATTGGTTGAAGGTTGTATAGGTTCTCTGCAAAAACGACGGTGTCGTCTGCAAATCTGAGGTTGCTCAGATATCTGCTATCTTTTTTGATTCCTGTATTTTCCCTGTCCAGGTTCTGGAAGATCATCTTGAGAAGAGTTTGGGTAAGCTAGTATTGCCTTATCTTACTTATTTTTTTAGTTGGAAGGGTTCAGAGTCTTTATGTAGCCTGATAAAGCAGTTGCTGTGATTGTATATATGTTGTAGTACTTTGACGTATATAGAGTATTCACCTCGTTGAGTGATGGCCTTCATGACCATTGGAATTTCTACAGAGTTGAATTCCCTCTTGAAGTCAATAAATGATGCAGCAAGTGGCATTTTGTATTCTAGTGCTTTCTCCTTCAGCTGATTTATTGAATGGGGATAGTCCATGGTCGAGTAGCTTCTTCTAAATCAAGCCTGTTCCCGTGGTTGGTTTTCATCTAGTGTTTTAGTGATCCGGTTGGTGATAATTTTTGCATACAGTTTATACATGCAGTTGACTAGGCTTATAGCCTGTAGTTGTTGAAGTCTTTGGAGTTTTTTTATGTAGAAGCATTATGATTGCCGTGATCCATTCCTCTGGGACTTGACTCTATTTTAGACACAATTTGAACGGATTAGCATGTAGATCGATGGTGATGTTATCTTATTCAGGCGTCTTTCCTTTATTTGTTTATTTGATAGCTTGTTTTACCTCCCGTTGTGTTACTTCAGGAAAGCCCTCGAACTGATTATCAGCGTCTTGCGTACCCTGGTCGTTGCTTACTTGCCTATGTTTTGGAGAGTAGAGTTCTTGGTAGAATTATCAGGTGCGTTTTGTCTCTATTGTTGTGTCTCTGTTTTCTTCGAGTATGCTAGTTATTTGTTTCTGTCATATACTGAGAGCTCTGTCCATTGCTCTGAAGCCTTGCCGTTTTTCGAGAGTGGTTTCGATGACTGCTGTCGTATGCTTTCTTTTGCCTTCTCTTAGTTTCTTTTTTATTGTTTTGTTTAGTATGGCGCCCTCTATTTTTTCCCTTGTTGGTGGTTTGGGGTTTCTGCGCTTTTTAATGCGTTTCCTGGTTTCATGGGAAATTTACTGATGGTCTGTGTATTTCTTGGTCTAAACATATTGGCAGCTTCGATAAGAGAGGTTGTTTTTTGCTATGGAGTTCGTTGCTGTTGGTATCGTTTTCATCAGTAAGGATTTTAAATCTGATTTTCAATTCTAGCTTGAAAGCTTGGGTGAGTTCATTTGGTACGTTTAGTGGTTGTGGTTTAGTGTGGAACAATCTTCATTCTTTGTTGGTGTTTACTTGCATCTTACACCTTACCATTCTATGGTCACTTCCTCTGTTTACTTGGTTTACAATTTCAATGTCTTTGATGGTGTTGCTTCTGTCCATTAGGATATAGTCTATTTTGTTTTTGGTTTTGTGGTTGGGACTCTTTCAAGTCTATTTTCTGTTGGGTTCTTTTTGAAGAACGTATTAATTTTCTGAAGTCGTTCGAAGTTGCAAAGTTTACAAGGTCCTCACCTCTCTCATTCGGTCTTTTGTATACAAAATACTCAAGACCAATAGATAGAATACAGGGGGAAAAATTTAAAGAAGAAAGCAGACAAGTCAATATCTATTAATAATATATACGTTTGATAAAGTTCTGAGAACACATATATATATATATATATATATATATATATATATATATATATATATATATATATATATATATATATTCTAGAGGGCCTAAATACTAATTTACATACATACATACATATATATATATATATATATATATATATATATATATATATATATATATATATCTGTATGTATATATATATATATATATATATATATATATATATCTGTATGTATATATATATATATATATATATATATATATATATATATATATGTATATGTATATATATATATATATATATATGTATATATATATATATATATATATATATTCTAGAGGGTCTAAATACTAATTTACATACATATATATATATATATATATATATATATATATATATATATATATATATATGTATATTCTAGAGAGTTTTATAGCTTTAAACACTGAAACATCAAAAATGCTCGTAAAACTTTTTTGCATCACTTTATTTACTTATATCCCAATACCTGTTCCAGCAATTAATATAAATTCTCCAGTGTCTTTCCCCTGTTTCACATGTACTTTGTTATCATGGTACAATGTATAAATATCCTCTTGTCGGGATTATCATTTATTTACCATGTAACCGTTGCGGGGATTTTAAAAATAAAACAGTTATATTGATGTGGCATCAAATTGATCAAACACCATCCCCCTTTCTCACTATATAGTTCATAGAATACATGTAGTTAGTCATTTTGTGCATGGATATTATTTGATTTTTCAAAACAGGCCTTTTCATATAGATCACCCACAAGACGATGAGGGATGAATAAGAATGATAACAGATATAACTTGCTGTTTGTGTCATTTGTATTGAATGCTTATATATATATATATATATATATATATATATATATATATATATATATATATATATATATATATATATATATATATATGTATATATATATGAATTGATAATAGGATATGGATTTGCTACACAAACTAGTTCGTGTTTCTGCCCTCTCTGGGCCTCATCAAGCAAATGATTGTCTGCGTTTTTTTTAATTCTTGTTTGGAGAATTCAGTGAGAATCTTTTGAGTGTGAGGAGTGATTCATTTTGTCAATGGATGTGATCTAGGTCTAGGAGTTGTCTCTGATATATATATATATATATATATATATATATATATATATATATATCCTTCACAAATGGAGTATATTGCATTTTAGACAATATTTTCCCTTTTATTTTTGATGCTATGATTATTCATTTCTCATCTAGACGATTTTATGTGAATTAAGTTAAAAAACTCACTATGAAAAAATATCTTTGATATAAGTATTTTTTGTTTATTACACTAACAAATTTTACCGAATTCTGTTTACAATTGTCTAGACAACGTTGCACGTTTCGAACTAAGTCTGTATTTTATTTTTTTAATAACGAGACCAAAATTTGTTGAAAATTGTGATTTTTGTTCCGACTTCCCTCAAAATGTTCAGTGCAGGAATTGAAGGTCCTGAATGAAAACGGATAGCCGATAATGTTGCCAAGCACTCCAAAATTGGCCCCTCGGAGTCTCATAAAAAAGAATGGCTGCTTATGTGAACTGAGCTATCAGAAGTTGGGATGGGACATATTAAAAATATGCTCAAGAGCTTTGATTTACGCGTATCAGTACCTTGCATAGATGAATCACCGCAGCGCTTCTATGTACAAGAAGTAATCATGTGAATGATCTTCTATAATCATACGAAAGTTTTTCTATCTAAAATTATGTAAAAAAATCGATCTTTTATCAAAAATTATCTTTGCAAAATAAAATTGTTATCTAAAGTTGTCTAAAAAGGAAATATTTTATCTAAAATTATCAAAAAAAAAGTACCACCACAAGATTCAGGCATTGTTGCTCCAAAATGACAATAGAGACCCGGAGGCCCTTTTTTGGAGAAAAAAAAAATTTATATGGTGCTTAGTGGTGTACTCTTGAATATTTTCAAGATTGTAGCCCCCAAATTGTCGAGCTCGTTGCAGGTGCACCCACCCACCCACACAAAGACACTCAAAAAGAGAAGAGTCTACAGCAAACTTGCCTGGTTGGTTAGACGGGGCATTAGTGAGAGTACGGTGATCTCTTAAATCTGTCATATCATGCGTATAATCTCACAGCAAATTTTACTAAGCATATGCGCAAATCCATCGGAAGGTACTTTTTAATTGCTTTGCAATTTATATTGAAATTTATATCAATATATGTGTATATCAATTGTCGATGGTTTCACTAGGGGAATGCAAGGGGGTCTTTTCGTAGAGAAATGGTTACGAAACTAAGCTCATCGGTGGTTTGATCCTCAACGAGTGCCACTTTTACCGCGACTGCAGAAAAGTATCTGATACATCACAGAAAAATAAAGTTCAACATTCTCATACAGCTTTAAAATTGACAGAATGCGGACCAACGATCAAGAACTATACAATAAGAAAAAATATATTTTAACAATTTTAAACATTGGAAGCTGTCCAAAATCAGAAATCATCGGTCCAGATTCCGTCAATTTTGAAGTCGTTTAAGTATATGAAAATAAACTCTTGCATCGATAGTGCGTTGTTTTGTGGAAAAACTAAAGAAAGCTTCATAAATAGTTATAGAAATGCATTGGAAATTATCTCAACATTGGAAGTGTATGTAACCCATGTTATCAAAAATTCCACCCACCATAACTGTTTTATCGTATAAAAACCAATGTCAATTTTTTGGTGTGTTTGTCCTGTCACGTAAGTCAATATACATAATTAACAGATCCCTATCGGAGATCAATTTTTTGACTTCCACGTTGATAACCCAAATAGAGACCCACTAGACCATTGCATTACAACTCTGACAACTCTGGTAAAGAATAGTGTACTATTTCACTGTTGTTGTTGCTGCCTCAGTGAAACCCAACCTAAAACAGATAAATGTATTGTTGAGTTTGGGATGAAATTAATAGACAGTTTTCTTTGTTTTGAATGAGTTTCGGGCAGACAAACAAACGAAAATAAGGGTTACTATTCAGAATAATTACGAATATCAAAAAACATTTCCACCGGATATAAATCGTTGCTTTAATTTTAAAACATTGTTTTAAAGATAAAAACACCATTGAATTTTGATCTATGCGTACATAACATAAGAAATCCAGCCGTTTCAATTACGTCGTGAGTAAAACTGCGATCAAAATTGAATATAAGTCATTTGGCACTGAAAAAAGCTTATTTTAGATAAAAGACCTACGTGTTTTGGAACTTGGTTGTCATCTATTAACATAATGAACAGTATTTTTTTTTGTTTCTCTGTTCGTGACAAAAGACACTTCCAATGGGAGGAGTTCACTAACTTTTCAATAAAACACACACAAACACAGACACACATATATGTGTGTGTGCGCGTGCGTATGCGTGTGTCTATGTCTCGGTGCAAATTGTTGATAATGCTGCCGAAAGCGCTTTATCTTTTGGACAATATCTATATTAATTGAAACCAAAGATCCATTCAATTGTATGAAAACAAGAAAAGATTACAAAAATATTTTTAAAAATACCCCTTGTTTGTCATCTTTAATGAAAGATTCATTAATGGAATGAAAGTTGTTGACAAAGTATACATGCATATATATATGCAAGTTATTGAAAAAATGTCGAAACCTTCGGTCGAATATTCGGGTAGAAGACTCGGAGAAATTTCGGTGTAATTAATATTCTTAACGATGATATCATCAGGTCAGTTTGCATACAGTCTGAGATTGAAACCGAGAAAACGGATTCAATATTCACATGGGCGAACACTCAATGAAAGGGGCACAAACAGAGAATCAGGCCTGCTGTTATATTTACCGATCTTTCATCTTTAAATACGTTCAAGGGTGTGCCTACGTATGTAAACCCTGTTTCAAAATAATCAAATCATGTGCAGTATAAAATAACATCCATTTACAATGCATAACGAAAATAACATACATAAAACAACAATCTATTAGTATTAGTTTGACAGAATCTATATATTAAAATCGTAGCTGAAAGGGGGTGATGTTGATTAACACCACCGGGGAGCAATGTTAATATATCTGTTTTTAAAATCCCCCAAACTGATGACTGCAACAAGGGAAATTATGAATAATACCATAATAACAAAGTATTTGTAAAACATAAAAATATTGATGAAAACTGCATAAATTACATTTTTCAAGAAATCATGTGACACAAAAGAATTTTCTTTTTAGTTTTCAATGTGTTTCTATTTCTGTACACACACACACACATATATATATATATATATATATATATATATCATTGTGTCATCCACTGACAGCTGTTTCGATGCATTGCATCTCTTCAGTGTGGCTATAGACTTTATCCCATACAGTATCGCGAGGCAGAATTTAAACCCTCACATCGGGCCCGGAGGCGGATATCCAACTTCTGGACTACAGAACTTGGTAAGGCTGAATTTAAGCGATATATTCATTTACATAGAAACTCCTCATCCTATGGAAGAGCATTGCATAAGCTTACAATGGATGGGTTACCTCACTTAAAGAGTGGTCAACCCTGAATTGAGGAGCGTTATTATATATATATATATATATATATATATATATATATTATAAAAACAAAAAATTGTTTCAAATAAAGTTTCAAAGTAATATAACGCATTTATAATTATCTCTGTTTGATCATTTATCAATTCCTGAATGATATAATCATCTGTGTTGAAAAATTAAAAAAAACGGCAGATATAGACAGTGAATGAACAAAACTTGAGAGTTGGAGATAAAACAGTTAGATGGGCCTTGTATAACCAGGGCCTGTTAAGCTAAATGGTAAGAGCAACACCAAGTTGAAGCGGTAACCTGCTTGTTCGATTTCTGCAGAAACCCTACTTCTTTAATTGCTTATTTTCTCTCCGCTGTCTCAGCTATATATATATATATATATATATATATATATATATATATATATATCAAACATAATGAATCGTTTTTGCTGATTAAACATTCAAATAATTCTTTGTGATTCTGAATAAGTTATTTTGAGGATTGATCAACAGCGTAAGGGAATCACCTGAGACTCGTACTATAGTTCTTAAAACGCATTCATTCATTCTTGTTACCTAGCAGGAAAAAAGTGCTTATCTGAAAAACATAGAAAACATTATCAAAATGTTGAATCGACAATATCTATCTTTCTCTCTCTCTCTCTCTTTCTATCTCTCTCTCTTTCTTTCTTTCTTTCTCTCTCTCTCTCTCTCTCTCTCTCTCTCTCTATATATATATATATATATATATATATATATATATATATATATATATATGGTTTCAAGGTGTTGCGCAATGATAGTATATTGAATGCCCGAAAAAAATGTGTACTCGATTCTCTTCAATCATTGCCCTACTTGAAACCTTATCAAAATGGATGGACCACTACTTCTCCTTAACCACCAACCACCTAAGAACAGAAAGAGGGGATGAATAAGAAAAACACCGTAAAACAAAATCCGATCAGTACATGGAGACAAGAGGAAAACAATGTTGTCCGTTGATCACAATGAAAAAAAATTGTAAAAATACCCCCCTCTCTCTCTCCCTCCCTCCCCCCCTCTCTCTCTCTCTCTCTCTCTCTCTATATATATATATATATATATATATATATATGTGTATATATATATATATATATATATGTATATATATACATGCATATATATATATACATATATATATATATACATATATATATATTGTTGTTGTATTCATGTTTTTAAAGAGTTAATCATTTAGTCAATTTTTTTTAGGTCTTATGGATTTTATGAAAATTGACACTATATGTATTCAAATATATTCGTCAATTTCTTTATGCGGATTTACTTCTTTAGAATAAAGGTGTTTGTATTCAATCCCCGTGAACGTTATCCCTAGGAAAACAAGCTCGTGACGTTGATTTTCCACACACAATTTTAAAGTCTGTCTGTTGCGTTGACTGCCAATTTTCTTCTGCTTCCATTCCTTTATTTCAATATGAAGTCTTGAAAACGATTCCCTGTTTGACGAATTCAACTGATGTAATGTGCGCACCATCGTCTCTGTTTTCATGGTATTTTGTGAAGTGCGGACATCGTCTAGCTCTAAGTGGGCTTTCATATTAAAATTGGTTTATTGTGTTTCCTTTCTGTTTGTTGAGTGTTAATGCCTATTTATTTTTTATTAATGAAGTATGTCACTGTGTTGAGGTACGCGGTAGCCTATCGGATATCTGCAAATTAACATAGTTCAAATCAAAGTGATTGATAGAGTGTAAGGGGATGAGAGGAAAAAGCCATTGTATTAGGTTTTCTTGCATTAAATGACTACTTATGAAAGCAAACGAAAAACAACTTAAGAATGTAGACAAATCCGATTTATTCATAGAAATAGGCTCCATCTACTTCAATAATCTTCTCAATCCTGCTTCGAGTGTTAAAAAAAGTCCTTATTTATTGAAATTAGTGTTTTTTGATGCTAAATATTGTTCAAATGCTGTCATTTCATTGTTGGCATATTTTTCCACTTCATTTACTTTCATTGTTGGGATATCTTTTACTGCAAAGAAAAAGCTCTAAGTTGTAGAATATGTGATACTCTGTTGGAAATGGGTTCGTTGAATATAGGAAATTGCTTAAGATTTCATAACGAAGCTGCTGCAACTTTGTTTAAGTAGGATTGGCTATGTGAGGTCTGGTATCATCCGTTAATAAAATAGGCTGATCTCTGTTCACCAATGGTGGGTGTTTTCAGGCTAATTTTCAATGTATTTCATCAATTGGTTAATAGTTCAATTGGACTTCCAAATGCAAAAATGATTTTTCTATGAGCTTGAACAACATTTCCACTGAGTTTGAACTCCTACAAAAACAATTGTCTGTTTTCTTTTGAGGACAGCATCTGCAAAAGTGAGGGATTATCTTATTAAAAATGGAAAGACGAATCCATAAGTCGGAAATTTGAAAGAAAACTAATGTCATATATTCAGTCAAATATGTATATCTACATTTTCTACTTCAGAATTTGTTGAGATCATAAAGACAAATGCCAAAAACGGTCATTTCAGGCGAGACAACTTAATAATTATTCATTTTCTACCAACTTCCAAGGTTTG
This sequence comes from Thysanoteuthis rhombus, assembly GCA_963457665.1. NCBI lineage: Eukaryota > Metazoa > Mollusca > Cephalopoda > Oegopsida > Thysanoteuthidae > Thysanoteuthis > Thysanoteuthis major. The sequence goes on along the minus strand of OY735226.1, from coordinate 11,151,099 downwards.
ATATTTGAACTCTGACGAATGCCATGAATACTAGTTTGAGATCCCAGCTCTTCTCACTCGGATGACGGGTGCAATATTGTTTTTCTCATCATATTTACACCAAACTAAACGTTATAATGCGTACAGATAATTGTATATACATCAATATATTGATAATGATTGATTCTGAAGCATAAAATATAGTTAAGCATATTCGAATAAGTACACGACATTAATTTTCTCTTAAAGTTTTAACTTCCGATTCATCCTATTTTAACACGACTACCATTCTTAAGAAATTATTGAAAATCAGCAACCCTTTATGCTTTGTTGTGAGTTGTTAATTAAAATGTGATCAATTAATAAGTTACTTTGCTCACCTTCTGTTGGGTCGTGATTACTGAGAAAAAAGGCTGAATTTTCAGAAAGCTTAGGTACAAACTAGTGAACAGTTTAGCATAAATTCACATTGTATTTTGAATGCCCGAGAAAAATCTATTTCAGGAGGAAATTTAAAAAAATGTTTTTCTTACTTATTGAGGGGAGTGTGTGTGCAAAATTTCAAGTTTTACTATGAATGGTTGAGGATATGCAAAGTCCGAATAGATAGATAGATACTTATATACATAGATATACGCATGAATAACTTAAACATAAAAACAATATTGTAGATGCTAACCTCAAAGGAAATCAGACTATCGCTTTCGTATGATATGAATACTGTTCAGACTGTCGAAAATTTCAATGTTAATTAAATGGGGACTTGCTCAGAAAGGAAAGTGCGACATCGGTTCTACAAATTTTGCTGTGTAGATATGAGTCTGGGCAATGACTCTCAATCAATTGTTGATGAGGAAAAATAAAGTGCTGACGTGGAAAATGATATGAAGACAACTGTTTGAGCTCTTGCCTAGAATTTACCTATATATATATGTTACCCTACTTCCATTTAACCCAATCTCGTATTTCCATTCATTTTCTCATTTCACGTTTTGATAAGAGACGGGTCGAAAACCTGCGAAACAAGTCACGTTTATAGAAGATGGTTTTCCAAAAACTCGTCCCTGCTGTTGTCTTTTGAAAAACCACACACCCATGGGACGACGAAAAAGTATATTGTGCCATCCATACACACACATACACGAACATACACACACACACACACATATATATACGTCTGTCTGTCAATGTGTAACTGATGGGTTTTTATCAGTGCTAATAATGATGACTATCTTCTTGACGAATGCATTTCACTTCTCTTTTCTTCCAACTGAGAATCTGATATGATCAAATTCAAGATATGAGAAATCACCAACTTCAGCTCAAATTAGGAGAAACCCCAAACAAGCAATCAACTTTTGGTAAATCAATAAGTCCGTAGCCTAATGACGTGAAAAATTTTTTTTTGTGACATATTTTCTTCAAAATACTCTCCTTTGCAGTCAGCATACTCAACCAAATGCCTCTCCATTAATCCACTGGTCAAATATTATGGAGCGAAACTTTGAAATGTGTGACAGCCATCAGACTCGTATCTCGGATATACAAAGACCGTCCAGAAAGTAATTAGCCATTTATTGATGCTTCAATCTATTTCAAAGAATTCCCCTCGGAACATCACACATTCCAGTATCCTTTTCACTTTTCAAATCAGTCTGCAAATTAGCCTCTCTGGATCAGCATCAGCTGCCTCGGCTTATTCTCCTTAAACTTGTCCACAGTCTTAAATCTCCAAATGTTCGACTGTATGAGTCCACAAGCCGCAGGAAGCCAAATAAAGTGATACTATTTTTTGCCCCTGAACCCTGCACGGGAAGTGAAGGATTGACAAATCTGATATTTGTCTATGAAACAGTCACACAATACGCAAACTCACTGAATGGTTTCTCACTGCTAACTAAGTAACCCCACGGTAGAGTGTCTGTCAACGTATTTATAACAAAATCCCTCTTATTGGTTAAAAAGTTACGTCAAGGCAGCACAACGGGTTCTCGAGTTTTTCAAAATAGTTGGATACTTGTATGTGAGTGTTAAACGAAATGATGAAAGCGTTAATATTAGTATTCCAATATGAAAACATACTATAATCAATAACAACATTCATCCCATTAATAAGCTCGCTAAAAGCATTTTCTGTGTTGTAAATTGGCCAGAAGGGTTATTCAGTTCAATGGGAACTTGCTTGAAAATACAATGTAAAATGTAAATTGGCCTTAAGCGGTTAATGAGTGTACTTGCTTAAAGGTTCGTTTTTATTTTCTGAAATCATTCTGTTATTGCATAACCAAGTCTCAATTGACTGGGTCTGATTACTCTTCCAGTATATTGATTTCTATTTGATTTTAATTTCCTGCGTAATCTAATTATTATGGATTCGTTATTATATATATAAGAATTAGATGTGGCCGCAGGTTATTCAAACACATATCTACTCGGTATTTTAAGGTTATTTTTTTCTAATCTCATCTTATTATTTACTGAATTAAGATCAGTTAGTCCTGAAGCTGAATCTGAGTGCATGCCAGTGATATTGTTTGGAAGTAGCTGATGTTTGCCTGCCTAGAAGATCAGCATTCGAAAACCTTGCGTCTGATTACACTGGAAAGCCGACCTCTGACAGCGGTGGGGTGTTCACAACTAATCCATGGCACAATTCAGTTATATCTATCTATTTACTGGAAATTGTCTACCAAAAGTGTCAACATAAGTTTCTTCAGCTTTCAACTGGGTCTGGTTGTTTGGCTTACGCGTACAAGCTCAATAGAGCTGAAGGGCTGGAAATTCAAACTTTAACTCATTATCCTGTCTACAAAAAATTTTTATTTTTAATCTCATCCAAAATAGGTTTTTGTGTTGAGTTCATTTTGCAATTTAAGCTTATGCTAAATCGGCCCGGATTACTATTTGTTCTGTGGAAATCCAGGCATTTTAGTGCCCCCACCAATATAGGCGAAAGAAATAACCTATCATCTGATTGATGTTTTGATCAATCTTCAATGTAAGTTAATGCTAAATCAGTCCCAATTACCGTTTACTCTGTGAATTTCGAGACTTTTTAGTGCCCCCGGCAAGAGATGCGAAAAGAGTAACCTATCCATTGATCGATGTTTTACTTGATTATCCCTAACACGGCATGCTACCAAAAGACATCGGTCATGTGACTGTTTCTATTGAGTGACTAACCCAATTTGTCGTTAGTGTGTCGCACGTCGAAGCCAAATATCGGATTTGCTTGAGTTTGGATGAGGGTAAGAGGCAGGGTGAGGGATTTTGCTCCAAGATAAACATGTTTTATTGTCAGGGTCATATTCATTGAAAAAACACAGCCAAACTGTTATAAACGCTGAGAGAAAGAGAAATTCACATCCAAAGTTACCATTGACTAATAGACAGTCTGGGTGCAGTTAAGCATTACAGCTACCTTTCTAACAGAAGCCTGTTTTTAAAAAACTTCAAATATTTCCTTTCTCAAAACTGAGTAATTTTGACGAAATTTCAATGTGTAATAAATTGAAAGTACATGGAATTGATAGAAAAAAAAAAGAAAGATGACAGAAGTATCCCCCAGCGGTTTCGAACACGGTCCGCCAATTTTATTTAACACTTTTCTAAACACTTTTCTAAACACTGGCAGTTTGTTGCTCTCATTGATTCCTTTATCCGATTAAATATTTTTCGTATGAGCATGACGCATACCACATAGCAATGATCTTAATTTGTGATTAAAAACATACAAATTCTCAGAAAATTTCAAATCATCACCGTCCTGATCACAAAAGCGAAGTTTGGTGGAAATAATTTACTTTTCCTATACTTGTTGGGCATATTGAATAAGGAAAAAAACTATATTACCGAGGAAGCAAAATAAAGTAAAACATGCCTGGTTAGCCACTGGATAGAAATCAGCATCTTTTGCCGGCATTCTCAGTTTGGGTTATCAATTAAAAATTGAAAAAATGGGTGATCAATGAAAAAAAAAAACTAGTGTGAATGCTATCGGACTCAAATGAGGGATAAATTTTGCAGAGACATACATTGCAAACTGAACTCCACGCTAAAAACCATTTTAGGTGTGCAATTTTCAAAGAAAGCAAAACAAGGGAAAACGTTTTTCCTCGACATATAACAAGATTTCCTGGAGTACTAACTCTTTAAAGTCAAACTCCAATCTGACAAAAGCTCAAATATGAATATGAGGCCAGGTAAAAAAATAACTTGCTAAAATGAGCGTTGAACAGGACAAAAAAATCCTAAAAGATCTATAAAATCATGGGCATCAAATGAGTTTGACTATGGATCTAATACAACGGTCAGGTGAATATCACAAAAACCTCTTGTTAAACATAGAACTTCCACAAGATTCGCCAGACCACTCTATCATTGGAGTCAGGGAGTCAGCACTGAATTTGACTTGCTCGTCATACCATATTATTTTCTGTCAGCCACCATTTTGCATATGATCCCTGGGGATCCATGTGATGTATAGTGATGTCCAGCTGTTGCCTGACATTCTTGCAATATCTCCAGCCCGTTGCCATTTGAGTTTCCAAATGGTTTCTATATCTTCGACTCCTGTCTTTTCTCGAATAAATTTTGCTGTCTCATGATCTCTTGTGAGGTTGATCATGAGTCTCTCATGAGTATGTTGCGTGTTTCTCAGTTTGAGAGCTAATTTTTTGATTGGGGTTCCGTATTTTTTGAGAGTCGAGCTTGCTCTACCGTAGGCCTCCCAACTTAGTGTGATTCTTCACTTGGTTTCTTCTTATTTTAGTGCAGTGGGCTGAACTTTTAATTTGCTTCAAACAGAGTGTTACTTTGAATGTACGCTTGTATTCTAGCTTTAGACAAAGGCTTAGATATTCAGGAGTTCAATGAAATCATGAAACTAGAATAATAAAATTAAATTCAAAAGTTTGCTTTTTTCCAAAGTCCATTCCGTGTCACCCAGAAACCTTCAGCATGTTACTATTAACACGCACGCCATTACATCAGTGTCACGGGTATATTCAGAGAACAGACAGTCCAAGATGAATTGGCGAGAAGCCGCAGAAAGGGGGAGGCAGCTGGTCAAGAGAAAGTAGAACGACAACAACTAGACTGACTGATAATCGGATACAGTGGAGCGTTTTCACTGTCTAATGGGGCGTACAAGACGGTTACAGGTTCGCCATTTGGTACTTTTCAAAATCAAACTTGACAAATTTGGTACCGAACAGAGCTATTTGGTTCCGAAAACAAAGATTTGGTAAAGAAGGAAAACGTTTGAATGAAATCTTGTGACGTAATAATACTTGAACAATTCATCACGAATACATATTTTAACTCGCTTTTCCTGCGAGTTTTCTCTGGTAATGGGTTTCAAGGTATTTAATTATTTTTGTACTGAAGCTACTCAATTTGGTCTCAAGACCATACAAATATGGTTTTGTGCAGCAGATGACATCTGGAAATGTAACACCAGACTGAAAATCGTACATTGTGTAGTGTCTTGGCTGCGAAAGCAACTGAATGAATGCTTAGGAAGCCATAGAATATATATTTGTGATCAGGATTTTCAAACTCTTACTAATAGCATCACTTTTGTGGTGCTGTTCTTACTTCTGCTCGTTGAGTGAAGTAAACAATACCGGCTATGCAAAGAATATGTAATGATGTCCAGCTGTTGCCTGACATTCTTGCAACATCTCCAGCCCATTGCCATTTGAGTTTCCAAATGTTTGCTATGATATCTTTGACTTCTCTCTTTTCTAAAATAAACTGTGCTGTCTCATGATCTCTTGTGAGGTTGATCATGGTTCTCTCATGAGCGAGTCCCTTGCCTCAAAGAAATCCGAAAGGTAAACAAGAATTCGATTCTCTATACTATATCATTCCAAATCTACATATCCCGTTTCGACCCCCTTTTTTTTTAGTTCCAGTAATAAAGCAAGTCGACCTGAGTTGAAAGAGTGAATCAGTTTTGCGGGAACGCAACTCTTATGACGTCATTGGTTTTGGCAACTTCATTTTTCTTGTTGTAACGACGGAAAATAAAGTCAGGACTCGAATAGTTGGAGTTCAACAATCATATTTTTCATGATAGGAATCCAATGTTTACAGAATAAATACCGAGAATTTTCAAACGCGATTTAACATGATATGACGTCATGACATTGCTCTCTTTTTCTCCCTCTCCCCCTCTCTTTCTTTCTCTCTCTCTCTCTTTCTTTCTTTCTTCCTCTCTCTAAAGTCTTAAATTCCAGTGTCTGAAGAATTCACTCTGAGAAAGTCGATTCCAGGAGTTTGGCCATAGTTCCCTTGAGCAGGCTACGGATCCAGCCAAACCTGCTCAGCGCCACCAAACATAGCGTCGCTATTATATTGTCCCTCATGAAACGGTCGTTTTTTTTTGTTTTTTTTTTTTGCATTTGTTTTTATGGTCGTGATTTTCACAAATTCTTAGGCAGAAAATGTAGTTATACATATTTATCTATTCATACAACATTAGATTTCTTCTGAATTTTCAACCAACGATTCATGATATCGCTTTCAATAAGATAACCCTTTGCTATTTGCAATGCTGGCCTCAAAGGAAATCAGGCGATTGGTTTTTGTATGAGTTCAAACTCAGTAAAGATGTGTTCCAGGCACTCAATCAATTCTCATCAAAGTCACGTTTGGAACGGGAACTTGCTCAGAAATAAGAGTGCAACGTTGATTCCAAAAGGACAAATGAGACAAGATTATGACCTTCAAGGTCTTACAGTCCTCAATGGTTGTTATGAAAGGGATGTTGAAAAAAACTAGTACAATGACAACTATTCAATTTTTGCAGAAATATTACAGATTTTCAAAACAGCTTTAGGATATCACCAAGAACAATTTCCATTTCATATACTGTCATGTCATCTGGGACCAATTTTATACGTGAATTAGACTGCAAACATCCAAGGTGGCGTCTCTCACTTCACCCAACGCTATTTTATCCATAGCAGTGAGAAGAGATGAATTTATGCCTATCTTAATAGCATTGGTGTGTCACCAAGAACACTTACCATTCCATACACGGTCATTTTATGTGGGACCCATTTTATACGTTAATTGGAGTGCAAACACCCAAGGTGGCGTCTCTCATTTCACCCATGCCATTTTATCCATAGCGGTGAGAAGAGATGAATTTACGCCATTCTTAAGAGCATTAGTGTGTTACCAAGCATATTTTCCATTTCATACACACTCATTTCATGTGGAACCCATTTTATTCATGAATTAGACTGCAAACACCCAAGGTAGTGTCTCTCACCTCATCCAAGGCTATTTCATCCATATTAGTGAGAAGAGATGAATCTATACCTTTCTTAAGAGCATTAGTGCAAAGTGAACTATTTGTTCAAGACAGAGATTGAACTTGTCTATTTGTCCATCCTCCGAACTGGTCCTCCGTTTGGCCAGACCGCGCGTCCTGTTCTCCAAGAAGCTCTGAAATATCCTGTTAAGCCCTGGCTTTTTCACTCTCTGATTGATAGCTTGGCTTTCGCGCCGACGTTCTAACAGTTGCTCGATAAAACGGAATATCAAGTGAAGATTGTTCCTATGGAAACAGAACTGTTTAACGGGAAAAGAAATCGATATGGAATGACATTTGCTGTGAACGCAAAGGTTAACGGCAGCGTGTAAACCGATCATATCATGATTGATAATTGAGTGACTGCGCATGATAAGTAACCAACGGACCATTTTTTTTTTTCAGTTGATATCTTCGTTACTTTTAGAAGAACAATTCTAGGCTTTCTCAGAGGCTTGGAGATTTGCCATTATGATCGTTTGGTGCTTAAGTTTCAAAATTAAATATCCAAAAGAACCTAGCATGGTTACTCTAAGTATAAAGAAACTATCAACTTTTTAGACATTGTTCGTTGAGCACTTATCGTGTGCAGTCACTCAATTGAACTCTGGGTTTTAGAAGACACTGGCGAGTAAGGTTAGAGGATTGACTTAAATTAATGAATTTTGCATACATACGTGCTTTCATACATATTTTGATTTCTTATTTACCATAAATCCTGTTGTAACGGAACTTGTTCTATCCTATCAACACTATTCAATGACAAATGTGTTGTAAGGACTCGTTTGTTTTTAGACGTGGTAGTATTTATAGCAGCGGCTGTTGTCTATGATCGACTTACAAACTGACAAATCGACTTTGCATCATCTCCACGAAGAGTTCCCTCCCACCCTTTATATGAATCTAAATCTCAGTTAAGTTACATTCTATTATTACATTATCAGAACATGAAATTATATTTTGTTACGTCAGAATACAAACGCGTATCAAACGTGGATGAAATTCTATTCTTCTACGACGGTTCTTCCAGAAGCGAGTGCTTTTAAAGGTTGGAGCTTTGAAAGGAATGGGTTTCTAAAGAAAGGGGCTTATAAAAGCACAAAATCGAACTAGCGCATGTAGAGTCTGACTTTCAGGCCTTTGAACTTTTTGGTCCAATCAGTCATTACCTGTATATGGGACATTAGACCGTGAAAGTATAACAAAAAATTAATCCTTATCTGCACTTTTTGGTCGTCATTGATAATACACTTAAGAAAAACAAAAGTATACAACCAATGCATCCTCCAGATAGTCGCCTATGGAGCTGAAACATGGAACCTAACCAAGAGATAGACATGTACACTGAAAAGCATACAACGCTCTCATGGAGCAATTAAGCTCAACCATAGGGAGATCACAAGAGAGCACAGTTTAACAGGGAGAAAACAGAAGTCTGAGGTATAGAATCTACAAGAAAACTTATATGGCAATAGACCGGTCATGTTGCAAGAATGACAGACCACCGATGGACACTACAACTCACAACATAGATCCTAAGAACAGAAAATAGAGAGACGTATTAGACACTTATAATAAAGAGGTATGGCGAATCCTGGGGAAGGTCTATGCTCAGTGATTGATGATTCAAGACTGATGATGATGATGAGTTAAAATTTTTAGCTATCTAAATCCATCGATGCAGCCTGCATACGTCACAATTGCATACGTAGCCTGTCAGCCAGACTCGCTGAAACATCAGGAAACATCTTGACAGTTTTGGTTGATATTTCTAATATTGTGCGTAAAAGCAAAACAGACAGATTCCTGTTTGCTAATAGGAAGATGGCCGAAATCTTCATCAGACTCCATTTTTGAGTCAACCTGATTTGAACCGATAGTAAATATCTGTATACACCACCTGTAGTTTTAAGAGTTTGTATGATGTAGATATGAACTGTGTAGTGTTATCTACATAATACATGCACTGAAGAAACCAACCCTCAAACTGAGAACCTCGCAACGTGCACATGAAAGAGTCATGCTCAACCTCATATGGAGAGGTCACAAGAGAGTACAATATATCAGGAGTGCGAGACAATCCATAAGAAATCCAAGATGACAATCGGCTTGCCATGTTGCAAGAATGGCAGACAACAGATGGACATCACAGCACACAACGTTTATCCCCAGAGATCACATGCGTAACTGAGGGCTGCAGAATTCAAAATGGAGAGATGAAGTAGACAAATTCAGAGATTATTAGCTCCGCAACGCCCATCATAAAGAGTCTTGCAAATCTTAGGGAAGGTTTATGAGCCATGATGAACGAAAAAAGACTGATAATAACACACGGAATATAAACATTTGATCGATATATATATATATATATATATATATATATATATATATATATATATATATATATGAGATAATCATTAACGGTCCTCTTTCAGGGTTGAGCACTTTTTAAGTGAGGTAACTTGTAGATTGTAAGCTTATGCTATGCTTTTCCATAGGAATAGAGCATTCTGGTGGATGAGGAATTTAACTTATAATAAATATATCGCATAAATTCACCCTTACTGGCCGTCCAGTTCCGTAGGTCAGAGGTAGGATATCGACCTCTGTGTCTGAAGTGAAGGTTTCAATCCTGCCTGGTGGTACTGGATGGGATAATGGATAGTCTATAGCCACACTGAAGAGTTGTAATACAACAAAACAGCTGTCAGTGGATGACACGAAAATATATATTTATACATATGTATATGTTCCTTCCGTGGATCTTAAATAATCGTAAACTGACAAGTGGGAGGTGAAGAGAAATTAAAGTGAAAGAACAGCTTTTATACCTCAAAACATTTTATTTTAGCCTTAGCATGCTCTGATGATCAGATTATTTTTCCTTTCCTTATTTAGATCGTGTATCTTCCCTCTAGGTTGACAAGCTCCCGTTAGAGCCAGTCAAACCTCAAAAAACTAGAAAATCCCATTAATCCTAAAAAGAAGGGTATGCAACCAATGCATTCTCCCGATAGTCATCTACAGAACTGAAACAGGGAACCTAACCAAAAGATTGATCCTCAAGCTGAGAACCATGCAACGTGCAAAAGAGAGATTCATGCTCAACGTCACATGGAGAAATTACATGACAACATAGTTTACTTGAGAGCAATACAGTCCGTCCGATATCATAGAATCCATTTGAAAACTCAACTGGCAATGAGCTAGTCATGTTTAAATATATATGTTATGTCGAATTGAAAGTTGTTTTAACCCTTGCTTTAATTGAATGAGTTTTGATCGAGTTAAAACTACATATTTCTTCATTTTACAGATACACAAAAGAACAAATCAAAGTACCTAAATATGCCGTATATTGAATTAAGTATCGGAAACAGGATTATGCTATTAGTTATAACTATTTATACAGATTTATTCCACAAAAATATCAAATTATATAATAGAATTAGGTAGTATAGACGGACCTAACTTAAATTAATCTGTACTATAAAAATTTCGCAATAATACTGCCGTCAAATATGGTTATTTGTTTAAATACGACAGAATTTTCAACTGCAGTTGAAACTCAAGCGTATTTCTAATATCTACGCAAAGTTTTACTGTATTTATCCATGGTGCAATCATTAGAGTATCCAACAACCATCAACCTGACCGCACGTTCACTGGAACGTTTTATTTCATATGTGTGCACAAACACAATTTCAGACAACTGATATATAAGAGATACTCAAAGAGTTACAATATTTGAAGATGATATCTACATAGAGTATGACATGGAGCAATTAAAATGAAGAGGGGCTGTTACATTACCTGTGGCTATTTAGCTCAATCGTAAGAGCAATTCTAAGTTGGAACAGCTACCCTATCGGTGGTGGCAGCCCATATCTTTATTTGATGGTTCATTCAAGTCACTTTGTCTTGGCTTGTTGATACATTTACTGTGCAATGACGGGATATCATTTCGAATAAGTGTTTCATCATAATATAACGTAATCTATAATCATTCTGTCGGATCATATATCCATCTTTCAATATATATATATATATATATATTGATGGAGTCAGAAGTGTGTATACTAATAAATATTTACATAAGCATATATAAGCATATATCTGCCACTCTAATCTTCGAACAACAACGTATAAACGTCTATGTGTCTCCCATTGTTATGGTACCTATACTTCTCGATATAGATTACATATCATATTTATTGTAAATTGAAAGGATTCTGGAAGTGTTGTCATTTAATTACAATTGGAGAGATGTATGTGTGGGTGGATTTACTCTAATGACTCTACAACTTGTCATTGTACGAAGTTGACAGCCACCAGATTTATTAGTCATTATGGATGACAGTACAGTGTTGAGTCTGAATATTTTTGAATCGATTATCCTCGAGAAATGTAATCAAAGTGAATAAAACATTGAATATTAAAGCTTCCATAAGTTATTGCCCTTGACTTATGACTTATAAAATTATCTGAAATTAGACATGGAATATCTCGTTTGGCAACACTGAACAGAAACAGTTGGAATATTTCGTAACAGTAGTTTCATACAACGGACGGAAATCATTTAAAATTACGATTACGACAGGCTGCTCCACACTCCATGAAGTCTGGCCCCTTCTAAATATACGATTTTGGAGCAGACAGTTCCCTAGCAAAACCCAAAGCTGAATACAATATTAATCCTTCAAGAAAGGTATCAGGATATAATTATATCGAACAACTGATTGATTACAATCAAACTTTTGTTCAGACAATCTATTTTCTTCCTCCCATGTTTGTTGACAAAACGTTGGTATGTTAATAGATCTTCTCAAACTTATAGACAAATGATTGATACTTTCTGTCCAGAAGATGAACTTCGTTGGCGTGTAGCTTCATGATTAGAGTAATAAAAAAGACACGTAAAAATTGAATCTTGAAAGGCAACTGACATCTACGATCAAAGTTTTTGTTTCCGACCATTAAGATCTCGAATCTTGATAATGGAGAGAGAGCAATAACCGAAAGCGCTCGATCAAGAAATTAATAAACTATTCTCCTGATTTATATGTTCTTCGCAGAGAACAATTCTAATTACAATGTGTCTTAAAGACATAAAGCTGAAAATTTGATTGAAAAAAAAGGTTAATCACTCAATAGAAACCGTCTCATGACCAGTGTCTTTTGGCAGCATGCCTAGTTGTGGTTATCAATGGAAACGATAAAAAAAAGACGATCAATGAATAAGTTTCTTCTTCCGCCTTTTGTTGTGCATTGATCACCGAAAAAACGTCTGAATTTCAAAAATGCATAAATACAGACATGAATGCTGCCAGGCAACAACTAAGTAATCAATTTAGCCTGAACTTACATTGCAAATTGAACCCCCAGTTAAAAAAAATATTCAGGTGGGAATTTTTCACAAACTAAAACAAACTCTATTTTCAAACACATTAAGAACCAAATGTTTTAATGTTCAGCCCTGTAGCTCCATTGAAGCAGCTGGTATGCAATACAGACCTACTTAAAAACTGGAAAAATCTACGTTGATTGATAGTTTCTAAAATGGCAAACATCTATCATTATACTTGTCTAAATTTCGTTAGACTTGGTGTATTAATTATTATTTGTGATATGGTTGGACTATTTTTCCTGCTTAGGCGTCCATTGGTTCTCAACGTTCCGACCAAATGCCCTCCGACCCTGTTGGTTGATAGCAAAACAAATATCCACTGCAAGGGAGGCAACTTGGAAGTTGACACCTGGAACAAAATCCATATATATATATATATATATATATATATATATATACATATATATATATATATATATATATATATATATATATATATATATATATATATATATATATATATATATATATATATATGTATATAAAAGAATATGACGTGTCCAGTCTAATAGAGCATGTGCTCTAAGAAGTGATTACATATTTCAGAACCAACAACACCCGACAAAGGCTGGAAGTACTAGAGCAAACTGTTGTGAATACACAGACGAGGTTATAGTGCGATCACTCATGATCTATCATTAGGACTTTGGTATTCCCTCTTGAAAACTTATAGTAACCAAGGTTATTCAGTTTTAACCAATCGTGGTCCCCCCTTTCCGGATCTTCACAATGATGGTTAATGGGCCCAAAATTCTTCATTGGTGATTATTGGGGGAGGGGGCTGCATACTCTTCTTTTCATTACTGACGCAGTTTTCTTGTTCTAAAAGGTTTAGCTTGTTCTACCAAAAGCTTTCCAACCTGGAATATGGAATAGAATGTGAACAGGAGAAAACCCTGCTCAGCATCACGTGGAAGGATCACAATACGGCGCTATATATTAGAGGAGAAAAGGGGTTCGAAACATAATCCATTCGAAAACTCAAATGACAACGAGCTGTCCATGTTGCAAAAATGTTAGACATCATGACACTCAATGTGGATCCCAGGGTTTACATGCGATACCTTGGTCGGTAAAAAAATGATTGCGTGAGGAACTGGACAAATTCAGGGAGAATTCGCTCAGCTGCGTCTATAATAGAGGGATTTGGTGGAAATTTAGGAAGATCATGATCAAGATCGAAGACACAGAACTGGAGAAAGCAGTACACTACATCTACCTAGGACAACAAATCTCTATGAGACCCTCAAAAGAAGAAATCAATCGAAGAATCACATTAGGATGACAAGCCTTTGGCAGAGCAAGCTCAAACTTCAAAACTAGCAAGATCCTATTAATCCTAAAAAGAAGGGTGTATGACCAATGCATTCTCCCAATAGTCACTTATGGAGCTGAAACATGGAGCACAACCAAGAGACACATCCACAAATTGAGAACTATGCAACGTGCACATGAGAAAATTATGCTACGCGTCACATGGAAAGAGCACTAGACAGGTCAGTACATCTTGGAAAAGACAAGTGCCAGGGACATCATAGAATCCATTGAAAATCTCTAATGGCAGTGGGCTGGCCATGTTGCAAGAATGGCAGACAACCAATGGACATTGCAACTCACAAAATGGATCCCCCGAGATTACATGCGCAACCGAGACCGGCAGAATATTAGTTTGAGAGACGAGCTAGACAAATTCAGAAAGTACCATCTCTGCGACACCCATGATAGAGAAGTGTGGCGAATCCTGAGGAAGGTCTATATCCAACGACGGACGTTGAAAGACTGATGATGATGATGATGATCATGATCATCATCATCATCAACGACGAACAATGAGAGGCTGCTGCTACTGCTGATGATTCAAGAACTAGGAAATTCCATCAGTCCTGAAAAAGAAAGATATACAAACAAGAGTCCGAAATATCATAGAATCCACTAGAAAAAGCAAACAGCGATGGGCAGATCATGTTGCAAGAATGGCAGACAACCGTTGGACATCAAGACTCACAACCTGGATTTCCAGAGATCTCATGCAAAACAGAGGTTAGCACAATACAAGATTGGAAGACGAACTACACAAGATCAAAAAGAACTAGCTCCGTGACTTCCATGATAGAGAGACCTTCAATTGTGTATATTCACCAACGGACGTTTGAAGACTGCTGTTGCTTCTAGTGGCGAAATAGTACATTGTTCTCGGGTCATAGTATTAGTCCATCGATTAATAGAAATTTATGGTGGATGGAATATTTGAAAAAAAAAGATAATGCATATAGTGAATGGGTTAATGCACCATGGAAGGAGCGACTGAAATCATAAATTTATATTTCTAAAAAATCAATCAAAGGGAATAACTCTTGATCAATGTTTTTCACAAACTGTCAACTGAAACTGTCAACCAAACAGACAACAGGTTTCTTTCACCTTCTAAGTTAGACTGGCTGGCTGGCAGAGTGTGTGCTTACGTATGTATCACGCGTACAGGGCGCACCAATGGAGCTAGATGGATGAATTCATTTTATTATCCTCTATTATGTCTAAAAAAAAGTTACTTTTGCTTTTGAATCCGTGACCCAAATAGGTATTTAGGGATGGTGGTTCAATTTTCTGTTAAAGAGTGTTCTAAATTGAATCCCTTAGCAACTATTACTTTGGCATGCGCCTTTTTTGCTTTTTATTTTTTGAAAATCCAAACATTTTCTCAGCATTACTGTCGAACAAATGAGGAGAGAAGAAACTTGATGTTCCCTTTTTCCACACTCTTACCCCTTCCAGCAAGAAGTTGGTCATGTAACAGTTTCAACAGAATATCTAACCAGACCTGTTTATATTTTCTTTATTCAATTCACGAATAAATACAATTTTCTAAAGCTCTATCCATGATAGAGTTTCATGCGTTTAAAGGCGTTTGGAATCGGTTCATGAATCTAAGAGGTGAGATTATGTTACATACTTTTCTGTACAGCAGAAAAAAGAATACATTTATCATTACTGTCTTTTCACTTAATTATTAGTTTCTTGGCTTACCAGATCAAAGTTCGGATCTCAAAAATAGCAAGTGGAATAGTCGGAATCTCTTGTTCAGAAACATATGAAGTTTTCCTATCATCTGTCCACAAATATACGTTCAATCGTAAGAATAATCAATAACAAATCTCGACTTTGTCTTCCTCCCTCACTATCTCTGTCTGCCTATGCATTTATGTGTGTGTATCATGACTTGGCTCTACGAGCGGAGATCCAGAAGGGTTTTCAATATCTTTTAAGCGTTAAGGTGGAACCTGTGCCTACATAGCCTAAAGGCCTGTGCAATGGGGTTTTGAGATAAAGTACAACGTGTGCACGGCGGGGTCCACCCTTTTAACCAAAGATTTACACACTATTGTCCATTGGGTAGGCACGAATAGCTGCTAGGTCCTCACGTTGAAGATTTGACATTTGATACCCAAGCTAGCAATAAGTGTCTGCCAACCCCAAATTCCCAATATACTGCTTTGATACATGTCTTATTTAATAATGTAAATGTTCATAAATTGTTTCACTAATCTTTTCAACTTCCCGAGCAATTTAGTCTTTTCAACCTATCTTTTTTTTTTCTTTAAAGTAAAAATATCTTTTAATATTTCCCAAAAAGAAATATGTAGGTGGATAAACAAAAAATATTGAAATGATATTTTGAAGGCTGTGAATATTGAAACAAGAATCATAAATTGTTCAAACCCTTAAGATATTATTGGTACTACGTATAATTATCTGGTAAAAGCCTTTTGAAAGACTAATACCTGATGATTTTCCAAATATTACCTATTTGGGAGGTGGGATGTTCGAAAAAAAGTCAAAGAAAAAAACACTTAAATCATTAAATGACCTCTGACATAGTTCCTAATCTTTGATGTAAAAATTTGTGTCCCCATGCCAGATGATAGCTACAGAGCTGCAAAGTTCTACCTTCCGCTAGTTTCAATTAGCAAGAAATGATTATAGATAACTCCTGGAGACCTTGAATGACCTCCTAATTCAATCTCAAATAAACTAAGACATTTGCTGCCAAACTATTGTGCCTTTATGTCAAATTTGTGTCAAGAGGCTCTGTTGACTACATACACACACATACATACACGTACAGGTATATATATATATATTATATATATATATATATATATATATATATATATATATATATATATATATATATATATATATATATATATGTATTGCAAGTCTGGGAGACTATTCAACATTAGACTTAATAACAGTAGGTACAGAGTCAAATAACCCAAACACCCAAACCTACTCCCCGTAGATGAACACTGCAACACTCCTGGTCATAATTTCGACACAGACGCGAAATTCACAATGATTGAAAAAATAGAAAAAAATTCACCTTTAAATACGACAGAAATTCTAGAACGACATGAAAATACGTGGATTACCGAACTAAGAATCTAAGTCCCCCTACAGATTTAACACCAAACTTGACATTAACGACCGAAATCTCTGACACCAAAATTCTCTCACTCATTACAACCCCACATCTGCACCCTACCCACTTCATGTGTATCCAATATTAGGAACTTCGAACAGTCAAAAAGAATCTTACCTATAGAAACCTATTATTGTATTTCATTTGCACGACTCAAAGTCATCAGATTTTTCAGAACCTCCAAAATGACCATTAAGGATGCAGACCATACATTCCCAAAAGATATTCGACCATACACAAAAGGAGCCCCTTACCCACCGTCTAGACAAACACTAGAGATAGCCCCATCATGCATATGAATTAATTCATTTATGATCTAATTAATCAACAAATGAAGTCTCCATATATTTTTCACTCCTGAGTCTGTGTCGTTCTTTATCGCTCAAAAATATATATAAACACACACACATACACACACACACACACACACACATATATATATATATATATATATATATATATATATATATAAATTGCAAATAATTTGCAATGCATTTCTATGGTAAATAAGTAATAATAGGTGTCTGCGAACATGTTTCTTTCCGCTAATCCGATAGATTTAAATCTCTACATAATGGTGTATTCTCGCAGTCATAGCAAAAAAAAAAGCAGAAGTTACCCGCATGCGCAGACGTACAGCATCATACACAAACGCATACAAGCTGAAGCATCCACCTTTAGTCGTTCAACAGAATAATTTATATATCCTGTTAATGGATAATGGAATGACGTAAATCCTGATGTTTATTGCTTGATTGTCTAGACAGTCAATAATCATTTCAGATCGCCAATGTTCACGTTTCTTTCCCATTAGCTTTTTGGAACACTCTTTGCTGACTTAACTTGGTGGTTAGAACCTAGGTGTGCATTCAGAGAGGACCAGTTCGCCTATTTGCCCTACCCCCCCCCTCACATGCAGCATCAATTCGACCATCTGATTAGATCAAGTCAGTTCTATCTCGGGTGTGGAGGTTTCTCAGCTATCTCGACCGCTGGTCGTGTAAAAGAAATATATATCTTCCAACGTTTTTTTTTTGCTTATTCAATTTACCGAAAAGTAATCTTATTCTGAATTCTTATCAAGGGCAGATTGAACGGAAATAAATACTCTTATAGATTTCTCATCAGCCAACAGTGTTGAAATATCGCCTACGTAACTTTTTTCCTTGCGAAGGTTGTCTACCTAGGAGCAGGAAAGGTAAAACGATGTGGTCCAAGACATAATACTTCATTACTCTTTATACGATTCTTCTCCTTTAGGCACGAGTCAATCTTTGCGTAAGTAGATGATTAATATTTTTACACACATAGTCATTACTCTTTAGACAGGCCTCTCGTATATACTTATATGGACTTCCCGTAATATCAAGCGACAGGAACAATGAGATTTTCTCCCAGGTTCAAAGTTTTATCTCAATGTGGTTCTAATTTTGTACATATCAAAAAGACAACAGGAAAGTGCAGTGTTGAAACATTTCAGCTATCAATCACTAATTTGTCTGAAGCCACAGCAAAAATCGGGCTCCCGCTCCATATTTCGATGATTAATTTCATTGTTCGATAATTAGATGAATAGCCTCTCTTCTGTCTGCACAGACAATAGACCGACACTGGAGTTTCCTCTCAAGGAAGCATCCCTGGGCATAGAGTATGGAGATCCTGGGATCCTCAGTTGTCGGAAACCCAACTTGCTGGTGTAGCATAGAAATGCAGAGAGTGATACGTCTGGAATCAATTCGACTTCAAACGATGCCAAAATTACGAAATTTTGGCCTGGTTTTGTATCAGATTTATATTCCTCCTATAATGGTTGCCTTTCCAAGGCTGAAGAGCCCAATCTACCCCGCTGTTTTACCCATAGTTGGAATAACTAAGGATTCAGTCATCGAACGTCACATGATGAAGTCGAATTAAACTAAGTCTTGAAGTTGGCCCAGGAACCGTAATGTACTGACCCCGTTGAAAGCTTGAACGCACACATTTTCCGTTTAAACCGATGAAGTCATTGGAGCATCTTAAAAAACGAGTTTTTTTCCCTATTTTTCATCAAATATATGACTTTTTATGTAGTTAGATTGAAAGCTGTTGTTATCGGAGAAAAAGTATCTTTAGCAAATGAGAAATGATCATGTGAATTAATTGCAATGACAAAAATGCCAAGTCATTACTGATATATTTTTTGGTTAAGATTTGATCAAGGCAAATATTCGATAGATGATAAGGATACACACTTTTTTGAAAGCAATTTGTCAGTTTTGAGGCAGACCTATTTCTAAAAGTCCTTTAGCAGTTTGATATAGTTGGATAGAGCTTGATTTCAGAAAATAACCTTTCGAGGCGTATCAAAAACTCTCCCATCTCTTTTTTTATCGAATAATATTATCTAAAATTACTAAGCATGAGATTTGTTCCGGTTGTAGAGATTAATGTTGTTTCTTTGATGTCATTCGATGTAAAGAACACATGTGTGCGTATCAAATCGGTCAATTTTTGGGTGCAAATTGTATATTCCAAGTAAAAATCAAATATTTGCCACACACTGCTTATAGGGAAGCCGTCCATGCCTGGGGATCTCATATCTCTTTTCGCACTCCTCTCTCTGTCTCTGGTCTGGCTTTGTATTTCTACGATTTACCAATAGCTAGTTGGACGTAAGACTGATTCATGCCTTTCCAACCTTCAGATTGTCTCAGTCCGAGTTTGAACTTAGCTAGCCTTTACTATCTGCCCTATCGTTTGGGGAGTCGAGCAAAAAACGTTGATTATTTCCAGCGCTGCTTCTAACACTTACATCTTCATGAGAAATCGAATCTTAAATCAAGTGGAATAACTACTGACCAAAGTTTATCCCCCCTCGTGCACTTTTTCAAATTTTCTCATTCAGTTCATAGAAAAGCTCAATTTTTTAAAAAATTTTATTCATTGAAGATATTCACCATAACTGTCTATAGTTTTGAGAAAAGATCATAAACGTTCAAACGGTTTTCAGGACAATTGAACTCCTTGTTGTTCCTATTGCAAAGACATTTCAGCCCATCCATTCTACGGCCTTCATCGGGCGTGGAAAATGGTGGTAAGAATGAACGTAAAACAAAAGCTAATTCCATAGTGTTTAAAAGCGGTTTCAAGCAGCTCGTTAATTTAATTCACAATGTCCTGTTCATAATATGGGGGCCATATTGTTTATTAAGTGTCTCAGGTCAGATTCACTTGAGACTTCATAGGAAAGCTCACATGGATAATATGACTTTTACCTTGAAAAATTGCCGACTCACCGTCACGTGGTCTGGCAATAATGGCGTTCAGACTGAATGTCTTCGAACTGATTTTTTTTCAGCTGTTTCGAGTTAGTGTTTACTCGAAATTTGATAGCAAGGTGTTCCTTGATAAGATGTTTCTTACCTGAAACCATCTCTTACTAAGAGCCAGGTGGTCTGAAAATAATGGAGTTCAAACTTTATAGTGAACGCCTCATTAACTTCCGGTTCTTTCTCTATGATAATGATGTCCTTCCGCATTTACAGCTAATCAGTTTTCCTTACTGAGTATATTCACTTTTTGTACGAGTGACCTTTGCGATTTTATATCAGTAAAACAAAAACCAATGGCTTCAACCAGTAGAAAAGTCAAACAACACATTATATATGTATCTATCTAGATCCTGTGTCGATATAAGGTCAGGTCTTATCTATCGCTCTTTTTCTTCCGTTTATTTTTTTTTTATTTTTATTTTTATTTTTATTTTTATTTTTATTTTTATTTTTATTTTTATTATTATTATTATTATTTTTATTTTTATTTTTTATTATTATTATTATTATTATTATTATTATTATTATTATTATTATTATTATTATTATTATTATTATTATTATTATTATTTAGGAATCTCACACCAGTTGCCTGGTGGTAACCGCTGGAGTTTGAGTGACAGCAAGTCTCCTCAAATCTCCAGCCCTCCTCTCCTCGTACTTATAGATCGCAGTAATTTTGCGACTTACAGTTTCACACCGGTTGCCCAGTGGTTATCGCTGAAGGCTGAGTGACAATAAGTCTCCTCAGGTCTTCAGCTAACGTCTCCTCTCTCTTTCGCATATCATGACAGAGCTACGATTCGTTGCAGTCCTTATATCTCTAGCACCTTCCTCAGTATCCGTCCAGTGCCCAGCAGTGCTGTGGTCTGTACGGTCTCTATCCTCCCCCTAATCCCGATCTCCTCCAGTCTCTCCCTCAGCGTTTTGGGGACAGTTCCTAGTGCTCCCACTATGACCGGTACTACCCTGGTTTTCATGTTCCACATTTTCTTTAACTCCCTTGCTAGGTCCTGGTATTTTTCCCTTTTCTCGCCCTCCTTCTTTTTTACTCTATGGTCTGCAGGTACAGCAACGTCTACTATTTGGCAGGCCCTCCTTTTTTTGTCTACTATTACTAAGTCCGGCCTTCTTGCCTGGATGAGGTGGTCAGTTTGGATGTCGAAGTCCCACAGTAGTTTGTGGTTGTCATTCTCCAAAACTGCCTCTGGCTTGTGCTGATACCACTTTTCCCCATGGTTGAATCCCATTTGTTTACTTAGTTCCCAGTGTATCATCGTTGCTACTCTATCGTGTCTATGCTTATACTCCTTCTGGGCGAGTTGGCTACATTCACTAGTTATGTGGTTTACTGTCTCATCTCTTTCACCGCACATGCGGCATTTGCTGTTTGTCTGTGTTCTATCGATTTTTGCTTTTATGTAGTTTGTCCTTATGCTTTTGTTTTGGGCTGCCATGATGAGCGATTCTGTTTCTCTCTTAAGGTTTCCCTTTCGTAACCACGTCCATGATTTCTCGTCTGCTATATCTTTTATCTGTCTTTTAAACTCGCCGTACAATTTTTTCCCTTCCCACTTTTCTTTTCTAGTTTGCTGTACCGTTCCATTGCTTTCTACTTTGTTTGTTGCACTATCCCTCGCGCTCTTTATGATTTCTTCACTATTTGTTTGCACATATTTATCTAGGACTACTTTAGCTCTCTGGACACAATCTTCTATGCTGATGAGCCCCCTACCACCTTCTTTTCTCTTAACGTATAGTCTATCTGTATCATCCCTAGGGTGTAATGCTTTATGCATCGTCATAAGTTTCCTTGTTCGCCTATCCATTGATTGGAGCTCTTCCTTTGTCCATCCTAGGAATGGTCCTGTATACCTAACTACTGACACAGCCCAGGTGTTCATTCCTTTTATTAGATTTCTGCTATTTAATTTGGTTTCTAATATTTTCCTTATCCTTCTGAGGTATTCTCTCTTAATTTTCTCCTTCATCTCTTCCCGTTTTATCGTGTCACATTCAAGGACACCTAGGTACTTGTATCGGTCTTGTGCAGTTAATGCCCTAATCTTGCTGTTGTCCGGAAGTTCAATTCCCTCAGTCATTGAAAGCCTTCCTTTATGCATCACCATGATTGCGCATTTTTCTATCCCAAACTCCATTCCTATGTCCTCACTATATTCCCTTACTTCGTTGAACAGAGTCTCAAGCTCTCCCCTGTTTTTTGCAAACAATTTAATATCGTCCATGTACATTAAGTGGTTGACCTTTCCTTTTGTTTTAGAGAAGTGGTATCCTTTGCTGTTTCTCAGGATTCTGTTAAGCGGTATCATTGTTAGAACAAATAATAGTGGGGACAACGAGTCTCCTTGGAAGATTCCCCTTTTTATCCCTACCTCGGCTAGTTTGTCCCCTGCGGCTGTCAAATCTACTTTCCAGTCTTTCATTGAATTACCAATAAATTTAACCACCGGTTCGCTAATTTTGAACATTCTAAGGCATTCGAGTATCCAGCTATGTGGAATCATATCGTATGCCTTTTTGTAATCTATCCATCCCATTGCGATATTCTTTCTCCTTTTCCTTACTTCTTTTAAGATCATCTGGTCTATGTAGAGTAAATCGTTTGCCCCTTTGGTTCCTATCCTACACCCTTTCTGTTCTTCTGGTAGTAGCCCCCTTCTATCCATTGACATGTATATTCTCTCTGCTATTTGCCCAGTCAGGATTTTCCACATAAGTGGTAGGCAAGTGATTGGTCTATAGTTGCTTGCTATGTTCCCCTTCCCCAGGTCTTTTTGGATGAGGGTGGTTCTGCCTTTAGTCATCCATTCTGGTGCTTTGCCTTCATTTAGACAATTTTGGAGTAGGTGGGTGAGTCTGCCGTGTAACGTGGTGAACTTTTTGAACCAATACCCATGGATCCCGTCGGGACCCGGTGCTTTCCAGTTGGCTACTTTCCTAAGAGTATGTTTCAATGTGGTTTCATTCAGTACTATTGGTTCTCCCTTGTCTATATTTTCTAGTTCTTTTCTCATGTTTCCTAACCATTGCGGTGTTACATTGTGTCTCTTTGGGTGCCCCCATATGCTATTCCAATAGTTCTTGGCCTCTGTGGCATCTGGTTTTATGTCCTGCCTTCTTTCCCCATTTAAATCTTGGTAAAACTTTTTCTCATTGTTTTGGAATGTGCGGTTTTGTGTGTATTGGGCCGATCTTAGTCTGTATCTTTTTAGTCTTGCCTCTTTAGCTAGTCTTTTCTGGTGTAACTCTTCAACTACAGTTGCGATGCCTTTTTGCGCTACCTTATATTTGTTATAAAGTCTTACTCGTGGTCTGTCTGTGTGTGGTGTATTTCTAAGCAGTACTTCGTCTCTCTGTAGTTGGGAGATCTGCCTTTGTAACCTTCTCTCCCAGTTGGGTTTCCCTTCCCTATTAGTACCCAGGTTCCTATCTTGTGTTGTGAAGCTTTGTGCTACCATTTTCGCCCCTGCATAAATTAGGTTGTTGAGTTCTAGGAGGGTGTCTGTTTCTATGTGCTGTAAGAGGCAGTTGACCTGTTCGGTCACTTCTCCGACTTTCTTTCTATCTTTGTCTCTTAGGGAGGGGAGTGTTGTTTTCTCTCCTCGCATGATCTCTTTCAAAGCTTGTATTTTGCTTTTCTCTTCTTCCGTTGGTGCCTCGGCATCACCCTCTGGTGCGTAGCTTACTGTGGGGGTCTCATGGGGGATTATTCTAGTTTTGTTATTGGTACTAGTTGTGCTGGGGGGGCATTTTTCAGATGTGTCACCTGAATCTCTCTCTACATTAATGCGAATCTCTAGTAGTTCAGTCTCAGACAACCATTTCTTCTTTTGAATTTGCTTTACTTGGTCAGCAAGGCGTTGGTTCGATACTTCCACAGCAGATTTTTCCCTCCATATTTGGAGCATACGCTCCCTATAAGATCGCACTGAAGGCTTGCTTTTATAGTAACAGTACATAACTAGTCTATTCTCTTCCCTTGTCCATCTCTTTCTCTTGTTCTTTATAGCAGTCGCCCCATGAGGACTGCGCTTCCCCTGGATATCGCTAGTGGTATACGAGTTTGGGCCAACAGTAGCTGTGTGACGACTGTGTCCCTCCTGAAGGCCATTAAGGGTACACGAGCCGAGATTTTGGCCAGCAGTCACAGGATGACGACCGGGTCCCTCCTGGTGGCTAACAAGGGAACACCTGCCGGTTACGACACACAGGTCTTGGATCTGTGCCCCGTTTTTTGCGGTAAAATGGTTTGGTTGTACTGTCATGATTGGGGTTTTTGGTTCTTTGGAGGTAGTACCAGACCTTGGTGGGTTGGTTAAGACCGATGTGAGTCGGAAATAGCCCAAGAGCCCCACCGGCCCTTTTGGTTCTTTTAAGGTAGTGCCATACCTTGGTGGGTTCATTGAGACCTATGTGCACAGTGGTAATCAAAGAGCCCCACCAGCTCCTACCACCCAGGGTATGGCCTCACAAGGGCAAGCCATTCAGGCTTGCAGAGATATCTATCTAGTGATATGACATTTGCCTGATTGTTGAACTAAAGAA
The DNA here is from genome assembly GCA_963457665.1 of Thysanoteuthis rhombus. NCBI lineage: Eukaryota > Metazoa > Mollusca > Cephalopoda > Oegopsida > Thysanoteuthidae > Thysanoteuthis > Thysanoteuthis major. The sequence continues at coordinate 11,126,032 of OY735226.1, read as the reverse complement.
ATAACACTAAGCCTTTTTCTTGGGGAGGGGGGGTTGCGTACATAAAAGATCATATGTCTCCCTTAAATGTCATAAGTCTTGACTTAGTATAAGTTTCGATATTCGTTGTTTTTTTTTCTTCTTCTTCTTCTTCTTCTTCTTCCAATGCCCGCTGGGTACATAGATGGCCAAGCGACCACCGCCAATTTATACTATACTAATCTCGGGGGCGGGGGGGGGAGGAGGTTGCAAGTGGAAAAGTTCATTCACACACACACACATATATATGTATACTCGCCCCTCGCTTTTCTATACTTCTATGGGACAACTCCTTTTGAAATATAAATTATAAATATAATAATTTTAAATTTAATTTTAATTCCACTTACCCACGTGCAGGTCTAAGAAAAAACAACTTTTTTCGACTTGGCAGTGGTCTTCTCATTGCAAGAGAAAATTCATCAGACTCACAAAGAAAACCATCTCAGAGGTACAAAGATACCATCAAAATATCAAGAATAATCAACCAAAGTAGAATATCATTAGAATGTTCGAAGATAATCAGAGTTCCTCTCAAAGCCAACCGTTAAGTATCATTAGAATCTAAAGAAAACTTCTTTAACTAAGCCCAGAACAAAATCATCCAGGGCAGCCTGTAGTCAAAATAGCATTGTTATTATTAATATCATTATTATTATTATTATTGTTAATGATAAGACATTCAATCACAGAGTAAATTTTAAAATCTAGCCTGAGTTAGTTAGGTCTTCAAAGTAAGTCACCAGAATTCATCCTGAAAAAGGAGGCCTTTTGTCAAAATGTGGTAGACTGTCTTCGATATTCGTTGTTTTTTTTTCTTCTTCTTCTTCTTCTTCTTCTTCCAATGCCCGCTGGGTACATAGATGGCCAAGCGACCACCGCCAATTTATACTATACTAATCTCGGGGGCGGGGGGGGGGGAGGAGGTTGCAAGTGGAAAAGTTCATTCACACACACACACATATATATGTATACTCGCCCCTCGCTTTTCTATACTTCTATGGGACAACTCCTTTTGAAATATAAATTATAAATATAAAGAAATATAAATTATAAATATTATTATTATTATTATTATTTCTTAACAACTGTAAATAGCGAAGATAGCGAAGGGTCCTATCCGTTTTTATGTGCATGTTTCTGTATTTATTGATGTGCCCTTGTGTTTGTATGTACGAGTGCTCTTGACCATACAGTTTTGTCTGCTTGAAAATTGGCATTAGTACGTCATTAAACCGTCTCTATTTTCAATTTTTTCAACTCTATTCCGGATGTTTTGCCGTTGTAAATGCCAGTGATATCATGAAAAGAATTTATTCTGACCATATCTATTCTCCAATGATTTTCTACATGACATTACTACAATTATTACAAGTGTATACAAACAAAATGTTGAAGCGTTTGGTGAGATTGAGAATAAGGCTACATGGTTTAGATTTAATCCTCTGCAATAGTAGAGCAGCTTACACCCAGAAAAGTTTCTAATTTTCCACCAACTTTATTGATAAAAAATGTTTTATATCCTCATTCAAAGTCCATCAATCAATTGAAAAAAGTGGGATTCCAGAACAAATTGTTAATAATAAAACGTTTATTTCTATTAAGCTTACATATTGCATTTTTTGAATTGGCCAGATTTCGGTTATTATAGATTTTTATCAGAGAGATTTAGAAAAAAAAATCCGTCAGATCTTGCCGACAAAACGGTCAATTTGTGAACACTGGTTGGTCTACAACAGAATATTCGACTTTTCTATTGGGTTCATGTAGAAACATCATGTCATATTTAATGGATCAATATTCCCTTTTTCACCTATAAAGTATAGAAAAATGGTGTTGCTATGATTAACGGACCATACTTGGCAACACTTGGACAACCATTAAACCCTCTCATTCAGTGAGTAAAACAGATATTTCTGTTTGAAGCAATGAATACCAAAGCTTGAAGATGATTAAGCATAATAAGCAAAACTTTTGACACTTAAGTAATTGAGAAAAACTTTTATTTTATAGTTAAAATGTCGTTTTTTTCATCCTTAGAAAATTACCATTCAATTGGTATTTAGTGATATTTGATTTAGTATGTCTTACACTTCACTTTTTGCTATGCCACTGACACCATGCTACCTTAACATTGCAGTTGTCCCCAGCTTGTCTATGCACCTCACTGTAAGACGAGATTCCAGAGGGAGGAAGAAAAGTAAGTTCGATAATTCAGTCTTTATTTTCAACCCACAGTGTTTATAATCCAATTACTTGATAATCTGGCTGTGTTTATCGTAGGAAATCATACAGAAAACACGACCAACAACATCTGACTGGATAAGCTTTTTTCCCAGCTGACATTTTCAAATAGGTCTTTTATTTCATAGTTGGTTTTTGAATAAGACATCCATCTGAAAGAGAAAGAGATGATATGCTTTGAAATGGAATTTAGGTGGTTGTCAAGTAATAAACAATAGGACAGAATGATAATTGGCAAGATTCCACCAGTCTTTGAAGACAATTATAACGACAACGTAAATCAGTGATTATTTACGCCCCCCCCCCCAAGACAATAACATAGCTGAGGCAACATGGTCAAAGATATTCAGGTCCTATATCAAGTCAACGTGATAAGTTTCTGCATAATGGTAAGGCGTAAAATTAAAAATTACACCCAGAAAGAATGCAGCAAAATATCCTGCACCCGACTGTAAACATCTAACGTACAAAAAAGACTTCACTCCATGCTTCAAGCTGGAACTGAAAAAAAGGTATGGACTCTACATCAAACCAGACGACAACATCAACGAGCTCAACAACAAAATAACAACTTATAAGGAATTGAGTGACCCTAAGAGAGAAAGGTTAAAGAGAGATAGACAGAGTTTCTAACAAAGAAAAAAAGTGTTATCTTACCGAGAGGGTGGTATACAAGAGAGAGAAAAACATCGGTATACATAGAAAGATACGATATAGAGAAAGGGCAAAGAAAGAGAAATACCTTTTTATTCACAGTATATTATATTATTCCTTGAAAAAAAAACAATTTTGGATAGAAAGAGAGAAGATGAAATGAATAAATTATACTATACAGTTTTTATAACTGATGATTAGACTTTATATATACATATTGTAGAAAACTACAGCTTTAAATCCCAAAAGCATTAAAAAAACTTTTGTAAAAAACTTCTTTGTGTTGGTTCAGTCACTTATTTCCAAATATCTGTTAATGTAATTCACGTAAATATTTCTTCAGTTTTTTTTTTGTTTCCTGTTTCACATTTACTTTGCTATTATGGTAACATGTGTAAATTTTCTGTTGTTGAGATCATCAGCTGTTTACCATGTAACCATTTCGGGTATTATAAAAACAAAACAGTTATATCGACATGATACCCCACCAATGTTGATCAAACAACACCCCTCTTTCAGTTATAGTTTTAGCATATAGCTTATGTCATACACGTTGTTCGCTGTTTTATATATCATAATATAACGCACATGGATGTTATTCTATACTAAACATCATCCAATACTTCAAATCGAGGCTGACTTACTTGGGTAACACAAAAAACGTATTTAACGATGAGGGATCAGTCAATATAACAACAGGCGTGATTCGTGAGTCGTATCACTCTTATTGAGTGCTCACCCATGCGAATATTGAATATGTTGTGTCGGTTTTAATCTCAGACATGCAAACCAACTTTATCAGGTATCATTTTTTAGAATACTAATTACACAGAAAGAAATTCTTCGAGTTTATTGTCTACCAACATATTCATCCGAAGAATTTATACATAACTTTTTCCAATGAAATATGGTACATTTCGGACGATATTAAAAATTCATAATCACCAGGTGCATATGAAGTGATTGATAACCGTAGACTTTTCCACGCCAACAGCTTCGAATTACAACATGGTGAAAAGATAAACAAGTAAAAAGGTGTAATCTTCAGCGGGAGTAAAGATCGAGACAAGTCTGGTTAGTCACCCAATAGAAACAGTCTTCTGACATCGAGTTGGGGATGATCAATTAAAAAATCTGAAAAAAAAGAGGTGATTAATGAATGAGTTACTTCTCTGGAAATCCGGTTTGCTGTGATAACTGAAGAAAAAAAAGTCTAAATTATCAAAATACAAGTGTGGATGACGTAAACTAGTGATCAATTCAGCATTAAAACACATTGCTAATTGTACCCCGACTAAAAAACATATCTTTTTTTCAAGAAATCAAAATCATTTTTCTTAACATATCAAGGAGCGAAAGTCGAAATTGTAAGCCGTCTAGATCTACTGGTGTGCCCTGTACGTGTAATAGATCAATACATACATAACCGACCAGCCTGACCAACTTGAAAACTGAAGAAACTTAAATTGACAGTTTTGGTAATGATTGTGGTTGATTATTTTTTATATCATTATCCAACAACTGTATTTTAGTTTGAACACAAGGCCAGAGGGATAGGGCACCCAGTAATAATTAAATTCGCAACTCAGTAGATATGGTTATCAAGAATAGCTCGTTAACCATTCCTCAAAAATGATGCACAGAAACTCACAAAAGATTTGCAACAGTCATACTCAATTGGCACAGTAAAGCCAAAATGCATAGCCAAGTCAGCCAGCCAGTTAGATTAACTTTAAAACTGAAGAAACCTCCGGTGACAGTTCTGGTTGAAGGTTTCTCAGAGGGTCAGTGGATTAAGTGAGTCAAGTTATGAACACCGAAGACAGTTTGATTGGTCGATAAATGTTGAATCATTTGATTGGTCGATAAATGTTGAATCATTTGATTGGTCGATAAGTGTTCAATCATTCACACTGTGCAATGCGGCATTGTTGTTATATTTCATTCAGAAGATTTTTCGATCCGTTAAATCCAATATCGACCAGATAGTTTTTTTTTCTTTTCTTCTTCCTTTCTCAATACGTCAGCCTCCCCTCTACGATACATCCTTTCTCTTCGTTCGTCCAACCTCCCTGCCCGCTTTTCTTTTGCTGGTTATCAACGGTCACGAATGTTGTTCGTGTCATCCATCGATCTTAACTCGATGGTAAGAAGGGAAGGAAGTGATTTCTATGAGGAATTGAGCAGCTTCTGTCACGAAAGAGATGAGACTAGATAGAAGCTGAATAAACAATAGCTGAGCAAACACTCACACACATACACACACGCGCGCACACACACGTACTTTTCTGACTGCTTACATACGAAAGTACATCAATAAATCTATAGCATAATGATGAAAAAGGCGTTTATTTCATACACCGAATACTAATTTGCCAACATAATCTCCTTCCTGATCAATATATCTAAATCAACATATCTGCATTGATCACATAAATAGAAATTTTTCGCTGAAATTTTCGGGTCAAGATTCATCTAATGATAATATATTACATTACGGATATAATGAAAAACCTTTGTACGTAGGTGCATCAACGAGCCTGTAGCCTGATTGTGTAAAAAACGATCTATTTGACTCAACAAATGGTCATTTTCAACATATTCTCCTTCCTTATCAATCACTTAAATTGAATATCATGCAGAATACATTTCATACCAGAATCCGGCTTATGATTATGTATCAGGCCACAGATATATTGACTCACTTGGTAGTCTTCTTTTCAGTTGAATAACCGTAGCCACCAAAGGTGGCAAAAGATTATATCTTTTTTTATATGTGCGTATGGGTTCCTGTGCTACTGATGATACTACTTTGTCTACGAAACTTGAAATTATTATCAGTACTCTTTTAGAACTTTCTTAAGAATATTTTTTTTAATTTATGAAAAAAAAGTATTTTTGACCTTGTGGGGGCCTCATTTTGACGGGTTTATTAGTAAAATCTAGATTTTCCAAAATCTAGATATTTCTAGATTTTTTTTAAAGAAATTCAGTTTTTGGTGTTTACCAGTGGGGATTGCAAAAGTCATGAAAAGGGCTTTTTCTAGCCATATTCATTATTCAATGGATTTCTTTTTACATGACTTTAAATTTTGACTCTACGGTTATTCAATTATTGACGTAAGAGGTGAGTGACAACTATTATTACGTTGGGATAATAACTTGTCTTGTTTACGTTATATCATACTGTATACTATGTATTGTAATGTTGCATTTAAATCAGAGCAGAATATATTTTAACAGAAATTCATTCAAACATAACCTTGTATAACAGGGAAAATGGAAAGGGTTTTATCATACATCACAACTCAATCCCCAATTACGACAGGCAGAGGCAAATACTTAGCCACTTGATCACTTGAGACATGAACTTAAGACAAATTATACTCCAAGATTTTGGGACATTAGTTGCAGAAGTACCTTGCACTCGCAACGTGAAACATCGTATCTAATGAACTCCAGCATAACAAAGGTGATGAAAAAAAAACACGTCGAAAACCATCACACAACAATCGAAATCAAAAACGTAGAGCTAGAGAAACTAGACCACCCCATCTATGTGAAGCAACAAATTTCCATGATATCTCCAAAAGAAGAAGAAATCAAGCTGAAACATGGAACCTAATCAAGAGAGAATCATTGCACGGAGATATCACACTACAGCAAAATATATTAGGGTAAAAAACGGAGTCCGAGAAATCATAGAATCTATTAAAAATCTAAAATGGCAATAGGCTGGTCATGTAGCAAGAACGACCGACTACTGACGGACACCGCTAATAATGTAGATCCCAAAAGCTCACTTGCGAAACTGAGGTCGTCAGAATTAAAGCTGGTGGGACGAATAAGATAAGTCCAGAAAGTATTGGCACCACGATACCCATGAAAGAGAGGTCAAGCGAATACTTAGAAAGGTGTATGTCCAACGACGGACGACAAAAGACATGATGATGATGATGATGATAATGATGATAATGATGATGATGATGATGATGATAGTGATTTTAGTCATTTGAATTTTATCATAAACGCCTACTCCGCAGGGTTTCAGGACAGCGTAACCTGTTTGAGGTTTCAGTCAGCCATAACCTTCCACGTTAGCCAGATATTTGAAATACTTGATTTTCATCACCGTGAGATGTTTGATACGTGCCTTCCGTCCTAATTGCACAGCTTGGAGTGTAATCAATAAGCTCCAAGTGCTAACATTCATGCAACAAGGCTTAAGCTGATTTCCTGCTTGAATATTTTGAAAATGGTACGTGCACTTGTATTTTTTTAACAACTCTATCCACAATTAAGACTGGCATTAGTTTCCACATTTCTAATCAGTCGCCTAATAACGTGTGTTAAATACTCAATATGCTAAGAACTAAGTATAGTTAGAGGTACAGACTTTGATTGGGCCTCGAAGACCAAACATGATTTATTTCTTCCTGTCTGTTGAGGTTTAAACTATTCGAACGGTTCTCGTTAAAAAAGTAATTCTCGTTCGGTAGGTATCGTTTTCATTTTTTTTATGTTGGTGTTCTTGGAACAATTATAAAAAGTGCCTCTACCCCAGCGTTTGTATATATTGCTCCATAGAAAGAAAAACGTAGCAAACTTGATAAATGCTTTTCGTATGCACATCATCATTATTATCGTCAATTCCAGGTCCACTGCTGGACAAAAGCCTTCACCCGGCCTATTCCATATAGACCGTGACTATTCTTGTCTCTATTGGTAAATCCTTCGAACTCATCACTCCATTACCTGTCTAGTGCTCACTTACTGCGATTGCTATCCCTTGGGTAGGCTTCAAACAGCCCTGTCATCTTTCCTCAGGCTATGTGCCCGGCCCGCCTATATTTTTTTACTCCATTGCTTGTGATATTTTTTTTTCGGTATACTATCAGATCCATGTTGGCCTCTTCCTATCTCTTAGAGCCATTCCTGACATTGTTTTTGCCATTGATCTATGTATAACTCCGTTTTTATTTTATTTACACCCCTACATTATCTTTTAATTTATTTCTGACTACCTCATTAGGAGCACCCAACTGTCTATTTTACATATTGTGTTCTTTTGTTCTGTAAATACTTTTTGATGTAATGATTAAGATACATGTTTTCTTTTATAAAAAAAACTAATTTTTTCCTGGAAGTCTGTGAAAGTAGCTTTCCTTCATTGATGATAAAAACGTGAAAAGAAATTAAATCAGGACTACTGTAGATACATTTATGTAATCTTCCGACACCACCCTTTTATTACCCTGACCCGACTTATTTCCAATTTTTTTTCACTACCCCCGCTAATTACCCTCACCCCGATTTATTCGGTACCCGAGGGTACTTTTCTATGTGCATCTACATCTTATTATACATGCACCCTGTCGGCTCTTATTATATGAACTACAACTGCAGCACATGACATAATGCAGTATCAAAGCTTAAATAAACTGAGCATATATCATCTTCAGCAGAACAGAATCTTGATTTCAAGCTGAAAAAAAATTACCCACTCTCCCTGTCGCACTGCAGAAACTATTGTGACCAGAGAAATATAAATATTCTCTTTGCATGCATCCTTCAAATGTAATATCAAGCGTGTTCCAAAATTAATGATATTGTGATAGGAATTAGATACATAAATATAGATATATACTAGAATATACCTATAAAAACGAAAGAGTTATCTATATATGGATCGGCACTAAGGAGCCTAAAGCTACTTCATTAGGTAATTTACGTTCTTCTTCTTAAGCGATGCATCGCAGTCGGAGCCGACGAGTCTGGGTATCCATAGAATGTGCAGGATTTGGTTGAATACAACCGACACTGAATGTCGTTTTAACGTTTAAGCTATTTTTCTGTTTTCTCACAAGAGGACGAATTTCAGGGTCAAAGCGATGTAGAAACTGACAAAATATTGATTCCAATCGAGCGCTGGCGTCTGCTTCGTCAGTCATTATCAAGATTATAGTCTTTTTTCTATTATTCAAATCTACCCTTAACAAGACTTAGTACAGACTTCAGCAAAGAGTGCTTCTCGTGTTTAATAAGTAGTAGCCTCTGCCCCACCCTGAAAAAGAATAAGATTGCCCAATACAATGAAAACTTGCAAATTAAAAAAAATCTGTACCATTTTAGCTTACATTACTTGTGATTTTATGATCTTGTTAATGACCGACGAATCAGTCGGAAGCGCTCAATCTTGATTACTATTTGGTTAATTAGACCGGTTTGAGCTTGAAATTAGTTTCCTCGTGAGAGAGCAGGAAGAAAAAAATGCTGAAAAAGTCAAAATGGGATTCTGTATCGGTTGGGTTTAACCAAACTAGCATAAATGAAGGATTGATGCCCAATTATATATATATATATATATATATATATATATATATATATATATATATATATATATATATATCCAAACGAGATACATGTGTATTGGAATAGATGCACGCATGGCAACCATCAATGTCTCCACAAATCTCAAAGCGATCAACACAGAACACACTTTCAATCATTTCAGGTGGAATATTTCGAACTGCTTCAGTAATACGATTACACAGATTGGTTAGATTGCAGATCATTCCGTGGAACACTTCAGATTTAATGAAACCTCAAGGCAGAGATGTGTGAGGCTGTTGAAGCAGATTAACATGCTGCAATGCAAATAAAAGAGAACATGCATAAAATAATGCATACAATCATGCCGGTATAAATTTTCGGTTATTTTTGCTTTTGTCTGTTTGATATTGACTAACTCAAGCAATATGGCTACTTTAACTTTACCAACAAAAAATATATAATTTTTTTTTTAGTTTTATCATAATTTTGATATAGCTGATCAATATGTTTTTTTTCAGAATTACCAGAATACGTAATCCCCCTGTTACATAATTAAGAAAATAAGTCACATTATACCTCAAATAGATATTTTATCAGTACAATATCGTTTTAGGTAACTTTTGAGGTGTATAGATATATTGTCGATTTTCATATTGTTCCTTACAATATGATGAAAAAAAATTCTCTTTTCGAAATGAATTATGTAATTAGAATTAATTGAATTGCTTTTTCATCATGCAACGACGGTTGTTTGTTTGTTTTTATGTTTTGCATCTTGGAAATGATGTTCCGTAATTAAAAAAAAAACGTGATATAACTCGAGCTGCTAGTGACACTGAACAATGTCATCTCAACCGGAATTGTGAAAGTTGAACGGAAGTAGATAAACTGCTAACGTGAAACAGAAGTAACCATTTTTATAACTAGTCGTTTTCAAAATCCCATACAAGCAAAGATAATAAAATTATATTTAAACCCCACCTTATTTCACCAAAATGGATGGTCACTTCAAGGATACCCCGTATATACAAGTCTTGAAGAAACTTTTTCCAAATTTTGTTATTGTTAATCCTCAAAATATGGGATATTTCAAGAATGACAAAGATGAAGCAGGTAGGATTGATGTGTGCACATAAATTCAATGCTACAGTATTAGTTGCATGACGACAGTCAACTCAATGACAACGATATTTAGCAGTTGAATTCATTGCATTTTTCGCTGGCCTCATCCGAACATCCATTTCTTTGTGTAATGTCAGCTACGTCTTTTTCCAATTTGATAAAACTATCGCATAATTAAATGGATACCAATCAGCATCCAGGAGGGAGATCACTTTCAACATCTATTGTCAAGTTGAAATGAACGAGTAATTAGTATCTTCATGTAATCTATGTCTTACGAAAAAGTTTTTTTATATTTTAAATAGTCTAACGAATGTCATTTTGAACAAAGGCGATGATGACAGGGACGCAACGATCAGAATTGAAAATACAGAGCTACAGAATGTAGAACAGGAATTTACAAAGGAAAACGAATCTCAATGAAATCCACCAATGGAGAAGAAATGCAAAGAATTACCTGAGATTGGCAATCTCTCCATAGAGCAAGTTTCAAGGACAAGAAAATCACGTTAGTCATGAAAAGAAAGATATATAAATAATACATCCTCGCAGTAATCATTTACACATAACTTAACAAAAAAATTGAACCTCGGACTTCAATAACGCAGCATGCACAATGGAGAATCATACTGAACATCACACGGAGTGATCAGAAGACAACCCCGTATATCAAAGATAAACTGGAGCCAGCAATATCGTAGAATCTATTGGATAACTCAAATGACAATGGCTTGGTTATATTAGTAGAATGTCAAACAACCGTTTGAAATCAGGTTTCACAACGTCAGTCCTCAGAGACTATGTGCAAAACTGTGGCCCGCAAAAGATTAGATGATGAGACGATTCAAACAAGTTCAGAAAGTATTGGCTCGACAAACGCCCCTGATGGAGAGGTCACGTGAACTACCAATGCTACAAGGCAGCTGCCGCTGCTGCTGATAATGATTGTGTCGATGATGATGATGATAATATAATTTGTGTCTTTAAAAATATTTTTCAGATTTGAGATTAGTCTAATTACAAATTGCCAAAAAGATGGTTGCATCCTTTTTGAAACACCCTGTAGACGGTTACTTTCGGGACGCCCTGTATATTGACTCTGATAAGAAGATGGAAACTGTATTTGGATAAAATAAAGAGCCGGGCCCAATCTGGACGAAGTCCATTTTAATAAAAATCAAACGCTAGATATAAGGTGTTCGTAGGTTCGGTAGTTCTCACTTGTTTGTTGAGGTGAGTGTAATTGTCTTTGACACTAATGTTTTGGCTGAGTGGCCCGGTAGGACTTTGCTTTAACGTCTGTATGTCTGCACGATGCCTACCAGCTAGTAATGGCTGCTGCAAAGAGTTACCGAAGTTATGTAAACAGCGCTATTTTGTCTGGAAGGCTTAGAAGAGGCCGGACGTGTAAGACATTTCAGTTAACGGCGTCGGGGCTTCAAGTAGTCTTCTCTTTCCTAAGAAGACTTCTGCCAGCATCATCATCATCATCATCATCATCAAACAAAGCCATGACTATCTCACCAGGACCAGCCCCATCCAATATCAAAATAAACATCATTTGGACTTCGACTATCATCATTGTCGTCATCATAATCATGAAATTATGAAGACTTCAATCAAGATCAATACCATTGCCACCATTATCAAAGTTGGTCTTCAGATTCTGGTCATCATCATCGTTGAGGCAACTATTCACATCCTTTTGATAACCAAGAAAACCAATGCCATATTGAACATCAAAATAATCATCACAATAATCGCCTGAGGAGGGGGGATGAAAAGAGAATTTGCCGCTCCCCAAGATCAGATCTTCTCACCACTGAGAGGATTTCAAAGTAGGAACCTAATCATCAAAAAAAAAAAAAAGAAAAAAGAAGGATAATGGTGCTGTGCAATTGTTCTATGTAACACCAACTACATACTCCAATATGAAAATGGTATCATTATTTGCTGGTAACAGGGTTGTCGATCAGATATATTCTAAAATTATGTTTGTATCCTTAACCTTGGGACCATATTCATTCTTCCTCCCACCGTCCTGTAAAACGTTGACTGCGGCGTTCTATGATTACAATCATTTATGGATTAACGGTGGTTTTCATCTTAATCTAAATCATCATTATCATTATCATAATCAAGATCTTAGCTATAATCATCATCTTGACTATATCTATGTCCACAAGACTACTATACCTATTACACCAACAACTATCACCATCAGTATTGTTGTTATCATAAAGACTTCTTCATCAGCTACGCTTCAGCTAAAGCCTATATGCAAACATATGTGCATGGGTTTCACAAACAAAAAAATAAACGAATCTTTGGTTAAGTCTTCGTCATAGAGCTGAAACATGGAACCTAACTTAAAGACAGACCCACAAACTGAAAATCATGTAACGTGTACATGAGATCATGAGACAGTACAATATATCAGGGAAAAAACGGAAAGTCCGAAACATCATAGGGAAAGATAGTCTGAGATATAGAATCCATTAGAAAACTCAAATGGCAACAGGCAGGTCATGTTGGAAGAATGGCAGACAACCACTGGGCAACTGCACGTCTCACAACACGGATCCCTTGAGATCTCATGCGCAACCTAGGCCGGCAGATAACGAGATGGAGAGACGATGTAGACATAGTATGAAAGTATTGGCTCCACAACGCCCATGATAGAGATGTGTGGTGAATCCTAGGGAAGGTATATCTCCAACAACAGACTTTAAAAGACAGATGATAATTGTAATCATCATTATCACCATCAACCTTTCAGCGTCCGTCGTTAGGCATAGACTTCCCCCAAGGATTTGCTAGACCTCTCTATCGTGGGCGTCACAGAGCCAGTACTCTCTGAACTTATCTAGTTCGTCACGCCATTTTATATTTTGTCGGCCCCGGTTTCGCATATGATCTCTGGAGATCCATGTTATAAGTCGTGATGTCAAGCGGTTGTCTGCCATCGTACTGACCATGTCTTTTGAGCTTGTCTGTAGATACTATATCTTGGATTCCAATATATCCTCTTATGCACTGTACTGCCATGTGATCCCTCAATTGTACGCTGATCATTATTCTCTCATGTGCACGTTGCGTGGTTCTCAGTTTAAGGGTCAGTCAGTGTAATTTCTGTTAATTTGTCGGCCGATTAGAATGTCAAAACATTTTACGACAGCACGTGAGCTTTTCTATACACAGAAGTAGTAAGTGCAGAGAAAAAGGAATGTTGAGAATAGAGAGAGAGAGGGGGGAGGGGGAGGGGGAGGGAGAGAGATAGCAGGGCTTAGGGGTCATATTCAGTTCATCAGTCACGGCCACTTGTTTTTATGGACGAAAAATTACCTCAACAGACAATAGGGGATACAAAGAGACGAAAATCTCTATTGCCATCTAAGGGCTGAGGGGTCGCGAGCCGAGGTCTTACTGGCTCAGAGTCGAAGCGACTACTAATTTCCTGGGGATATTTTTTTCTAAAATTATTCCAACATAAGCTACTCATTGCTAAATTCAGGACTGAGAGGGTTTATCGAATATATGATTACCTTGATCAATACTATCTTGATGTTGGTCATCATTAGTACAGCCAAGACTAGTGACAGGTTAAAAAAACAACTGGAGTCCTTAGGCTATGACAGGGTCTCTAAAAGTAGCAGTCAAGTTCCCCCGAGGGGAGCCAAAACATTATTCGTGGTTGCAAAAATATTAGAAAATCTTTTCTAAAGAATAATCATGTAATTAGTGTTATTGTTTATCATCTCAAAACAAAAATATTCTCATCAGTTGCTTATTAATATGGCTCGATGCTGTTCACTAATTAGAAAAATCGTTTTTAGATCTGACCACGCAGGTTGGTCCGTCTGTCGGCCCTGCTTAACGCTTGGCAAGTCTCGCTTATTTTAAACAACAGGAATGTTTTGTTATATATACAGTGTGTTCAAAATCATAATGCAAAATGGTTATCTGGTTTTGAATTTAGTTTGATGAAGAGAAATAATTTAAAGCAAACTTTGGCAACACCGACCTGCATCAACATCGTAAAAATTGAGCCATTCTGTTTTAGTCTTGCATTCTCAGAATGCCAAATTACCTCTGCAAAATTATCAAAATAAGTGGTTTCTCGGAGACTGGAAGGATTTTTATCATCACACAACTTGGAGAAGGTAGTTCAATCCTCAAAATAGTTGAAATGCTTAAAAAGGACTGTAGAAAAGAGAAGAAATACGTTGAAAACCTTGCTCCATCATTTGAAAGATAAGATAAAGGCAAGTCCAAGGGAAGTCGTCTCGAATTGAGAAGATTGTCTGAGAGAGCCCTGAGAAGTAAATCTATATTCAAGGTAGTTGATGGAGGTAACTTGTCCAAATTACCTCGACGCTGAATTTTCTGTCCTGGAGCAAAATATGTCAAGCCCGATATTCGACTGCTTTCGAAGCCAAGGCACTAGTTGAATCGTCTGGAAAGGGCTAGAAAATATTTGAAAACTGATTTTAATGTTGTTTTTTCTCACTGACGAGTGCAGAGCTACCTTTAATGAAGCAGATGGATGTAATGCCGGCTGAGTTACGAAGAAAGAGAAGCATCCTGTGGACATAAGGCACAGATAAGGTGATTGGGGATTTATTTGAGGGCTCCAGTTGTAGGATATAAGTTGGTTGAACCTTAGGCATGGGTCAGATGGGGTAAAAATGACTTTCTTGGCCTATATTGACTTTTTGCAGGTCACTTTTCAGGCTTGGTTCAGGCTTGGTCTCTTGACCTACGCACGAAACTTATGAAAGACATCGTCAAGTGTGAATGCAAAGGTCGATTACCTGACTAAAATTGGTCCCAGGAATGCTAGATTAATGGACTAGCAACCATTTTCTCCAGATTTTAACCCAGTTGAAATATATCTGGAGTATCCTCAGTGGATAAGAGTATGATAATAGGTGTCAGTTTGATACAAAAAAGACTTATAGCAAACTATAGTGACATGTGCAGAAACTCTTAAAGCTGAAGAAATTCAAAATTTATCAAAGTCAATGGATAATCGACTGATATTTACAAATAAGAGGTAAGGGTCTTTCATTTCAAGACAAAAAATTCGTATCAGAGTTTTCAACTTCAAAATTGCATACTGTTGATTTATAGGCTTCGGTTTTTATTTTGTATATTAGTTTGTATGGCTTGGTTAAACTCTCCTAATTGTAATTGTGTTGCTTTTAACAATTCAATCAATACATCATCGGTTTCTCACAGCATGCTTCTATCCATGCTTGATAGTTTAACACAATAAAAATTGAAGAATTACTGAAAAATAGCTCGTATTCTTCACCACCTGTACACCTAAGTTCAATCATTGCAGGTGAATATTTCCTTATGAAGGATAGAAATTCTTCCATTGTAACTGAATTAAGAAGGGAAACATAGTTGCTTAATTATTAAGCACGCAGTGTATATACAATGACATTGAATGCGTGACGTTATTATTTTTATGATTTAATTATAGAATGTACCACATTCGGCATTCTTGTATTTTCAAAGAGCTATTTGCAATTCTTATCAAAAATAACACTCCCAGAATATTTCCACACAGTGACATTCTAGAAGTATGATGTTCAATTGACTAAAAGAGAGGAAACTATTCGACCTTCTTCTTCATCCCCATGCAACTATCACGACGAACAGTGGACGCACCATTGAACTTATCGTTCTTGTTTTTCTTACATATTAGATTATGAAGCCCTAGCCAATAGCTAAGCCAACCCAAGTGTAAATCCATCGCTGGCCAAGGCCAAGTTAGAAAAGCAATAAAATATTCCATACTAATAAATATTGAATTCATAGTTCAGTTTCCTTGAAAAGTGGCAAACTAGTTTCATAAAATCAAAACGCCGATACCAAAGAAGCTACAAAAAACTCAGAAAGTGCATATTCATTCTACCGCCATATCTAAAAATGAATCAAATTCAGTTCGTGTATAGATACGATGTTAGAGAGATAACTGTAAAAAATGGCTGACCCTTCATCAAGATATTGAAATCCATTGAGAATTTTTAGAGGTATCGTATGGAGAAAAACGGTTGGATTAATAAACGTATGACAAAGACATTTTTAACAACCGAAAAAAAATTCGTAATCTGCTCCGAATTTAACAATGTCTTTCTTGCCCGAAGAATGACCCACTGTTCAAGATGATTTGATCAGAATTCATCGGGAGCTTCAAAAGCATTTTTATGAAGAGACAGACGGACAAACAGGGTTTGATAGATATACCTCTTCCAACTTTGTTGACAAAGGAGAATAATATACAAGTAAACATGGACCCAAAAAACAAAAGGATGCTTGTCAAAAGGCGTAAAAGTCGTTATGTTAAAACGATATTCGTTGGGAATTTTTTGAGATATTATGTAGATCAACAGACAGACAGACAGACAGACAGAAAGACTAACACTAGTGAATATACGTTCTTTGAATATCGTTGGCAGAAGAAGAAAATGAATAATATATTATTTTATTGGCCTGGATCTTCCATTTAACACCACGGACTGTTGTGTGCCGACCCTGCACACGACAATCAGTTGTGCCAAATCAATCTAGACGGTTTTTGTCTACTTTTTTTTCGAGTTAGTGAATCCAGTATTAAAAGTATATACATTCATTTTTCTTATGTTTTCAAGTCAAAATTTAGATGTTTTTTTGGGGGGGAGGGGGGATTTGTGAATCCAGTATAGACAATATTCAGATTGATTTTCCTCGTGTTTAAAAGTCCAGTGTTGCAAATGTAGATGTTTTAAAAATTTGTGAATCCAGTGTTGACATTATTCAGATTATTTCTTTAATATTTTGATGCCAGTCTTGCCAACTGAGATAATTGATTTTTCTGAATCTTTCGAATTTGAGTGTGACTTCCAAAACCAAAAATTGGGGGAATCAGATCTGAATTGGCAACCCTAAATTAGAGTGCAAGGTTCGATATCAAATATTAAAAACTAAGGGAGAACCCGTCACAATTCATGGATATACAAAAATAGAAGACTTTCGTAAGCCAGAAAGACTAAAAGTGAAAGAACAACCGTAATCAATCTATACTTGAGATATCCTTGAGCATCATTAGACCCTAAGATTGTTAGGATTGTATGTCAAACACATCGGACGGGGTGCAGAAGATTGAGGTATAAAAGAGAAAGGGTGCGCTCTGACTCATGATTGGCTAGCAGTGAAACAAAAGACGACGCTACATTCGCTTTCGACCTTTTTAAGCCGAACTTTGACAAAGCAGGGACTACCTGAATTCTATCTGATAATTCATTATTTAAAGGAAAGAAACTTCAGTGGAAGTGTCAACGTTTTAAGATTATTGTCAGGAGATATTTCAATCACTTACCTCCATGTAAAAGAGTCCATGGCTACGGAGAGAGAACCAAGAAAATCACACTGTTCATCATAGAACTATTTTCTTCATAAAGTTGGCTATAAACCTCATCACTGATTCGGTGATGTGGTATATGTGTGATCATGTATATCTTTTTGCATCCGATCCATATCCTTGCAACATTCTTCTTCTCTTCTTTTAGAATCATGTGGTCAATGTACAGCCAGTCATTTGCTCCTTTGGTTTCTTTTCTGCATGTTCCCTATTGCTCATCTTTCTATGATAACATATATTCTCTCAGCTATCTATATCCAGTCAGAGTTTGGTATGCATGTTGTTGGTCTATAGTTGCTTATCTGATTCCCCTTTCCTCAGATTGTCGCAGACATCTAGGCAACTTTGGTTAGTGGATCAATCTGTCATGCAGTGAATTTCTTAAATCAATATCTGTGGAGCCTACCAAGCCCTGGTGATTTCCAGTCGGCTTTTTACCCGGAAAGTGTTCCTCAGAGTAGTTGTAATCAATTCTATTATTATCATTATTATTATTATTATTATTAGTAGTAGTAGTAGTAGTAGTAGTAGTAGAAGAAGTGGTTACGACTACTACTAATGATAGCAGTCCATGACCCGCCACATCGCTGGTGGTTATCATGAGTATACAACAACATGCTCAGACGATATTACAAGTGTAACTGACATGTCCGGGAGGGAGAGGGAGATGGTGTCATGTAGTTTAATAAGTAGCAACAATGATTGGAGGAAGGAAGAAAGTTCAGCAGTTTAATATGGAAGGTAGTGGGACTGGTGGCTGCCACTGATCCAATAAATGTGACAGTGAAAGCCATTATCAATATTATCATATTTTTCCTTTGATGTCTGGTAGAATTCATTGCACACTGTGTTTCAGCAAGAAGTTTTGGGCGCGCAACTATGTTATGACATAACAGGCACTGGAAGTTTTTTTTTCTTCAAATACATACAAAATATACAGGAAAATTTTCTCATGGATGTTTGAGTTTCATGGTTGCTACGGACGTGCTTTTTTTTCTATATAGCCTATAGCAGCAGATTTTGTTTTCAACCTTGAGTTGCCATATTTTTGTGATCTTGATTCTCAGGTTTTTGACATTTTTCAAACTCCTTTACGGATATGTTTTGGTCTGATGGTATGATCATATCTACTTATAAGCAGCCTTTTTTTTTCTTGTCTGTGATAATGTCTGTGCTGTTGGCTTTTGTAGTTTGATCCCTTTTGTTTCGTTTATCATTAGTAGTAGTTGTACAATTACATACATGTCGAAAACATGTCGAAAATAACAATGATATTTTGGATTGGCTTTAAGGAGCCTTTGGCTATTTCATTAGGTATTTTTTTTAATCGAAGTATCTTAATTCAAAGTTTTTAAAATTCTCAACTCAACTCAAACTGTTATAATGTGGGATCTGGTTTGAAGTCTCAGGATTTCTTTGATAAAATCTTCATTGCTATGTCACAACAGACGATATCATTTTAAAAGTTTATGATTGTTTTTATCAACTGTGTTATTCTATCTCACATGGACCAATCCAGTATAGCTTTGAGGTTATAACAAGAACCGAACAAAACAATTCGGCAACCAACCATGCGATCAATTATACGAACAAACCTACCAATCTGCATACGTGGTTTTTATGTAAAAAGATTATCATTATTATTAGAATATGCCTTATCCAAAATGACGGTGTTATTTACGTATGGATTGGCTCTAAGGAGTCTGAATCTATCTTATTAGGTATTTCTTTTAATCATTCAAGTATACTGATTTCGATTTTTTTTAAAAGAAACCTCAACTTATCTCTTGCTGCTCCAATGTATGATGATCAGACATGATGTTTTAAGAGTTCTCATGATGCAATTTTCATTGTTATGTCATAATAGGAAGGTATATCAACCAATGAGATCATCGCACAAGAGTGGAAATCAACGAATAGATAAAGAGAAAAAGTAGCATATAAATTCATTATATGGTTAGATTATTATTATTATTATTATTATTATTATTATTATTATTATTATTATTATTATTATTGTTTTTGTTGTTGTTTGTCGCTGTTGTTTACCGTCTGATCACAGTCAATTAGGCTGAGGATTATCTTTGTAATTAAAATCGCTTCTGTCTCTGAGGCTGTCACCTCACAAACGGTTGACACGAAAATAGGACAAACAAATTATCGGTTGTAAAGAAGTAATTCTCTATCCTGGCGTTCGTTATCACGTTCAAAATCATTCTTTCTCCTTGAGCATGTTTTGGATCTCTTTGAGGATCTTCTGTCTCGAACCATTTCAGTGCTGTGTATCACGTCCCAGACATCGCAGACAAGGGCAAATGCGAGACTCTCAAGAAACGGCCGAGTCACC
The DNA here is from genome assembly GCA_963457665.1 of Thysanoteuthis rhombus. Lineage (NCBI taxonomy): Eukaryota > Metazoa > Mollusca > Cephalopoda > Oegopsida > Thysanoteuthidae > Thysanoteuthis > Thysanoteuthis major. Next base: position 11,105,903 of record OY735226.1, on the reverse strand, counting down.
TCTAAACTGCATTCTGCATCGTTTGTGTCTTTCGAGGTCTGCAGTTATCAATCATCAAAAATAAAATAAAATAGCGTCTTAACCCTCTAATTGCAAAATATGGCAGAGCAGTGTTGCCATTTGCTACATTCCAAGACCAAAATTCGGTAAATTTTGTACCGAACAAAGCTTTTTTGTTCCGAAAGAAATATTTGGTACCAAGAGAAAACTTACAAAAGATAATTATCCCTAAACCCGATTGGTACAATAAAACATGATTATATATGAACGAAAGAAAAAAAATGTATTCAACCCAGCATGCCCAAAACACTACATCTGTAGTCCTTTTTAAACAATGGATTCTGCCTTTTACATTCATATTTCACTAAAAAGAAATATTATAAAACATTAGTATAAGGTATTACCTACACGATGAGGTAGATTTTAGTATATGTTATTTCTAGTATACTTATGAATTATCAAATTTTATATTTTCTATAATTTCGTCTAATTTCGTTTCGTCTTGTTTCATGTATATCTATCTTAACAGCACCAAAAACAAATCTCTGTTAATCACATTGTTGCTTAACATCGTAGAAGTAACTTGGTGTCTTAGTTGAAAACTTCCTTCCTAATTATTTTGCTGAGTAGCTGTTTTTCATGGAAAGTACATCAGTAGTCATTAACACAAGGCAAAAGAATCATCAAAAAAAATATTATATTCTAATAGATAGGCTCAGTATAGACAAACCGTGAGTATGTGTGATTATTTATTCCTCAGTGTGTCAGTATCGTCATCATAATTATCAATTTCAGCAGCTGCAATTATAAGCCCACAATTGAACAAGAGCCTTTCCCGTCTCCCCAATGAATTGTTACTGTGCTGACCTTTGCCCCATTTTACCACCACATCTTTTTATCTTGTTCCCTCATTTTGTGACTGGTCTCTTCCTACTGTGATCAGTGTCTCATGGGAACCAAAAAGTAAGTCTTTAGCCCCGTCGGTTGTCATTCCTCTTTGCTAAATGTCAGGTGACTATATTCAGAAGGATCTTGAGAAACCAACCCGAGAGAAAATAAGGACATTTATCTAAATGACTAGTCCGTCTCCATTTTTATTGCCTAATTAATTTCTATTATATTCCTCACTCTAGTCCCTTTCTCTGGGCTATCTTTGCCTTTTTCTATCTCTTGCAGTTATTCCTAGCATTGTTCTTCCAATATATCTCTGGGTTTTTTTTTCACTCTATTAAACGTGTATGAGTATGGTCTCCGTTCATTTTGACCCCAGAGCCGGAGTAAATAAAATTTTCTTACACTTTTCGCTCCTAACTCACACTTTATTTCTTTTACCCCTTTAGGTAAGTAAAAAATCTAAAGTGAAAGTCTCTGCATCCTTTTACCCTTTGGAAGGGAGTGTATTTTTTCACATCAGAATACTTGAAAATTTATTTATAAGCGTAGACAGAAGTTAAGGCCATCTTCGGCAGTATAGTAACATTGTAAAAAGTACTCATAATGTACCGATAGCTGAAGTAGCCGTCTATGCTGCTCAAAACATTTCAGGTTAAAAAAAAGGACTAAAATTTTGGTAAATGTAAAAAAAAATTCCCTCGCTTTTGATCCCATTTTTAGGAGAAAAAAAGCTACTCTCTACTTCCTATCCCTGAAACGGGAAAAGTTTACCATCACTTTGGACTCATTAAAGTCAAAAAAGTTCTAATTCAAATTTTGACCCCCGGAAGACGGGAGAAAGTCTCCCTCCACTTCTGACCTTCAGGGTGAGTCTTCTATTAATACTGACTACCCGTCACTTTTAGTTCTGACCCCAAGAAAACGGAGAAAAGTCTCCCTTCATTTTTGACCTTTAGGATGAATCTCCTATTATTACTGACTCTCCCTCACTTATAGACCCCTTAAAAGGGGAACAATTCTTCATTTTTCGTAAAGGGGGAGAAATTCTCTCGGCAGTTTCGCTTTTTTTGAAAGGGAGGAAAGAAAGTCCCGCTTCATTTTTAACGCGTTGAAAGAGCAGAAACTCCACCTCTATGACTTTTGAGTACGTAATGCAAATTTGCTGGGCAGTGCCTATGATTTGAGTTATTTAATAGCGTGACAGACAACCAGACACCACTCATTTATATATATATATATATATATATATATATATATATATATATATATATATATATATATATATATATATATATATATATATATATATATAATGTAATATCATATATGTACATAAGAAGAGATATACATGAGAGAAGAGATTTAAAAAAAAACAACAAAATCTATCGTCAGTTTTGATCTTTAGCAGGGAAGAAAAAGTATCCCTTTATATTTCACTCCAAAGGACGGGGTCCCTTCACCTTATACCCATTAAAGAATTTATGTTGAAACATATCAAATCAATAGCATATGTATATCAATGTAAAGTAAGTTCTCACTTTAGTACTATAGTTACATTGTGAATACAATAATCATCCCAAACTCTAAAAAATATATTTTCCTTGATATTTTTAAAACCTTAAAACTTACCCTAGGATTCATTGAGTACACAGATCAAATCTGCTCAGGCTGTAGGCATATTTAGGTACTTTTATAGCGTGGCAAACAAACACACGGACAGATTTCAATCACTTGCATATATATAAATATATATATATATATATATATATATATATATATATGAACACGCACGATTTGTGATTCTAAGTTGTTTCTCTTTTTTATTTTTGCTAATGTCAATGTTTCACATCCTGAAACCAAAGCTGGTATAATTCATTCATTGTATACTTTACGCTTAAAACGTATTGGCAAAGTGCTCCCTAATCTGTCTTTATATGCACCAATTGACGTCTAGTCGATTGTTACATGTCATTTTATTTCGCTTTTCTAGTCTTTCTCGACTCAATCACCTGTCCTCGGGAAACGCATTCGTCGAGAACCTCGCCCTCGATTATTATTGCTTTTTGGGGGACTTCCTCATTCTGTCCTCGTTCAGTTCATCTGTGCATACTTCTTTACTTTCCTTATTTAAATCAATTAACATATTTAGTAGTTCTCCTGGTGCTTCTGACGACGTTAGAATTTCATCGGCAAATTTCATGTGGTTGAAATATTATCATTCTATATTCATACCCTTTCTTTCCCAGTTAATTTTCCAGAAGAAGCTTTCAAAGCATGCTGGTAATAGTTCAGGTCAGTGGTTACCAGACATTTTTGCATCACAGCGCCCTTGGTGTATATGGATTTTTCACTGTGCCATAGGTCAGGATACACTGAACTGCATTTGCGCTCCTGCAAATTGAACATTGGGTGTCGTTAAGATGGACACGAAGTAAGTTTATAATCATACATCATACAAACACTGTACATTTATCACCAACATTAGAACCAATTCACTCGTTACCCTTCTAAAAGTGTATTTTTCTCTCCAAAACGAAAAATGTCCGGAAGAAACGACGATCAAATGCAGAAAAACAAGTCCAAACTACATGAAGAAAAATCTTTCCGTAATTTTCAGATTTGTCCACACATATCTATGGATGCTTTTTGATCGGTCAGTCCCAGATCTGTTAAACAAGAGAATTAGGGAGGAAGCAAGAGATGCGATATGATTAAAATTCCAATGAAAGTTTTCACCTGGTGCAAATGATGGCATAATAGGATGCCGAAGCCCATGACCTTGTGATAAAGAAAGCCAATAATGACCATAAAACGTCTAAAATAGCCATTTACGATTTGTTTTGAAAATAATACTTGCAGAATATCTCATATCGTAATATTGCACAAGAATATGGATCAGTAGACTCAAATAAAAACTCATATCTCTTCATCCTCATCCTTCTCCTCTTGTTTCTCAACAACGAACATGACCGGTGGACGCATCGTTGAACTTTTGGTTATTGTCTACCTACGTTTGATTAACCGAGTCTATACCTAAATAACAAATCTAGTAGTTTTGAATTCTAAAAACGTTATAAGTTCATTTTTCATTTTTTGATCATCATGATTACTAAAGGGGTGGATAAGCCGGCTGTTCTCCGTTCGTCTTTTTTTTCAAATTTTGGAATCAACTTAGTGACAGCCACCTTTGTTCTCAACTCCATGATAGTTTTATCGACGTGTTTTTTCTCTATCACGGCAACAGCTGAAAGTGATAGATAAGTCGTTGCGAATGGAATTAGGATTGGTTGAGCTTTAGCTCTTAGTAGAGTATATTCATCTCTCACTGGCATCCAACGCTCAGTTAATTCCATGTTGGTAAATTTAGTTCTCAATATATTATCGCAAGACAGATAAGTGAGATCTTTTTCCTCTACAGACGTAGTGTCAGATGGAGATTGGGTCCTGAATAGGTTTTGTAACCACATGAATTTTTTTCCATATTATATTCTTGAAAATATTTTGAAATCATTTGTTAAGCTGAATTTTCAAAAACGAATTCCATATCGCAAGTAAAATACGCATCATTGGGTGTCTTAAACTTTTGCAACAATAGGAAACACTATTTGACACCGTCTTCATTCATTTTTTTTTCTTCACCATTATGATATTTTTTTCTGAGGGCTAAAATGTCTACCGATTTCAAAATGTCTATGTTGCATCCTTGTGGGAAGAGATTTAACAAATTTGATTTTCGAAAGATATCAGATGAATGCGCCAATTCTATTGAGAAATATGAATCACAAAATATTTGGCGTACATGAGTCCCTCGTTTTCACAATATGCGTGAAGCTCCTGTCGTACTTAAAACGTACGAGACAGTACACTGTTACTGCATAGCCATTGCTAGCTGCGAGGGTGTTCGGCTCGCATATTTTCACATAATTCTTTCAAGAATTGGGCCTATAATGGCCGACTATTTATATAGTTGGCTGTTTACTCTACACATTCAAAGACTGAATTCACTGTAGGATTTAGATGTGAGTGCTTCCCTGCGCATGGCTCTAGTTGTCCACAATGCTTCAGGAGTTTTGTTTTGGATGAGTGTTTGCAAACCTCCATAAACCTTGGGAATAGAACGACAGTCATCCGTACGAATACCGACGCACTTTGTCAATTCTAGATTATTTCCATTCATGTGTCTACTATCACAAATAAATCTTTAGCCTTTGTACCTGCAGTTATACTTTTGCAAAATAGAAGATCTTCTATAATTCTATCAGTATCAACAAATGGTACATAACATATGAGATTGAAATCCTTGTATCTGTTAGTGGTTTTGTCCAGCTAAACTACGACCAAAATTACTTCCCTTCCATTCTTTCAATCAATTGTTCATTCAAATCGTCTGCAATGTGCTGTATTGAGTGACGAATCGTATTATCTGATAAAGACACCTTAGCGAGAAATGTCCAGCAGAGTTGGTAATCATGATATTTACAGCAGTGGGTGGAATCATATATGCCTTCCTGTTGTTGTAAATGTAACTTTCTGCTAAAATAGTCTCCGGGTTTACTAACAATGTTTCAATGATTTATTACTAATTGGCGTATTAATTTACTTAGGAGCATGCACTCAGGTGTAAAAATATTCAAACACAATAGATGCAGCGAGCTCTCTTTATTGTTGTTATACGTGTAAATGAATATCAAGTCTACATAACTATCATCATACGAACAATATCTCTGCATATTCCTATTTCCGCTTCTGTTTTGTGTTGTATCATCACTTTCACAAATCTTATTAATATTTGATAAAAACTTTTACATTTTGTTTTCTTTTTTCTGTTAAAATATCTGCATACATATCGTATCCAAAATATCCACGACGATCAAGAGCATTATCAGGAAAAAAAAAACACACTCTAACCCTCCTCCGAAGTTGTAATCTACAAGATACCTTGCCAAAACTGCAACTCGATGTCCATAGGAGAAACAGCTAGATTTATATGTAAAAAAATCACCGGAGGGCATTGATATTAGATTATCACCTTGAAGTTTCTATCTAACATCAGAACCTCTTACACCATAGTAACGAATTAAAAAGGCACAAATAATCAAATATGAACGTAACTCCACGGAATGTTGATACATTGAATTTGCCGTCATCCTAATCTACAACACGATTATTCAGTGCCCTGGTGGATTTAAATTAACTTCACCATTAATATAATTACTACTAAATCACTTTAGGATAACAGCTCATCTAAATGGGTCAACTCATTTGATAATGGCTGAACATGCTTCAAAGATGTGATTCTCAACCTTTTTCCTCTCATACACATTTTGATAGACACCTTAACCTTTTCATACTTTCCCTAATACCCCTAACCCTTCTAACACCAGCAAATTCCCACACTGGCACCAGCATTAACCGATCCATCCAGATATCTTCATAGATATGCCCAGACAGCCTCATCATTTGAAAATGCATATCCTTTTCACAGAATACCACTTCTATCCATTCTCTGAAATAAAATCCTCATTCATCTATCTTTTCCCTAACTCAGCATTTTCTCTACTCTATCATCCCGGTACCTATGTGCAGTGACACAAAACCATTTTAAATGTTAATTCCGGTTGAAACGTAAGAAATCATATTTAATAAAGAATTTGAGACGTAGTACTTATTTTCAAATCTTCTTCCTTTCCATATAGTCAACTTTCCACAACATTCTGTTGGATCAATATCCACTTTCTCACGTGTATATGATCAGATCGTGGATACGATATATCCGACAGTATAAATTTGTTTGACAATAAAGGAAGGAAACAATAAATGAACGTAAATTAAAATTTATTCAACGGACATGTTTAGCCTTCCAGCTTTATCAAAGTGGTAAGTTTGGATGAAATAATATTTGAAATATTCGGTTATTTTAAGCAATGATGTCTTACGTCTTCCATTCACGTATTGTGGATATGGAAAACCATATTACCAATAATATTTCGAATGTTGCTTAATTTGAACTTACCATTTCGATAAAGCCACGAAATGAAGCAGATTAGCAAAATAAATTTTGGTTTGCATAAACTCATTGTTTTTCTCTTATTGTCTACTAAATTCACAGACTCATACATATATATAACTATTATATCGACATTTGAAGTGTTCATGATTATAATCATAGTTATGAAAATTTGTCGGACATAACCTTTCAATATATATATATATATATATATATATATATATATATATATATATATATATATAAACACTATCTAATCGGGAAAAAGTTCTCGGATATCTCAATTTCTAATTAACTATTCGTTGGTCCATACTCCCATAAAATTTCTATTTTATCAATTGAAAACAAATATGAGAGAATATATATATATATACATATATATATATATATATATATATATATATATATATATATATATATATATATATATATATATATACTTACTGTGCCTCTCTGGATTAAATTATCATTCGTACATGATACAGTAAAACATCAATTGGACATCAGATGTAATGTCGATTTCAACTAAAAAAACATAATGAATTTATCGAAAGTAACCAATTCTTTAAAAAAAAATGTATCTTGTAGACAAATCATACAACTTTACCAAATAAAAAAACATGATCTATATTTTGTGAAATCTACGTGCGTGCAAGATAACTTGACAACTAGTTATCGTGCGAAGTTTACCATATATGTCACCCAGAACACTAAACATTGAAGTGTTGAGTTCAAAGTTTTTCAACAGTTCTCAAGATATCTAATAAAACAATTTTTCAAAAACTACATATAGATCTTTTATAAAAAAAAAAAAATATCGATCTAAACTTAGATATGGAATATCTAAAATCGCATCACTGGAGAGAATTAACTGAAATATTATTCTTGCAAAGAGTATCGAAACTCTCTCAACGGATTGAGTACGCCCCAAGCTGTAAGATCATGGTGGAAAAATTGGGGATGGAGTAGCACCCCCTTCAAGTCGAAAGGGTATAAGCTAATTGAAAGATGTTGCCTCCGACTTCCAACACAGTAGAGTATTCATTATTTTTTTTTTATTAAGGCTAACAACTCAGTAAAAGTCCAATCTCTTTCAAATGTGCAATTTTGGAGCGAGCACTGTCCTAATCATTATAAAAAAGGAAACTTTCCGGCAAAGATATTAAAGATCTATCTTCATAAGTAATAGTTGTAAAGTATATGACAAATTCTAATGAGTGAAGTAGACTATATATATATATATATATATATATATATATATATATATATATATATATATATATATATAAAGATATATAAAGATATAATATATATATGTATTAATTATTATTATAATTGACATTCTCTTTTTCAGAGTTGAGCACTCTTTAAGTAAGGCCACTCGTTTATTATAAGCCACATAACAATGCTCTTCCAACTCTGGAATGGAACACATTTTTATATGTTCCTGCTCAAGAGATAGGTTCGACGTCTGTTTTTCTACCAATCATGTTTTGGATCGTTTTCGAAGTAGAAGTCACAATTTGGATGCCATGACATTACATATAATATTAGCTGATGTACTCGACGCTGTACGGCGGGGAAAACCTCTAAATCTGACGATAGTTGGAAGGAAATGATATTTCATAGAGAACGCATAAAAACCCTTGGAATACACTTACCCTCCTCTGAAAACTCTGAAGATCAATATTCTTTGAAAACTGAGAATTAATCTGATTACTTTTGATGTTAGTAATTTGCATGTCAAAGTGAACTTTCTGCGACGCCCATGATAGAGAAGTGTGACGAATCCTGGGGAAGGTCCATGTCCAACGATAGATGTTAGAAGACTGATGATGATGATGATGATGATGATGATGATGATGATGATGATGATGATGATGATGATGATGATGATGATTTATTGAATTTGAGTTTATATTATGGTACCTGCTCCAAGAAAAATATTTTATATTGGTTGTTTAAGGCTAGATTCCTTATATTATAAAATATCGCAAAACTTTCACAAAAACTTAGAGAAAGAGACATTTGTTGAGTAGATAGTAAGGTTGCACTCAATTATTACAGGAAAAATTGTAAATATAACATCCTCTTGAAAAACTTTCAAATATTTCCTCTCTTTAAACTGAGAGATTTCTGGGAGATTTGGAGATGCAATAAATTTAAAGCTCATGAAATTGAAAGGCAAAAAAAAAAAAAAAAAAAGAAAGAAAATTCCCTCCGCCGGGTTTTTAAATCGGTCGATTGTATTTATCACGTTTCTGAAGATTGGGGAATCGTAGCTCTCACTGGTTTCTTCAGGAAAAAGATTTTTTTTTTTTATCTGAGCATATCCAATAGAAATCGAGGGATTAATTTTCGTAAAATTCAATCTTGAAGTTTGTATTGTAGGTAAATTGTATTCTTCTGATTTCGAATATGTCTAAGTTTCTCTTCTGTAAAACTTCCTTGGTTGGATCAGCACACATTCGGGGGTTTACTGGCATTAGCACTGTGAGAAAGCACAATTCGCATCCATGGCCACTTATAAAAAAAATTCAGGCTTCCGTTTAACATTATAGCTACGTTATAAATAGAAAACCTCCTCTTGTTAAAACTTTAAATGTTTTCTCCATCAAAATAGACAAATTTCAAAAAGTTTCAAACGTTTGATAATTGAAAGCTCATAAAATTAGAAAATAAATAGTACTGTACACACTGCAATATTTGGATCAACACAGAGAGACAAAGAAATCACATCCGCAATGGAAAGTAAGGATCAAATTCAGAATGATAATTACATTGTAAATAGAAGCCCCTTCAAAACCTGAAAAGAAGTTGTTTTAAAAAAAATTAAAACCGACTAAATGCATGGATCAAACTTTAATACTTTTATTTAGAAAATTCCAGTTGAAAAGAAAAATAATCAACACAGAAAGAAAAAGAAATTACATCCGCAGTTTTAAAACATCCAATGGAAAGTAAGGTTAAAATTTAGAATCATAATTACATTGTAAATAGAAGCCCTTGTAAACCTGAAAAAAAGTGTGATTTTTTTTCATCAAAACTGACCAATTCCATGGATCAAACTTTAATACTTCTTTTTAGAAAATCCCAGTTGAAAAGAAAAAATAATTTTCGACGGACTTGTTTCTCAAGAACGCAAAGACAAACCCCAAAGAAATCAACAAACTTGTTTTCTTTTGTGAATTTCAACTTTAAAATGTGTGGTGTTGGCAGATTGTGACCTGGTTCTGTGGGATATGCCTTTACTGAGATTCTTTTAAAGCATTGTAACTACTTTATAAATAAAATCCTGATCCTGAAAAATGACTTCCGTGAGGTTAGAGGGACAAATGATGATTTTTCAGAGAGTGAGCTCAATCTATCACTTTCCTTTTCCGACTTAGAAATTAATAATTACTGCTCAAAAATGTTTTTTTTTCAAAGTATTGCACCATCCTAACATGTGACTAGGCTCAAATGAATGATACAAATAACCAATTAGTTAGTGTTTCTCTGTATTTTTGAGATGAGGTATTATTATTATTTCTATTATTATTAGGACTATCCTCATCTTGGCTGTTTTTCATACAACGCTTCGGCCGTTGCACTCTACGAATTTCATCAGGTATCATCTGGTAGGTGTGGGGAAGTAACGAACCGTAGTATTTTTCGACACATAGCGCAGTGGTTACAGATTCAGACAAAATTACTGCACGTAATCTTATGATTCTAGGTTCAATCCCAGTGTAAGACAATAATAATTCTAAAAATACAAGTATTGCTAAGAGGGGAGTGCAGTCAATATACCCCCGTCGGTTAAATAAAGGGTTTGGTTCGTTACTTCCCCACACCTACCAGATGATACCTGATTAAGGCCGTAGAGTACAACGGCCGAAACGTTGTATGAAAAACAACCAAGATGAGGATAGTCCGAATAATAATAGAAATAACAAATAACCAATTTTGATTAAAAAAAAATTCCAAAATAGCAATGATTCCCGTTACACGTGAGTTGGTTCAAACAATGGACGAAATGAAAACTACACCGAATGATATTGCTTCAAAATATACTTATTGTTTGATTTCATGAATCCAATTCAGATACTTTTCTTTTCAGAAAATCGTAAAGGAAAAAAATAAAACAAAATTAAAACAAAACAACACAGTAAGAAAAGATAATTTTCGACAGACTCATTTCTGAAAGTGCAAACGCAGACCCAATATTGCAGAATTCAATCTGATGCTCCGTATCATAGGTAATTTAAGGCCTGATGATTCTGAGTATGTCTTTGTTTCTGCTCTGTGATGCGTAGTTCTCAACAATTTTGAGTACAAACACAAGCACACACACGAACAAACACGCACGCAACCAACCAAGGCACATATAATTTAAGATTTTATAATATAAATAAGTCATTGTTCAGTAAATGCTCTGAAAATGAAGAAGTAATTATGATATATATATGTGCCAGAATTCAGGCTCCAAAATGTTCTTTACAGATTTATTCTGCTACAAATAGAACCATTGTTATAAAAATAGGTTTGGTTAGTAACACCATAGAATGTATTACATGATAATCGTCTTTTGGCAGCATGCCGTATCGGGGGTGATCTATTTAAAAAGTGGGGAAAATGTGTGATCAATGAATAGATTTCATCCCAAACCTTTCGTTGGGTAATGGAGTTAAATTTTCGGAGGCGATCATGGATGCTGCTGGGCACAAACTAATGGATCAATATAACATGAGCTTTCATTTCAAACTGACATCCACCCCATACACACACCAAAAACATACATAGGAGAAGGGAATTTTTTTAAAAATGAAAAAGGCCTTTCTTTTACATATCATAAGGTGTAATCGTTTAAATTTTCAGCCCTCTCGCTATATTGTTACGATCTGAAAGCATGTTTTATACATAGTCATCCATCCAGCCAAACTCACTTAAAAATTGTAGAAACCCATCATACAGTATTGCACAAGGACTGTTCAGGTACAACCTGACTCTCGACCTCCCAATTTGCGACCATCCGTACGTACGAACGGAATACGTGGATATATAAACGTTAAACTCGTAAATTTCAAAGATTCGAGCAAATATGAAAAATCCCTCTGGTCGTACGTATGTATAAAAGCTTAAGCGCAAAAAAGTATATCAATTACACGCTGTACATTTTGCAAAAAAACAAACAAAACACATTCATATTATATAAATATCATAGATACTTAAAACTTATGGTTGTACCTGTGTAGTATGTTTTTTTAAAGGTTTTACAAAAATATATTTTATTCACGAAGCGAACGCACAGTGATAGTGGGGAAAGGTTCAAATCTAAATTTCTAAACTTGGATAGCTATTTCACATGACTACAAATTAATTTTAAAAATCATTAAAAAAACCTTTCGATTTGTTAAATTGAAAAAAGATTCGAATTGGATTTTAAATCGATAAAAAAGAAATCAAATTAAATTATAATTAGAGAACAAAAATTGGAAATGAAAGCATTTTGCGAAGCGCATGGTTAAATTTCTCTTCATTTTTCCTATTAAGCCCCAATTTGTGAGCCGTGTGTTGACAATATTTAGATGTAGTTTTTCTTTTTGATTTTTCAGGATTTGGGAGGCGCTGCCCAAAATAAGGAGTTGAAAAATCAAAACAAAATTGGCAACACAGAATTTTTTAGAAATAAAGGTGATATGAAACTAGGGTTTTTTCATGATGAATAATCGACTACAAACACTCAATAAAACAAACGTCCGACTTAAGACAATATCAAGATACGACCGTGCCAGTTGGAACAGGGCCCGGTCATAAGTTTAAGAATACCTGTATAATGATGTACATTCATAATCGTTAAAGATGTAAAAACGTACCGACTGTCTCTGGTCCGAATCCCAGCACTGAAAACAAAAAAAACAAAACAAACATACTTTTGAGGAACACTGGTCTGGAATCCCCAAATGTCAAACTGTAGGACAATGGCACTAAACAGTCTTCTTCAAAAATACGATATTTATATCAAAATTCTAGCATAGAATCTGATCCCTGTTCATTTTACTGCATTTATTTTTCCTGATGAAAATTCTCCATTGTTCGCAGACCATTTCATTTTACGCAGTGGATTCCAACGATGAATAGGGACCACTTACGAGTGCACTGCAACCTATGTATACGAACAAATACACACACACTATATATATATATATATATATATATATATATGTTTATACGTATATATATATATATATATATATATATATATATATATATATATATATATATATATATATACATATGAAGATTAATGAAACATTCTGTCAGAACGTGGTGATACACATCACAAAATAAAAAATATGTATTAAAGCTCTATTTGGAGGATGATTTTATCTAAAAACTCAGTATTTTTGACGGATGTGCAAACACACACACTCACACACTCACGGACATACATAGACACACACACATATATAAATATATGTGTTTGTGTATATATAAATATATATATATATATGTATATATATATAGTCTAGAAAGCGTCACAGCTTTAAACATCAAATATATATATATATATATATATATATATATATATATATATATATATATATGATAGACACTGCGTCAGTAATTCAATATGCAGCAGTTGTTAGTAACTAATCACTAATTGTTGTTGCAAGCGTATTTACAATGAGCATGGTAATTTTGATACTACTAAATAATATTTTTTTTTTACTAGTGCTACTGTCATATGGCCAGCTACACAGTGACATTCTACTTACAAGTTTTCAAATCAGCCCTGCTGAATATGGATTGATATAAAAACAGATCAGGTTAGTCACTCAATAGAAACTGCCATATGACTGACGTCTTTTGGCAGCTTGCTGTGTTGAGATGATCAATTAAGAAATTGGTGATTAATGAATAAATTACGTCTCTTGCATTTTTGTTGAGTAGTTATTACTATAAGAGTCTGATTTATCTTTAACGTGTACGATTCTGGACGCAAACTAATGGATTGATTTGGCATAAACTTACATTGTAAATTTGACCCCAGTGAAAACCTATTTTGGTTTTAGTATTTAGCAATGAGTGAATATTTGAATTCTCAATCATCTTATTCCACTGGTGAGGCCTATACGCGAGATAGATAGATAGATAGATAGATAGATAGATAGATAGATAGATATATAGATACATACATACATACATACGTACACACACATACATATATACATTCATACATGCATACATACATATATACATTTATTACTGGCCACCCGGTCAGTCAGCTAACCAGGGTTGCCGATTCAGAAGTGATTTTTAAATTTTTTCTGCTTCTGGGGGTCACTATCAATTCGAAAAATTAAAAAAATATTTCTTAGTTGGCAACTCTGAACTTCGAAACATGACAATATCTATTTTTTTTTAAATTTTTAAATCAAGGTAATATCATTATTGGACACAAATTCAAAAAAAAAAATGAAATAATCTAAATTGACAATTATGCAGCTGGCAAAAGAGTCAGCCAAACCAACTTAAGAACTGAAGAAACCTATTTTGACAGTATTTGGTTGACGGTTTCTAAAAGACGTCTATGACGTCACAATGTTTGCTAAGGTAGTTTGTTTCAAATACTGCAAGGGTTGATGACATCATCCTATACTGCACCAACAGGAACACAATCTGCATTCCTAACGCTGCACCCGGATCTGCAGATAAACATGCATATATTACAGGGACACCCGTATGCAAGGGGACTACTGTGTCGGCCAAATCACGTTGGACACACCGGTTCTCGTACGATCACCGAAGTTAAGCAACGTCGAGCCCGGTCAGTACCCAGATGGGTGACCATCTGTGAATACTAAGCGCTGTTAGCAGCTGGGAATCGCGCATAGAGAGCCTCTCACGGCGAACTCGGTAATCCTCCTAAGGATGAGAACGATGTTTACACTAAGCTCGACTATGGTAAGCCAAACCCTGAGCCCTCTGGTCTATCTTCGAGCGATTAGGAATAGATGAATGAAAAATGAACTACTTTGTAATGCTTCGTGGTTATCATGGATTTTAAATACGCAGTCAGTTCGGAGATTTATGATAATCATTTTTTTCTCACCGTCTCCGACCCTGAAAGAGAACAAGAAGAGAATAAATATAATCCTTTTTTTATAACGGAAAAATTAACAGGTCTGGTTGGTCACTCAATAGAAACTGTCTCGTAAACAATGTTTTGGTAGTGTTAGGGATGATCAATTTTAAAAAGTGATCAATAGATACGTAACTTCTCTCACGTTTTGTTCAGCAGTGATCACTAAAAAAAGTCTGAATTAAAAGAAAAACCTTAAGACTGATGGACACAAAATAATGATTAATTTATCATAAACTTACATTCCAAACTGAACCTCTACTGAAAAAAGATTTATAGGAAAAACAAAAAAAAAATTTTTACGATAATAAAGAGTGAATATTTAAATTTTCAGCCCTCTAGCTTCATTGTTGTGGACCGTACTTGCTTCACATAGATAGCCAGCCAGCCAGACCCACTTAAAATCAGATGAAACCTATGTTGATGCTGACTATTTTGTTGTTTTGGTGGACGATTTCTGGTACTTCAAAAGATCAAATAAGTATTCCATTTTTTTTACAATACGTAGCGTAAAAGTTGAGACTCTATACAATATAAGCTGTGTCCAGTTTAGGATTTTTAACCAGATACGAAAAGGCACAACAGTTACATTCAAACGTTTAATAATATATTTCTTTGTTAATTGTTTTTTTAAGTAGATTTTTATCGATAAAAATTTATAGGGTCGGTATATATATATATATATATATATATATATATATATATATATATATATATATATATATATATATGTGTGTGTGTGTGTGTGTGTGTGTGTGTATATATATTTAATATATGCCCGCAGAAAAAAAGATTAAACCGGTCTGGTTAGTCACTCTATAGAAACAGTCACTTGATCAACGTCTTTTAGCTGAATGTTGTTTTGCCCCTGAAAAAATCTGAGAAACGACTGATCAATCAATAAGTTACTCTTCCTTCTTTTGTTTGGACAGTAATGACAAAAAGTGTAAATTTGCAAAAAAAAAAAAAAAAACATGATCAATTTAGCAAAAAACTTACATTGTAAATTGAACCCCACTTAAAGCCTTCATGGGGGAAATTTAAAATAAAAGTTTTTTTTATAGACACAAGAAGGATTGAATGTGTGAATTTGAATGTTTAGCTCTCGTTCACCGTTGTTACGACCTGTGCGCGTAATACAAACAGCAAGCCAGCTGGACCGACTTGAAAACTAAAGAAACCTATGTTGAAAGTTTTCCTGATAGTTTTCGTCGACAGTTCCTAATACACATACATGTTAAGTATACGAGAAGAAAAACTAAATTTATGGAAAAACATGAAATCATTCAACTATATACGTGTAGATAACTACGTAAAAAGGGTGCGATGTATAACGGGAGGCCCTCAATTTACGCAGGTCCAATTAGGAATTTCTTAAAAAATGCGCTATCAATTCCTTTTGCACTGAAATCGATTAGTACCTCCTAAGATTCATCTAACCTTGTATTCAAAGGATAATTCATAATAATTGTGTTTGCAATAAAAATGATTTTAATGTATTCTGTTTTCTTTAAAAACTGTTTTGCTGTTGGGAACGTCAGTGCGTTTGTGCACACTTGTGACACCAGTGACAGTCGAAAAACACCGAAATTTTAAGATTTACCCAAAATTTAAGATGCAATCATAAAAGACTCCTTTCTTTCTAATAAACGTATAACCTTGAAAGTTATTATAGAAACCAGCAATCAAGATAGTCAACATGGGTTGCGTAGATTTTTAAGGGATTCTGGCTGGCTGGCTGGCAGGCTAGATATGTGTGCAGGGCGGCCAATTTAGTAAGGGTTTTTGGTTGTTGTTGTTTTTGTTTTTTTTTGTTCACTATTGATTATACTTCGATTTTTTTCCTGTTTTTCATTCCTAAAGTCCAGTGCTAATAATTGGGATTTGTTTTTCAATTTCCAATTTTTTTGAATTTAAGATTGACTCCCAAAATTGAAGAATTGAAGGATCACCTCTAAATTGGCAATCAAGTGTCGTTCTAATGGAGCTATAAGGCTGTTAATTCAGACATTTACTCAGGATTATGTCTTGAAAAAACGTATTTATTTATTTTTAAAAACTCCTTCCCAAAATTGATTTTGAGTGTGTGTGTTTGTGGATGTGTGTTTGTGTTTTATGTGTATGTGTGTGTGTGTGTGTGTAAGGGGTGTCAATTAACGATATAATTGCAAGCTAAAATGTTCTGTAAGTGTTCAGGCGTGTTTTGTTTTGTTTCTTTGTTTAATTCAAACGTTTCAAGTGATCATGGTTCAACAAAATTAGACAGAAATGATTTTTTATTTGATCACTTTTTTTCCAATATTTACTTGATCACATCCAACATCACATGTTGCCAAAAGAGGTTAATCATTTGACAGTGTCTATTGGGGCACAAGCTAGACCTGTTTTACTTTTGTGTATTAATTTTTTTTCATGATTTTTAATTCGTTTTTAATTTGAAATTCCAGCGTAATTAAATTGCCCATACTATATCTCTAAAAGCTCTCAACGAATTCAAATAGCATTTTGTGGAAGAATGGACGATATGTTATGAAAGGAGTAGATAAATTTAGGGATGAATCCTGGAATTTCTGTTTGGTTAATGCATCTCTCATATTTTCTAATACACCATACACCTGTGTATATGCTCATAACTTTCTACGCGACATCTCAAAAAATTCCTTGGTGAATCTCAATGAAATTTTGTTGATCAATGTGCAATCTCTTCCCTGCAGAGATATGCGCTCTCCGAGTGCTTCCAGGTTTCCCGTAAAGTTTAAAGTTCTCTCAATGCATTCTCGGTTAGCGTGAGGAAGTATTAACAACGTTTTTTTTCAGGGGGTCCCTGTATACAGATTTATGACTGAGGATTATTCAGCCTTGAAACCAAGATATATCGATAAAATTATCCAAAAGAACCATCGACTATTCTAGTGAAAACTACATAATCCTCTGCCTGTAGTATCAAGATTTCTCAATCTGGGCGATATCTCCTACCAGTGGGCTAATCCAAGCCTTAGGTTACGTGGTAAGCAACTGAACGGAAAATGTCGGAAATTTTTTAATTGAAACTTTGGTTGACAGTATAGAGTTTTGAGTACTAAAATCTGTAATTGAAATGAAAATAAAGAATGAGTCAACGGCGACATTTATTATCATCAATATACAGAGCAGCACTGTGAAATCGCACAATATGTGAACTCAATTTGTCAGCACAGACTGCGTCCCATCAGACAGTTGGGTCGTTTTGATAACTAGGAACGTCTGATGTTAATATTTTACATTACTTTAATTAAAGAAACAAAAATGTTGATTTCTATTGTTTTTAAAAGATTTTTTTGCTCTTTCAAACATTTATTACACAGGAGGGCAATGGTAAAATCCCATACGAAAGTAGACAGTGACGCCTCAGGAATTGGAAACCCTTGTTCCAGATCTATGCTCAAGCAGTGATGGCACTAAGGCTTATGGTACATCTCTGTCAACGTGGGTGTAGATTTGTTGTTTGATTCTGGAAAGCACTGATAGATAATTAAATCCTCCGCGATAAACATCAGCTTATAACCAAGAGCAATCAAAGAACTTGCATCAGTACTCCGTCAAGAATTTGTCATCTATTTCTGGAAAGAAAGCGTTTTTGACCTTTTGCACACTTTATCAGTTGCTATCAATTGCAAAACTGTAATCAACAAAAGTTTAAAAGATATTCTATCTTCTTTTATATGTGCACGTGTTCAAGTGTTTCGGTGCTCCTGGCAATATTGTTTTGTCTACAGACCGGAAAATTGACTGTAGAACACCACCAAAAATCACTATTTTCATCTTTGAAAAAATAAGTAGCTTTTTTGACCAATTCTTGTCTTTATTTCTACGGTTTATCATTGAAATCTAGATTCTGTAGTATGTAGATGCTTCTAGATGAATTTTTACTCTATTATAGATGCTTTTAAATTGAAAACGTCCCTGATGTCATAAAAAAGTATTCTGACCATATTTATTTTTTGAAGGATATTTCTTTTGCATGTCTTCAAGTTTTGACGCTGTGGTTGCTCAATTATTCACTTTGATGGCGATTTATTCATTCTTATACAAAAATCTCCAATTTACCATTTACCATACAAGATGCACATTTTTTGAAAATCAGAATCAGCCTGCGTCCTACACGGCGAAAGTCACGCTTGGTGTCAAGTATGGCATCTTCAAGTCACCTTAGTTCAAAGGTCAGGTAAATTTAGAAGGAATATATCAAGGCATATCAATGATTCAATGGTGAAAAAAATATTCGTTCTACAAAATAATATTTTCAACATAATATCCTTCCATAATGCTGTAATTTCCTTTTGTTATGTAATGAACATCTGAAATAAGCTAATAACTACGTGTCAGGCTACGGATACTTTCGAATGCTGATTTTTCGAAGGGCAAGCAGGCAGCCCCCGCCCCTACTTCGAGAACTGGCGTAACACAATCTTCTCTCTCCCAAACTAATTGTTTTCCTCTCGGTCTAGCTGAAATTTTTTCTTCAAATTCGGTGTGGTCATTTCAAACTACACACTTTTTTTCCAACAGAAACAGGAAAAAGTTGTTGTGCGTAGACTAAGATGCTTGAGAAATATATTATTCAAATTTTGCTGAGTTCAAATAAAATTTACTTTACTGGTGGACTTTCCCTTATGAGCCAACTTCTTCAGATCACCTCAGCCGAGCCAACAAGTGACAGCAAACCTTTCCAGAGAGAAGCTTATGAAACAATCTCCGATTTTGCCTCGATTTCCTAAAGGCCTGTTAACTTGGTTGAATAAACTTCGATCTTCATTTAGCCCCTTAAAAAAAAAAAAATTGGTATCTGTAAACCTTGCCCAGCTGTAGTTTTACCCCTCAGTTCTAACCTTTGTGCCATCCTCATGATAATAAAGATATATGTGGAGCTTGACTCAAAATATGTCTCTAACATTGAGCTATCAATTGCACAAGCGGAGCCACTTAGCGTGGCGTATGATTCTATTCCTTTTTATATGCCCTCATGTCGCTTTGTCTACAGACATGAAAATTGGCATCAGTACTCCACTAGATTCATTCTGAAATTGAAAAAAAAAGTTTTCTCACTCTCATCTGGGCCTTATTTTCACGGGTTTATAGAAAAAACAACTTTAGATCCCTGAGATCCTAGATTTTTCTAGATGTGTTTTATTCTGTTCTACATGTTTTCCAGTGTAATATGCTAGTGATGTCATGAATAAAATTCATTCCAACCTTATTTATTCTTTGATGGAATCGTTACATTTTTTTTTTTTGACTGTACAGCACTTCAACTTTTGACTGTGTTGACGAATTGGTACCAATTTTTATTGAGGTTGGACAGGACTCTGAAAATAAAGATGTAAAAGAAAATCTATTGTTACTTTTGAGACATCTTGTATTTGATCAAAATGTAATCCATTCAAAACAATGTCGGTTCTCCAACGATCCTCTAATGATAATATGCTATCTTTCAGGGGAAAATATCGTACAATACAAAAACTGATATTTTACGTCAGTGGTTCGTCAGGGTTTTTTGGGTTTTTTTCCGATTCTGTTGATTGATGTTCTCAGGAAGGGAGTAAGTCTTTGTGTGCATGAGCGTGTATGTGTGTTTATCACTTTCATTCCTATTAGAACAGGAGTCGGCAAATATTTGCAGGTATTACCAAAAGTGCATTTGCATCAAATGGTATTACCTCCATATTCCAAAGTAAACAAATCAAGCTATTACCCCCCCCACACACATACTCAATAATAATCATTACTCACCACCTCGGTAAATAATTGAATAACTTTAGTACCAAAATTTCAAATCATTTTCAAGGAAATCAATCAAGGAACAAATGTAGTCAGAATGCATTCTATTTATGTCATGACTGACGTCTTCCACTTGAAAACATATAGAATAGAGTGAAAAACATCGGAAAACACCCAGAACGTATCAATAAACCCATCAAAATAAAGCCCCAGAAAGGTAAGAAAAAAAGCTTTTTCTTTCGATTCATAAAGGGTGTCTAGTGGAGTACTGAGACCAACTTTCAAATCTTTGGACAATATGGTATACCCAGGAGCGCTTGAACACCCAAGCACATAAACAAACACAAACAAATACACGGATGCACGCAAATATACAAAAAGGAATAGAATTCTTTTCCACATTTGTTGGCTACGATGGTGCAATCAATATATCAAGTAATGCCACTTGAGGCAGCGCACATCTGGCTTGTCAGAGCGCCTGGGATCTCTGCTTAAATTTGCAAGCAGCCGTACTATCCAGAGTATCTAGAAATCGCAGACAACCATACTATTCTGGGGTTCTGAGGTTAAAGCATTACCATCCCAATTCTCCTCCAAAGGAATGGTAGAACTCTATAGCCAGATCACCATCTACCAACAGCGGATAATTCTCGCCCTGTTATCCTGCTACAGGCCGGCCCAACCGTCGGAACACTACCGCAAAGGGGCAGTGGAACCTGTCCCCACAGCAAGCGAACATATGCCAAGCTTGTAATCATGCTCTTCTCATCTCTACCTCGGTGGACCATAGGATGCTAAACCTTGGTTTAAAAGATTGGCAATGGGTAAGCTGGCTCCACTTTAAAATTTCCATTGCTCAGACGGGAGGGAAAATCTGCACATATCCCTGCCGTCTCTTGTCTGACTATTGCAGTAATGTCTCCCAACAAATTTCATTCGCAAAGCTAAGGCATTCGTTTACTCGCTGTAGCCCAATTAAAGCTTTAAGACCAAATTAATAGTTGCATAAAGACAACTACAAAATTAAGATGAAGGTTAAGAATTCTAGTCAAAATGAATACAACCTAATTGCTTTTAAGAAGGAGAATAAACGTCTGTTAAGGTCATCAATTAGAAATAAACTTAAAAACTCACACGTGCTCCAATAAGAACGGCCCATACAAAATTAATTATAAAAAAGACAGGTCTTATTACCAACTCGAAAGAAACCATTGCAAGATCAATATTTTTGGAAGCATGTCGTGTTGGGGGTGATCAAATAAAAAAATCAGAAAAGGGGTGATCAATTGATAAATTACTTCTTTCGCCGTTTGTTGGATCCTTACAATGTCCGAATTCTCGGAAAAGCAGGCGTGAACGCTACCAGATGCAAAAAGAAGGATAAGTTTAGCTTGAATTTACATTGTAAGTGGAACCCTCAGAAATAAGATGTCGGGGGTATTTTGAAAAAGTAGAGTATATAATATTTTTTATCCCTTCAACTTCAGCATAGATATCTAGTCAGGTAGACCCACATAAAAACTGAAAAAAACAATCGATTTTAAACTTAGCTGTAAAATTACGAAATCACTAAGCAAAAAATTTGCACTTGTGTAAATGTAAATGAATATACTAGTGCAGAGTTAAGCCAAAAGTGCACGTTTGGAAAGGGTAGGACTTGCTTGATTGAATGTGGAGCAGCTTGCTAAGATTTTCATGTAGAATGATTTTGAATGAAATATTCGTTTGTAACCATTTCAGTATAATTTACGCTTACCAAAAAAAAAACAACAACAAAAAAAAAATCATACACAATCTACCCAATAATTTTTTTTCTGCCTACTAATGTGACCCCAGGGTAGGTTCTTAACTCATTAGCTCTCGAAAATCACCCTCACCAAAACATGTTTGAGAGGAGCGATTAACAATGAAATTCCATTGAAAACCAATCCCTTACCTTAAGGAGCGGCCGACTTGGTGCTACATCAAGTGACCGAGAGATTGTTTGGTCTTGCGCCGTTGCTATGGAAACGAAAGCTGGCAAACTTGAAATAAACATATTGGAATTTCTTTATTTTCTGTTTGTTTTATTTTGTCTTTTCCCGAGTTTTTCATTGATGATTTCCCATTTTTCATAAAAATACATCGATGTTCGAAATGATCCGAAGTAGAATTAACATTTCTTGCTTGGTCTTATGCTCTGATATTCAGTGTCGAAAAAAAAATTCAACATTTTCCAAAGATTATTAAAAAAAACTTTGAAAGCCACAAATATCACTCTTTGAAACTAAATCAAACCCCAGTCGAATAGTAGAAATAATCATTGGTATTAAAGTCTTTTAATCGGCTCACCTTCGATGAAAAAGATATTCCTTTTTCAATTTGCCCCCAGAAAAAGGGTAAAAAAAGAGGCATGATTTGAAAAATGAGAGTGAATGTTAGGATTCATTTGTTCAAACTTACGTAAAACCATATTTTCGTATGAAGTATTTACACCGTCAATAGAATAAGCAAAAACCAAGCATCACCATTAGAACCAATTCACTTGCTAGGTTCCCTCTAAAACAAAAAAACAAAATCGGGTGAAACGAAGGGTAGATTCCGTGCGAGCAATTAACACTGCATGGGTTAAAAATCTTTCCCGTAATATCCGAGGTAAGCTTGTTTAAACAAATCTAAAGCGATGTGAGTATGTTTAACATTTTATCGAGATTGTAAAATGTCTATAAGTCACAAATATCACATTTTTGAAGCCAACTTAAAATTAAACATTATCTGATTTGTATTTATCTATCTATCTATCGGATCAGAGACACACAAATGACCCTCGTGGTCAACCAGCTAAATGGGCTACTGTTTTTTTTTGTTTTTTTTTTATATCACGACCATGAGAATTAGCCTGAATACATCGCTTAGCACCGTCTAAAACATAGGTTTGTAATCTCTTCGGTCATTTCGGACAAGCAGTGCCTAAATCTTGTGCTGGTATTGTATTAAAGATGATTCTAGACGAAACATCTATTTTGCTTTTCAAATAATTTTAAGATAATTAGTTTTGATACACACACAGGCTACGATGCTTCATTCATGCAAAATACGAATATTGATATCTACGTATCGATCTATTTTATTCTTTTTTCATTGCAATTTATCCCGTCCATTTGCAAAGAGAGAAAGTCCAAGGAAATAATTTATAGACACTGTAAATGGCCAATATGAAGCTAGCCTTCTGGAGATGCGCAACACCAGAAACGCTTAGAAAGGCAGAGCATCCTTGTATTGTCGTTCAATGGCCGACATAAAGCTAGCTTTATGGAGAAATATTTGTTTTTATTAGATTTCTCGAGAAATCCAAACAACTTAGAACTCGACATTGTGATACCTTGTACGCTGACTAATATATCTGCTGAATATCAAGTTTGTATGTTCAATTCCATTTAGACGTTCTGAAATAATGGAAACACTGTAGAAGATTATAGCAACGAAGTATTAAGCAATACAACCGTGTAGCAACAGAAATATGTAATGTACACATAATAAGGACCACGAACGTATTATTATTATCATTATTATTATTATCAATCTCACACCAGTTGCCTGGTGGTAACCGCTAGAGTTTGAGTGACAGCAAGTCTCCTCAAGTCTCCAGCCCTCCTCTCCTAGTACTCATAGGTCGCAGTAATTCTGCGATTTACAGCTTCACACCGGTTGCCCAGTGGTTAACGCTGAAGGCTGAGTGACAATAAGTCTCCTCAGGTCTTCAGCTAACGTCTCCTCTCTCTTTCGCATATCATGACAGAGCTACGATTCGTTGCAGTCCTTATATCTCTAGCACCTTCCTCAGTATCCGTGCAGTTCCCAGCAGTGCTGTGGTCTGTACAGTCTCTATCCTCCCCCTAATCCCGATCTCCTCCAGTCTCTCCCTCAGCGTTTTGGGGACAGTTCCTAGTGCTCCCACTATGACCGGTACTACCCTGGTTTTCATGTTCCACATTTTCTTTAACTCCCTTGCTAGGTCCTGGTATTTTTCCCTTTTTTCACCCTCCTTCTTTTTTACTCTATGGTCTGCAGGTACAGCAACGTCTACTATTTGGCAGGCCTTCCTTTTTTTGTCTACTATTACTAAGTCCGGCCTTCTTGCCTGGATGAGGTGGTCAGTTTGGATGTCAAAGTCCCACAGTAGTTTGTGGTTGTCATTCTCCAAAACTGCCTCTGGCTTGTGCTGATACCACTTTTCCCCATGGTTGAATCCCATTTGTTTACTTAGTTCCCAGTGTATCATAGTTGCTACTCTATCGTGTCTATGCTTATACTCCTTCTGGGCGAGTTGGCTACATTCACTAGTTATGTGGTTTACTGTCTCATCTCTTTCACTGCACATGCGGCATTTGCTGTTTGTCTGTGTTCTGTCGATTTTTGCTTTTATGTAGTTTGTCCTTATGCTTTTGTTTTGGGCTGCCATGATGAGCGATTCTGTTTCTCTCTTAAGGTTTCCCTTTCGTAACCACGTCCATGATTTCTCGTCTGCTATATCTTTTTTTATTATTATTATTATTATTATTATCATCATTATTATTATTATTATTATTATTATTATTATTATTATTATTATCATCATTATTATTATTATTATTATTATTATTATTATTATTATTATTATTATTGTCTTTCCATTTTCACACCAGTTGTATGGTGTTCACTGCTAGAGACTGAGTGACAGCGAGTTTACTCAAGTCTCAAACCTTCTTATTCACACTCTCACGGCCAATAGAAGACTGTGGTTTAAAGTTTCACAACAGTTGTCTGGTGGTTATTGCAGGAGGCTGACTGATATTAAGTCACCTCATATTTCAAGCCACCTTCTAATATCGTCCTCACCTATCACAGCAGCGCTGTGGTTTGTACCGACTCCACCATGCCTGTTTCTTGGCTTTTAGGTCATTGCTAACAAATGTGGGATGTAGATCTCATCTTCCAGGAACTCTTCTCAGTATTCGTGCAGTCCCCAGTAGTGTGGTGGACTGGATAGTTTCAATCCTTCCTTCCATCCCCAGTTTGTTCTAGCTCGTTTTCACTGTCTTTGGTGCAGTTCCAAGAGCACCTAATATTACTTGTACTACCCAGATTTCCATGTCCCATACCGTCTTCAGTTCCCTTGCAAGACCCTGGTATTCTCCTATTATTTCTTTTACCTTCTTCCGTATGTTTTTTTGCAGGTTCTCCTTCCCTTGTCCTCGACTACCATACTATTTTTTCGGTTCGATGAGACGGTCAGTTTGGATGTCAAAACTATTATTATTATTATTATTATTATTATTATTATTATTATTTGTGGTAGTAGTATTTGGATTTTCATTTTAACACCTAATGGTCACTAATTGAGACGGAGTGACAGCAAGTCTACCCCAGTCTCAATTATTTCACTTTGTTAAACAACGTGTGTAGTTCCAAGCTCGTGTTTTTTTTTCCAAATACTTTCATATCGTCCATGTACATGAGGAGGTTCACTTTTCCTTTTGTCTTAGAGAGTTGGCAACCTTTGCTGTGTTTCAAGGGCATCATGGTTAAAACAAATAATTGTGTGGACAAAGTGTCCCCCTACCTGGAAGATTCCGTTTTTTATACATCCCTCTGCTAAGAATTCCCCTGTAGTTAACTTCCCAGTTTTTCATATAATTGGTTAAGATTCTCACCACTGCTTCGCTGATCTTGAATGTCCTGAGGCATTCAAGTATCAAGCTGTTCATGCTGTATGTTTTGTTTTCTTTTTTTTTCTATTTTTTCATAGTCGATCTATCCCTTTGCAACATTCTCCTCTTACTCATTACTTCTTTTAGGATCGTTTGATCAATGTAGAGCAAGTCATTCACCTCTTTGGTTCCTCTCTTACATCCTTTCTGTTCTTCTGGTAATACTCCTCTTCTCACTATGGAAATATATATTGTCTCTGCTTCCTGTTCGGTCGGGACTTTCCATCATTAGTTGTAGGCATGCGATTGGTCTATAATTGCTCGTCTGCTTCCCTTTCTCAGTGTCCTTTATGTCGTTCTACATTTGATAATCTATTCTTGCACCTCACCTTCTTTCAGGAAACAGTGCTGTGGCCTGAATAGTTTCGACCCTTCCTTTCATCTCTAGTTCTTCCAATCTTGCTTTCAGTGTGCTCCTACTATAACTACCCTGACTTTCATGTTCCACTCTTTCTTCAGCTCCCTTATCAGGTTTTGGCATTTCCAAGCTTTCAATTCTCTTTCCTATCACATTGTGGTCTGCTGGCACAGCCACATCTATTATTTTTGGGTTCTACTCTTCTGGTCCACGATTACTAGGCCTGGTCCTATCGCTTGGTCGGATTGCAAAATAAAGTTCCAGAGTAATTTGTGATTTCCATTCTCCAGAACAATCTCAGTACCATTTTTCCACATGGTTAAATCCATTTCGTTTGCTCTGTTCCCCGTTACTACTCTGTGGCGCCTGTGTTTATACTCCTGGGCTAATTGACATCAACTAGTTTTGTGGTTTACAGTCTCATCCCTTTTCCCTACAAAGGTGGCATTTACTGTTTGTCTGTGTTCTGTCAATTTTTCTTTTGATATAGTTGATTCCGATGCATTTGTTTTCGGCTGCCATGATGAACGATTGTATTTCTCTCACCAGGTTTCCTTTTCGTACTGATGTCCTTGATCTATTTTCCGTATTATTATTATTATTATTATTAGGAATCTCACACCAGTTGCCTGGTGGTAACCGCTGGAGTTTGAGTGACAGCAAGTCTCCTCAAGTCTCCAGCCCTCCTCTCCTAGTACTAGCAGGTCGCAGTAATTCTGCGATTTACAGTTTCACACCGGTTGCCCAGTGGTTATCGCTGAGGGCTGAGTGACAATAAGTCTCCTCAGGTCTTCAGCTACCGTCTCCTCCCTCTTTCGCATATCATGACAGAGTTACAATTCGTTGCAGTACTTATATCTCTAGCACCTTCCTCAGTACCCGTGCAGTTCCCAGTAGTGCTGTGGTCTGTACGGTCTCTATCCTCCCCCTAATCCCGATCTCCTCCAGTCTCTCCCTCAGCGTTCTGGGGACAGTTCCTAGTGCTCCCACTATGACTGGTACTACCCTAGTTTTCATGTTCCACATTTTCTTTAACTCCCTTGCTAGGTCCTGGTATTTTTCCCTTTTTTCACCCTCCTTCTTTTTTACTCTATGGTCTGCTGGCACAGCCACGTCTACTATTTGGCAGGCCTTCTTTTTTTTGTCTACTATTACTAAGTCCGGCCTTCTTGCCTGGATGAGGTGGTCAGTTTGGATGTCAAAATCCCACAGTAGTTTGTGGTTGTCATTCTCCAAAACTGCCTCTGGCTTGTGCTGATACCACTTTTCCCCATGGTTGAATCCCATTTGTTTACTTAGTTTACTTATTATTATTATTATTATTATTATTATTATTATTATTATTATTATTATTATTATTATTATTATTTTGGAATCTCACACCAGTTGTCTGGTGGTAACCGCTGGAGTTTGAGTGACAGCAAGTCTCCTCAAATCTCCAGCCTTCCTCTCCTAGTACTTGTAGGTCGCAGTGATTCTGCGATTTACAGTTTCACACCGGTTGCCCAGTGGTTTTCGCTGAAGGCTGAATGACAATAAGTCTCCTCGGGTCTTCAGCTAACGTCTCCTCTCTCCTTCGCATATCATGACAGAGCTACAATTCGTTGCAGTACTTATATCTCTAGTATTTTCCTCAGTATCCGTGCAGTTCCCAATAGTGCTGTGGTCTGTACGGTCTCTATCCTTCCCGTAATCCCGATCTCCTCCAGTCTCTCCCTCAGCGTTTTGGGGACAGTTCCTAGTGCGCCCACTATGACCGGTACTACCCTGGTTTTCATGTTCCACATTTTCCCTAACTCCCTTGCTAAGTCCTGGTATTTTTCCCTTTTTTCACCCTCCTTCTTTTTTACTCTATGGTCTGCAGGCACAGCAACGTCTACTATTTGGCAGGCCTTCCTTTTTTTGTCTACTATTACTAGGTCTGGTCTTCTTGCCTGGATGAGGTGGTCAGTTTGGATGTCAAAGTCCCAGAGCAGTTTGTGTTTGTCATTCTCCAAAACTGTCTCTGGCTTGTGCTGATACCACTTTTCCCCATGGTTGAATCCCATTTGTTTACTTAGTTCCCAGTGTATCATCGTTGCTACTCTATCGTGTCTATGCTTATACTCCTTCTGGGCGAGTTGGCTACATTCACTAGTTATGTGGTTTACTGTCTCATCTTTTTCACCGCACATTATTATTATTATCAATCTCGCAACAGTTGCCTGGTGGTTTCTGCTGGAGGTTGAGCAACAGCAAGTCTCCTCAAATGTCCAGCCCCCTTTCCCCACTCTCATAGTCCACAGCTGTACTGTGGTTTATAGTTTTACACCAGTTGCCCGGTGGTCATCGCTGAAGACTGAATGACAGCAAGTCTCCTCAGGTCTTCAGTCCTCCACTCATCTCATTTCACCCTCACCTGTCATATCAGAGCTGAGGTTCGTACCTCCAATACCACTTGTGTATTTTTTCTCCATCCTCCTCTGTTAGGCCACTGCTAAAAGCTGTGGTAGTAGATCTTATATTTAATGCACTCAGCATTCGTGCAGTTCCTAGCAGTGCTGTGGTCTGCACAGTCTCAATCCTTCCTTTGATCACTAGTTCCTCCAATCTCGCTTTCAGTGTCTTTGGTACGGTTCCAAGTGCATCTGTTATTACTAGTACTACCCTGAATTTAATGTTCCACACCTTGTTCATTTATCATCATCATCATTATTATTATTATTATTATTATTATTATTATTATTATTATTATTATTATTATTATTATTATTATCACACCAGCAGTTTGGTGGTTCCTGCTATAGGCTGAGTGACAACAAGTCTACTCAAGTTTTCAGCCCTGCAATACACACTCTCACAGTCCACAGCAGAGTGGTGGTTTACAGTTTCGAATCAGTTGCATGGTGGATCTCGCTGAGTGACAGTAAGTCCGTCCAGGTCTTCAGCGATCCTCTCATCTTTCCCTCACCTATCACAGCGGTGCTGAGGTTAGTACTTCCACCATCATTTGTTTGTATGTGAGTATGTTTTTCTTTTTTATCTCTGTTGAGCCATTGCTAACAGCTTGAGTCGTAGATTTCATATTTCTAGCACTTTCACCAGTATTCGTGCAGTCCCTCGCAGTGCAATGGTCTGCACAGTCCCAATCTCTCCTGTCACCCCAAGTTCCTCCAATCTCGCTTTCAGTGTCTTTGGTACAGTTCTGGGTGTACCTCTTATTACTGGTACTTCCCTGACTTTCATATTCAACACCTTCAGTTCTCTAGCTAAGTCCTGGTATTTTTCCAGTTTTTCACTCTCCTACCAATTTAATCTGTGGTTTGCTGGCACACCTAAGTCTATTATTTGGCAGATTTTCCTCTTCTTGTCCGTGATTACTAGGTCTGGTCTTTTCGCTTGGATGGAGTGGTCAATTCGGATGTCAAAGTCCCAAAGTAATTTGTAGTCCCCATTCTCCAGGGGCTGTCTCCGGTTTGTGCTGGTACCACTTTTCTGCATGGTTAAATTCCATTCGTTTGCTCAGTTCCCAGTGTATCACTGTTGCTGCTCTTTATTATTATTGTTGTTGTTGTTATTATTATTATTATTATTATTATTATTATTATTATTATTATTATTATTATTATTATTATCATTATTATCATTATTATTATGATCATTATTATTATTATTAGTGTCGTTGTTGTTGATGTCAATGTCGTTGTTATTAAATGAAAATGTCTCTATGGGCATCTCAGTAAATAGTTTACGTTAGAAATGCGAACTCAACATTAAAATACACATCATCTCATCTCATGCATGGAACTTGAATGGAAAAACAAACAAATACAAGCTTATCAGAGCAGAGAAGCATTCATCAGACACATTTTATTTCTTAATTTTTCCCAAAAATTTCTGTATATTTTAGCTGATACCTCCCAAAATTGCTTTCTCAATTTGTTTTCTATCCCAGATGGTCTTAATTCATAGGAATTAATCTCTAAATCATTTATACGTCTACTATATTTTCTACCGAAGATGGTAAACTATTCCAGTATTTGAAAATTCTTTGGAGGAGAAAAAAAATCAATTTGTTTTTTCGACCTTGTTTTTGTAATAGACTTAGCTAGTAAATTCCTCGACCTATCTGTCTTATTAAACATTAAAATTCCGTAATTTGTTATCTTGAATGTTTCGATTAAGTCTCCTCTGTACCTACTTGTTCGAAATCTCGCGTGTCTTGGAGTGAACTTTATTCGTATTAGCAACTTTCAACAAAAACTGTTACTAATACCGTCAACATAGGTCTGTTCAGTTTTCAACTTGGTCTGGCTTGCTGGTATATTACATAAAATCCGCCCGATAGAGTTGAAGGGCTGAAATCTAATCATTCACTCCTTATTATGTCCAGAAAAAAAAAACTTTTTTTCTATTGCGTCCTATGATAGGTTTTTAGTGGTGTTCAATTTACAATGTAATTTCATGCTGAATTGATCCCTAGCTTGAGTCCAGCTGCGTCCATTCATGTCTTTAGAAAATTTGGACTCAATCCAACGAAAGATGAGAGAAATAACTTCTCCATTGATCATCACTTTTTTTTAATTGATCATCTCTAACACGACGTACTGCCAGAAAACGTAGGTCACATGACGGTTTCTTTTTTTCACAGCTCTTTTTGCTCCAGAAATTTAGATTTGATCCCCATGTTCCCCAACACCTGTATTAGAGCACCGATCCGTAAGTAATCTGTGCTTCATTGATAGTGTGCAGTGTTGAGGACAGAGACACAACGATCAGAATAGATAAAAGTAGATCACTACATCGACCAAAGACAACAAATCCCCATGAAATCCCCAAGAGAAGAAAAAAATCAAGGTTGACAAACTTTTAATAGGGCAGGCCCAGTCTTCAATAACAAGAAAATCCTATCAGTCTTAAAAATAAGAAATAAAATAACCCTAAAATTGAGAACTGTGCAACGTGCACAAGCAGGAATAATGCTCAATATCACAGAGAGATCACAAGACAGCCCAGTATATCAAAGAAAAAAATAGGAGTCAGAAATATCATTGGATTCGTTTGAAATCTCAAATGACAATGCACTTATCATGTTGGAAGAATATCAAGCAACTACTGGACATTGCCACTCACATCAAAGATCATATGCGAAACTGTGACTGTCAAAATATTAGATGACGTGACGAACAATATTTCACAAAATATTCGTTCCTCGATGCCCATAATACAGAGTTTTTGGGTAGGTCTATGTCAAACGACGGACGCTGAAAGGCCGATTATGACGCTGTGTTGACTCTTTATATCAGAGCCCAAAGACACTCCCCTATTGAACTCATTTGAGGCGACACTGATTCAATCCAGAGATTGTATCCATTCTAAATATATCTCCCTTATCAATCACAGCTTCAAACGATTTATCAATGCATTACTTACGTTCGGGCAGTGTCCGTACCAAAAATGCTTGTTTGAATAGTACAGCCGACTACAATTATCATATAAACTGAATTTCTGTCCGTCGTATGAAACCACGGCTTCGGAGTATTTTGGTTACTTCTTATTGGTAAGACAATGAGAACTTCAACAAAAATATTTATGGACATGAAAGGACCCTAAGAATAAATGGCTCACTAGATACACTCATAGACCATCGCAACAAGGAAGACCATCATTCCAATCGGGAAAGAACAAAATAGAATAAAGATAGAACCAAATTAAAAGGAGTGACTGATCATAAAATCAGCGCTAATTTTGGAATATAAATCAATCCAACGACACCTCGGTAAAATGAACATATTTTCCACATTAGCAAAAATGATATTAAAAGAAAAAGGAATACCACCAAAGACAAACAAGAAAAAGAAACACAAGTTAAAATAAATAGAAGCCAAAAAATCTGAACTATGCAAGAGAGAACCGAATAACACCAACGAAACATATCATCACGCGGTCCACATAACAACGTTGGACCTCATACATTTTTAATAATTATCTGAATATGATCTGACGACGCAACTTACGTGAAAAGCATAATCAGAAATTATGAAACGTATAAAAAATTTATAATCTAGTCATTCATCCAAATAGTCTAATTAATAAATTACTCACACACACGCCCACACGCACACGTTCGCACATATACACAAACTTATATCTTTTTTCGCTCTGTAGATTGGTGCCATTTCTATTTTTCACTGTTTTTTGTTTAATTTTAGATATTTGAATTTACTTTTTTGATGGTGAAGTATTTTAATATATATTCATCAATATTTGGCTACTATTTACCTCTATCTTAGTTTTTTAATAGCTTGTTTTAATCAGGAACTTAGATGAAGGTAAATTATTTATTTATTATTTATCTTCTTATAGTCTGTTCCACTCTTCAGAGGGTAGATTTAAAGACTGAAAACTTGATCATTTAAAGAAAATGTGATAAAAACAGCAAAAACGGATTTTTAAAAAAGTAAATATAATTAGAAAAATGTTGTTATAAACGATCGTTTTGAATTACTCATGAACTATTGCAGTTAATTTAATCTAAGGTTTTAATTTTGTGAAATTGATTTATATGCTCTCATATACAACTTTTTGTGTTTTGGATAATCGTATTAGTGTTTCGATGATTATCAACCGAAACCTTTCTGGTGTATGTAATGCCCTCACTACAAACATGATAACTTGGGACTCTAAAATAAACACCTCACAAACAGTTAGATACCCAATTCAAATTCCAGATGTAAGTCGACGATGAAGATTTAAAAATACACTTCTCAGATGAACTCTTTTGTTTACTGGAAAAAAGTGAAGATATATAAAATTTATTTTTCCGATGTAAGTTATGGATGAAAAGTATTTTCATTTTTTTAAATTCACAAGCGATTTCATTCAAACTGGAAAAATTGATGGCTTGATATTTTAATTACAGGTGTAATTTGTGTGTAAGAGTAAATGAAAAATGAACAAATTCCACAAAGAGACCATTTTATTTGCAGTTCATAAAAAAGTTGAAAGGAGTTGAAATCCTAGTTTCAGATGCAGGGTTTATAAGAAAAAAGCTCTACAAACAAATAATTTTATTTTAACTAAAAAAGCTAAGAGACATGAGATTCAATTTATAGGTCTGGTATGTATTCATTAAAAAACAGATTTATTAGCAATCGTGTGAAAATATTCAATTTTATTTCTCGCAGAATAAGAGCTTTCGACGATTTTCTTTGATGTGGTCTGCTGTATCGTGATATTTTCTCTTTGCAGATTGCCTTGTCGTTTCCGCCAAAGACTGTTCATTGCAAACATTGTTATTATTCTGATCTTTCCGCAAGCATTTTATACATTTCCATTCATTTTCTTACAATTGTAATAACATTCTTACAATAAAAAATATTTCTGATACAAGTTTTTAACTTTTTTTCTCGTCAAACATCACTTTTTTGTTAAAATTTGAGATGTACCTCAATAGCTGAAAACAGTATAGCTCTCTAGAAAACAATTCTTAAATCACAGAATATATTTTCATTCCAAATTCTCTCCGAATCTTAAACTTTTTATAATTCTAAAGATCTCTGTAAATTATATATATATCGGTAAATTGTATTTCGATGTATTGTACATCTCGATAAATGTTGTTATTTTGCTGTCGGTAAATTGATATCGGTGAATTGCTGTCAGCAAAATTTTAGTGACCCGGCAAAATTAATAATGAAAATTGGACATTTATTCCTCTTAAGCCAACTAGATTTGATAAGCTGCAGTAGATTTTTATCGGTTAAATTAGAAAAAAACCCAATCATCTAGACATAGCCAAAAAATGGCTAAATTGGCAATCCTGAATAGAGGGACAATGAAATGAGTGTATGTTCATGATGGCAACATAGGTTTCTCCAGTTTTCAAGTTGCCCTAGCAGGCTAGCCGGCCCCAGCAAAATACAGACGTATCTCGTATTCTGACAGTACTGCACCAGTATCATTTGGTGACATCGTTCGTACAAAATGAAATATATTTGATCGCAGTGTTCTTTCTGATTTGGGTTTTGGCTATAAGGTTCCAACTTTCAAATCCCCTGAGTAATAAAGTCTGGGGAAGGATGATGCTGTATTGTCCCTACCCCACCTCGACGGGCGCCCATGCTTGTCAGTCGGATAATGTCTACTGATTGGCTTTTAGAGATGACACGCCATGGAAGTCGATTTGATTAATGTTGATTGTTAATGCGTGTGAATGTCCGGCCATATATGATAGAGAGTCGTCCGCGCTCTAAGGTCCAAAATAAATGGACAAGACTCACACTCAAGATAAATTTCTTATTCATTACTTTCACCAGGCGAGAGATAAAACAAGCTGACGTTCTATATTCGTGGTGCATTGACAAACAAAAAAGAAAAGAATCACTGCCTGCTTTCAGCATGAAAAGCTATGCAGCCAAGTCTAGTTATTACAGAAACCGTACTAACGGCACTATTAAACGACACATGCACTCTAACAGCAAAAATCCTTTTATTTTTATTCCCAGCACATGAAAACTTTAGAACATTGTTTAAAAAAAAAACACTAAAATTAGTAAATCTTTCCAAATACTACCCAAAGTGAAATTATTTCAAAAAGTCATTCCCGTCTGTGTTTTTCTGATTTCTCGATATCAATACACTATAAAACACGTATAAAATACACGTGTTAAAGCAGCAGATTCATTTTAGTTACACTCTTAAATCTCCGTGGTGCCGTAATTAGGGAGGTCGGTTCTATTTATTGTATTCATGTATCCAGTCGAAATAAATCAACAAATAAAATGAATGTAGTTCTATGGGCTTTTGGCTCTTCTGAAATCATTGATAAAACGACTGGGATCTGTTTGATGAAATACATCAAGACTCCATATCCTCTAATGTTGACTTTTTCAGTTTTTAGCAATTACAGAAAGCATACATGGAAATTCATTGACAACTATTTAACAATAGAAACGTTGGGAGACAACAATCGATGCATCCATCTTCCTTACGTCCATATCTGTGATTTCTCATTTCAACGGGATTATAAACGAAGTAGTAGTAACATTACTGGTTGTAACAGTAGTAGATGAACGAGGAGGAAGACGACGGTAGGGATGTATCATCCAAAAATCTGGCTCGTAAAAAACAATTTAGTAAGTTTGAATCAAAGTAAGCGTACAATTATCAATAGTTTTTTTTTTAAATCTTAGTGTGTGGTTATCATATTTGATAAGTGGCCTTTAGATGAGAAAATATTGCATTCTCAGCTATACAGTTAGCAGGAAATTGAAAGTTTTAGCCAATTTTAGCCATTTTTGGAGACAGTTTCAGTTGTTAATGAAGACAGATACTTGGCAACACTGTAAAAAACAAACCCTTGGTATGTCATCTATTGATCCAAATATGTATTCTTTCGATGATATTACACATTTTCTTCCTTCCTATTTCAGTTTTTTTTAAGGTGCTGGAACCAACAGACTAAGATATTGAAGAAAAAAAAACTCCCTCTCATTCCCAACGACTTTGTAATTCGACCAGTTCTAATCAAACTTCCTGCCATTCCCTGCCACTCCTTTGTTATACTTGGTCGAAACGTAAACAAACATCCTATCATTCCCTGCCACTTAATAATACGATTAGTTCTAAAAACATAAACAAACTCTTTTCCGTTCTATGTCACTGTCTGCCATTACATGCCACTTCTTAATCCTGCAAGATCTTAAACATGAAACAAATCCTGCCATTCAATGATACTACTAGTTCTCAAACAAAAACAAACTCCCTGCCATCCCCTGCCGTTTCTCAATTGTATAATTTCTAAAACATGCATGAACCCCTTCACATTTCTCACCACCTCCTGATGGTATGAGATCGTAAATATTAGCAAACTTCCTGCCATTCTATATCACTCCTCAATAATACTAGTTCTAAAACATAGACAAACTGTTTTCCATTTATTGTAACTCTCTGCCATTACTTGCCACTCTTTTATAGTACGATTTCTTAAACATAAACAAGCTCCCTGCCATTACCTACCTCTTCTAAATAGCACTATTTCAATAGCATAAACAAACTCTTTTCTATTCCCTACTACTTTCGAATACCACTCGTTCAAAAACAGAAACATACTCCCTACCATTTCCTGTCACACGTTTGAACTCTAGTATTATCGAAAAGTGGCTGGTATTTTTGTTGCATCATCAAAATATTTAATCGCTATATGGCAGATATAGTTTTTACATGAAAAAATCACATTACGGTTAGGGTGTGGCAGGGAATAGCAGGGAGTGGTAAGGATAAAAAGTACTGCCGATATCTAACTTATAAATTCCTAGTTGTATTTATAGATTTGTCCGAAACCATTCTTTTCCTATTTGGCGTTAATATCTTATCATTTCGCAGAGAAAGTCGGTTTCTTTATTCGTCGAAAACGCCCGGAGTTATTTGTGACGTTTTCAGTTAGAGAGAGAGAGAGAGAGAGAGAGAGAGAGAGAGAGAGAGAGAGAGAGAGAGAGAGAGGAGCGGTCAGATATATCAAGTCGCTCGAGACGGAAATAGATAGAAAAATTAAAAAATAGACTCGTGGGAGGCGAACATCGTAAAATCTGGAATAAATGACGTAAAAAGGGTCTGGTTAATCACTCAATAGAAACGATCACATGAAGGTGTTTTTGCAGCCTGTGTGAACAATTTAGAGAAACTGAAAAAAGGGTGATCAATGAAGACATTACTTCTCTTGCCCATTTCTGGTGCAGTGATCACTTAAAAAAATCGAATTTACAAAAAAAAAAAATAGCAAACAGGAACCTAAATGGGCACAAAATGGGGGATCAATTTTTCATGAACCTTCATTGCAAACTGACCCCCCCCAATCTCTTTAGGGGGTTGAATTTTAGAAAAAAAACAGCCCGCTAGCTCGTTCAGTGTTGTCTGTACGCGTGACATATACATACATAAGCAGCCAGCCAGCCAACTTAAAAAAATGAAGAAACCAATCTTGACAGTTCTGGTATAGAGTATTTTTATAGACATATGGAGGCAAACGTCGTAAAAGCTGGATTAAATGACTGTAAAACTGATCGACATCACCCTAGGCAATTTATTGCAATCACAGGATATACAAAACAATATTTGCGTGGGAGTGGCTGTCTGCGCATGCGTGTCATAATCTAAGATAACTGGCAAACAAACTAACAGGCAAGCGAGAATAGAGTGGGCGGTTTCGACTGTAACATTGATGGGGAACAGAGCATTATATTTCTTTGGGCCCTTCTATTTCTGTCAAACGCCCACTATTGTTGGAGTTGACTTTTTTCTTGGCCTAACAACAATGACATCGGGTTTAGACTTCAACTTCGGATTGAAATATGGAAATGTAATGAGATTTGAATGATTGATAGTGAAGGAAGAGGAAATGGGGAAGAGAGGTCTTATCCCAACTTCATCAATTAAGGTAAGAAAGAAAAAATGAGATAGAAAGAGAAGAAGAGAGAGAAAGACAAAAAGTAGAAAGAAAAAGAGAAAGAAAAGGAGAGAGAGAAAGAAAGATTAACGAAGGTGAAAAGAGAGAGAGAAAAAGAGAAGTGAAGAAAGAGAGAGGGAGAAAGAATTGAAAGCTCGGAACGCCTAATTGAATTATTTGATGTCGCTAACTGAATTCTTTTCATAAGAATTCATTACCATTTCCTCTTTTTTCCTTCTTTCTCTATTCCCCAAACTATCCATTGAAGAACCTTGATATTTTGTACATACATCCCCCGCAAAAAGTAAGGGATCCATTTTCCTTATTCTGCTTCAAGGCTAAAATAGTTGCACTCTGAGTGGGATTTGAACCTGAAGTAGTCAGCATATCTCAGAATGGACACAAAGCGCAGTGGTTACAGCATCAGACAAATTACTGTTAAGTTATCTGATGGTTCTAGGTTCGATCCTAGTGTGAGACAGTATAACAACACTACTAACGCTAAAGAGGGGAGTACGATCAATACCCCCGTCGGACAAATAAAGGGTTCGGTTCATTACTTCCCAAAAATCTCCCAGATGATACCTGACGAAGGCCGTAGAGTGCAACGGCCGAAACGTTGTATGAAAAACAACAAAGATGAGGATGGTCCGAATATCAATAGAAGCTGAAGAAGTCAGTCTTATTGGATTCAGCTATTATTTTAGAACGAACCAAAACAAAAATTAAACCTTTTGAAAATAATTCTGTTAAGTCTACCTGTCTGTCTATTTGTCATGCTATAAAAACCACCTGAAAATGAGCGCTGTCCAGCCAAATTTTGCATCTAGTTCAATGGAAAGGGTATAATTTTCTTTGGGAAAAAATACAATTTAAAAAAAGTTCAAAATTCGTGTGGTAATGATAAAATGAATTTTCTAAATCCTAAAGCTTCATTTTTTTACTCCATGAATATCTAATCCAGTGTAGGCAAATACTTCAACTCGTATACATACAATTATGATGTTTAATTCAATGTGAAGTCCTTTATGAATACAGCATCTATCTATAAGTATCATGATAAATTTACAAAAAACTGAAACCCATAATGTATATTCCAGCGTAATTCGCTTTCTGAACATAACGAATTTTCCTTAATGGATCATTTTCCAGCCTCTTTAGACCCCGTAAACTCAACAGTTCCACTGAACAAAGTAGACCCCAACAGCTACTGAGGACAAAAAATCTCAATGAAATCTGCAAAAAAATAAAAGAAATAAGTTGATAAGCTCTCGGTAGAGCAAGCTAAGCTTTCAAGAACAATAAAACTGAATTGTTCTAAAAAGGGTACAAAACCAATGCATCTTCCCAATAATCGACAATTGTGCTGGAACATGGAACCCAATCAAACGATTGGCCTTAAACTGAGAACAATGCAGCGTTTACAGGGGAGAATCCTGCTAAACATCACACAGAGAACAGTACACGGCACAGATGCCAGATATATCATTTTAGTAGAGAATCCTTCAGAATTCATTAGATAATTCAAATGGCAATGGGCTGGCCATGGTATAGGAACGTTGCAAAAATGACAGACAACCGCAGGATATCACAACTCACAGCGCGGGTTCCTGACGATTTTGTCCGGCAACAATTGAGATGGTATGATGTATCAACTTCTCTGTCAAATTTTGGACTGAACGTGAATCAACACCTGAGTTTTAAGGTACACTTATACTCTGATATTTGTGCTATTTTCAAAGATATATTTTTGAGGGGAGCTATAAAAACCCAGGGGCCCTGGCAGCTTCGGTAATTGGACTTCTCAGATTACAGCCCTGAAAGTTGGAAAGAATCGTTAAGAGAATATTCTGATCCCCCCACCCTAAAAAACTAATCGAATAGGAATCGGGGATCAATTTAGAACGAAGTTACGTTGCAAACTACAACTCCTACTGAAAAAAAAGGTTTTAGTCGGGGAGATTTCGAAAAACGTAAAAGACATTTTTTTGTATACACAATAGAGAGTAAATGTCTGGATTTTCATCTCTCTAGCTACGTTACTTTGGCCTGCACGCGTGATACATACATACATAAATAGCTAGCCAGACCAACTTGGGAACTTGAAAAACCTTTTTTAGTGAGGGTTTTACTTGACGGTTTCCGATATTCATCTGCATGGAAATCTGATTGTTGGATTTTGTAGATATCTTTTTAATCGCTTAAATCGCTTTTCATATCATTTCCCTGTTTGGATAGATCGAATGCATGAATCTTCAACTGTCGAAAGTTTACTTTTTCGATTTAATGGCAAAAAGACGAAAAGCGAAAATAGTGTCTGCTTTGTAGCATGTACTGATGACCTCTATCTCTGGTATACTCCAGTCTCCTGTACTTCTCATCACTCCAACCCCTAACAGCTCAGCCTAATATACAATCGTTGTTTGGATCTGGGAAAACTTTTTTCTATGCATCAACGATAATTAAAAACTGTCTAAAATTCTAGCCAAAATAGGTTTCTCCGGTTTTCAAGTTGGTCTAGCTGACTATGTATGTTGGCTGCACTAATGGAGTTAGATGGCTGACACTTTCAACGTTTACTTTTTATTTCTAGACAAACAATTTTTTGCCCCCCACCACCGTAAAATAGGTTTAAAGGGCTCAATCAGCAATGTAAGTTTATGCCAAATTGATGCTCACTTTGTGTCTGGCAGCAATAACGTTTTTGGGGGGTAGGGGGAACTCAGACTTTTTTTCCTGCGATTTCTACCCAACAAAAGGCAAAAGACGTACTTTCTCTACTGATCAATCCTTTATCCCATTTTTCTTCCATTGATCACCCCCAACATAGCATGCTACAAAAACATATTGGTCATGTGAAGGTTTTTATTAGTTCACAAAGTCGCTTCTTCCTCTCCTTATGCTGTTTTGGCTCACTGAAGTTTTCAATCATAGCAAGGCTCCACTTTCGGAATAAGAGGGGAACCTCAATGGAACTAATCGCTAAGTATCGAGAGAAACAAAAGCGACGTCTCTTCGACTTAGGTGGTATCGATTTCCTGTGTTGATCAATTGAAATGATCTTATCATCTAACGGAAACCTTTGGGGTCGAAATCGATCATCATTTCTTTTCCGTTCCCGAAGTAGAAACCGTTAACCGAATCTGTCAACGTCAACATCATCATCATCCGTCGTTAGACATACACTTTCCTCAGGATCAGACTCCCTGTCATGGGAATTGTTCAGCCAGTACCTTCTAAGCATGTCTAGTTCGTCATGCAATCTTTTTTCTTTAACCGGCCAGGTTTTGCAAATGATATCAGGGGATCTGCGTTGTGATTCGTGTTGCTTAGCAGTTGGGATTCTTACAACATGGTCAGCCCATTGCCATATTTACTGACTCCTCTTTTCTATCAAATATAACACGCTGTCTTTCGATTTTTCTGCGTGATTTTGAACTCGATTCCTCCCCTGTGAAGGTCGCACGGTTCTCAGTCTAAGGGTCAAGTTTTTGTTTGAATTTCATGTCACAGCTCCATC
This sequence comes from Thysanoteuthis rhombus, assembly GCA_963457665.1. Lineage (NCBI taxonomy): Eukaryota > Metazoa > Mollusca > Cephalopoda > Oegopsida > Thysanoteuthidae > Thysanoteuthis > Thysanoteuthis major. The sequence goes on along the minus strand of OY735226.1, from coordinate 11,064,085 downwards.
GGCGACTAACATCAACATAGGTTTCTTCAGTTTACAAGTGCTTATGGCTGGCTGGCTAGCAACATATATAAGTTCAGCGCATACAGATCAAATTGATAGTGCCAGAGGACTGGAAATTTAGCCAATTTTATGCTAAATTAGCCCCTTATTCTGTTTCCTTCTGTGTTCATGCCTATTTTAGCGACGACCACATCACAGAAGACAGCAGAAGTAATTTATTCATTGATCACCCTTTTTTTCGATTTTTAATTGATTACCCCTAACACTGCATGATTTCAAAATGCATGTGATGGTATCTATTATGTGACGAATTAGACGTTTGCTTTTCCTCTTCTGTTTTGTCAGATGACGGTGAGCTGGTGATTTGAAGTTGTGCATTGCCAGAAACCGTCAACCAAAACTGTCACTACACTCATCAACATAGGTGTCTTCAGTTTTCAAACTGATGCGAGCTATGCACGTATGTATCACGCATATTAGCCGCACCAATTTTGATATGAAATTTGAACATCTACTCATTAAAATGTCTATAAAAATGTTTCGTTTTATTTTTTGAAATCTTCACCTTTAAATACGTTTTTAATGAGAGATCAATTTACAATGAAGGTTTATGCTAAATTGCTCTTTTGATTCGTGTGAACTCGTTTTTTTGGGAAATTCAGACTTTCTATTGATCACTGTCTTGACAAGACGCGAGTGATGCAACTCATTCGTTGATCACCAATTTTTTTCACTCTTACAATCCAGTCTCTTGTATCTTCCATCACCAAGAACCCCCCATGACTCAGCCTAATATACATTCATCATCATTTTTTGTGTCTATGAAAATTGTCTTTCATATAAATTAACGATGATTAGGAACCATCAACTAAAATCGTAATCTAAACTATCAAAATAGGTTTCTTCAGTTTCCAAGGTGGTCTGTTGTTTGATCTAAATTGGTCATTATGTTTAAATATCCCAAGTAAAATAAGTTTTAGTGGGGGTTCAATTTGCAATATAACTTAGTGCAAAACTGATGCCTAATTTTGTGTCCAGCAGCAACCATTCAGACTGTTTATTAGTGATTTCAACCCGGAATAAGGTTAGAGAAGTGACATTTCTATTGATTAACCCTCTTTTTAATCGATACGTCCCAAGGAGACATACTGCAGAAAGACGTCAGTCATGTGATGGTTTTCTGTTCAGTGATTAACCAGACCTATTTGTAATAGAAAAATATAATGAATAAATAAATGAAAAAAATTAAGTGCAATAGATTCCTCTTCGATCTGTTTAGAATATTCAATTGTCGGTCGGTGCAAACAATGGTTTTTCCTAAACGTTGAAATTTATATTCCATTGTATTTCATATAAATCAATTTCTGAGGGCAGGGAAATTGTTTTTTTGTTTTCTCTTAATTGAAAGATCGGTGAAAAATCTGATTGAAAAATTGAATTTCCCCCAAAAAGACAACGATAATAAACAAAAGAAGAAGAAGAAGAAGAAGAAGAAGAAGAAGAAGAAGAAGAAGAAGAAGAAGAAGAAGAAGAAGAAGACAGGAGAAAAAGAGGGAGAATAAGAGGATAATGATGATGGTGGTGGCGGTAATGATGAAAAATGAAGACAAGGAACGAATATATAGGAGAAAGGAAGAAAATTCTCAAGGATATTGTTAAGAAGGAAAAAACGTCGAAAGAAAGATAATTCCTTAAGAAACAGCCAAGAAAATTAAGAAAACGGGAGAAGAGAAAAAAAAATTCCTAAAAAGTCCAAAAAAAAGAATGCAAAAAAGAAAGGAGAAAAAGAGTAATAGATAAATAGAGAAATAAATATTAAGTCAATACGTTCGAAGTGATAAAAGTAAATACATAACTAAATTCTCTAACTTCAATCGGGCATAAGTGGTTTATACTTAATTCTCGAAAGAGTCGAGATAAACCTATTTGCACAACTGATCTCAGTGGAGCGACACCCTGTAGCTGTGTTAATTTTCAAGCTCACATCTCCCCAAAACCAAAACACACACAAACCAAACAACAACAAAAAAACTTGACCAGAAATTGTGTAGATACCATTCCGTGCAGCTGTAGTAGATACAAAAGAAGCGATGCTGGCCTATGAAAAAAAGACTTGAAGGACATGGTTTCGACGACACGAACAATGAGCGACCATCCTTTGCGGGAACAGGCTTGGCACAGACCTTCATGAGATGAAGTACAAATTATTGAAAGGGAGAACAATTCTACAATTCAACACCTGAAGAGAGTGGTACATACTTCCTTTAGTCGAACCAATCAGCTGGCCGAGCATCGATATCAATCTCAGGAAAAATAACGGATAGATTAGCCAATGCAGGGTGAGCAGTTTGGATGTTAACATCGCAAACAGAACCCAGATATACAATAAATGGAAGTGACATGTCCAGTCCAATCGAGCATGTGCTATAAGAGGAAACTGCACACTTAGAAACAGCATCACTGGACAACATCAGGAGGTTGATCCACGATTGAAACGTTGTGAATAAATGAGCTCATAGATGAGGAAAATAACCCGACCATTTAAAAAATGGTCTGTATGTCGTGTTTATCAAAACATGCTCAACAGAAAATTGCCGCCTAAATACATTATATATATATATATATATATATATATATATATATATATATATATATATATATATGTATGTGTGTGTGTGTGTGTGTGTGTGTGTGTGTGTGTGTGTGTGTGTGAATTGTAAAGAGTGAAACAGACTCGGGAGTGAAGTGTTTTAAAGTAAGGTTTATTTATCCGTAGATATATATATATTTTTAATGGTCCATGTTTCGGGATGTATTCTCGTCTTCAGTGGTGTATGCTGTGTGAGTATGTGCCTTCAGTGGTTGAAGGTTTCACGTGGAGCCAGAGTCAACTATCAGGAGCTTTGCCTTGGTAGTAAAAAAATTGTATCCAGGCTGCTGGAGGCATCCTGCTGTGTGAGAGAAAGTCAAGTCAGTGATGAAGTCTATGGTTTAGCAGCAGCAGCAGTTGATCTTGGAGTGGGCAAAATGTGTCAGGGTAGGAGGGAAGTGATGTGGAGTTAGATTTTGTGGGTATTTAGGGCTACTGTAAATGGAGGGGTGATGACGTTAAGGAACTACATAGGTTTCAACCTTACAAGTCATCAAAAATAGGTTGGCTATGATTTGGACAAGTGATATGACTGGTTAAGGTGGATTTTGGTATGGGTCTGAGTGACTTTGAAGTTCCCAGTATTGAATCTATCTGAGGGGGGTAGATTTGGAATATATATATATATATATATATATATATATATATATACGTGTGTGTATGTGTATGTGTGTTATATAATTTTTACATGAAAAGGTATTTACTAAGCTTAGTTTACTCAGAGATATGCTGATATGTGTATAGCACCCGGTGCGATTCTAAATCACTTGGTTAGCCATGCTGGGTTAAGTATACATAAAACCAATGCAAACATTCTTTTGCACTATGTTAGAGAAATCTTAGAAGTGTCTTTGAAGGTTACCCATCTATTTTTAATTTTTTGTTCAATCAGTTACATAATTCGATAAGAAGTTACTTGATACTGGCTTGGCGGGACTAAAGTAAAAGTTCATTGCTTCATTAAAATCTAAAAGCTAACACAAAACAGAATCCATTTCTCCAGACAATCTCATCCCAAATCTACGTGTCTTCTTTCAACTCATTTATTATTAGTTCTTGTTGATGGAATTTTAAAACTTCAGCAAAACAAGTCGATCTGAGTTGGGCTTTGGAAGTGGGAGTGAATTTGTCATCAGTTTTTGCGTACATCACCGTGTCGCCGTTATTCATGCAGGTCCTTGATCTGGTTATTGTTATCAGTTGTGACTCAAAACTCAAAAAACTGTAATTTGGACTAATAGTTACAACGCTACTGTGAACAATTAATTACATATATATATCATTAGGAAATAGATATATGAACCGACAGAATGATTTTAAATTGAGTTATATTATATTAAAACTCCTCTTTGAAATGATGTCCCACAAATTACACGGTGAATACATTATTTCAAATAAGTTCCAGTATAGTATAAACCAATTTATTATCATTCTGTCGGATCATATGACCATTTTTCAATTCCAGGATAATACAGCTGTCCAGTTTGAAATAAACACGCCGAGCAGATATAGACTGAGAATAAGCAAAATGAAATTTAGTGTTGAGACAGTTATTTAGGCCTTTGAATTACCGGCTGCTGTTTAGCTCAATGGTAAGAGCAATGCAACTTTGAAGTGGATACCCTATCGGTCGCAGGTCCGATTTTTTGGAGCAGCTCCATTTTCTTTAATTGCTTATCATTTCAAATAGAGTTTCGATATAACATAACGCAATTTATAATCACATATATATACATATATTCATACGTATATGTGTGTTTGGCTACTTGTGTACGTGTTATACACTCTTCGTTTTCAACTATTACACCCACAAACATATAAACGTGTGTATATATATATATATATATATATATATATATATATATATATATATATATATATGGTAAAATTAAAACGTGGAGAACTTTTCCGAACATGCACACATCCACACTCACGCACACACGCACACACACACGCACACACACACACAAATATATATATATATATATATATATATATATATATATATATATATATATATATATATATATATATTATGAAATGTAGAGAGTGAGACGGACTCGGAAGGAAAGTGTATGGAACATAGGTTTATTTATCTGTAAATGTTTTTTGTCAGTGGTCTAGACATGTTCGAGGATGTATTTCCATCTTCATTAGAGTGTACTTTGTGTGTGTGTGTGTGTGTGTGTGTGTACTTTTAGAGGTTATGGGTTTTATGTGGAACCGGAGTTCACCGTCATTAGCTTTGCTTTTGGAGCAAAAAATGGTATCCCATCTGCTGGGGGATTCTTCCTGTGTGGGAGAAAGTCCAGCCAGTGATGAAGTCTATGATTTAGCAGTAGCAGTGGATCTTGGAGAGGACACAAGGTGTCCGGGTAGGAGGGAAGTGATGTGGTGTTAGATTGTGCGGGTATGGTAAGGATAGTGTAAAAGGAGGGGCGATGAGGTGAGGGAACTACATAGGTTTTAACCTTACAACTCGTCATATATATATATATATATATATATATATATATATATATATATATATATATATATAGTACAATGTGATAGAATATATTGCGATGTCCCAAATAGGAATCTGAAATGAACTGAATCATTGGCCTGGAGAGGCCCAAACAAGGCTGAAATATGAATGTGTTTGTGTAGCAAATCCTCATTTGATATGTATATAATATATATATATATGTGTGCGTGTGTGTGTGTGTGTGTTAGTGTGTGTCCACGTTGTAGGTGCGTGCATACATGGATGTGTGTAGCTCCTGGCCATGCACCTATGTATTTGTTTTCCTGCGTTCCAGGATACAATTAGGACGGATATTTTCGTGCTTGCGTGCACGAGGGTATAATTGTGTCAGTTGTGTTGCCCTGGTCTACAGAAACGCGATGCCATCAATCATTCTATATTTATCACCACCATAGCGAGTCAATCTTGGTCAGCTATAGATGGCACTCGCGTCTAATTCGGGTCTCTTGTGAAAGACGCTGATAGATTTCGCTTATTTGTGAACAGCAGCCATCGGTCATCCCGTTGACAGCGGCAGATCAACGAAGTACCAAAAGAGCTACGGACCCGGCAATTCCAAGCTCTCTGCACTGAACGCTTTCTGGTTATCAATCCAGATTCAGTGATACTGTGTTTGTTCTGTTAGGGTATTATGATATGTTGCCTTCAACTAATATGATTGACTGGAGATTAGCAATTTTAGCTGATTATCATTTTTGAATGGAGTTGTTGTTGAAGCGAAAGGGAGATCAATTCACAGAACCCATTTGATTTGGGAGTCGGCACCATTCGTAATTTTGTCCAACGATGCTATCTCATTGATTGTTGGATTGAGCTCATATTTGGTACTGAAGACTTTTGGACCAAGTATGCTGGCTGCGGCTTCAGTTGCTCCTGCTTAGAAAACTGGCCCCCTCTACTTTAAGCGCAGAAACTTTACACCAGTCTAACCCAGCTTAAAGTTCACTTAAGATATTTGTACATATAGAAGTATCTTTTTTTTAATATTCCATTTAAAGTTTATTATAGGTGCTAGTAATGAGTCATGAATTTATGCAAATCAATTGATTCCACCTCTTTGATATAAATCAAACTCTTAATATATGATTAAGTGTTTGATTAATTTAGTTGTCTGCGTCGTTCATATGACCATTTAAGATCAGACAGACGCAGATATGGTGCCATGACCAATTGAAGATTTGCCTCGTGCGGCCTGGTAGAGTTTCGTGTAGTCAGGTCGAAAGGGGCTCAGGATTTGTCCTGACACGTAAAGACCGGCCCGCTAATTTCCTTGCAACAATAGTTACAAAAGAGAATTTTTGCTGATAAACTACTCACATATTAAACCGACCTTGTGTCATATTTCGTTCTCGTGGGGGTCAATAGAATTGACTAATTGTGTTGTGAATAAAACCTGCTTTTCATTGACGGTTACGGCTTGCTTACTGATTACAAAAGAAGCGATAATACAACAGTACGGTGGAGCTAAAGCTGAGGGAGCCTACTTATTTTAACCCAGTAATTAACGAGGATGTGTATCTATTTATATACAGAATAGATAGGAAACCATTTTGAACTCAAGTTGTAGCCTCTGCACACAATTCAAGACGAAAACAAAGTAATACAATTATTGAAATGTCAAACGTGTTTGCCCTACTACTAGGTTGTGTAGCAAATAGAATAAATTATTTTACAATACAAGTAAAAGAAATGTACGTGTTTCAGCATTTATATATTTTTTTCGGTTGGGTTTCTTTTTGTAAGTTTAGGACCCTTTTTAACATATGTTGTAGGCCCTACACTATTTTATCTGGTCCTGCCTGGGATTATCACTTGAATTTTGGTCATACCCATGATTCATCCTACTATATTTAGAGAAATCTCTTTTGGTAAACAACAACGTAACTCAACAACTGATCATTGTATGAAGCTGATAGCTGCAATATGACATGTATTAGTCAATACTCAACACGTTGCATGGATGAGTTTGAAGATATTTTGATCAACAGTCCTCGAGGAATCTAATGAGAATAAGTAAATGATTACAGATTATGGATCATTTATCTTGAAATAGAAATTTGAATTTAGCTAATAAAATATCTAAATCAGCAACACTGAAAAGGGGTGGCTGGAGGATACGTGGTCGTACTTTTATACGAAAGAGCGTATTATTTTTTTTTATGTGACTATTTTGGCAGGTTGCCCCACAAAAGACTGGCCCCTCCCATACATGTATTTTTGGAACGCCACTGTTCTAGTTTTGAAAAGATATTATTTCAATCCATGGTTTATCTATCAATTTAGAAGAGTTATGTATGCATTCGCACATGTTTGTCTGTCTGTCCATACGATATCTAAGAGAGTTCTCATGAATCAAGATACTTAGATTTAATTTACAAGAATGGATATAAATGTGTAATACGTCAAAATCGTTCAGGAAAATATCATTTTCAGGCTGCTGTGGTTTCAGACCCCAAAATCATCATAATATTGAGAAATTTGATCCTCAGATTTAGAACTATGCAATATGCCCAAGAGAAGATCATGGTTGATATTGCATGGAGAAATCACAAGACAGCACGGTGTATTAGAGTAAAAGTAACGTGGATCCCCAGGGATCATATGTGAAATTGTGGCAAACGCAAATATGAGATGATGTTTCAAACGAGACAAGTACAGAGAGTGCTGGCTTCGTGACGCCCATTATAGAGAGGTTTGGCTAATCTCGAGGAAGTTCTATGTCCGACGACGGATGCTAAAATGATGATGATGATGATGATCGGTGCATGAATTGAGATTCTAGACATTTTTCAGTCAGAAGTTCCACACACGATTTTCTTTTTGTCGGTAGTGATTTCAAAAGTAGAAAAAATACCTAGTATTGACATGAACAGTATATATTTTATGGAGAGGTGACTCAAAGTGAGAAAGGTTGAAAAATAAGTAAACTTGTTCGAAGAAACAAGAGGAAGAAAGACAAAAATAAGTTCTGTGGAAGAAAAAAACTCTTTATAAGCAAGTCGAACGATACATCCATCATCCTTACGGTCATATCAATTTTCATCAATAACCTATTCTGGAGTCTTGGTGTACTGTTATTTGTTTGATAAGTCGTCTTTAAATCAGTACATGTAACACTTCTTACTATAAAGTGAGCTGAACATTGGAATGTTTAGCTGTTTTCAGCCAAACTAATGATATTAAAAAAAAAAGAAAAACGCTTGATTCGTCATCTACTGATCAGAATAGATGCTATCTCAATTACGTCACACATTTTTTCCCCATAATTCTGTTGTTTACTCGAACAGAACCAACAAACCGACCAGACTTAGTCTTATAGAGATGTGTGTGCACAGGAAAACTACACGAATATAAACGACATTAACACGCCCTGCATCTGAAGCTGTCAGTCTAGGATTAGTAAAGTTCATTATATCCTGGTACAGAGAAAACCTCAGTTATCCGAACGAGAAATTGTATGAAATATTTTGCTCAGATAATTAATTGTTAAGATAACTGATCTGATCATTGAAGAAGGAAGCCATATCAAACACAATTACGAGACCTTGGAATCTTGATCAGATCATTAGATATTTGGGGTTTTTGATGTTCAGATGATCCTAATTTCGGGTCTTCGATGTTTGGGAGGATACTAGCAGTGGGTCCCAATTAACATACATACACATAGGAGCCTAAAAACTATTGACTCCAGTCGGCCAGAATCAACCAGCCCCAGCATTCAATAAAAAAAAGGCTTGTCTTACAAAATACACTTGTTCGGAAAGTTGCTTTCTAAGATTGTCTGACGTATACAAAAATATTTCCGATTTATTTCTGATTAATGCCGAAGTGCATACTTGAAAAAAAATGGAGATATGATTACAGCACATCGAGAATAAGAAGTTAACTTTCAAAAGCAAAGATGAAAAAATGGGGAAAGTAGACAACTTCATCTACCTAGGACAACACATCTCCATAAAATCATCAAAAGAAGAAGAAATCAAGCAAAGAATCACTCTACGATTGTGAGCTTTCGTCAAAACAGACTAAACCTTCAAAAACAGGGCGATCCAAGTAATCCTAAAAAGAAAAGTATACAACAATTCATTCCCCCGATAGTCACACATGGGGCTGAAACATCGAAACTAATCAAGAGACGGACCTGCAAACTGAGAAGCATGCAAAGTGCACATGAGAAAATCATGCTCAACCTCACATAGAGAGATCACAAGACAGCACAGTATATTAGGGAGAGAACATGAGTCTGAGACATAGATTCAACTAAAAAACTTAAATGGCAATGGGCAGGTCATATTGCAGGAATGGCAAACAACCAATGGAGATCACGATTGACATTACGACTTGCAACATTGATTACTTGCGAAACCGAGGCCGAAAGAATACAAAATGGAGAGATGTACTAGAAAAATTCGGGAAATATTGGCTCCCTGACGCCCCTGACAGAGAAATGTGGTGGGTCTTGGGGAAGGTCTATGTCCAACAATGGACGATAAAAAACTGATGATGATGAATGCAAAAGATATAAATAATTTTTTCCCTATTTACGAATATCTTCTCTCCCTCCCTTATTTTTGTACTGAACAATTGGAAGTTTTTGTAGATTCAGTTCTATTTTGCAGGTACCATTCAGATAATGGCTGATAAACTCCATGCTCGTTGGTGTTTACAAGATGGAGATAAAAAAACGTAATTTTAAACTTAAGATTGTCAGTAGTCGCCCCCTCCAAAGTAGATATGTTGGCAGTGGGACCAAGAAACAAAAAAAACATAGTTCTAAGAACAAAGGTATACAACCAATGTTTCCAACCGATAGTCACATATGCAGCTGAAATATGGAACCTAGCCAACAGATAGACGTTAAAACTGAGAACTAGGCAATGTGCACGTAAGAAAATCATGCTCTATCTCACAAGGAGGGATCATGAGACATATATAAGATATAAGATATAAAAGAAAAGACAGGAGTCCGGTACATTATAGAAACAGCTAGAAAACTCAAATGACCATGGGCTTGACAAGTTGCAAGAATGGCGGATAACCGCTGGATATCATGACTCATAAATGGATCCCCAGGGATAAGTGTGAGGCTGTAGCCGATTGAAAGTGAGATGGCGTGACGAGTTGGATGAATATAGTAAGTACTGACTCCGTGATGCCCATGAAAGAAAGGTCTGGCTAATTTTTGGGAAGGTCTATGTCCAACAACAGATGCTAAAAGTCTGCTGCTACTGCTACTGCTGCTGCTGATGATGATCTGAAATTCGGATTTTTGGTGTTCAAATTATCGAAGTTTCTCTGTATTAGAAATACTTATAGTCTTGTGATTCTATTTGATCTTTCAAATCCATGTCACCATAGATCAGATAGAAGCATTCCCTATTCAAAGCATCTAACAATATACAAGCCATGTAAGCAAATTAGTATGTTTAATTTATAATAGTCTGTTTTCTCCGATTCCTTATATAACGTGAACATCATAATGGAGCAGTCCGTATGAATCGGCTTATCACGGTTAAAAACTATGAAAGGTTTTGTAATAAAATCAGATCATATCACAGAAACATGACCATTCGATACTTAAAGAAACGGGAAAGACGTGTTTATTTTGCAATGGAATAAGTAATATTTTTGATAAAATAACTTTCTTCTTATGAACGTTTTCCATACCACATGATATCAGAAATGGTTTTTCTCACACAAAATTCTGTCTTGAGACTTCAGGTCCGATCATCCTTCAAAATAGCTTGAGTTGGTACTGAAAAACTTGCTATTAGGATACTTGAATGATTGAAAATGAATGAACTCACAAAATAGCTTTCGGCTCTTCAATACTGATCAATACATAACCCAGTCATTTTTTATGGGTACATGGTAGTATGTATGAGGAGTGTAAAAGTTTGCACGTCAGCTTCTCGCGCAGATGGTCCTGGGTCCGATTTCCTGTAAGACCAGAGAGTGTGGAAAACTTTTCATTAGGACAGAATTTCTTGTGAGCTCAGCAGCTAATTGTGTACACCCTAAGCTGTGAAATTAGGGTTGAGGTATTTCTTGGATGGACTTGCATCCTGCCAAGGGGATGGTCATAAATGACCAGACTTGAAACTTGCAAGGATAACTGAACGGATGCATTCAACGGAAACCAGGACTCCGTCACTGGCTGTTATACTCAATCGAGGGATTATCTCCTAAGAGACGGGGCACTCTACCTATATGCTCGTATACATTAAGAACCGTATGTCACACTTATAGTATAAGCAGCAGGCATCAGCCACTTCCCCTTTCCAACCCACTCATTGTACTAACTTTATTTTCTGCTAATGTGTTTGTAACACTTATAGTATCAATAGCGTCCCTCAGTCGAGCCTATTTCTGTGCAATTATGATAACCATCTGCGAAGAACCGTATCATTAAGTAGTTTTATTAATAATTACCGAATGTGATACAGTCTGCTCTCAGGAGAGAGGAAATCAATTATTAGACTATTTACAAACGTTGCCATTGCATCAGCCTCTTGCATAATGGGCGGTGTATTATACAGGTCTGGCTAATCAACCAATAGAAACCATCACACGCAAAACTTCTTTTGGCAGCGCGCCGTGATGGGGTGATTAACTGGAAAAAAATGGCGGGGAAAAGAGGTGACCAATTAGTAAGTTACTTCTCTCACTATTTGTTGGGCAGTGATCACAAAATAAGTCCAATTTTCAATTGAAGAAACAAACTTTCAAACACTACTGGACTCAAACTAAGGATTAATTCAGCAAAAACTTACATTGTAAATTGAACAACATCCCCCCATTTAAAACCTATCGGGGTGTGATTTATTTTTTTTCAGCAATAATGAGTGAATATTTCAATTTTGAACTTTCACAGTTAGTGCGGTCTATACACATGACACGCATATACATACATGGCCAGTCAGTCAGAGCCACTTAAAAATTCAGAAACCTATGTTGACAGTTTTGACTGACGGTGTCTAAATATTTACAAACGTCCGTTTTACATCAGACCCATGGCATAATGAATGGTGAATTATACAAAGGTATAATCTGGTAAGATCACATTCTGATTTTAATCATTTGCAGACAACACTAGACTTGAATTATTAATCAGTTGCCAGACAATTTAGAAGTCCACCTAATCCTCTATTTCTTGGCACAAAATCGTTGAGCCATTGTTCGAAACCGTCAACCAAAACTGTCAGTATAGGTTTCCTTAGTTTTTTAGCAGGTCTGGTATACACAGATACTTTGCTGAGCAGGGGGATATCTAGCCAGGTCTGGATCGAATTTTCTTAAAATTTTTTATTCTGATTGTTACTAAGTCGAAAAATTTGAAAAGAAAACCGATCTAAATGGGCAATAATAGACGTTTAGAGGTTTTATAAAAACTGGACTCACAAAACATCTAGATTTGTAACTCTGGTCTTACTCATTCTTTATGTATGTATGTATGTATGTATGTATGTATGCATTTATGTATGTATGCATGTGCAATGTTCTTCCATAGAGCACTTTGGTGGATGTGGAATTTAAGCTAAATAAATATATCGCTTGAATTAGGCTTTACTAACTGTCCCTAACGCAGAGGTAGGATATCGGCCACACTGAAGAGTTGTAATACAACGAAAGAGCTGTCTTTGGATTACACAATGATATATGTATGTATGTGTGTGTGTATATATATATATATATATATATATATATATATATATATATATATATATATATATATATGTATGTATGTATGTATGTAAGTATGGATGTATGGATGTATGGATGGATGTATACGTTTGTGTCGTGCATACAGGCCACACCAATGGAACTAAAGAGCAGGAAACGTCTGCATTTCAAAAAATTGCTGCTGGACTTGAACTAAGTGATTGATTAGTCATAAATTTACATTGCAAATTTAACCCTTCACTGAAAATATTTTCGGAGAGGGTTTTTTTTCTATACATAATAAGTGGATGTTCAAATTTTCAGCCTGCTTGCCGCATTGATGCAGTCTCGTAACGTGATATATATATATATATATATATATATATATATATATATATACATGTACGTATGTATGTATGTATGTATGTATGTATATATATATATATATATATATATATATATATAGACTAGGCTGGGGAAGTCTGGCTGCTTAGCCATATATGGATGTATGAATGTAGATTTTAGAGCAAAAAGGCTGCAAAAATGTACATGAAACATACCAATTTACTAACCACCCCAGAAAAAGCCATCAGTAGTGGTTCAATTTACGGTTGCATATTTCAGCTAAATTTGTCTCTTAGTTTGTGTCCTGAAATGTTCGTGCTTCTTCTTTAAAAAATTGGACTTTTACGGATCAACGCCCAACAAAAGGCATAAAAAGTAATTCATCCATTGATAACCACTTTTTTTGAAAAATTTTGATTGATCATCCCCGACAAAGTATGCAGTCAAAAACGTTGGACACCTGACGGTCTCTATAGAGTGACTAACGAGACCTATTTGATTTGAGTCTTTTGTCCGAAAGGCTAGCCGGTATGACCTGGAACTTCAATTCCTAGAGCTGTTCAGACAAGTGATACCATTTTTTTGTTCTTTTTTCCATCTGTAGACGGTCTGCAATCACGTTTAATTAATTACGTCTAAGGCAGTGATTCCCAAAGTGGGTAACGCGTAAAAAAAGTCTGGGTTCTTCAAGATAAGACGTCTTTTAATAAGATTTCATCATCATCATCATCATCATCATCAATATCCTTTCAGTGTTCGTCGTTGGACAGCACCATCCAATACATCAGCCCTCCCTATCATGTGCATCACGGAGCTTAAATTTTCCGAACTGTTCCGAATACTGTTTATATTGTCAAGCCATCTTATATCTTGTCGGCCACATATCATCGCATGGAATCAATGTTATGAATTATGATGTCCACCGCTTGCCTGAGATTCTTGCTACATGTTATCTCTGATTCGTGTTTTTTTTCTAATATGATTTTGATAATTACTTTTCACAACTATTACAGATTTTTGACAATGAACGACTGGGTTTATCTTTATTTTAATGATTCATTTATCATATACATTTTTTTATGTGAATAAATCCTCACTCTGCAATATTTTTTCATTTTTATTCAACGTCTTACCGAAATTAGAGTAGAGGGGAGCTGTGCATTTAACACGGAGAGATCGCAACACAGAAGAATATATAAGGAAGAGAACAGAAGTCCGTAACATCATAGAAAATATCAAAAAACTCAAATGGCAATGGGCAGGCTATGTTGCTAGAATGAAAGACAACCGATGGACATCACATCTCACAGCATGGATCCCAAAAGATCAAATGAGAAACTGAGGCCGACAGAACACCAGATGGAGGGATGAACTTGACAGATTTGGGAAATATTGGCTCCACGACGTCCATGATAGAGAATTGTGGCAAATCCTAGGGAAGGTCTATGTCCAACGACGGACGTTAAAAGACTGATGATGATAATAATTAATTTATTAATTTTGGTCAGCAAAAGTGTTACATTTAAGTGGAAGGAGGAAATTATTACAGAAATAGAAACGGGAAAGTTTATGGTGTTCATTTCTAAGATAGATAACAAAAACCCAAACATTATACCGTCTGTACAACGCCTAGGCTCACAGCATATATGTTGGGAATTTTCCCCATTCATCGGATCACTCGTGAAGAACGTACATCAATCTTTCTTTTTCTGACTTCGATCTTTTTATTTGACACTAGCAGGGAGAGCTAGCGTTGCCCAGGGTAGAAAAAAAACTCCAAATCTTACTACACTGGAAAGCAAATGATATTTCATAGTGATTTCATGTAATCAAATAAACGGGTGGTGGCTTTTTTTCAGAGAGCGCTTATGCAACCCTGAAGAAATCAATATTCTTTTTTGTCTGTCCTTAAGATACTTACATTAGATAATTTGATTCTTGCTGATTTCGGACATGCCTTTGTTTTTATTCTGTAATGCGTTGTTCTTGCCTTTATAAAATGTAAACATACATACATACATGCATGCATGCATGCATGCATACATACACATACACACACACATACATGCATGCATGCATACATACAGACACACACACATACATACATACATACAAACTTTAGTACTTTACGATACAGATATCTTGATCAGACAGAACAGTGGAATTCACATAGATTTTAGAAGAAAAATTCGAAAAAGAAAATCCTTTTGAATTGCTTGGGACAGGTTCGAACACTCTTTCTCATGATAATGGCAATAATTTGAAATACAGTCCCGAGGAAACAGGAACAGAAATTAAATATTTTTCATGGGAGAAGACACTTTTCTGTCTGTTGAAAAACAAAAGACGAACAAGACTTGCAAAGTCAGGGTCGATCTCCACGCAGAAAGAAGTTTTCAAGTTTAAAAAATGATTCCAAACTTTTTCTGAAACTGAAAAAGATTCTTAAATTTGACCAAGGCATGGGACTCAATAAAATAGTATCTAGATATTTTTCTTGATAAAGAGTATGAAAATCAAGATATTTCTAGATATGATTTTAAGGTATTCAGATATTGACTGAAAACCTACCCTTTTTGTCTTCCTCTCCTTTTCTCTTTCTCTCTCTCTCTCTCCCTGTCTTTCAATAACTTTTTCATACTCTCTTTCTTTCTTTCCGCTTTATTTCTCCCTTTTCTTTTTTTCTTTTTCGTTGAATAATGACGTGGTGAATAGAATCTGTTTCTTTCTTCCCTCGTCCACTCTCTCTAACCATCATTTCAAACTTGTTATTCTTCAGCCTTGACAAGGGGTTTGAAACTAACATTTTTATCGAGTGCAGAAAATGAAGTAAAAATTTATTTGGTACTTTACATATGAAAAGCAGAAAAAAAACATACAGCGTTAATCGTACAATTCATAGTAGCGTGATCTTTGAAAAGAATTCAATAAGGCTGGTTAGTCACTCAATAGAAACCGTTATGTGACCGTAATCTTTTGGCAGCATGTCGTGCTGGTAGTGATCATTTAAGACTAGAAAAGTTGAGTAATCAATGTATAGATCACTTCATTCGCCTCTTGTTGGGCGATGATCACTTAAAAGGTTTTCAGACAACACGCATGAAGACTACAGGACCCAAAAATGGGATCAATTTAGCATGAATTTACATAGCAAATTTACCTCCTATTTAGGAGGGGTAAGTTAAAATCAATGAATTTTTTTTTTGTTTTGATAGACATAATAATAAGTAAATGTTTCAATTTTCAGCCCTCTAGCTCCATTGGAATGGCCCTTGCGCGTGATGCATACCTAACCAACCAGCCAGCCAGCCAGACCGAGTCAAAAACCGAGAAACCTATCATGATAGTTTTTGTGACAGTTTTGGTTGACGGTTTCTCTCTTTCAGGGAGATATTAGCGTGCCTGAACACATTCGAGTAAACGCATGCAATCCTGGACAATCAGATAAATAAAATTGATAATTCGAATAGTACAATGATAAGGTGACTCCGCACAGGATGAAAGGGGCGCGTCAAGTCACAGAGTGCATTGCCGAATTGTCAGGTGCAAAACTGGGAAGGGGCCTGTGGAAACGGTAATACGCCAGCATCAAAAGACGTCTGTCACCTGCAGGGATTTAGAACTTTGTGTTCAATAATCAAAAGAAGATCAGCTTTTAGTCCATGTCATCATAGTCTATCAAGTCTCACAGAGGACTCCTAATATGATTGTTGGAAGGAGACACAACGGTCGGATCAAAGTGTCAAACAGCAAGAGTGGAAAAAAAACAAAATAAGTTGTAAAACCACCGTGATTAGCGTGGCGTATTAAATATAAACATCTACATAAACCCATATATATTTACAACACACGCTAACAAAAAAAATCACATGTACGTATAGTTGAAATATATACCACGAGTTGTGTACATTATTCAAGGTGTTTATTTCATTAGTGTTTAATACTTAGAGTAGAGATAGTATATCGATCAGATACATACGTTTGATCTCTAACAATGGTATGCCTTCGTTTTGCTGTATTCAGCTCATCAAATAAACAATGTAAATAGGCCTTAAAGTTGTTTATACACTAGGAAGATACTTTCACTACGAATGAAATAAGGCAGTCCGTGCGCATAGTAATCATTTACCTTACAAGCACTGCATGATATTCATGCATCCAATATATATATATATATATGTATATATATGTATATATATATATATATATATATATATATATATATATATATATATATATATATATATATATATATATATATATAATACATATGGTACAGAGCAGGCTAGCAGTATAGCATAATATGATAATATATTAGTAATATAAAGCAACTTCTGATATGTAATGGATTTATTCCATGGAATGCTCGATACATACAACTTTTTACTATATTCTATAATTTAAACATATATATATATATATGTGTGTGTGTGTGTGTGTGTGCGCGTGTGTATGTGTGTGTGTGTGTGTGTGTGTGTGTGTGTGTGTGTGTTATGATACCAAACAATATAGTTCCTGAAGTGTTGTATTTGTCTGCGAATGAAACGTCAGAAATTAATCCAGATTTGGAAAAAAAATTATCGTTTAAATGATTTGTAATCATGTCACAACATTGTCTAAAATTATGACACCTTTGATTGTTGTTCAGAAAGTGCTTGAGAGTGAGTTGATCAGTTTTACCGTCTTAGTTTAGTGTCTGCACAACGCTAGCTTCCCAGTTTCAATGCAGATAGATTCCAAATTTCTCACAAGAACGAGGGGTATCCTACTATACCAACAATTCTAAAGCAATCATTGTTGGTCAGATTGATGGTGAACTATGCTTCAGATCTGTTTTGAGTTCACAAGGTGTATCTTTTTTTACGGTTGATTCTTTGCAATTTCGGGATGGTACTCGATGTTTTGTTTATTTCGGTGTCTGGAGTCCTATAAATTGTTATTGCTATTTCAAAAAAAAAAAAAAGATTCTGGGCATTCTCTTGTTTTTCTCTTCTTTTTTTTAATTATTTACATAAAATTCATGGCAGGGTGTATGGCCACGTGGCTAACGTTTTAATTCTGGTGATCAATTAAAAATTGCAACTAGGATGGAAAAAATGAATTACTCTTCTTTCTTTTTTCGTGGAGTGATCCCTAAAAAGTCTAAATTTAAAAAAGAAACAGTAAGCGGACATAAACTAAGGGATCAATTTAACATAGATACGTCCTGCAAATTAAACTATTCATTGAAAAGCCTGTCCATTGGAGGTGGCATAAATAAATTTAAAAAAAAAAACATTTTGATACTTGCATCCCTCTCACTTCATTGGTATGACATATGACATATGCACGTGATACATACATACATTCCCAGCCAGCCAGCCAGCTAGCCAGAACAACTTAAAAATTAAAGAAACTTACATTGTCATTCATGTAATTTAAGAATAACTTTTAGTCGACGAGTAAAATTATTGAAATATTGGTGAAATTTGAGAAACATATCTCACTACTATACGTATTCATTCGGCACATGATATTTTAATTCAAATTACACCCGATACTTCAGGATAAAGGCTCCAATCGCGTTCAAATATTTGAAGAAAGACCCCAGCACCCCTGGAAAAATTTTAGCTCTCTACCTGAGTGCCTTGTACTCTTGGTGTTGTGGAGATGTAGGGGTGGAGGTCAGATTTCTCCGTCAGTCCGTTTTTTTTCACCTTTCTTTCTACAAGCAATTTACCATAATCCACTTCAAGCTTGCTAGGTCCGTTGAAGATCTACTAGAGCTTCGTTGGCTGTACATGTACCTTAGTCTGTCCGTTGCCCACCTCTCACAACGCAGGAGGAAAAGTTGGACCTCCTAGGTTTACAATCAGAGTTACCCTTCTCCTAGACTGGTTTCAAACCAAAATCGAAAAAAACGTTCTCCCATACTGATTGTATAGGCATGTTGATTTTAAGGAAAAATAGATTAGGCTTACCTGTTGCCATTGAATTTAGAGCTGCCCTTCACCTTTTCTGTTTGCTTGCAGAAGTACTTCGTTCATAGCAGAGAAGAGAAAGGGTGGATTAATTTCCAAAGGCTTAGTGTGGAGTGAGCGTAAACAGCTTTTTTAAACGGATTTTCAACCTCGCGCACCGATTCTTTCATTCACGTATTTTGTCGTTACGCCACTCCTCTTCTATCAGCTTTATATAATCATCAATTGAAGAAAGGTTTCAACGATTTCAACTACAGGCAAACCGTTCCTAATTCCCAGATAAGTAAATATACTTTGTGCTAAACATATCCTCTACACTAATTATGACACCGATGTTGATAATAACAAGCCCAAGAGTCAGACCATAGACGTGTTAGCTCTATCATTTTGTGTCTCTAAAAAATCCTCCCTTTCAAACGCCATTCCATTCACAGTCCCCACCTTTAGAAGCCAATCCCCCCCGCCTGGAAGAACCCTCATTTGACGCTTAGACAGTTGTTTACATAATGGATTGTAGAAGGAAGCTAGCCTGAAAGTCAGACTATAAATGTCCTACTTCAAGCTTTAGTCTTTAGTGCCTTTGGAAGCCCCTTTTTATTATTTGTTTCGGTATGTCAGACAGTAAGTGACTTGAATGAGCTAAATGCACGCTGATATCGTAGTTAAATAGAAATCCATTCATGTAACTGACACACGTTTGTCTCCTGACGTAGTAAAATAGAATTTTATGTTCTGATGGCGTAATGATAAATGATTCTTGACTGATATCAGATAAGAGTATCCATTTCATAGAGAACGTGGGAGGAAATGCTCCATGACGATGGTGTGAAGCGTTTTCTATGTCAATTCATTAGATTACCAGTCAGTCAATGACGGTGATCATTGCTATGGATCATCTAAATCGTTGACGAAATGAAATACTTGAAATATTCCATGACTGAATCTGAATATTGGGTATTCAGAAGATCAAATTTTCTAGGATTTTATACTTCCTATCCATAACATAAGGTCTAACAAAAATGAAACCATAATTCGTGCTTTTACTGAATTTGTGATCACTGAACCATGATAATTTAGAGATGGCATGTTATCGTTAGGGATCGTTAGAAAAAAAAGGGTTATTGCTTCAAAGGGGTCATTTAAAAGCGTACCTCCCTGAAGAGACGACTGCCATCGGAGTACACAACCGGTGACTGGAATGTGCTCTAGGTTAGTGATTGTAGCAAGTCTCAAGTCACAAGTCAAGAATTTTTATCCCCATATCTTTTTTTTTATGACGTCCCTCCCCTGGTGGGATACAAGTCCATTGAAGAGATACTCCAATCTTGATCAGACAGTTTGTCATCCCCATTAACAGTAGCCTTTTAGCATCTGTCGTTGAACATATACCCCCACCCCACCATTCGCAAGAACTCTTTATCATGGGCGTTGCAGACCCAAACTTTCTGAATATGTCCTGCTTGTCACATCTTACTTTCTGTCGGCCAAAATTTCGCGTATGATCCATGTTGTGAGTCGTGGTGTTCAGCGATTGTCAGATAATCTTGACACATGTATAGCCCATTGCCTTGTTTCACTGTTTCTATGACATCTTAGACTCCTGTCTCCTTTTCTAATAGACTGCGCAGTCTTACGATCTCTCCATATGAGGTTGAGCATGATTCTCTTATGTGCACGTTGCATACTTCTCATTTTGAGAGTCAATCTTTTGATTAGGTCCCATGCTTCAGCTCCATAGGTGTCTATCAGGAGGATGCACTAGTTATATAGCATTCTATTAAAGAAGTAGGGTTCTGTTGTTCTTGAAAGACAAATTAGTGTACTCTATTTACTGTTGAATGCACGAGGGATATTTTATTCTAATAGAAAGATTTCCGCAATTTTCGAATATACCTGGAATCGAACCCATGACTATCCAAGAAAGTTATATTTTGATTAAAATATCAACGTTTTTTCCTGTTTGCACCGTCCATAACTTACTATTCAAAAAACATATTTCATAACCTTATGGAAAATTTCATCGACTTCAGTTCTCGTTGAACCTTTTCTTATTTAAGTAAAGACGTATTGACCTTTTTTGCTCTATAAATTTTCCCGCACTGGTTACACCGTGATAAATAATTTCTCATTTTTTTTTTTGTTCATGGGTCACAAATATCATTTTCCAATTGATTCTGTCTGAAAAATATTGAAAATGTCAATTATTTCCTTCAAACATTGCTTCTGTGCTCAGGGCTGTGATAATTTGAAATCTACTTATTTTCAATGGGATAACGGGGAAATATGCACATTTTGATCGCATAGGCAAAAAAAAAATAGTATTCATATGAATATTGCTGTTCTGTCCACAAAAGCTATGTTCAAAGGGAATGATAATAGCCATTTTCTTTCCTTTATCACACGTGAGCAAATAACACCCTTGACTATACGTAAGAAAATAACACTCACTACCTAGGGATAAAAATGGTGTTATGCGTCCAATTCTGTTATCAGGCGAGACGAAGTACCTCGCTTTATTATCATCGTTCCTGAGTAAACATCTGTAATAACTCCATTAAACTAACGACCAGGCTACGGGAAATTGATGATCACATTGTAAACAGGTTCGTCATTAGGCGCAGATTGTGCAATTATCGCAATCATAAGAGGAGCGGTGAGATTAATAAGCAAAGATATTCATTTCGAACGTCTTCAATATGAGCGGACTCCAAATCACCAAATAATAAGAAAAAATAAAAAGAATTTAAATTGATTTTCCCAGTTAACAGTTGGCAGTGTCATCTTCATTGATGGTGATAGTGGAGATGGTGTGGATCAAAAGACGTTAACTAATTGCAAATTCATCATCTCAAAAGACGAGTAAATATTTTGCAGATATTGTTTACCAGGGTATTAAGACAACTGCCTCCGGAACGACTGCCCTGATAAGACAACAACCGCCTGGATAACTACCCAACGTATGAATTACACTCGACTATTGCACACCGGACAATTTCCTTATTGATGTAATCATGTACACGGCTAAATACTTAATTTGCACTGACTTCAACATCGGCTTTACAATTGCGATGGTATTGTCAATGGTCAATTAATTATCCGGGGGAAATTATCTAAAGAATGTTATCAGGAGGCAGTCATCCTAGAATAGTTCAGAGACAAACATAATAGCTTCTTAACGGAGCCGCCACGTTCGTTTTTGTTTAAGACCAAGCTTAGTATGATGTAGGTTGGCAAACTTCTCTTGGGGGTAAGACTTAAGCATGGTCGATAGAGAGAGGTTGGAACTTGAACAATGTTCTCCCTCTATACTAAGCACCAAAGCATAGCAGAGTAATTTCTGAAGCTGTTAAGACTGTCTGCCAAGAGAAAAAGAGCCATTCTGTACATTCTCGCCTTCGTAGCTATCACTTTCCATAAGCCCAACGGAAAATGTAATGATATGCTAAAACAATTAACCAACACTATCAACATAAGATCGCCTTGAGGAGAACTGATTGCAATAGCGTGGTCCTGGGGATAAAATGTTCAGAATGTGTTCGACAGGATACCAAGGGTAGCATTGAGACAAAGACTATCGGGGTAGTGAACTGGATTGGACCCTCCCACCCAAAAAAAGAACACCTGGCATAAAACAGTTGGGGGTGAGCTAAGAGAGCAAGAAACATTCCGTTGGGCAAGGTGGAGAAAAATGCATTTATTTTACTCGCAGAGGAAGTAAAAAAAAAGACTAGTATGAATGGCTTCAAATAGTCGTTAACTTATATCCTAACCGAGAAAAAACGGACTATGAGATCTCCGGCATCGAGTCGTCAGCAATGGCTCAACAGTCAGGATGGAAAAAATGGTTGAAACAGTACAAACCATAGCCCTGCTGTGATATGTGAGAACGATGTAAGAAGAGCTGGAGACCTGAGTAGACTTTATGTCACTGAACCTCCCTCGACAACCACAGGATAAATGGTTGGAACATGCTTTGTAAGGTTTGAAACTAGAAATCACAGCAATATTCCAGACTAGAAGAGTGTTGTATTGGACCACCTTTGTCTTAGTTTTTTACCCGTTGGTGCCTACTAGATAATCACATCGTTGCCTGCCCGGATTTTTGTAGCTGAATAGAACCAGACATCAAAACGAAATAATAATAATAATAATAATAATAATAATAATAATAATAATAATAATAATAATAAGAAGAAGAAGAAGAAGAAGAAGAAGAAGAAGAAGAAGAAGAAGAAAAAGAAGAAGAAGAAGAATAGAAGAAGAAGGAGACGAAGAAGAAGGAGAAAAAGAAGAAGAAGAAGAATATAGCAGTGGCCTAACAGAGGAGGAAAAAGAAAAAAACAATGCGCACGCACACACATACACACATATTCACACACAAATGGCGGTGGAGGTACAAACCACTGTATTGCTGTGATAGGTGAGGTGGGAAGAGGGCTGGAGAACTGAGAGGACTTGTTGTCACTCAACCCCAAACTGTGACAACGAGGCAACTTGTGTGAATAATAATAATAATAATAATAATAGCACAAGCCAGAGGCAGTTTTGGAGAATGACAACCACAAACTACTGTGGGACTTTGACATCCAAACTGACCACCTCATCCAGGCAAGAAGACCGGACTTAGTAATAGTAAACAAAAAAAGGAAGGCCTGCCAAATAGTAGACGTTGCTGTACCTGCGGACCATAGAGTAAAAAAGAAGGAGGGTGAAAAAAGGGAAAAATACCAGGAACTAGCAAAGGAGTTAAAGAAAATGTGGAACATGAAAACCAGGGTAGTATCGGTCATAGTGGGAGCATTAGGAACTGTCCCCAAAACGCTGAGGGAGAGACTGGAGGAGATCGGGATTAGGGGGAGGATAGAGACCGTACAGACCACAGCACTACTGGGAACTGCACGGATACTGAGGAAGGTGCTATATAAGTACTGCAACGAATAGTAGCTCAGTCATGATATGCGAAAGAGGGAGGAGACGTTAGCTGAGGACCTGAGGAGACTTATTGTCACTCAGCCTTCAGCGATAACCACTGGGCAACCGGTGTGAAACTGTAAATCGTAGAATTACTGCGACCTATGAGTACTAGGAGAGGAGGGCTGGAGACTTGAGGAGACTTGCTGTCACTCAAACTCCAGCGGTTACCACCAGGCAACTGGTGTGAGATTCATAATAATAATAATAATGATGATGATGATGATGATGATGATGATGACGACGATGATGATGACGATGATGATGATGATAAAACCACAACGTCGTAGTCCTATTCAGTCTGCATGCATCTTATTCAACAACTGTTGTGTATTTCAACAACAAGTGTACATTTCAATAACAGCTGTGTATTTCAATCAAGACTGTGCATTTCAATAACAGCTGATCGTTTTAACAACAGGTGTGTATTTCAATAGCAGGTGTGCCTCGTTCATCTCTCACTCTTTGTCGACGTTTTCATATAATTCTGTTCCGTCACTACCTCCTTGCTCCCCCCCTTTCTGTTTTCTCTCCCTGGTCTCGCAGCTGTAACCATGCATACCAAGCAACCAACAACGGAGATGCAACAATGTTCCACTGATCTTGTAATCTCTTTACACGTCTCCTTTTTTCTGGAGTAGGAATTCCACAAAAAGTCGTTATGCATAAATTCATACATACACAAACAATATATATATATATATATATATATATATATATATATATATATATATATATATATATGTAGTGAAATGAGAATTTAGAAGACCTTGTTGAGTACAGATGAGATATCTTGGTTTATTTTGATGTTTCTCCAGTTAATCTTAGCTTCTTCTGTGGAAAAAAAGTATGTTATATAGAGTCTATGCCTGGGTGGGTTGTCTGTTTAATAATCAAATTAAATAGATATTAAGCGTTTCAAATGCTAATGATTCGGGTGAGGTTTTTCGACGGCTAATTGTTTACTATTCAAGCGTTTAATCTCCTATTAAAATTCTCATTTGTACACGACATGGTTTTTTAATATCATCAGATAAATTAAAACCCACACCATTATATTCGTAATATATATATATATATATATATATATATATATATATATATACATATATATATATATATATATATATGTTGCTGACATCAATACATATACCTATACGTAGATATTCAACGGACATTGGTATGTGAACGCTGAAATATACATAAGTATGTCTACATACATTAGAGAACAATAAAAAAAAAATATACAGGTGTATACGTATCAACGTTTTAAGTAGATCTCAGTTCTCAAAAAGTGTTTAAAACCATTAGTAGAGCGGTTATAAAATGAGTTAAGATTTCTTCCGGATGACAAATATATAAAAGCATTCATTTTGTATGGTCTAAAACTTGATGGCAAGTTTCTATGCATTTCTTCTTATGAATAACTGTGTGTGATATTTTTCTTGAAAGTTTGAATGCACATAAATATCTAAAGTTGATCTTCTCAGTCTGCTAAGATGCATTAAGTTTTTGGAAACTGTTAATTGCTGATTATTATCTAAGTCCCGTGCTAGTTCGATTGAATCGAAGAATATCATCTTTTTTCTTACCGTCTGTATTGTCATGGTTCCTAAATTGCTATGCAAAGCATAAACCATTCTAGTACAATTTATCCTTATGAGCAAGAGCTTTTGCGTAAATATTTCGTTTTATGTGATTTAGTACTTTGAAGAAATGCTCTCCGTCTAACTGAAGACGCCAGCATCCAAAATAAAGCTGGCCTTGATAGAATCATGGATTTGTCAATTAAAACGTTGTTTTTTTTATATATATCAAATTGACTAAAAATAATTTAGGGATCTTAGAAGAGTAAAATTAAGAAAATGTAACCTAAACAAAACAATATCTGCTAACACATAAACAATATTTTGTATTCCAATTTTTTGAATATTTCAGGTATTTTTTCGTACATTCAAAATTGAGTCAAAATTATTTGGAAACAGGAATAAAATTACTTACATTGATTCTAGTACCTACTGAGTTCCAAAACTGCAATTATGGTATGTGTTTTGTTTTTTTACCTGTAAAATTGAGAAGAAACATTTTAGAAAATTGATTCAAAAAACAAGAAACATAAGTATCAGATGTCTAGACGTGAAGATATAATGAAAACATGGCTTTTTATATGTAAAATTGTGTACGATGTCTATGAAGGTAGAAAAGCTTTTATCTTAATGATGTAACAAAGAAAAAAATATCCGATGTATACAAGTTAACATGTGAAAATGAGCCTCACCAAAAAAACTGGAAAGCAATGTATGAGGTGTAAACGTAGAAAAATAATCATGAAGAAAGAATCTAAGCGGCTAAGTGTGATGGACTGTCTTTGTCTGTCATTCTTTTTATTGCACGTGGCTTTTTATATATTAATTCATGACGGATAATTCATTTTGATCCCTATCTAGGACGTTATTAGGGGGGTCATTTTTCTGAGTGGTGAACGTTTCTTTTATTCCATTTGTATATATCTTTCCTTCTTTTTTCCTTTCCCTTGTTTTGTTGCTGGCCATTGCTTATTGTATTTTACACGGGGGAAATGGATTCCTGTCTGGTTGTTATAAATTAAGTGGGAATGTGCGGACATTTTATCAGTGCGTTGTTAATAAATCAGCTCTTCGCAGTATGTTTCCTCTCAGGAAGATTTCTATTCTTACTCTTATCTGCCCCCGGTGTTGGGGTTCACTTTTACATCACCATAATTGTTAATGTTTGATTCTTTTTAAATTTTAGTTTGGGTTTTGTGTCTATACATCAAAAAAAATTTTGAGAAGGTGATTGTGTTATTCTTAAAGTGGCTGGGGTTATAATAATAATAATAACGTTAATAGCAATCCTGCTACTGTTATTATTAGGAATAACGAGGAGAATAAGATACCTAAGGTGGTTGATTTTTTATACCTGGATGTGAAGTGTTGGATAATGCTTTCAATAGAAATCTCGAGCGGTACCAGCATTTTATAGCTACTTCAATTTTTTTATTCAATAATTCTATGTTTTGCTTTTCTGTTTTATTGATAAAGGTGAGGATTTCTAATTTCTCATTCACGGCTAGGCCACATGGGGTTTTGATGCCCGGGGATATGTGTAGTTGTTTTGATATTTTCCATTTTACTGTAGAAGTGATGTTGCTGTCTGTTATGTGTGGATAGTGATGGATTATTTTGTATTTGTCGGTCGTAAAAGATAATGTACGGTTGGCTTATCTTGATCTAAAGGGTGTTTTAAACATTCCTATAAAATATGTTGCTTCTGAAGGTTTCTCTTGGATTGATATTTTAGCTCGATGTACAATACTTGATTTGAGACATTTATTTTGCAAAGAGCATCTGTTGTTGTACGTACGATTGCAGTCTGGTTGATTTACATTTTCTTCACGAATATAATTTTGTATTACTCTATCCATATGCTTCATTGTCTATGTATGAAAGTTATCCATACAACTATATCTGATTTTGAGTTTGTTCTTATCAGATATTTCACATAGCTGGTTGCTCAGGGGATATTTCTATCTATATTTTCTATTATTGCTTGACTGAATATTCTTCTTATGTTTGGTTTATACGCATAGGTTGAATGATAGTGCATACCAGATGATCTCTCTACCACTACTTTTTCTTAATTGATGTGTTTTATTTCATTAACTTTTACTTTGTCATTATATCTAAAGTTAGTTCCGATAAGAATCGCTGTCCTTTAGGGCCTTAGTGTATTTTCCTTGCATTGTTGAATATTATTTCGATTGTGGGATTATATACTAACCTAGTATCTCTTGATTTAGGGAT
Organism: Thysanoteuthis rhombus; assembly: GCA_963457665.1. Taxonomy (NCBI): domain Eukaryota; kingdom Metazoa; phylum Mollusca; class Cephalopoda; order Oegopsida; family Thysanoteuthidae; genus Thysanoteuthis; species Thysanoteuthis major. The sequence continues at coordinate 11,036,146 of OY735226.1, read as the reverse complement.
TGTTTTTTGATAATTTTGTCTGGACGAATACATTTGGTGTTAGTATATGAAATTTTAGAATCTTCTCTCCTAAGTAGTTTGTGTGTGCTATCATTCACATTAAAAGAAACAGCTAAAAAATTATGTTGGCCTAAATTTCAACTTTAAAGTTCAATTTTTTCATACATCGGATACACTATTATTGATTTTCACATTGATATATGTATATATATATATATTGCAGACATGATATACACACAGCTACTTTTAGATGTATCACCAACATCGGTATACACACACAGTCATATATATATATATATATATATATATATATCGTAAAGCTATGGATAGTTTCTGAAGAATATTTGTCCGATGCTCCTCTAGCTTGTTATTCCTTTACTGTGTAAATCACAGACATTGCATTCTTTTCTTGTAAAAATATAAATGAATGAGAAGAAAAAAAGAATTTTTGAAGTAAAATATAAGAAAATGAAAAGAAATTCGACTCGGCAATTCTTTTCTCGCCACCCTGAACTTCAACCCTCTGATCGTACTGGCCGCCTGGAGCAAAAACGTCTCACATTTTGTTGATGGTGGTGCAGGGTTAAAAATAAGAACCATGAGTACATCAGCATAACTCTCAAGTCCTGTTACATATGAATGCTTATTCGGATAGAGACGTACTCAAATATATATATATATATATATATATATATATATATATATATATATATATATATATATGTGTGCGTGTGTGTGTGTGTGTATGTGTGCGTGCATGCGTCTTTTTACCAGTATTTAGGATATTTGTGTGTTCAAATATCTGCAATGCACACATACACATATATATACATAAATGGACATATATTTTATATATATATTGCATTTGCGCACCGATATTGGCGCTATTTCTACTTGTAGATGTATGTGTTTTGACACTACACACACAAACGTATATATGCATACATACATAAATACATATATATATATATATATACATATATATATATATATATATATATATATATATATATATATATACAAGTATAACTTATTAATCAGTTCCTCTTATTTGTGATGGGTTGTTTAACCGCAGGTTGACTTGAGTGTGATAATAACTCGCCTGCAAACGAGGAAAAGTGATTAATAATTCAAACCGATTGTGACAAGTGTATCGTTGCAGATTATAATTAATCCACAATCTCAGAGTCAAATGGCACTTTATTATTCTACTATTTTAAACACTCAATATCCATTCAATGTAATTATATATCGCTAACTCCACTCACAACCAGGAATCGACTTAATAGCCATTTTCTTTTATCCTCGTCACCTTCCTTCAGAAGAAACCAAGATGAAATAGGAAATCGGTCCCAACAAGGGCTTTTTGATCGTCATTGCATATCAAGCTACATGAAGATTCTGAGCGCTTTCAGTTCCAATAAGGAGTAATACAGAGAGATACCAGCGCACACAAACTTTTCTCAACCTATCTCGAAATGATCATCCGAAACCTAGCCTGGGTAAATAAATGAATCAAAGTAGATGGTTATTATCTGAGCAACCTCAGTTTTGCTGACGAAATCTCCCTTTTTTGAGGAGAATCTACACGACCTCCAACAAATGCAAGACAAACTAGATGAATAAAGTGAGAAACTCGGCCTATTCATGAACTTCAGCAAAACAAAGGCCATGTGCAACAATCACGTCGGAGATACAACGGTCAAAATCAAAGACCCAAAACTGGAAAAAGTAAACCAATACATGTACGTAGGACAACGAATCTCCATGAAAGAAGAATTGCACTAGGATGGAAAGTCTTTGGCAGAGCAAGCTCAATGTTCAAGAACAAGAATTACCTGTTGATTCTAAAAAGAAGGGTATATGACTAATGCATCCTCCTGATTGTAAAATAAGAAGCTAGAACATGGAACCTAACCAAGAGACTGACCCATAAATTGTGAAGCATACAATGTATACATGAAAACTACCACCACACCTTCGAGACCTTGGTTGTGGCACCTAGATCTAGTTTTTGTGGGAGCTCCATCCCAATTTAAACTCAACCTTGTGTCACATCTCGCTCGTCGAGGGAGTGCAACTAAATACGTGATCAACCGCACGTGGAAAGATTACGAGACAGCACTGGTTATCTGGGGGAAAATGGGAGTCTTATACATCATAGAATCTACTAGAAAACTTGAGTGGCAATGGGCTGGTTATGTTCCAAGAATGGTTGACAACCGATGGACATCACATTTTACAAGAGGCAACTCGTTCATTGTGAGCATTATGCAATGTTCTTCCATTGGAATACAGCACTCTGGTGGATGGGGGATTTAAGTAAAAATAGAATATATTGCTGATATTCAGCCTTACTGACCATCCAGTTCCGTGGCCTTGTGGTACTGGATGGGATAATGGATAGTCTATAGTCACACTGAAGAGTTGTAATACAACGAAACAACAGGTTGTGGATGACACAATGATATATATATATATATATATATATATATATATATATATATATACATATATATACATATATATATATATATATATATATATCTGTGTGTGTGTGTGTATGTGTGTGTGTGTGTGAGTGTATAGATATATCCTTATGAAACTCTTGTCAGTTCACTCATGCGAATTTTTTCGGTTCAAAATATAATTGTGATGCCCTTCAGAGTTGTTTGCCGGTCTTGAAAAGTTCGAGAAATAATGGTTACATCTTCAGGCATATATAGAGATTTTCCAGTAAAAATCGCTCACCTATCCTAATGGTATTTTAGTACCCTTCAAAATACATCCATAAGGAACTAAGACACTTATCCCAGCATTTCTCCACTTCTTGGAACAGTGGGCAAAGCCCCCCAACGAGATTGTTATCTTGAATCTCTTTGGGGGAAACCTTGGCCGAATAAGGGTGGGATTGACAGACCTGGGTGACATTCGACTGAGAAAAACTATGACGAGACCAGAAGTATAGGCAGGTTCGATCACTGTTAATGCGATGGTCAATCAGTAAATAAGCTCACTAAAAGATGTCTCACTGCCGACTGAGTAACTGCACTGGAGAGTGTCTGTCGACTCATGTTATACCAATACCACGTAACCGGTTCTATAGATATTTAAAATGGCTGGACACTTTCAACATAAGCTAGGTAAATATGAGTGGGCTCAATTTAGGTACATATTTCAAATTCACTTTGACTAAATTGTTCCATTCATTCCTTAAAATAGATATCAAAGAGATAGAGAAATTTGGAAAGGATTTCTATCTTTGATCGAAACGTAATTAAAGATTGCATCAAGTTAAAAGTTTTGATAAAAAGCTTACAATTAACTCAAAGTCCTTATAGGTAATTTTGGATTATTCTTTCCAACATACTCCATAGATTACTTTGGTACGTACACGATGAATTCTAATAAATAAGAAATAAAATGTTGGATTCTTTGCATCGCATGTTTATGAAGGAGGGCCGTAACCTGAAATCTAGTACTGCCCATACTGTACTGTTTACTTATAGACTTGTAAATCCGCATCAATCTTTCACTAAGTCATTTGTAAAAATGGCGTTTTTATTCTTCGAAAAAAAAAGCTTTTTTGATTGATTGGTAGCCTTAGTGTAGTGGGTTTATTAAAAACATTTAGATTCTCCAAGATAGCGATGTTTGTTGAATTTGATGGGGATTATTCTTGTTGTTTTCTATTGATGTGAAATCGCACAGGGTTTTGACTTTATCCTCCTTGCATCACAACAATGACGATTTCAGACTTCCGGTTAAGATTGAAAAAAGAAAAGTTTGGAATGATGGATAGTGAAACAGAGAGAAAGAGACTGAGATGGACCATCTTTACACCAAAAATTATATCGATCTTCCTTCCATTTATTGAGAATATTCATTACATAGATAATGTTCAAGACCCTTTCGATGACAAAATTTGAAGACCTTTTTTTCAGTTGGAGAAAAATATTTTCCACAAAAGACAAAATATTGTTGAAACTTATGTGGTTCTGTCAGGGTACAGTTTGGTTTGGTTCTGGACCAACCAGTCTTCTTTTTGTTACAGCAGGAAAAAAAAACAAAAACAAAAAAAAAAACAAAACAATCAACTCCAGGTTTGTACTGGACTTTGGAATGACTTTTAAACTAATTTTAACTTAGGATCTTTACTGAGGTTCTACCAAGGGACCAGAGGGTAGAAGATCCGTCTCTGCTTGTTGTGCCTATGTCTGCTTGATATGAAAGATTTGATCGTCTTCAGTCTCACAATAAGTACCACAATGTATCATTGTTTCTCCGAATATACCTTCATCGAAGATATCATAGGATTCTATTCACAGGGGCAATTGTCTGTGAGATCCATTTTATAGCTGGACAAATCTATTAAAGCTTTGTTGTGTTTATGATACCTACAATTCCCCAATGATCACCTATCTATTTACCGACCAGACTTGACCTTGCTCAACTCCGGTGATCTTACCAGTGTATCCAGCGTGATTTGGCAGCAACCTCTTATTCCTGAGGGGAGCAGAGGGGCATTGTGTACCATTTTTTAAAAATCTTTGTTATGACTGTGTGGATTGAACCACAGCCTACATAACTAGGGACGAGCTCTATGCTAGTCGACTACAATAATCCGTAAGCACAATGGTACCGGTGCAATAATGAGGAGAACGTAATATAAGTTTAACTTGCCTGAAAACAGTCAGGATTTCAACATGTTGACACACAAAGCCGTCACATTGATGGATGCTGGTAACGATGTCTCCTTTACCAAGATTTATGGCTTTTCCTCAGCAAACACAGCTTCGGGGGATGACATCACAGCGTTGTCATGGCATATGTAAGTCATAGATGAAATAGGCGCCCTTGTTTAAGATGAAAGTGCAATTGCGCATTCCGGATCTAAACACTCTGTATCCAAGCAGAATTTAATGGCGTCGTAATTTCTTGAACGCAATATGTTTTATTACTTCATTACACGGAGCATTATAAACTATTATTTTCGGACTGATATTTACACACATCTCGCTTTTTAGTTATGTCTTATCTCAACCTAACCCACCCCATCAATCTACAGCGGAGAGTAAACAACAATTCAATTCCCGACTCAAGCGGTCTAGTTACTACCATGATTCAGGGTATGTTAAAAAAAAAAATTCCTTCTAAAGATAATGGATATTCCATTTAATTTTAAGCCTTCTAGTTCACTTCAAAATTTAACCATTACATCATCATCGGCTTTTTAGAGACAGTATTTGGACAGAGATCTTCTGAATGATTCATTAGATCTCTCTATCAAGGGTATCGCTGAGCCAATATTTTATTAACATGTCTTATTTGCCACGCCATTTAATATTTTGCCAGTCACAGTTTCACATATGATCTCTGGGAATCGATGTCGTGAGTCATGATGTCCATTAGTTGTCTATGATCCATGCAAAATGACCAATAAACAGCCATTTGAGTTTTCTTGTGGATTCTATGATGTTTTGGACTCCTATTTTCCCTATAAATTGTGATCACCACGCGCGAGGTTGAGCATGATTCTTTACCATGAACGTTATATGATTTTAGCATGAGGGTGAATCTTTTGGTAAACTTCTATATTTCGGCTCCATAGGTGGCTATCGGGAGGATGCATTGGTTGTATACCCTTTTTAGCACTAGAAGGATTATCTTGTTCTCGTAGCGTTGAGCTTGCACTACTGAAAACTTGCCATGCTAGAGAGATTATCTGCTTGATTTCTTCTCCTTTTGGGAATTAATGGAGATTTGTTGAACATTTTTATTTCAGTACGAAATGAATGGGTACTTATTCGTATGTAAAGGTGCATATCTTCACACCCTAATCCTCTAAAGAGGAGGAAATCAAGCAAATGATCCCAATAATACTAAAAAGAAGAGTATACAACCAACGCATTCTCCTGATAGTCACTTATGATGCTGAAACATGGAGCCTAACGAAGAGATAGATCTGCAAACTGAGAAGTATGCAACGTGCACATGAGAGAATCATGCTCAACCTTGACATCACAGAAACTATATAAAAACTAAAATAGCAATGGGCAGGCCATGTTGCAAGAATGAAAGACAACCGATGGACATCACGTCCCACAACATGGATTCACATAAGAGACCGAGGCTTAGATAACACAAGATGGAGAGATGAACCGAACAGATTCAGGAAATACTGGCTCGGTGACACCCATGATTGAGAATTGTAGCGAATCCTGGGGAAGATCTATTTCCAATGACGGACTTTAAAAGACTGATGATGATGGATAAGCATCATCATCAGTTTCTTTTTGTCCGTCATTGGACATAGACCTTCCCCAGGATTCGCCAGAACTATCTATTATAGTCGTCATGGAGCCAATACTTTCTAAAATTGTCTAGTTCGTCTCTCAATCTCAATCGCAGTTGCACATGTGATCTCTGGGGATCCACGTTGTGAGTCGCGATGTCCATCAATTGTCTGCCATTCTTGGATCATGACCAGTCCGTTACCGAAGTCTTCTAATAGATTTTATAATGTCTGGAACTCATGTTTATTCTCTAATACTCTGTACTGTCTTGTGATCTCTCCGTGTGAGGTTGAGCATAATTCTTCCATGTGCACATTGCATTGTTCTCAGGTCGACGGTCAGTATCTTGGTCAGGTTCTACGCTTTATCTACATAGTTGGCTATCAGGAGGATGAATTGGTTGTATACTTCACTTTTTAGAACAAATGAGATTTTCTTGTTCTTGAGAGTTGAGCTTGATCTGCCAAAGGCTTGCCATCAAACACACAACGATGGAGTAATAAAAATCCTGATTCGTTTCAAACCGATTTACATTTGCTGATAGCACAAGATATTCCGATAATCAATTTCATAATCCTAACATTCAGTTACTAAAAAAGAAATTTTCTGATATTCAGTCTACTCCTTTCCTTTCACCGTATATAAATGACCTCTCAGTCCTTTGTACTCTCACTTGGTAGAGCCTGTATGCATGGTACGTAGATAGATATAGCCGACCAGACCCACTTAAAAACTCAAGAACTATGAATTTTAGTTGACTGTTTCGATGAAATCATAACACTGACTGTATATATGTATTAGGGCTGCAACAATAATTTTTTCCATGATAGGATACACATCACGATATTTAACGGTATGTATCGCAATACAAGTTAAGCTAGGGTATAAAAGAATTTTTTTTTAATCCCCGAAATGCTTGAAAAATTCAAGAAAAAAAACTGTTACCAATGTATGAGCTTTTGAGAAGAAATGAAACTAGCAAAAAAGTGTAAATCAGAATGTGATCTCTAATAAGAAAGATTCACTCCCCCGAAAAGATATATTTTAAAAAAATGCGAGAGAAATGTGTTTCTGAAGCTTAACAGTATGTTCCCAAAAGATTAAATACACACAATATATATATATATATATATATATATATATATATATATATATATATATATAGAGAGAGAGAGAGAGAGAGAGAGAGAGAGAGAGAGAGAAATAGATATAGAAAAATACATAGATTGATAAAGAGAGAGAAAACTAGAGAGAAAAAGAGAGAGGCATGTGTGCCTCCTAAGTGTATGTATATATTCGTGTGTGTATGTTTATGTATGTGCATGTGTGTGCATGCAAGTTTGGATACGTTTGTTCAGTGTGTATGTTCATGTTTGTGTTCACATGTGTATGTGCAGATGTATACGTATGTGCGTATGCCTGTGTGTTTCCATATGCAATGTTCTGCTCTGCATGTGCGTATGTATAGCTTTGAGTACAGTGTACGCGTTTGAGTATGAGTATGCGAGAGTGTGCTAGTGCGTGCATGTCAGTATGCACCCGATCTTGTATGAATATTTGTGACCATATATGTATGCATATATCCGCCAGAGTTCGCATGGGTATTTATATGTGTGTGCAAATGTTCCCGTGGGTGTATCAATGCATGGGTGTAAATGAGAGAGAGGGAGAGACTGAGATAGAGAGAGGGATAATGATAGATACACATAAAGACAGGCAGAGACAGAGCATCTTTGTGTGCGTGTGTGTTTTATGTGAATTTCAATAGCAGACCTTTCCCTTTCTCATCTTGATAATTCGATGAACTTCCTAGTCGCTCTTCTCTTGTGTGAAGATCTAGCAAGGACAGTGCTAGCTACTTTTTTTTCCAATTTGCATCTACCAGCAAATGAAGAGAACACCTTAGAACACCTCCTAAAAATCCTTGTTCTCTTTATTTAATATATATATGCAAACATATATATATATATATATATATATATATATATATATATATACATATATATATAATGGATTCGCTAAACAAACACCTTGATGTTTTCTGCCATTTGGCCCATCACATATCGTATATTGAATTACAGATTTTAACTTTGATTTATATATATATATATATATATATATATATATATATATATATATATATATATATGACTGGCTGGCCATGTATCACGTATACATATCTTGATCCCCTCCCCTACAAAAATGTTCAAGTTAGGGGCTCAATTCACGACGTAAGTGTATGTTTGACCCTTAGTTCGTGTCTGGCAGAGTCCATGCTTATTCTATAAGAATTTTGAATTTGTTTTCATCCCCTTTACGAATTTTCCTCCGACAAAGGTCGCCAATTTAAATGTCTTTTTTTTTATGTTTCGTTTCTTTTTATTTTTTAAATGTGTAAGTTCAGTTGAGCCAGTATTTACATTCCAATTGTTCTCTCATGTTTAATGTCTAGGGAATTTTGATGGATTTGTTTTTTTCGAATTTGAGAGTAACTTACAGAATCGAGAACCGGCAACCCTGAGCAAGGGACGTAAGTTGTCAACATCTAAATTGGCAACACTGCCTGCAACAACTTATTGGCTATATGCATCGTTTGTGTGGTATGGAACCCTGCCAGAGAGGTCTGTTTCTATTACTGGAAGCTGTTGTCTGTTCTAACTCTCCCCCTTGTATCTACACCCACCTTTGTATCTACCTATGCGATAATCAATACTGAAACTTTCACTGCCCGTTTTCCATTAATCCGTCGTCTATATAGAAATGATATCAACAGCCTCTGGTGTTTTTGCATAAGCACAAGTTTGCTCTGGACTTGTAATCATGCCAAGAGAAGATTATATGTATGTATATCTGCATATATCTATCAATCTAGGTATATATATATATATATATATATATATATATATATATATATATATATATATATACATATATATATATATATATATATATATATATATATGTATGTATGTGTGTGTGCGTGTGTATCTATCCATCTCCCCCTTTCTCTCTAAGTATATATAGTACCTGTCATAAGCACAGCAATTTTACAAGTAATTGCTTTGTTTTGGGGGCTAAGAAAGAGTGGGCTTCTATTAAGTCTAATATTAAATACCCAAAAGTTATTTCAGAACTGGAATATAAATAAAAAAAAAAAAAGAATTAAAAAAAGGATTAATACTAATAATCAAACGTAAGAAAATCAACCAAATAAAATAAGAAACACACGAACAAAAATCTTCATTGACACAAATAAATCGTGAAGACTTTGAAATATTAATACCGTTGAAACCTTTTCATGTAAGTCCAAGATAAAAACCAATCTAACGAATTTAATATCCACATTGGTGAACACTCACAAGAAGTGACACGAACAACGAGTAACATCTGTTGTTAAAATAATCGATCACGCGTTGCTAAATACGTCTTTCGGTTAACCAACGTAATTCCTTTGTTTCAAACGAAGAAATGATGTGTAGTATAAAATAACATCCACATAAAAAAACACGATAAAGATATCCGATATAAAATAACAGTCTACGTATATCATGACATAGATATACAAATATGAAATTAAAGCTATGCTTTAAAATAATAGCTTGAAGTGAAGTCTCGTTTGATCACAACTGCCCAAGAGCCATCTTTATAAAACTGCTTTGGATTTAAACCCCCAAAACCGTTACATGCTGAGAGAAACTGATGATCCCAGCAAGAGCAATTTACACATAGTACGATAAAACATATAACAAATATTGGGAAATAATCGATTGAAATTAAATAGATTTTATTGAAAACATTTTTTCTATATTCATTTCATATTCAAAGCTTCACAGCTTTCTTGGATATATATATATATATATATATATATATATATATATATATATATATATATATATATATATATATATATACTAGAAAGCTTTTCAGCTTTAAATGCTGAACTTCAAAAAAAGTTTCCCAATATATGTTAAAGTAATTTATGTAATTTTCTTAAGTTTTTTTAATGTTTTACGTATACATATATATATATATATATATATATATATATATATATATATATATATGTATATATATATATATATATATATATATATATATATATATATATATATATCATTTGTAAGCATATGAATATACATAAGGGGATGAAAAGAAACTTGGTTGTCAATTTAGTTTTTCTTTACAGTATAATAGAATTCACCTACTGTGACAAAAATTCAACCTAGCCACGACAAAAAAATGTTCTAATAAAGAAAATATTCTCAATCATACTCTCTATATATATTTCAAGTTCACTCACACACACACACACACACACACTCACACACACTTTCTTCTCAAGTCTATTTTGTCTATTAAATTCAACTTGCCCACTAT